>JARUHQ010000002.1:30924042-32124042 GCA_029955515.1 Chrysomela aeneicollis
TATAATATTATCAGTAGTAATACCACAAGAGAGTGAGAATAAATTGAAAATTATTCGACAGATTTTAGAACAGGCAATAGACACGAGAGCCCGAAGGGCTCGAGTGGTTATTGCCAAATGACAACAAGTTTGAGAAAATGCCTGGAGAATTATCATCTAATTTATCGAGCTCTCGTGTGGTATTCGATGGATTATTTTTTGATGTTACAATCAAAATAATTTTTGAGATTTTATATTTTTATTTCAACAAATTTATATCTCGACTCAATATAAACAGAATGAGTTATTCAAATAATGATGCATTGAAGTTTTGAACATGAAAAATACAATTATTATAAATGTTGTGTCCTTGTGTGGAGGATTTTTATCATTGAATGGGTCGAATCTTCTATTAAATTGGTCGTAGCACAACTCTTGCATTTATTTTGCGGTTTTATTCCACATTGTCTTCTTTATAGTCTTCTCCATTTTGTTTCTTCATATTGAACCCATAGTCCTTCAAAATAACAGCTAGTTTTGTTGTTGATGTCTTCTCTTCCAATTTATATCTCCTCTCGGGTAAACCTGCAGCAAAGGGAACTCCGAGGGGAACTCGCACCGATTTCAATGAAATTTTCACAGCAGCTTCCCAACATGAATATACAACCATACAAATGAAAATTTTTCTGCGGAAACACTTCAAACTATTTCTTTTTTGGGAAAGTTTAGAAAATTTTATCACTTTTCAGTCCTATGAATGTGCTTGATTGATGTACTTACATTGTCAGTGGGGGATATGTTAGTTATACCAAAACGTTAAAATCGAGTCTCAAAAAACAATTTCAATAAAAACATTACCAGTAAAAGCTTCAAAATGAATTATTTTCGAATTTTTATTCATTATATTCCATATTCCAAGTATCAGGTGATGTGCAATGTCAAATGTCACGGTACTCACGTCATGACATATAGGGGACAACGCTGCCAAGTTTTGAAAAATTCACAGATTCTACAATTTTTTGATTGTTTTCCGATTTTTAAATGTAATGTTCCTTCTTTAAAAAAGCAACGGAAATAGTTATCTGCCCTCAATTGATAGGTTAGTATGTTGAGGCCAGGTAATATAGCGTGATTGCGCCTTCGAGTTTCCCCCTCAGCAGACATTTCTTTTTTCTCAACAAATTTTCCTTCTTCAAAAATTTACTGAAAATAGAGATCTAGGCCGTCACTGATAGGTTAGTACGTTCAGGTTAGTAGTCTCAATAAATAAATACAACGCGTTGAAATTTTCCGTTCATCATACTTTTTTTCTCAACAAATTTTCCTTCTAAATTTTACTGAAAATAGTGATCTAGGCCGTCACTGACAGGTTAGTACGTCCAGGTAAGTAGTCTCAACAAATAAATACAACGCGTTGAAATTTCCCGTTCAGCATCCTTTTTTTCAACAAATTTTCCTTCTTCAAAAATTTACTGAAAATAGTGATCTAGGCCGTCATTGACAGGTTAGTACGTTCAGGTAAGTAGTCTCAACAAATAAATACAATGCGTTGAAATTTCCCGTTCAGCATCCTTTTTTCAACAAATTTTCCTTCTTCAAAAATTTACTGAAAATAGTGATCTAGGCCGTCACTGATAGGTTAGTACATTCAGGTTAGTAGTCTCATAAACACGAGTTACACTCATCAGGAAATGAGCGCATAGGTTTTTTTTAAACGTGGCAACGTTGCTTTCTCCATTTGTGACTTGACAGTTGATATTGCGAATTGATATTTTTGCATATATATGCTTGAATAAAAATGCGAAAATAACAGTTTTTGAAGTTTTTCATCATGAAATTTCCTGTAAAATCCATTTCGAGACTCAATATTAATGTTTTGGTATAACTTACATATTCCCCACTGACAATGTAACTGAAATTTCAAGCACATTCTTAGGACTGAAAAGTGATAAAATTTTCTAAACTTTTCCAAAAAAGAAATAGTTTGAAGTGTTTCCGCAGAAAAATTTTCATTTGTATGGTTTTATATTCATGTTAGGAAGCTTCTGTGAAAATTTCATCGAAATCGGTGCGAGTACCCTTTGCTGCAGGTTTTCCAAGCCATATCTCCTCTCGTCGCAAAATAATTGGAATTGTTTCCAAATCGATGCGCTGCTTATTTTGGTATTCTTACATGAACTTTCAATGATCATATTATTTATATCATCGACTGAGGATTCACTAAAACGTTTGAGATTCATTTTACGAATTTCTTGAGATTTCATATGACAGACTGCGTCAAATTATAAAGAACATCCGTCGTCATGTGGTTGTTATTCAATAAAAACAATGTACATTGAATTATTCACGCTGCAATTATTACTGACAATTTTTCCGACAACTCGAATTTTCTACAAAATGTTCGTGTTGAAGAAACAATTTACAGTTTTTTATTGAAACTAGTATTCGGTAAGAAAATTTCATACCTATAATATTATTGAAGTCTGTGCGTTGAAGAGATATAGGGAAGGTTCGACCTCGTTACTCATTGCTGTCAAGAATGTGGTATCAAGTGGTTAGTTGACCGTACGGCTGTGTTTAAACAGTAAAATAAACTATACTACTCTGACGAGATTGACTGTTTTAAATCTTTTTTATATTATGATTACCGTGATTTCCGTTAATCAGAATGTGCAATTTCTATAATAGTATATAGGACAAGAATTTGATTCTCATTTTGAAAGTTGTCAGAGTCAGCCGCTACCGGTCCAGTAACCACCAAATCCGTATCGGCTATTTTGAAATATACCGTCTGGATACATTGAATAATCATGACAGAGAAAACTCTGAACCACTGAGGTGAAGTTGGTAGAATTTGAAGTTAGGTATTTTGTAATAAAGTATATAGATGATATTATTCGAGCATATTTCAGATTTATTGGATGTTTCAGATATATGATTATAGTGTAACATCAATTGCAATTTCAATGTTTGGCAATAGTTATTGTTTTATAAACATGTTCCCGTTTGCGAGTTTCGTTGCCTTGCGTATTTTTTGAGATCTGCATATCAATCGATTCTCTTGCATATTTTATATTCAGGAAATATCAATGGACTCACGAATGATAATCAAATGTTTTACGAAATAATGACAGATAGGGGAATACAATTATTCTGAACTTCGGAGCGAACGGTCGATCGAGAAATATATCTCCAAATAAAGTGCTGTGAGCAATTCGTTGTTTCAATCCAAACATCCAAACAGGTGAATGTGAATATTAAACCTATATAAACGCCAAAAAATTTCCAGTGTAATACCCATATATCTAATAATAACTATATAGGTAACATGGATACCAGAGCTGAAGCCGATAAATAAAACAAATGACAGTCTGTGGGACAAATCGCGAAAATGCGCATGCGCAAGTTTGAATTAAGAATCGACATTCGTGTTCATCATAGAGGAGAGTAGCTTTCTAGTGAACGACAAACGTCTGATAATTATTAAACATCAATCAAATGTGTCACGTAACCTTCAATTCGATGTTTTTATTTTATCATAACATATATTTTTCAAATATTCATTTATTGATGGATTGTTGGACAAATTTGGATAATAGTTGATGATAGATGCAGAAATGGATGTGTTCTACAAAGCGATACTTGCGATTTGCAGAGAAACCTGTGACGATAAAGTCATCGGAACAAGATTCGTGGGCTAATTTTTGATCAATCACTGTTATCACTCACTAATCACTTCTGTAAACAATCAGTAAGTATACATTAATAACTATATTAACGCTCTTTTACATAATTTGGGTTAACGAATATACCTAACCTATGAAATTCCGAAAACGTCAGTGGATTTCAACTCGTCAAAACCAGCGCATGCGCAAAATTCATCATTAGCAAGGTAGACAGTCTTTTGTTTTTCCAAAACTGGGCTTCACTTTCGCGTGAAGAGAAGAATAGGTGTTATCCATATAGTTGTTATTATATATATGGTAATACCATGCTCCTTCCTCAAAGGAAGAAAGACAATTTTTCGGAAATCGTTCTAATTGCAATGGTAACAAAATATAGGTCTTTGATTGATCGAAAATGTTGATGGGTGTGAAATTTCCGCAATAACATTTTATTCACGCTTCACAATTATTCAAATAATTTTCTTCATGTGGAACAATCGATGATGCAGAGAATTAATGATTTTTTTGTTGAATATTCCTTTCGAGAAATAAAATAAAAAATATAATTGTGCATGATTTCCAAGAATAATGGATGCCCTCATGGAATTTTATTTTCTAATACACTTTTCATTTCTTCATCGTTGTATCATCAGCTTCTCAAAATATATTTCTGCTAGATTAACAGAAAAATGTTGCATACTTACTTATATTATTCCTTCTCAGTTATAGATACTACAGATTAAAAAACCTTATCTAATCTCTGATGGTTATAAGTATGGTAACAACCTACTTTTATTTCAATAATTTGAATCCTTTCCATTCCGCATATAACTCAAACTGGGTAATAACCCAATTATTCCCATTAAGTAATGATTCTTCGTATTTTGCTGTCACCGTCTCTACTAGTAATAACCTCTAATTATCTCAATGCTGCGTTGAACGCGGAATCTTAAAAAAATTGCATCTTCATACTCAGCTGGTATAAGACAGCCATCTAGTTATGTTCTTGCTTATTCCAGATCAACGATTGTTTTTAATATAAATGTTAATTAACGTGAAAATATCATCAGCATGCTTTGTAAGTCACACCGCAATCATAACAGCGGCATCTTTGAAATTGAAGTATAGACGGAGAAGCATCTGAAAAAGAATTACAGAAGTGAGTGTAATATATTCATGTATATTTTTTGTTGCAGGTTATACGCTTCTGTAGCTTTTTGCATATGACAACTTTGATTAATATTAATGAAAATCTATGAATACACTACATGCATGAGCATATTGAAATGGCTAGGAAATTATTAATTAATTCCACACTGATGTCAATTTGCGAATATAAACAGTATCTTCGAGATTAATTATGAATGGTTTACTAAGCAACTAGTTGTAGTTGTGTAATATAATATACACTGTGTCCAAGATAAGAATGAACAGCATGGGGATATCGGAAACGGTAAGTGATACGGGGTCGATTAAATTAGAGAAAAGTAGCGCATTTATGTGCCTAATAATATGACATTTAGAAAGTTTCAATATTCCGAGTAGTTTCGGAGATATCCGAGAAAAACCGAAATTTGAGAATTTCGTTTTCATTTTCTCCTAGCTTTATTTTCAAAGGAAATGTGAAGCAAATAGCACTTCGCCATGACCACTTTTTAAGGACTACACGATAACATAAGCAGAATTTTTCTGCGGCGTTTCGTCTTTTAGAAAACATCATCAATTTTGTATTTTTATATGGGCCGAAACTAAAGTATACGACTCCATTTTTCATTGTTAATACAGCAATGTATCACACAATATGATTTCGGAACCATTTCTCGCGCAAAATGTAATTTAGTGATTACTTAATTTTTTTTCTTCAATTTTAGATAGTAGGCGTCTAAATATTGATTTACAAGGTTGTCGCCTCTCTGGATACTTATTAGAGGACGCACGTTCAGCATCAACACAATTTCTTTGGCACAAAATGTAACATGACAACATATCAAATTTTTCAGTATTCGAAAATCTGCCGTTTTCCATTTTTAACACATTTTAGGTAGGTAACGAGATGCTAGAGTAGGAACGGTAATATGTCAAAAATTCTACCAAACTACAGTATTATTATGACAACAGAACATAATGTGATCATTTTTTCCAGCGCCTACTATCTAAAATTGAAGAAAAACAAATTAAGTAATCACTAAATTACATTTTGCGCGAGAAATGGTTCCGAAATCATATTGTGTGATACATTGCTGTATTAACAATGAAAAATGGAGTCGTATACAGGGTACACTTTAGTTTCGGCCCATATAAAAATACAAAGTTGATCATGTTTTCTAAAGACGAAACGTCGTAGCAAAATCCGAAATCATATTGTGTGATACATTGCTGTATTAACAATGAAAAATGGAGTCGTATACAGGGTACACTTTAGTTTCGGCCCATATAAAAATACAAAGTTGATCATGTTTTCTAAAGACGAAACGTCGTAGCAAAATTCTGCATATGTTATCGTGTAGTCCTTAAAAAGTGGCCATGGCGAAGTGCTATTTGTTCAACATTTTCTTTGAAAATAAAGCTAGGAGAAAATAAAAACGAAATTCTCAAATTTCGGTTTTTCTCGGATATCTCCGAAACTACTTGGAATATTAAAACATTCTGAATGTCATATTATTAGGCACATAAATGCGCTACTTTTCTCTAATTTAATCGACCCCGTATCACTTACCGTTTCCGATATCCCCATGCTGTTCATTCTTATCTTGGACACACTGTATGACTACATGAAATGTGACTCATCGAAAAAATATAGTCCCTATATGGAATTTATGCATAACATTATGGTAGGACAAAATGAATATCCTTGATGCATTTGCATCCGGAAGTCGAGAAGGCTGCATAAAACATGTATTCCTTTGCATGAAAAAAGGAACAGAGGACAACTACGGAAGCGCTGAAGGGTCACATAGGAGCGTTTGTTTTTAATTCGGCTCAATTTATAAATTCCGCTGCCGTAGCTCCAAAATGTATTGAGGAGATATCCGACGGCACCTGCGTTAGCTGCGTTGTTTATGAACAGATGTTTATTTTTAGCACATTCTATCTACGAACAGTAACTGCGGCGTCAACTGTAGCTACGGCACCGGAGTTTATAAATTAAGCTTTAAACTCGGATAAAAGCCGACTTAAACTCGACTGTTGGCTAATCGACTAAAAGCCAAGATAAAATGAAACTATCAGTCCCATAAAATTTCAGTTTTGATTCGTATCTCCTGTTGTACATAATTTTCACCACATCCATTATCTCGTAGTTGATCATTCAGCAGTGATTCGAGTTATTGATTAAAGGAAGCACAGCTCACTAAATCTGAAAATGGAAGTAGTGGACAGTGCACAGGGACATTTATTTGTATTTGTTGTTCTTGGAAAGCGCAAAAATGCACAAAATAGCGCAATGGCGCAAAACACAGTTGAAAAGCGCAATTATTGCGCTTTTTGCGCCTTATTGGCAACACTGCTCGGCTAGTTAAACTCGGCTAACAGCCTAGATTTAGTCGGCTAACAGACGAATTTAAATAAAACGCTCCTATGTGGCCCTTCAGCGTAACCGAAGACATCCTTAGGGTATCCTTTTCTCCTCAACAAATTAATAAAGAATAAAAGATTAATTTCCAGTATCTGGGAAATATATCAGAGAGCTGCAAAATGTCAATCCTTGAGGATAAAATTTTTCAAAAAATAACATTGTCTTAATAATATAATAATATATAATATAATAATTCCTAAATTTGCTATTAGATCCAGGACATTAAAGTTAGAATATATTATTTCAAGTTTTGTTAACTCCATGGCCATAGTAATGAATATGAATATTGTCTACTTTGGTATTATCATAGAAGGGTTAAGTAAGGTCCTCAAACATCTACTGTGATAATAATTTCTATAAATACAACAATCAGTATAAAACATTATTTGACTGAACGGTTCAAAAATCATTTCACCCCGTCCTTCATTTAAACTCCTATCAAAATTTCTAATCTCAGAACGGAGTTTCACCAACAAAATCAATTAAAAGCCCTCCTTTGAATAATTAAACGGCCACTTAGTCTTCGTCGTTGACTATTTGCGGAACAATTACAAAGCGGTCGAAATGTTTTGTTCCTTCGCAAAAGAATGCAAACACTATTTAATATTTAAACCAATTTTCCATACGTTGGCATCGTGGGGCAAATGAAAGAGGGTTGATTTTTCACGGGTAACAGGCTTGGTTTGAGTTTGACTGAAGTTTCTGACGCAACCCTCGGTTTCTTCCCTCGATGCATTGGTATAAGGGAAGAAGATGACAAAGCAATGATTGAAAAGCAGAGAAACGGTGATTCGTTTGTGAAGGAGATTCATAAAATGTTGGCGGTCCATTGAATGTGTAAGAAATATAACAAGCATTCATATTTTGATTACTACGAATCGAATAGTTTTGGTTTTGATACAATTCGAAATATTTTTTGGAGACAGTTTTGCTTCAGTATCAGTATTATAGGTGTCTTCAGATTTTTATTAAAAAAAATATTATACTTTTGGTGGACTTGACTCCTTCATTCACCACAGATACAAAAAACAATAAAAATATACCTAACAATCAACTGAATAAAGAATTTCAGTATAGAGACTATTCCAATATTCAGTATGTCTTCTGGTTCAGGGTGCACCCCTCAAAATGAAATCCCCCTTCAACTTTTTTGTTCGCGAATATATGAAAAAATTTTGAGTAGAAAAGTTGAATGTGATAACTTGAATTTTGATTAGGTAACAGATATTTTTTGATATACACTGCTGTCTGTCATTTTTCCGAAATGGACACCAACATTGGTTTTTCAAATGGAAAACTATGTATATTTTTTCAAAATTCGATAAAACTTTCTTTCCTGATTTCATTGATATCAACAAGTTGTATATTTTGATGAAAAATGACTGACCTATTGTCAATCAAAGTAGATCAAAATAATGCTTCATAGTCATAGGTCTCATGTAAATTTTTCACTCGACATTGATGAACATTCTAATTTCCTAAATAAACAATACCTTGACATCTCCGTTGATAATAAACATTGAAGAGCCTACTATGTTAAAGTACATCAGGTGTGATAATTTATCTGAGACCTAGGAAATGTTATTTTGATCTACTTTGATTTTCAATATCTCAGTCATTTTCCATCAAAATATACAACATCAGAAAAGAAATTTTCATCAAATTTCGGGAAAATATACAGTGTTCCATCTGAAAAACTGAAGTTGGTTTCCATTTTACTAAGATGACAGACCCAGGATATCAAAAACATCTGTTAATCAAAATTCGAGTTATTTCATTCAACTATTCCATTTAACATTTTTTCATATATTCGAGAACTCCTAGCAATTAATCAATAAACTCAACCTGATTTTGATAATTTTAGCCCTCTTGTAGTGGTTAGACAGATAGAGGAACACACCCAAGACTATATATAATTTACTTTTCCTTTCTTGAGGCACTTTGCGATTTGCTTGAACTAGTTTCTTCTTGCATTGATTCTAATTTTAATTGCATCATGTATTTTTACGATGCTTTGATAGCGGCGTCAGTTAGTTGATTCCTGCTTCACCATAACAGTCACTAGCAATTGCAGCGGTAGAAATAATACAAAATATCCAAGAGCGAAATAATACACATCATAATATCACAACATGGCTTGGAAAAGAAAAGTTTTTTTAACACTCAGTGATTTGGGAGAGAATTGTAAAAAAAAATTGAATACTTGAAAGGACGAAATCCATCACACATAATCTAATGCAGGGGTCACCAAATGGCGGACAGCGATCTACTGTTGCATAATAATGTGAGATGGTTAAGCAAAGGCTGCGTTTAAGAAAGATTTTTCAGCAAATGCCTACTCAAGTACGAAAAATAAAATTTAGCTGCCATTGCTTTCTTGGCGGATATTTTTCAATGACCTGAGCTTTAAACTTCAAGGCAAGGGAAAGCTTGTATATGGGAGCTCATGTCAGAAGTAAAAAGTTTTTCGCGAAAACTCGATCTCTTTATTAATGATCTCATTACGGATGTCAAATCGGAAATTAAAAACAGGTTCGCAAATTTTTAGAATGTTGTAGAAATCCTCAGCAGCATTTACTCTCAGCATCCTAATGGTGAATGAAGCAACGAAACTGCAATTGTTTTCGGGAGTGATAAAGCTACTCTGCAGATGGAAATGATCGATTTCCAAGAAATCACAGTTTTAAAACACAAACATGCGGAAGTTTCCAATAAAGAGTTCTGGATAAAATTTGTGTGAGGTAATTATAATATCCAGAACTACAAAAATTAGCTTTGAAACTTCATACTTTGTTTGGGTCAACATATATTTTTGAAGCAGCATTGTCGAAGATGTAAGAATAAATTTCGATATCGTCTTACTAATGCTTGCACCAATTTTACTCCAAACTTCAGACAGATAGTCCGCAACAAACAATGTTAATTTTTCTTATTGATATATATATGTGAAAATATACCTTTTTTATTTCCGTTATTACTTTTTTATTAATATTTTTTTTCTATAAAATGTTGTGCGGACCGCGATGGTAATTTCATTTCTGGAAAAGGAATCTAATGGAACAGTGTGGAACAGTCATCACCATAGGAGAGAGTCTGCGCTGATTTAATCGAAACTATCATGAGCAAAGTGATGAAAACCCATAAAGTTATCCCCAATGTTTCAGATGCATTCCAAGTTTGGATGAGAGCAATATCGCTGTTGGGAACTCAAAACTTGCCAGAAGCTCAAAACAGCACTAAACAGGGTGAACTGGCATCAGTAATGAATAATGTAAGAGAGGGCGTTGTAAAGAAACAAGGCTTCTAGCGTGATTGAGAGATCGAGCGAAAGGCCCAGAATATAAAAAGGAGATCAGAAATCGTTCTGCGGGCGACAAAAACTGATAAATATCCAGGAGATTTAGGTGGATTCTCGTAGGAAAGTTTTCGCAACGTATTATATGAGCGAACTTGTTTGATGTCGGATACTCACAATATGAATCCTTTCAGATGAGTTTTCGAAAAGGGTTTCGAAATATTGAATGTTTCCATTGAGAAGAAAACTTCAACAACTGATATTATTTACCTCTTCTTTAGTAACAATGATTTTTTGGAATTCGAAAGCTATATTGCCATGTCGAAAATCTCGAAATTTATACCAAATTTTCCTGTCTATTAACCGAACTGCCAAAGACATGCTAATATTCAAGAGGGTGTTTCTTCGACTCATTTCAAGATAAAACTTCCTATAAACATAATTATGTCCTAAAAATCTGCGCAATATCTGCCATATCTCAAATACTGGGCGATATTGCATCAGACATATTTATGAAATTTGTTTCATGTCTTCTATGCATCAAGTTGCATTTTCCGATGCACAAAAATTTTCATTTTCTTCACCAGTGGCTTCCGTATGGGTTTTACATTGAATATTTCTGGTGAAAACAATACTAGGCACGCCCCTGCTTTCTCTTATCTATATCTGAATGATTTATTTTGCCAAATTAACTGTGATTTCGCAAATTTGTATGCAGATGATACATTATTAGCTATCAGTGGTGATTCACTAGATTACATAGTAAACAAAATGAATATAGAGCTGTCAAAAGTAGACAAATATTTCAAAGTAAATAAGTTAAAACTTAACGTGCAAAAAACAAAAGCTATGATCATAACGAGTCAATATAAACACAAAAACATCAATGTAGATGATATTGGTTTAATTATTGAAGGCAAAGAAATTGAAATTGTACAAAACTTTAAATATTCGGGTGTTATGCTGGACGAAACTTTATCACTTAAGGATCATTTCAACATGATTAAAAATAAAATATCAAAAAAACTATTTTTCTTTTCGAGAATAGCATCAGTGTTGTCCATCCAAACTAAAATAGATAACAGTGTACAATACTATTGTGCGACCACATTTCGATTATTGTGCTACAGTTTTATACTTATTAGATAATAATGCTCGATCAGCACTTCAGAAACTACAAAATAGAGGAATGAGGATAATTTTGAAATGTAACAGATGCACACCCATTCATGACATGTTAGAAACATTACAATGGCAATCAGTAAATCAAAGACATATCTTTTGCATTGATTTTTATTTTTAAATTATTGAAAGGTTTGCTACCAGAGTATCTAAACCAGTTTGTTGTTTTCAGTAGAGAAATACATGGGTATCAAACAAGATCTCACAACAATTTTTTTCTTAACAGAATGCATACAAATAGGGGTATGAAATCAATGTTCTACAAAGGCTTAAATGAATATAATTCGCTCCCCCAAAATATAAAAACTGTGATACTACTAGAAAATTTGAAATATTGATTAAGGAGTACCTGAAACAAAAAAACTTGCTGTGATAATGTAAAATAGTTGGTAATAAGCTTGCTATGTATTGGATTGTTTTTAACATTTAAATTTTAGATGTACTTGTTATATATATTATATTTTTGTAATGGATATGTGAATATTAGGATGTACCTATTTGAAATAAATTACTTTACTTTATTTACCATGAAAGTTACTTTCAAGATTCATTCATTTATTACTTTACTTTATTTACCATGAAAGTTACTTTCAAGATTCATTCATTTATGAGCGAATATGAAAATAAAAATCGTTTTACTTCAGAATCAACTCCTTGAGGATCTGATGCAGTGTGGAAATGTGTTTGCATCGACTGAAAGCAAATTAAAAGATTAATTTTTTTCCAAAATTAATGAAAATTCCAAAAATATGGATTTCAGCTTGTACAAATACTATAGTTTCATGTTATAAAAGTTAGTTCAAATGAATAACGGATCTAATTTATCACTTATTTATATTAACACTTTATCACCCTGTATCTCAAAAGTTGAGACTTTTAGGACATATATACATTCATGCAAAGTTTTTTTCTTAAAAGTCAAAGAATCATGGCCTTAAATATTAGCATGTATTTGAGGATCACCCTGTATAGATATATAAATGATTCTCACAGTGTAATACTCAGTTGACGTTTTTATCCAAAGTGAATTTCATGAAATTCAACTGAATATATCTGTATCATACAAGACTGTAAGTAGATATTATTGGCATCGACTAATTTATTTTGCTGCTCTTATAGTAGATATACCTACCTATAATGTATTTAAGTATCGACTGATATTCTTAACATTATTCTGATGTAGGACTCATAAATATTATGCACTGTTGGAAATAAGTTGTTACTTTCAACAACTTCTCATATCGTTAAAAAATTGTAGTCAAATTCAACAACAATTGTGTCTCAATTTCACTTTCACAATTTTCGAGGTAGTTGTTAAATCAGTCAGTTATCGAATTCACTACTGATAATGTCGATACAACAGCAACAAGTTTGCATCAAATGAACAGATGAAATTCCTGTCCAAACAACTTGATATAATCTGTAACACAACAACAAATAATTGTAACTAGAACTTCAATAATGGTTATTGAAACATAGACAGTAGAACATCATCTAGTTGCTAATACATTAATATTATATAGCGGTTTTGTCGCACTCTGTTGACAAATTAACATCACCTAGTTTTATAATTTGCAACAGTTTGTGCTCGGTTACAAAGATTTTTTAGTTCCGATCTCTTCGGATATATTCGCTACTTTTCGTTTGTCTTCTCACGAATACCGATTCCTTACAAGACCCAACCCAAGTTTACTCAGTTATCTGCAGTCTGTTGCCGTTGTAGAGCATTAGAACGAATTCATTAGGTTTTCCTCTCGTGTAGTCAAGATATAAAAAAGGTAAGTACCTACATCATGGAGTAGATTGATGTGGACTCGTACATGAATTTTATTTACTCATGCCAATATTGATATTATTTTTGTTTTGTTTCAGTTGAGAATATTTTTCCTGATCTAGAGCAACAAATAACAATGTTTCGTCGGAATCTGCAAGCGCAATAATTTCACATTTGTTGAGAATTTTTCTTGGATTCTCTCTGTGATTATTGAAGTTTCGCTGCAAAAAAGTGAGTATAATCATATCAGTTTTATATTCACATTTTGAAATTATCATTATGGAAGTTTTACTACTTCTCATGCATATTTCATATATTTTTTACTATACTAATGAAGATAACTGCAACATCTAGGTTAAAACTGTTGAAGTTGTGATGTGATTATTTGTACAACCCTTCATTTCAGGTATTTGTTCGATGGATCGATTTTCACTTTCTTCGGATTTTTTCAAGCTACTACTGGGTAACAAAAAAGATAACAAAAACTGAGTTAAGTTGAAGAGAAATTAATGTACTGGTAATGATAATGTACTATGTACTCAGTTAATAAATCCAAGTGATTTCAAGAGTTAATTGGATTGAAAAATTTATGACCAATTGAATTATCAATATAATTTTTGTTTCAGCAATTGAACGAGAGATACTCAACACTCCAGGAGGATAGGAATAAGTTGTCTCGG
This sequence comes from Chrysomela aeneicollis, assembly GCA_029955515.1. Classification (NCBI taxonomy): domain Eukaryota; kingdom Metazoa; phylum Arthropoda; class Insecta; order Coleoptera; family Chrysomelidae; genus Chrysomela; species Chrysomela aeneicollis. The sequence goes on from JARUHQ010000002.1 coordinate 30,938,192, forward strand.
ATGACAAACACAGACAGAGGTTGACCAGCATTGTAGTGAATCACGTGCCGCGATGTTCTTTCGATTTACTGACAGCTTTTGATGTGTTTATTTGCCAATAGTGGATTTTTTTCGTATTGTTGCTATGCAGAAAATAAAATGTCTTTCATGTTATATGGTTATTTCAGTATTTTCAACTTTGAATTCTAGCAGTAGAATATTGTTGAAAATACACTGAGTTGTAGTACAATCGACAACTTTTTGTAGCTAGAACTACATTATGACGTAGGACTCATAACAACAAATTAAAGTGAAAATGACAATTTGTAATTGCACAATTAACTTCAGAGAATACTGCGAACAGCTATAAGGTGAAGTAGAATTATTAACTTACCGTAGTTAATTCACCAATAAGACGTAGTAGCCATACAAAGAGGCGGTTGTTGAGACGAGCAATAACCATTATGGTGAAAATTAACTTCAAATACTCTTGATATTTCAACTATAAAATGATGTAGACCTACTGGGACTATATTTTTTTGCTGATTTAGCAACTAATTTCCAACAGTGTGTGAGTATTCATTCGGGTCCAATCGATGAATGTAAAATTTGTTTAGATTTCTGGATTTACAGCATATATACCCATGTAAGGTGTGTTGCATACATTTAGGTAATTATCAATCAAATACGGTATGATTTGAAATAGGTAATCTCGCTAAACAAAGATACCAAGAATTCAGAGAGAAATCAAGAAACGCTTGGAAACACTAATAATATATTTGATTTCAAATTATGTTGATTTTAATATCTATTAATATAAAAAATTGACCAAAGCACATGGGATAAAGACAGTTTGAGGGGCAGTCTTAGCATTTTGAATACTGAGATATAAAATTATAATTAATGTAACACAATAATAGTTTCATATGCATCAGAGGGTTCTGATGGTTTCAATTTTCTTATTACATCTTCATCTTCTTTGAGTTTATAGGTATAGAGAAGAATCAGCATTCGTGAAAATTATATTGATTTCAAGGTGAAAACTCAACTGTAATCGTGACGTGAAAATCTCACAATCTAAACAGATTGTTTCCATATCATAACAATGATGTTAGCCCGAAGAAAGGAGTTAATTAATATCGCGGAAACCAAGCTGACGGTCTTTGCTCTGCACAAGATTAATTTCTCTACAGCTGATCTGTATCTACGACACTTTGAAATGACAATGATGTCTGAGGAGGATCATTAATATCGTTGATGTTCACCAAGACCCGCATAAGCCGCATCTTATATTTCCTCTATAATCCTATTCATATTCATCATTTATTTATATCCTGGCGATTCAATCAATCTTTTTCCTATTCGATTGAGCTGATGTGTATTGATGATTTGATAAAAATGATTTTTTTCAAAACATAGATACTGATTTTTTTGTAGGTACCGTAGGAAAGGTTCCATGACAAGTTAGTGACGTAGTATAGGTATAGGTACCTATATAAAAAATAATAATGAAAAAAAATAGTTGACATTGAATATGATGAAAAAACCGCAACGAAGTATGAGTATAGAAATGAGAGAAACGCTATTGAGACAAAATGTGAGAATTATAAAAAACTTAAACCGAGCAAGATACAACAACATTTTGGGAAAAAAAGTTGTAATTTCTATTGCTCAATGATAGAAAAATATAAAAATTGCAAAAGTCAGTGTGGTGTTAGGTTTACCACTGGATTTGTTGATTTTGATCTAATTAGGGGTGAATTAGCCCCCTACTACCCTGAATAACTTTCCCAAATTTCAACAAAATCGAGAGAAGGATTATCAAAAAATTTACGAACAGACGAGTATCTTGAAAACGTAAAAATAAACGGCTCACACGAGCTTTTTATCTCAGAAAAATTCAAAGAATTGCCTCTTGAAGTTAGACTAAGATATAGGATCTATTGTAAAATTAACTACTTATATGATGATTCTTCTGAAGTTTCAAATGATACTAGAGAAATTACTTCATTCAAGATAAACAAACCTATGATGATTGTATCAGTATCCAAAACCTATATTAACGTATGAGTATAATGTGAGGACGCATTTACAAACTATTTTTGTACAAACATTGGTTATATATAGGTACAATCAATCAAAATCAAGGTCCTATAGTATACCTATCCGTTTCCCACGTAGCTACATGAACCCTTCAAATCGAAAGCCATATTGTGAGAAAACAGTGTTGCCAACTATCAACACAATGGCACAAAATATATTTATTTGTTGAGGAGAAAATTGACTTTTATATCAGTTCATATTTTTTATTCAATAGTTGTTTATGTTAACATAAACCTCTTTGAGAAAAGATCAGAGCTGTAACTTCTGAATCATTCGAGATCGAAATTTGAAATTTGGTGGGTAGCAACTATATCATATTGTTCATTTTTTGACGAGAATAATTATTGTATTCTAACCGGAAGTGACTCCAACTTTTGTTTTTCAAATGGAACCCCCTGTATATTTTTCCATTTTCAGATTCAGGGTATCATTTTATATACACCAGTAGTTTTACCGGATCATTTTTTGTGGAACAGAAAGAACAACAAATTGAACTCCACATCAATCTTTATTATTTTCATAGCATAGAAAGAGGGGCGATGAAAAATTATTTACAACAAATACTCAAATTGACCCCCATTTTGTGCAATGCATTGCTGACACCTCATTGGATGGTACTGTCACATTGAAATTGATTTACAAGTCTACCTCGTTCTTGATTACTATTACCAATTAATGGGCACACTGTTCAAACATTAAAACATATTGAGGAAATTATTTTGACATTCTGATCCGAAAAAACTACTGGTGTATGTAAAATGATACCCTGAACCTAAAAATGGAAAAATATACAGGGAGTTCCATTTGAAAATCGAAAGTTGGGATCACTTACGGTTAGACCGGAAGTGATGGAATACAATTTTTCTCGTCAAAAAATGAACAAAATCATATAGTTGCTACCCACCAAATTTCAAATTTCGATCTCGAATGATTCAGATGTTACAGCTCTTGCCGATTTTTGTGCACTCCTCTGTATACCACTTCGAGTTTTTTTATAAGAAAGTATATTTTTACCAACTTTAGAGGAATAAACTTAGTCATGAATAGTGGTTTCAACTACCAGCAGCTACCTTATCATTATTTTACGTTACAAAAGTCGTTATTATGTATTTTATTTAGTGTAATTTCAACTGGAGTCTTTGGTGTGAAATTTTCTTATCGAATAGCACTCAATTAAAAACAGATGTTTCTTCTCAAATTCGAATATTCTTTAGAAAATTCTTCCTCGTCTTCTACTCAGAAGATTTGAGTTCTTAAAAAAATTCACAGTGATAATTGAAACTCTACTATATACAGTGTTATTACCTATAAATGAAAACTTCCGCAAATCGGAAAAAAGTCAATCAATTGGCAACACCGCCAGAACAAATCCCAAAATATCTCCACCGATAATGAACACTGTCCCAATCCCTTCGAAGAAAAAATCTTATTTCAATTTCATGAATATATTTGCATGGCGAATACAACCCGGCAAGCATTTTGATTCCGGCTGGAAGGAATTCCCGAGGCAATCCAAACGGAATACATCCCGAAACCGCATTCGGTGGGTATTAAAAAAATTCCCTTTGTAGGGCCGATCCACCCTTCGGATCATATTGACATGACAGCGCCTTAATGACACTTCCTCTCGCGACCGCTTAGAATGTGCGATGCTCAGCGGAGAACGCCGAAGCGTCGTCACATTCTAACATCCTCGATGCTGTTTTGTCCCACATGACACGGCTACACCGCCAACTGTGCTCGGGACACTGACAAATGACGAACTGTCACCGTGAAAGAAGACTGATATGGCCGCGCCGTGGCTGTTCCTGTGCGACGCACCAGCCATTTTCCAAAATGTTTTCCCTCTTCCCTCATATTTTCAGTGACACAAATGATTTTTTTCTGCGTGCGGAAACGAGAATAAATATGAGGCATTTTTCGCTCTAATAATTATAATAGTAGCCTGTCCGTAATATTTTTCAATTTCGTTTTTGTGATTAAGGGCATTATTATTCAACGGAATGGGTCTTGGAAAATGCGGCCTGATGGCTACATTTTTGATGAGAACTGACGGATCACATGATCACATAATTTAATATCTACATTCACGATATAATACTCACTTTTACTGCGAGGAAATGTATAGAATAGAATAGAATAGAATTTATTTCTCAAATACATACATACAGGTTCATATACAGTTTAATAGTTGATGCATTTTTCTCTTGATTAATTTTATGTATGATAGAGCTCTTGTGAGCTGTTGAGAAGAGTAGTCAATTTCGAGGCTTTTGTTTAAAATAACACAATATGATAATTATCAATCAAATTTGTGTCCAAAAAATAGTTGAAACAATATTCAAAATAAATACAAATGCAAAATTTAGTTTTTGATAAAATCACTTATACATCTCAATATTGAGAAAAGAAATAATTTAATAAAGTGGTCATTGAAGAATTCTCTGGTGTCGTAATAAATGTGGTTTTGAAAAAACTGTTTAGCTTTATTTTTAAAAATGTTCATGAAGACAATTGTTGTGGTTGAAGATGGTAGGTGGTTGAATGTTTTTATTGCCATGTACAGAGGACCTTTTCTGTTGATTGCATAATTGAGTTGCGGTGGAACATACTTATGTTTGTTACGTGTGTCATAGTTGTGAACATCTAAAAATTGTTCTAGTTCATGTTTCTTTCTGAAAGCCAGTAAGGAGAGACGATATAAATATAAATTCGTAACTGTAAATATTTTCAGCCTTTCAAAGTGACTCCTACAGGATTCAGTTCGTTTGATACCACAAATGGCTCTGAGGGCTCTTTTTGTATTAGAAATGTGCTGTTAATAGTGCGTAATTGTCATCAAACCAAAATAGCATGTGTTATAGAAAGGGCACTGGGGTTTGTAAATAACAAGTTATATTCGATGACTCACTTCTATCTGTGCTTCTATTTCCACCTTTACAGTTTCGAGTTCTAATTGCAACTACTCGTCCCATCTCATTTGTCATCACCACCTCTTCCTCTGTTATCTAATACCTTTATATTAATAATGCATTAGTCATGAACTAGAACTGAAAGCTAGGTCATCTGTGCCATACGGGGTGATGACAATGTGCACCTACTCTAATAACATATCCATCAATAATACCAATAATATGTAACTATTTCTAACACATGTCATCAGCTAGCCTTATTGTAATGTTTTGGTTTCGAAATATATAATAATAATAATAATAATAATAATAATACTTTATTCAACATGCCATATTACAAATTAAAAAATAAAATAAAAATTCTGTTGACTTTCAAAGAATGGGCAGATTGAAAAGGTATACATTCACCGCCATATAACACAGGGTATAATGGAGGTGGTTTTCAATGTAACCTGGAGAAAAAAAATCTATGAAATATTCTGACTGAAAAATTAAATATATAATGTTTTCAACACAAACACCAGTATAGTCTCTCGCATGTATGCTTATAAATATTCAAATACATAATATGCACATATAATTTAAAGTTATAATTACGAGGGGTGACTATATAATTAATTGAGATATGTTAAATGAACTTATATACTAGGATGAAGCAATGAGTGCAATACATGATAATAATAATTATTGGCTATATCTTATATTTTGAAATTGATAGGGATCTCATTTTTAAGAAGCATTGTTTTGAGTTTTTTTTTCAGTATGTTCGTGGACATAGTTCTGAGTTCAGAAGGTAATGAATTTACAACTTTACATATAATATATGAAAATGAACTCTTGAAAGCGGAAGTATTATGTTTGGGGATGGTCAATGAATCTTTATTCCTTATATTCAAGTTATGAACATCGGTTCTAAATCGAATTTTCTCATAGAGATATGCGGGAGATTGTGATTTCAAAACTTTCAGGAATAGTACACTACTGTTGACGAAGCGTCTCAAATTTACTGGGAGCCAGCATAGTTCAGCTCTTTTAACAGAAGTACGTTGATTTCTTTTCATGTTCTGAACCAATCTAACACAATTATTCTGTATGCGTTGCAATCGATTGTTCTCATAATTTGATATACAGGGTCCATACACAACATCACAATAGTTTATGTGGGAAAACACCAGGGATTCGCAAAGTATAATTTTAGTTTTTTTATCCAGCAATTCTTTGTTATTATAGATTAGTTTTATATTCGTCATACATTTCCTGATAACATGATTGACGTGTATATCGAATTTCAGGTCGGAATCTATATGAAGCCCTAGATTTTTAGCACATCTTATTAAATTTAATTTCAAGTTATTTATTCTAATATTCACCATATCCATACATTCTGTTCTAGTTTTTTGCCTACCAAATAATAAAACCTGAGATTTATTAGGGTTAATTTCTAGGCCATATTTGGTGGAGATAGCTGAAAGGGATGATAAATCGTTATTAATGATAGTGTTACTCATGTCTATATCTTCACCTCGGAAGGAAAAATAAATCTGTGTGTCATCTGCGTAAAAGTGACTCTTGCAGTGTACTAAACTATTCTTGAATGATGACGTGTAAATTGAAAAGAGTAGGGGACCTAATATAGACCCCTGAGGAACACCACAGATAACTTGTAAGGGATTCGACATCTTATCTTTATATTTGACTATTTGGCTTCTGTCATGTAAATAATTCTGTCATGTAAATAATTCACACATTTGTTCAAAATTTAAAAAAAAGCTATGAGGAAGGTTGTTTGATTTAATCATCAATGCCTTGAATCGCTTCAAAAATAATATTGTTTCCATATTGGAAATCACTTTCTCGATGAAATAATGAAAATCAAGATTTTTTCGAAGTAACACTCAGGATTGTGGATCTATCTGAATAAAATCTTGGTTATAAAATGGCAATTTACATTTTTCAGTCAAGATTTCATTGTACCAAACAGGATAGCCCGAGAAAAGTTGTACCATTCACGTACGAGACTCTTGCGGACATTTCCAAAATAAAATCATGGAAGTAATTTGGTGTCAAACTTGCCAGAATAACGTACTTATATGTCAATAATTGTCCTTGCACAAATAAAAATTAACCGAACATTTTGAATTTAATTTCATTCAAATTAACTATATATTAACATAAAAATTAACAGTTCCATGAGCCATAAATGAAGTGGACGATGTTCTTCTAAAAAACATCAAATTTCTGCAGATATATTCTATACATTCAGGTTCTGAATTATATCTACATAATATATTTAAATCGAATTTCAAAGGAACATCATTATGCGTATAATGGTGCCTGAAATATCACAAGCAACAGGTATTTTCAGCTCAAAAAAAATTACGTTTTATTCAGTGAATAGAAAATATTCTCATTCAGATCGGCATTGGCTACGTCTATAGTCAGTCCGGTCCTGGTTCTCGAAAGTGGAAATATTGATATGTGAAACGAGAAGGTTACAAATATGATATTTGGATGATGGACTGCCTATATTATGAATAGCTGCCCTGCGGTTTATATTTTTATGCGGTGCAGCCTTGTCCAAACCAGATGCTGTAGTGAAATCAAATTATATCAATTTGGGAATCAAGAGAGAGTGATGACTAATAATGTAGTGATCGTAATTGGCGATGACATGAAGCAAAATCAACCCAGTTATAACTTTGAATCACAAATTGACTGTTTCATTCAAAATCTCAAATATCATTATTTTTGATTGTCAATATAACATGATGGCCAGGGTTTTATTATACGAAAGCGTATAAGGGCCACCGAGATTTTTTTAATATTTTTTCCGACTTTGAACTCGGAATTTTCGATTTTGAACTCGGAATTATTTTTTTCTGACTTCAAACTCGGAATTATTTTTTTCCAACTTCAAACTAGGAATTTCCGACTTTTAACTCGGAATTTCCGACTCTGAACTCGGAAATTCCGACTTCAAACTCGAAATTATTTTTTTCCGACTTTGAACTCGGAATTTCCGACTTCGAACTCGGAATTAGAGTTTGAAGTCGGAATTTCCGAGTTCCAAGTCGGAAAAAAATAATTTCGAGTTTAAAAATTCCTAGTTTGAAGTCGGGAAAAAATAATTCCGAGTTTAAAGTCGGATAGTCCGAGTTTTAAGTCGGAAATTCCGAGTTTGAAGTCGGAAAAAAATAATTCCGAGTTTGAAGTCGGAAAAAAATAATTCCGAGTTCAAAATCGGAAATTCCGAGTTTAAAAATTCCTAGTTTGAAGTCGGGAAAAAATAATTCCGAGTTTAAAGTCGGATAGTCCGAATTTTAAGTCGGAAATTCCGAGTTTGAAGTCGGAAAAAAATAATTCCAAGTTCAAAGTCGGAAATTCCGTGTTCAAAGTCGAAATTTCGAGGTAAAAGTCGGAAAAAATAAGAAAAAAATCTTGGTGGCCGTTATACGCTTTCGTAGTAATAGGCCATGAAGGGGAACGCGAAGTTTAAAGCCCTTCAAGAAAAACAACAAAAACTTCGACGGGACATCATATTGCATCTCAGATTTTGTCGCAAATTTTATGAAGAGCAATAATCACGTACTGGAAATATAATATCAATTGCAGCCCTAGTTTCGTGTCCCCATATTTGAAGTACTGAAGAGAGAGCGCGATCATGAAAATTGGGTATATTAGGTATAATGATAATGATGTGGAATATTATGTGATTTGAAGGGAACCATTGATATAATAAATGGAAACCAATTAAAACACTTAGAAAGTCGACTGGCTCAAATGTGTGAACTGCAGTCGTTGGTTCCATAATGGATGCTCAAAATTGCGGAGAATTATTGCGATTTATGATGTGGAAAACTGAAAACAAAAGTCGTAAAAATTAAGTTGGCTTATACCTTCATGTCATACTTCAGTTATTACGGTGTTCTAATATGTTTTGTTACTCAATATTTCCACCAGATCGACCAGTTGTAATGTTTGACATTTTAATTCAAAATAAACATGTATGTTAGTATTATATATACTTCATGTTCTATCCTTACCCTTCGAGCAGTGCATTAAAACTAAAAAAATATATATACATCAAACACCAACAGAGTTACATTTTTTTTTCAAAACGTGGTTGGTCTCTCTCGGACGTACCCTAAATGTTGCGTCCATACGCAATTATTTAATATAGTAGGGATAAAATATTTTAGGTTGAACCAAGAAAAAAGCTCTAATTTTCAATTATCGTTATTAATTTGTTTTTTTTTTAATTTTTTTTTCGTTTCTAATTAATCTCATCTAAGTACTAACTGGGCTCACCGGGTATACTATTCGCGTCATGCCTTTCAGATTTCATTCGAGTCTAGCGGACTGAAACTGAACTAAAGAGACTAGATAAAAATTTGTTCCTGAGCTGTTTGCTCTCTCGAAATAAAAACCGAAGAAAAGTGCGGTGTTGTGTTCGCTTTGTTTTGAAGCAGTTCCCAGGTGCCGGCCGGTTACCACATCTTTCTGGACCTCCCTAGACGATAAGTTGGCAAGGTAAGAAATTTGAAAGGCCCGTCGATTATAAAATCCAAACCTTGGTACAAGTTTCACTTACTGTGGGATAAGTTTGCCGATTACCAATTTGGTAACCGAAATTTACCCAAAAATAGCACTAAAGATATACTGAGTGCATTATACAGACTTGAGAGTGCATACCATATACGAGTTGCATAATCTGACAATCATTCAATTTCAGGAAGCTGCATCCACTAAAAAATCTCGACATATCATCTCGCATAGCAGGCATTGTTTGCGTTTGGTTGAACTTGCGTTGGTACCAAGAAGAAGGCGCTTGAACAAATTACCTATCAGTCTCCCGGATAAGAGATTCAGACGCTACCTATTGTGCATTGCACGATGCATCGATCATTCTCTCTTATACATGCTCGTCTTCTGTCTCCTCGCTATGGGATATTGTGCACGCCATCTTGGTTTTCTACTACAATATGATTGACAAAAAGCGTGATCTATCAGTGTCGATCGACGTGAGAGATGAATTCGGTAGATAATTTGGTTCCTCGCCTTATGGGATTATATGAAATGCTACAGCATCAGTATAATTGATCACCAGCTGTCCTGATGCGTCTTATAACGACACATTCAAATATTCATCCAATCCAATGTCGAATGAAGAAGAGATGATTCAAAGCGGGTTTTTTACCTCTCGAAATGATTCCGAAACTATTTTAATATCGTATGAAATGAAACTATAGGCATCAAGGAGAAAATGAAACATGACATCAGTATTGTTCGCTTCAAATTCCGAAACCGTACATGCATGCACATATGGTCATTTCTCACTATATAGTATGATTTGCATACTCGTGGAAAATTACTGCCATCCAGTGCTTATTAAACAATATTATACTATTTTCACAGTTTTTATTCTTGTTGCTTGCCTATTATAAGCAACAAGCTTGAGGAATATTAATTTGATTAGTTGTGTTCAATCAGAAAAATTCACTAATTTCATTGGATACTTGAGCAAAAAATGTTCTTTGAATCAGTCATACAATCATACAACCAGAAGAATGATTATCACAAAAGTTTAAGCACCTACCTATAGGTAATTTTACCATATTACTGATGGAACTGAAAAAATCTAAATCCCAGCTATATATGTATTGATAAACAAATCTTTGGCATCTATCAAGAGGTGATGAAGAGGAAATATCAATATAAAAAATAATATTTCTCCTACGCAGTCTTTTTTCAGGTACATAAAATTTATTGCAGCATCAAGCAAATCTGGTACATTCAGTTTATCATTGAATATGTCTGATATAAACAGTACATCATTGATTTCTCTTCTAGATTTAAAAGTTTTTTGCTCAAATTTCAAGAATTGAGTTTTGTAGGATATCATGATTGTAGATTCCCTATATCTCCTAATTCAAAATTCTCAAGAATTCCCTCTGTATTTTTTCTATCATTTCCAAGTGAACAACAGCCTGCGGATTCCATATGACTGAAGCATATTCTATTTTTGATCTTACAAAAACATTGTAGAGAAGAATTCCAGTTTTCCGATTGAGTTGAAATGAATTTCTCATTACAAAACTTAATTTCCTAAAGCTTTCTTTCACAATGTTTTCTATGTGATAGGCAGCGAATGTGAATTTTTGTTCAAAAATTACGCCCAGATCCTTGAAGTTATCAACTTTTTCTAGAATTGTTTTGTTTACTAATGCTATCATATAAATAATATACATATACATAATAGGCATATATAGTATATGTTCCAGTAAAGGTTCCTACACCCTACACCACTGCTGCACCAATTGTTATTGCAATTGAGATGTATACTAAGGTATACGGATGCATATAAAAACAGTTATTTGTGAGACAGTCAATTTGATTCATTCATGCGTAAAGGCTCATATTATAAGGTAACACCCATGGATCCGCCTATACACATTAATATTTATCGATTTAATTTTGATCTTGTTTCCACCTATGATAGTGATTAATCGACCTGAAGGAAGCGATTCTACGATATGCTTACAAATCCCAAGACGAATTGAGTTCGTTGATTCCTAAACGGTACAAAACTATATTATTGATTCCATTTCCCGAAGATATTAATCCTAACATAACGGAGATTCCAAGAATAAAAAGTATGCATTTTATCGATATATGTCAAATCAACAGTATTTTCAAAATAAGCGGTATTACTCAATCTAATTAAGATATATTTTTGGCTTGAAATAATTGTTGTTAACGCTTTTCTAATCGCCCAGTATAATCTTTTTTATAGATTGAATACACCTATAATAATTCATTGTTAGACAAGTCACTGATCATATGATTATTTCCACCGTCGTTTGTTCTTTTTCTTACATTGAATCCCATCGCTCAATTCACAGTGATATAGTCACATGTTGAAATATATTGATAATATTTCAACATCTCAATGAGAGAAATATGTTGATAGGTTTGCATGCAAAGGATTGAAGACAATTTTTCACCTTAGTCGGTTGGTCTCCCATAGTTAAATTCTTATTACTTGATTTTTTTTGAAAATTTTCTGTTCAGAAATGTTTATTATCACGTTAATGCCAACATAATGGCCCATCTTTTCGAATTACAAAGTTTCATTGTAGGACTTGAAATGAAGGTGAGAGGGGAAATGGAAAGTAAATGAAATTTTCAACTCAATATGTTCAAACCGCATAGCGATATCTTCATTCGTTTGAAAGCTATTTAATAAGAATTCTTCGAGGAATTCTTCAAAGAATTTATCAAAGAAACAAAATGGGTAATTGAGTTTCCAATTTTTTCATACTCGAGCATACCTTTGAAAAATTAAAAAAAATTAAAAACTTCATTCCCATTTCAATTCAATCAAAACAATAATGTTATACCTTGCATAACAAACAATATCTGATGTGTGCTGATGTCTTTGAACGCCGTAAGAAAAGTGTTTTCATCAAATTAAAATCAAAGTTATTACGCCCTCTAGCAGTGGAAGTATCAATTTAGAAAATATTTCCAGCACTTTTTCTTGGGCGATTTCCTCTGAAAACTTCTACGACTATTAGTTCTTGATGAGAGTACCTAACTCGTTACCCTTATTGAATCATCTCTGGTACAAAGAGTCCCTAATGATGACATCTTTCGTTTCAAAAAGTTAACACATGAACGTGGTATAGACACTTATCCGATGATTTTCCTTTTCCTATGAGTTTGAAACACCTTGTATTCCATCCAATGATGTGGTAGATTCACCCAGAAATTAGTCAAAATCACTCACAACTTCGAAACTAACACAATCACTGGAAAGCAGCTCAGAGGAGTAATGTTGATTCGAAACTGAAGTTATACGAACGCTATCAGTGAGTCCCTGGGACATTTGTGGTCAATTATCTTTTGGTCGAGAATAAATGATTTTATGGCAGGAAAGTCGCTCAGTGGGCGCTGAGAACAATTGCTGTCATATATCAGACCCGTCCTTCGATCTAGATTTACACAAACCTTTCGCAAAACTGCTTTTACCTTTCTATTTTGCATATAACAACGGGTTGATCTGATTTCAATACCGACGTTAGGAACTGGGCAATAAAACCATTTGTGTTCTGCGCCGATGAAAGAGGTTTGGACCTGTCTGAAATCGCAAATTTTGGCGTTCACAAATGGGAATATTGCCAATATTGACCTTGCAATTTATCGTTGGCGAATTCCAAGGTGAAATTAAAGTAGGGTTAACCTTTGTAAGCATTCTGCTAGTTTTGTTCGTGCTTAACCTTATCAGTGGTATTTACGTGACTAGGTATAGGTATATATGTATCGATCTATTTTGAAGCAGTTGAGGTGGGTTGAACATTTTTGATTTTTCGTGGAGATTTATTGTTTCGACACAATTGTTCAGAAGAAGGATGCAATATTGAGTTATTATAGGAATCCTATGTACTTATTTCTACGACAAATCTTGTGTCCATAATGGAAATAAGAAATTATACTATCAGCAAAAAGTCTCATCTTTCTCTTCTTCCACAAATAGGTTGATATTTTGGCAACAGTTCATAAACTGTCTAATTGTATTTTATCAAAATATGATCAAGCATCACTGGAGAATATAAGAGTTTTATGTTAGGAGCTAATACTGGGTCAGTATAATCGTTCTCCTAAAAACTCATTATTAGCAGAGTATATTATCTATGGTGGTAATATTGTGAAGTATTTTTGTAATATACGAGGTCTTTATTCATCCTTTGTCGTCAATGTCGTCCACATGTGTTTCTCTTGAAGAGAAACACCCTGTATAGATTGATGAAAACTGTATACATGAACATGTCCTAATTAGCCCAACTTTTGAATGACACAGTAGTATGCATTAAAAAAAATCTTATGCAAAACGAAAACCTCAACGAAAACCCATGAATTGGATGAAGTATCGAAAATAAATAAATAAATAAGTTCTAATCCAATCAAACACAGTTTGATGAATGATATAGACTATAGAATTTCTGTGGCAAACGGGTTTCCCAATGCCAAATCCCTCGCTAAAAATATAGACTATAGAAATCTCAAAATCTCTACTACCTTGCACTGATGGGGGCGTGCTTGTCTTGGTGTGATTGTATGGCACCAGCCAGGAAAGTTGTTGGTTTCTGCAGTCATTCAGGTTTGTTTAGTTTTTTCATTTTTCAATATAACCTTGGCATGGAACTAGAGTAGGTAGGTACACATCTTATACATATCAAAAGACATTCTCTGATGCTTTGAAATAATTTTTCTAGCCAGTGACAAGTTAAATGCCTGAATTGTTTTTATTGTAAGTGGTCCAATACGAAGATGCAAATAATGAATGAATTTCATTTCTATATTATGCATTAATCGTATAAAAATCAACATCAATGACATGAATTGAAAATTACAATGTTAAAAATTTGGAAATATATAATAACTTGTAATCTCCCTAGCAGCAGAATTATTACCGATAATTTTTTCCAAGGTCACGAATGTTTTTGTTGCTTCCGTCAACAAAAACATGAGTGAAACCGAGAAAAAAATTCTAGGAAATTAATTCTGCTGCGTGGGAGATTCGGTAAGAAAATTTAATGAATTGGAGTTACTGTTAATATGAACCCTATACCACCTATTCTGCGTAGATACTGTAGATATAGTAACTGCTGTTTATTATTAATATTTCCGGAACATTCAAAACAGTTATCTGTTTTTAATCATAACATCTAATATCTACCCAGATTTTATTCTGAGGGACGTTTGTCGATAGTATAAGGCGCTTCATTTTTGACAGAAAAATTATCACTTGTTAATTCCGTCAATATTAGGAACTAACAAAATTATCACGGTAATCGCCCGTTGCTATAAGCAACGTATACAAAAAGGAGCCTTCTAATTGGTTGAAAATAAATTTATGTAATTTTCAATATAGTTGCATTCGCATACGAAAACTTATATAGATTTAATTATATTCATCACTCCTGAAACATTTTTGAGGAATTACGACCTCCCAGATTGTCAGCAAAACTATGAACTGCACTAACCATTCTTCACAAAGAGAATATTCAAAATACATATTTCCGGAAACAAAAGTCGAGCAGATGTTGAACATCACTATTCGTTCCAAATGCGTGAAGATAATGCTCAAATTTGAGCATAACTTATGAAGATTGACCTATTTCTGCACATGGCGAATCCATTTCTGCATAGAAATAAAGAAAATTTCTCTGGTAGTTGTCGGCAAGAAGACCCACTAAATAATAGAATGAAAGGAAGTCATACTGTGAGCCACTCATTTTGTGGAGAGTTGTAAATTTTATGCAAAATAGAAAGTTATTGCGCAAAATTATGTCACTGGTTATGGATTTGGGTCTTTTAGGTAGCTAGCCTAATTTCATTGTGGCCTTTCCTGCTTTATTGCCCACAGATTCTTAGATAATTCGTGCTGGTGATGTGGTGAGCATTCCAGGCATTCAGTTGTGAAAGTGTTTTGTTTGCTGGAAGATATTTTCATCGTTGCTGCAGAAAAATGTTCAGCAAGGAATTGCTCAAGTGTTCTCATAATTAATAAAGTGCAAATTAGAGTACCTATACCTATAAAGTAAATAAACTGAAGTGAAATAAAGTGAATTTGGAAGTCATATTCAGATCTACATAAGATTCAGACTCCGTGTGGACTAGGTAAGATGAACTCATCGTCTCATCGATGATTTATACTTAGATCATATATCTTTACGCTAGATCCGGCATCACGTAGTTATTTGTTCATGGTAGATATTAGAGAGCCAATAAGCCCTAAACACATAAATAGTACTTTAAAACCCTCCGGACCCACCAAACAAGTAATCTATGATGATATATATCTAGCGTATATATATAAGCACACACTACTATCCAGGTCAAATCAGTGATTTCGACTCTTTTGTTTCAACTTTTTTATTTCTATTTCCGAGAACAAAAAAACTAATTACCTAAATGAGAAGGAAATTTTTTTGAAAAGGACTATTGTCCGGAATTTTTAACTAAAATTATGAAGTTTCAATAGCAATGAAAATGATATGAAAAAACAAAGTCTATAACAATAATTTCATTGCCCTGCAAATAATATAGAGGATAAATTGGTGTGTAAGCTACTCTCTTATTATCTATCTATCTACTAGGTATCATTTTTATATATTTTTATCTATATTATATTATATCATGTAACGTAGTCAAATAAATATTCTATTCTAAAAAGTCTGCATCATGTGTTTTTTAGTAATCTGAAAAAATGGTAGATTATTTCATTTATTTACATAGAAATGTTTATGTTTTGAAAAATAACTTCCTTTTCTATCCATAAAAAATATATATCAGCAGAAAGAAGCAAATGGAAAAAAATATCCGATGATGATGTAACTCATTTATTGCAACTCTGTATAACCTCACTTATCATAACGTGACCCTCTGAAATAATGTATTGTTATGAATGGTTTGGTTGGTAATAAGTAAAATCACGTGCATGTTCGAAAAGATAAGAAAAACATTGTAAAATCGAGCTACAAATAACAACATGGCATGAAGATGAAATGATAAACTGAAACGTGCTTCGTACATTATATAGGTAGGTACATCCAACGTATATGGGAATGGTATACTTAGTGGTATTGCAGGCTACCTCCCATATTCTGGTATAAAATGGCTGCTAACTAATGACCATAAAAGAGTTGTAGGGTGTAATGATGTGGTTACTGCTTCATTATATCACCTTTTGTTTATTTCATTCACACATGAAGTAACATGAAATACAGTGGCATGATATTAGGATTTTATGAAGGTAAATAGTTATTTGTTTTTTTCAGCCAGTTATACAAATAGGATACAACAATATATATTTACCTAGTAGAAAAGTTTACATTGATTATAACTTTGGAATACCAATGCCGCAGCAAGAGTAGCTTTCAGTCATTCATTTATATTTTGCCAAATACATGAATTGGATTTCTCTAAGTCAATTCTCAAATATCATGAAACGATCTTGTTTCAGGGACAATTAAAAATTACGTATCTTTCAATTTATTGATTCGAGGGAAAACTCAAATAAAGGTTTGGCTCACACTAGTGATATAATAATAATAATCCAGTACGCTACTGTTCGTGAATCATTAATGGACAATTTGGAGATTCTTTGTGACATTCGAAATGAGGATGTCAATTCACAACAATGTAGCAAACGGTGCGTGCATTAGTTTCAGGATCGTGACATACTTGTAGTGAATGTTATACTCATAAAGCGTGACATTATTTAATATATCTTTCCAGAACTCGAATTCAAATTACATTCTAGTTAGGATTTATTATCAGACGAGCTAGAGTTAGTTATTTAAAGCTTTACTTACAAGCAAAGGTTCACTTATTTCAATGGATTTTTCTCAAATTTAACTAGTCGACATACATGGTGGTCCAGAAATAGGTAGACATTAATTTTTACTAGAAAGAAATTGGTATAGGTATATTCTGTTTTTAACTACAAGTAACTCTATTTTGAGATGGCTAGGCTAGTAGAGTTCATAGAAAACAAAACTCAAGTTTGTATTTTCTTCATCATGAATGCACCACTTATAATGCCCAAAAATTTCAAAAAGAAAAAAATAACATTTCTATCATCCTATACTTTTTTGTTTGGAATTGATCAAAATATAAACTGTTTGCCAGTTCAAGGAAAACTTATCACATTTATTTGAAAAGGTGAACAACTCTGGTGTTATAGTTTTTGCAAAGTCAATTGAGACCGAAAAAAAAAATATATTCAGCTGCACGGCGGCAAATCTTTCAAAAATTGATGCTAATATCCTTTTAGCTGCTCATTAGCGGCATATTCTCAAAAGATTTCTAACGACCGGCTTGACTTCTTTGGTGTTTCTATTGACATTTCTTAATAATGACTAGCTCCATGTAGACTTTTTATTTAGTACAGCAGAAAAATCTGACATTTATATATTTTGAAGCAAAACATCAAATAACAAATTGATATTACCCATATTATATATATCGATTTCTGGAAGCTTCAATGACATTTTGGTATCCCTTCCTGGCATCAACGAACGCTGCATCAGGTAAAAGTTCGGTCGAAGATCTGGCATTGGCCATAATGGCGTGTAAAGTTTTACATAATGATGTGGATTTTTGGGAGGGGTCTGAGGAGACCCTCATCATTTGTTAGACGGGCCCGATAGACCGTCGAAGATGGTCGAAATGTTTGGTTCAGTCAGTGAACAGCGGCTGCTCTTTGACACACCATCAGACAGTGACACTTGATGGATTCTGGGGTACCTGTTTGCTTCGATGGAATTCCGAGTTTTCTCACACTCCTTAATTAAGTCATTCGGTGTAGGATGAAAAATAGCTCGGGAAGCATGTTTCCAACTTTTTTGTACCTTTTTTGAATGTCTGCTGAAATATACCTATTTTATAAGACTTGTTATAGGAAAATTTTACTGTGGTATTGTGTCCTGAAATTTTTTCTTGATTATTAGTTGGGTAGTAAGAAGTAGGTGGTGATTTCTACGTTAGGAAGTCTTCAGTGCCGTCTCACTAGGCCTCCTATACAAGGTGATTAAGGTTTGAAGACACAAACCAAAATGGGTGATAGATCTAATCACTTCAATCAAAAAAGTCCGATCTTGATCAGATCAAAATATCTCGGTTACTTTTGAAGATATCAATTTGATATTTGGTGTGGTTAATACTACATAGAAGATCATCATATTGAGCAGTTTGAATATTCTCAAAATCTACAGGGCGAAACATCTTTAGGGGTAGAGGCTTCTTTATGCTCTCAAAATTCCTTCGTAGTACGCCTATGAAGTTTTTCAGTTGAGTAAATCGTTCAATTTAGAGGCTTTTTCACATAATTTTTTTTCGAGAAACGAATTGTTTTCGAGATAAATCAGCATATATCCGTTGTAAAACTTTTACCTTTCCCTCAAATTTTATTCGAGGACAAAATTCAATAAAAATTAATAAAAAATGTACCAAAATTGCAATATATTTGAGCATGATGAGCTTTGTTTTTTACTTTTCAAAGTTAGTTCGATGGTTCATGCACACATTCTACCATTTCGAAAATTTTTGAAATCTTATCAAAGACGATTCGTTACTCGAATGAAAATTGTTGAGCAAAAAGAGCCTCTAAATTGACAGATCCATCCAATTTGGTGACTAAAAGACATCAGAGGCGTACTACATAAAAGTTTGGGAAGGGGACGAAGAAAAAATATATTTGACGTTGAACCCCGGTAGTTCCGTTACTGATCGAGATAGAAATCATGTTTATATGAACTTTTTTTATTATAATGAGATCTATAACCTATTTTAGTTTGTGACGTGAAACCTGAATCACCCTGTATATATTATTGGCTGATAAAAATGGCAACTACTACAATATACACAAGGATAGTCAATAGTGTATTCTCTTTCGATATTAGACGAATTATTGGATATAAAAAAATCACATTCAAAAGATCTATCACCAAAAATTATTTTCAATTCTAGGGCGAAATTAAAAATTTCGGCTCATGATGTATATTTTGAATGGGATACCCCATATACTGAATTGCCAAATTACCGTCTTTTGATTTCCCAATTTGGCACAGTGGTTGGCAAGATATGCTCAACTCCTATATTGCAGTAAACTAATTTTTTCCTATGAAAAATTCAGGATGTAGGTAATTAATCCGTTCCCACAACATTATTTAGACATTTTTTGAACACGCTTATGACAGACAAATAAACTGTGGACGAAATTGAAATTGTAAAAGCTTTATTTTTCAAATGGAATACCGTGCTTTTCCTCATCATTTTCAGATTCGATTTATCATCAATTTCCGTCAATTATGTCAGATACCTATACCTAGCCAATTATTGTAATTTTAGATTTAAGACCCACTTTGTATAATAAACTCATGAATCTGATGACAAAATTGAATTCGAATTTTTTTATTCATCTATAATGATTCAGTCAATATCGACTCACCCTGTATATGTATTAGGTAAATGTGGATATTGCTACTGATTGAAACTTTTTTTTTTCTATAGGTATTCAGTTACAAGAAACATAAAAAATACATTATCTATTGACGTAACTGAATTTTTAGGCAACCCCCATCTTCAACTTAGTGACAAAATTTTTATTCAATCCTATAGACTACTCGAAAGGTATATCCAAAAATGCCTGATGTTTATATACAAATGGTGAAAGGAGATGATGAGCTTTCCAATCGTTTTCCTGAAATTGAGGCTTCTTCAATATAAATCCACCAAGTATAGGTACATGTAATGCGAAGAATTTGTGAATAGAATAATTTAATAGTTGAAGGCACATCTTCAGATATTTAAGTTGAAACGGTCCTTCAATGGTTCCAATTTGAATTGTCGCGTGTGCCATTCAAGTAAACCTAAAGAGAGTAATAGAATTTCTCAGATTCATAAATAATGAAATAAGCAGTATGATGCTCTTGTTAATCAATCCTTTCGAGACATTTTCACAAGAAGAAAAAATACTTCTCATTTGAAGATATCATTCATATCACCTCAGCCAGATGGATGATGGATGTGATACAAAAGAACTTCCGCGGAAAATCCAACATTTCCAGAAAAACGATCCCAGCAGAGACCATTTCTCAGTGCTTCGAGACACCATTAGTAAATGACAATTTGATGGATACCCCGGACCAACCCCGTTGCATCAGGGGATTTCTACATTTCGACTTTTTTTACGCCAAGGGAGCCGCTGCCAGCCTCACAAAGCGAACGAAGACATCAACATGATGGATTCGGTTCATCTTATCCGAGCGCGTGATCGAGTCATATTTCAGAGAAGGAGCGGATGGGACATGACTACATCCCTGAATGTTAATTCCATCATCGATCCAGCTATCGCTATTTCCTTCCTAGTTCCTACAAGCTGAAGCTCACCACAGGCTTTGAGAAGATGATGGTTGGTTTCGCAAAGTGTGTGTGTGTGTGTAGGAGGGGGGATGGCATTGGAATTATCCTTTAGCCACAGACTGTTTGAAATAGGTAATCCATCATATACTAATTTTTGTTTTTATAAAAAATTTAATCGGAACATCACATATGGACTTGTTATCCAGCGCAAGAAGGTGAGTGATATTGACTGGTAGTTGTATATCAAGTGATATTAGTGTGAAGAGAAGGTTCTGTGTATGTTGCTCATGGTTTTTACATGCGAAAAATAAATGATTCAAATCAGCAACTGAGTTATTATCACATGAACACGAACTAGTATCGTGTGCGCCTATTCTGAATAAATGAGCAGGGAAGTTACCGTGGTTGAGTTTGAGACGTGTTATTGTAACGGAATAGAATCTAGATACCGAATAGCTATCAATATGAGGAATTGTCTTAGGTAGGACGGGGTGAATCAAAGTATAAGCATTATTAGAGCTTAGGGTGTAGTTATGCCAAATATCTTGCCATTTGCTTGCTTGAATAATTTTGAAGCGAGCTATCAAGTCAAGAGGAGTAAAAATATTTTCTTTTTCAATTAAATGAGTAGCTGCGCGATCGGCCAACTCATTGCCCATTATTCCCGCATGACCTTTTACCCAAATGAATTTTACTCTACCTGAAGAGGAATTAATAGTATGTAAATGCCTTCTTATGTTACAAAGTATTACTTGATCATAACTTTTTATAATTGGACGACTGATGGCAGCCAATGCCGATTTCGATGGTTTCGCAAAGCGTAAATAAATAAGCTCACTGGTCTCAGAACTGTTCTCTGACTGTCCGAAAACAATCCATAATTTGTTTCATGTGTCAAAAATAAGCAGGGTACTTAGGGCCTATTTAGTCATCTTTGTCTTTATCTCAAGTCTCAGTCCCAGACTTCAGTAATAGGGTTGTACACTTTTTTCAAAAATTATATATGTGGAACCCGGGTCTCCAGAGAATAAGTCGATATTTTTTTGAAATTTTAATTTTCAAGGGTTTTTCCAAAATCGGCATTCAAAAATTGAAAATTCTCCATCCTTTTCTAAAAATGTGACGTCACCTGGTATAGGTTGGTTTAGGTTATGTTCCATTAATCGAAGTGGAAGAAGAATTGACAATCTCTGCCATCTTTGCCATCTTCCTGCGAAAATATATTCGGATGATTAAAGGTAAGTTACTATTGAGTTTTATTTCATTGTTCAGCGTTCATTAAACTCTTCACTGACCACTATTTTCAGAAAATTTAGCATTCAAAGACTTGTGCTTCATGTAGCAACACGAATGTGGATTCTCGAAAGACATATTTGTTCCTACTCCAAGTGTTAGTATGAGACAAACTTGGTGTTTTGCAGTAGGAAAACAAATATCATCAGCTACATCTGCAAGTAATTGCTGTGAAGATAATTTTGATCTGAGTTAAAATTCTTATCCTCATTCTTTGAATCTTTGAACATGAACATCATGAGAACCTGTAAAGTATGAGCACAAAGTATTTAAGTATAAGGAATAAGCTAATAAACCAAATCTTAATTGTCATGCACTCCTTTAAATAATAAATGTATTTTCCTAAATCCTCACAGTTATTCTTAGTACGTCGTACTATCTATGATGTGAAGTTGTGTATATGAGATTTCTTCTTTACATTATATTGTGAATATGTAATTATAATATCAACTTGTGTTGTTTATTTAATATTTTATCAGATGCACCACTACACTTACCTACTTTTCCCAGACAATAAAGTTATTAATTGAATTAATTCTTCATTTTTATTTCTCTACTTGATAGTGTCTTTGAGTTCAATCGTCTCATTGACTTCGCTGAGGTGGTATTGAAAATCCTATAGAAATATTATTAACACATATAAAATACCTGACTTGCGTTATATAGATGATAAACAATCAATTAATGTGCCCTTTCGAATATTTTGAATTAGTTTCGTTATCGAAAAAAATTTTAATCAAAAATTGACATATTGTTATCTGACTTATTTGGCCATCACTTATGTCAAAAAATTCTTCTTCCCTATTATTTTCGATATTTTTACGATACCATCCCGATCTACCAGGTGACGTCAGCAGAAATATGGTGCTGTCAAATAATTATTTTTGATTTCGATTTTCTCGAGCATAAAAGAATATTCCGATTTAATTTTGATGCCATATCGGTAGTAGTTTAGTAAGGTATCGGAAAACGACAATCAATTCTGCAAAAGCTCTAGAGGTTTATGACCCTATTGTCCTCTGGACTGCTTATACAAAACAAGATATATAGGCATTAAGACAATGACAGCAATGTAACCAAATATTAATTATTTCGATATGTGAAAATATGTATGGATAATCAAATATTAATCAAGACCAGTGTGTATTTTTTGATAAATGTATGTGTTCTTTGCACTAATCTATGATTTCTGCATTCGAAAAAACGTCACAGACAGAACACATTATATTTCTGTGGTTAACACTGGAATGGGGTCGTGCATGCGCACAGACTTCGTGGTCTTAGTCATGAACATAAAGTTGAAAAAAGTAGGAACTCTCAATGTCACGTTTTTAGGACGAAGACTTGAGACTGAGACAAAATTGTTGATGTAAATGCATGAAATCAACTTGGTTCAAAGACTGAAACTGCGATGAAGACAAATTTGACTAAATTGACCCTCACACTTTTTTTAGTTTTTCTCGAAACCGTTTTAGAAAAATTCTGATGCTCATGCGCATTATTGTCTTCAAGTGAATCATTTAAAGACGATACGCGTTAGCAGAACCCATCCAGGACGGTGCTGAGAAGACCCAAATTTTGAAACAAACCAACTGGTTTCGGATAGTTCTAGGACCGTCCCAGAATGATTCTGAAAAAACCTCAACGCGACCAATTCTACTCCTGACAGTTATAAAACAGTAATTGTTCGAACCCTAATAAAGCTGATCTATATAGTCAGTGCACAATCAAAATTCGAAAGTCATCAATACATTCTCCGAATAACTCATAAAATTCATCAAAATATGTAGAGAATTGATAGAGCCTCTTCCTTGAAAGCTGAGTCAATAGAATCTAGGTGTTGATGGTTCGTGATTAGAATTCTCTACTGATTTCGTTAAGGAAATAATTCAATAAAACCGAGTAGAGAAGGGAGCTTACTGAATTCATTCATAGATATTTGAAACCATCAAATCAATGGGCACCCTCAACGATATTTGAAGTTAATTTAAATTTCGATTACGTTAAGTATAAGTACAGAAAGTTTAATATCAATCTCTTTTTTATACCTCTGTCACAGTAATATTTAAGCTGGTTTTGAAAAAACTGCTAGGGTACATATACTATTCCAGGTTGCAATCAATATAGAGAAAATGAACTATTGAACACGTATTTTTTCGTTTCGACATTGATATACTGGTTCTCCCTATACGGGGTGATGGAGTAAATACGCATAAATTTCTGTTTATGGTTTTTGTGTTTCTGTTGCACTGGGTGCAATTTTTTCAAGCCATCTTATATAGAACCGTTAAGAAATTTTCCTTGGGACGCCAATGGTTAATTATGGGTAATGAAGGATTTTCTTCATTAATTTACCTCCCTTTCAATGTATTCCCCAGTCTTCGAATTATTGGAAATTATATTATACTATAACAGTTTTTTAAACTGAATGTTAATCTTGCATAAAATATTGAATTGATCGAACGCTTACAATTAGTTTTGGGTTTTCTTTAACCTGTTGGTATAAACACTTTCAAGGAGGATATGTTTCCAACATTTCATATTCTCAATTGAACTATATTAGCAATGAAAATGCACCTAATATAAAAAATTAATCGTAATCATACAGCAATGTTCTAAAATTAATCAAATCTATACCAGCATCATCAATAATATACATTTTTGATGATTTGCTCAATAATTCAAGGCCCTCTCATTTACGTATGGCTTTCCATCAAGTTAGTATACCTACTCATGTATATAACATGTTCGATGAATAATAAATGATCAGTTCATATATTTCCGTAGTTCCATCATTTCGATATCAATATCAAAATGTCCATCTCAATACGCCATCGTTTCGTATATTTACATTGGTGCGGATATCAGAACGAAGCATAATTTTTGGCCCCTAATGACATTATAAGTACCATGTGGAATGTATTTTTAATAACAAAGCCCAAGTGTTCGATAAAAATAATGAAGGTCTTGTGCCATGATTGGTCCGTTGTCCAGCACCGTTGTTAAAGTCTCGTTTAGACTGCGTGATCTCGCTACTCCCTATATTAATGCACCTAGATTATGCTAATATCGGTATATACATAAACATCTACTTAATGTAGATCACCAGTATACAATATTACATATATATCATAGAAGCCATATTGTGACAGCACATTATTTATCCAGAGAAAGTTCAATTTTGAACCCTGTTTTTCTTTAGGCGGCTATGGGTACAGGGCCGGAGGGGCAATGCAATTCTCGGGGCCCCTTTCCTTTACCGTTTTCTTACTTTTCAAAATATATTTTTTTTATTACAAAGGTCGAGTCGATCAGTTCGACTCCTACTTTTTGCTTTCATTGAATAAAATGATTTTGATCACAAACATATTTTCACTACCAAAGAAAATATATTTGTGAAGTAGGTAGGTACAATATAAGTTTAAATAGCAATTCTTGTGACTTTTTAGATACAAAATCGTTCAAGTCATCTTGGAAGTTGACCTTTTTCAACACATCATTTTCAATTGTCATTATCGACAATGAATTTAAACGGTTTTGTGATATTGTTGAACGAAGACAGTTTTTTATTGATTTCATTTTGAAAAATTTCGTTCACCTGTGGCGTTTGATATCATCAGACTTCTAAATATTTGCAATGCTATATCATTACATTCGGAAAAGTTGATTGTACAATATTATCAAAAATGAATCCAAATATGTTATCTGTCCCCGCATCCTTCATTTTTTCTATGGTGATATTACTGGATGTTAATAATCGGGAATGTCACGAATGAAATCGGATGAAATGTTTTTTTTTGCGCGTTCAACATTGGCTATGCCTCCGTGGGCCCCTAGTTGGTGCGGGGCCCCTAGACAGTTGCCTAACCCGCCTTATGGCTAACCCGGCCCTGTATAGGTACAAGAAATATCAGTGGTCGGTTTTTGGAAATGAATATATCTAAATTTGATTTGTAGTACGAAGTTTCTATGAAGTCGAAACCAAGACACTGATGCATAATCTTATAACTTCAAAGTTCAAACTAGCATATGAGAGAAAAAAAATTGATGTCTCTGAAGTGCAATGACAAATCCTAAGGAACGATTCCTCTGTTATATTTGAAATATGCTCTGTGATGGAAGACAATTATTTCTTGCCATCAAATATAATAAATCAATGTTCTTGGTAAATCAGTGTTATCAATATTATAATCGAATCTCAACATTCAACACAGGAGGCTACTACACGTCTTTGATTTTCCTCAAATCTTCTAAGAAGGGAAAGATTCTAGTGAAAAATCTTCATATCATTTGCATACCTACCTATTGATAAGTATGTTGAAGAATAATGGTCTCAAAACAGATTTTTGAGGAACTCCACAAGTGAGTAGATTTATTTATGTCCACTGCAGTGAACAATCTGAGATCGGTGAATTAAATAGTGAATCCAGGGAATCGAATTATACAGTGTCCGCCATAAAGTTTGCTACATATGGGAAAAACATTTGTTTTCAATATTTATGAAAAACTCGAATGGCGTTTTGTTTCTGCATGTCTGGCAACTAAAACATCCGTTATACGACTTATATCACGTGACCTCAGATTTGGCGGGAATTAAAAAGTTACGTGATGTCATCAAGAAATATAAAATTTACGGGTTGATGGTTGATACCTAACATGGAATAAGCTCATGTGCATCAAAATACAGCTAGTTACAACAATAATTAAAGTCGCCGTGGTGGCGATGAGCGCAAAGCGCGATGATTATAATGGAAGTCCATCACGGTCGTGGGTTCGATTCCCAGGCCCGTCAGAAATAACAAAAAAGGCGAGGCGACTGGGTGTAGCGTGTTCTGTCCATACATGAATATATACATACAAAAGTTTCTGTGGCAAATGATTAGTTTCGATGCCAGTATGAGTGGAATGAATGAGTGAATGAATGAATGTGGATGAGTGAAAGGTGAGGGCGAATCTTTAAGAAAAAAAAAAAAAACAATAATTAACATCTCGCAAAATGTCTATTCCACAAATATTTGATTAGTTTTTGTAGGTTATTAAAGCTGTTTTCAGATAAAACAAAAATGTATACTGTTTCTCAGTACCTAAGCATAGAGGAATGAAAATTTTATTCTTGTTATTTTTTTCAATCTGGTTCAAAATTGATATATTTTCCGATGGAATTTTTTGATGTCTTTTTTTGTTACCACTAACAACTTTTGTTCAAATTCCCGCCGAATCTTAGGTCACGTGATATAAGTCGCAAAGGATTTTTTAGTTGTCAGACTTGCAGAAACGAACCAGCATTGGAGTTTTTCAGAAATATCAATAACAATTTTTGTTCCATATGTATAGCCAACTTATGGCTGATACTGTATATAGCTGGAAGATGTATTATTATTTACTGAACAATCAGCAAATTTCTTGACGTTGATCTTCCTATTATACTAATTTTTTAAGTAGAATTATATTGGCGGAGTTTTGTCAATGGAAAAGTTTTGGTAGACAGCGAAACGATGGAATTTTAGTGGATCCTGTATTTAAAAAAAAATTACCATAACCATACCACCAATAGTAACTAAGTACTGGACTTTCTTCAACAATAATAGTTTGGGTAAATTTTCATCGACATTGATAACTCTATATCCTCTGGGCACATGTCACATCTTATTTTTTGTATACTTTGGGAAATGTTGATGATACCCGAAAACATTGTCAAAAATTCCGGTTCCGCTATCGAACAGCGTAATACCGGTGATTATATACTGCCATCAGGCCGAAGTGAGTTTGGTAATGATGGGCATGATAATTTCTCATAATTAGACCGGTTTCTACAGCAACTCAAAATGTTCATGCATGTGGTTGCCCGTGATATCCGCATATGGTAATTTACTTACGGCAATTTAATATGATTATGTGTGGAGAGAAGGCTCTTAATATACCACTTTGCTAATCTTTGGCTCGATAGTCGTCAAGCGAGGCGTTTTTGCAAAAATGTGTACCCATTCGTGAGAGAATGAAGCTATTATATTTTTTTCTTCCAA
Source organism: Chrysomela aeneicollis (assembly GCA_029955515.1). Lineage (NCBI taxonomy): Eukaryota > Metazoa > Arthropoda > Insecta > Coleoptera > Chrysomelidae > Chrysomela > Chrysomela aeneicollis. The sequence goes on from JARUHQ010000002.1 coordinate 30,966,432, forward strand.
ACAATCGGAAGAAATTGTAATAATAATTGACGATGATAGTGTATAATTCTAGATAATTCCTTAATCAAGCACATAAAATGTTTCAGATGGAAACTCATCAACTCACCGTATGATCAGAATATTAATTAAAAAAATCGATTTGTTGTATCGTTTTTGAATCCTAAATTTCCTCTTGGATAACTTTGTAGCATAATATTTTTTCAACCACAGATGCAGTTGACTGGTGAAATTCTATGAAAGACTATAATACTAGGATATAGGACTAGGAAATAGGACTAAGAAATAAGACGAACCAAGAGTTAGATTGACTCTATTCATTTGGTTCCATTGTAATTATGTTTTACTCCAAAATTTCGTGACTTCACAATATTTTATATTCTGATGAATTTTCGTGTTTCTATGAATGTAATGGAAAATTTAGGTCTTTGAAGGTATATAAACAAAAAAGTTGGTATATTACCTAATACCTAATCAACGATTTCATCAAAATCTCCAACAGGAGTATTACTGACATTAGTCTTGAATTGAGCATATGCTATCATATTTTGAAATTTCAGATTTTTCCTGTGAAACTAATCTGGATCTCTTATAGGTGAATCTCAAATTTCTGTGTTCGAATTCAGTTCATGATCGCTTTATTCGAAGTATAGATCACAAATGACAATTTCAAAATTCATTTCAATTTCATAGAACTTTTATGTGAATAAAAACACCGAAACTTTCAAAAGATGAAGTCACACAACATATACCCGGTACAATTCATTTATATTAGGGTCTTTAACAATGCTAAACTGATATATTGCTGCTTAACTATAAGACTTGAAATACTCTCGACTGATTAATGACTAAGTTATGGATACCCCGACTACGGCAACCAGGGATGATACTTGTTTTGACTGAGATATGTTGAGTGCCGACAGATAAATGATATAGAAGAAATGTCGGAATATTCACCCGAACAACTCAATATGTATATTTATAAACTGAAACCATTAGTTTTTCCTCTACATTTGTGATACTAGAACATGCATTTTTGGATTATGAATGGAGTATCTTCTACCGATGAAAATCAAAAAAAAAACACCCAACCCTGTAATCCAATTATAATGGACACAAAATATGATGTATCAACTGCATTGTATTTGTCATATTTATCCACCATAGTGAATACGGTAACTGATGAGGAATTCTGTGCATGGTTGACTCAACAGAAGCTTGCTCCTTTTTTTTTCACTTCAGCATAATGTATTATTCACGACTTGGAACTAACTTGGATCGAATCATTTTATCATAGTCACTCTGTGTTGACTCCTGGGGAGAGAGCCTACTTAGATTTACATGTCTTTAACGATATTTTATTATCTTTGAACAACGTGAATCATTTTGGTACAGAGTTGGTTGGGTAAGTATCAATCGAACAGATCGTTTTTGAACACCTAGGTCATACATATTTGAATAAGTAGATGGATATTTAAAAAGTAATTCGAAAATGAAAATCTGACGTTAGGAATAACAATATATTTTTTCAAATAGAGTCACCCTCTAAATAACATATATATGCGCACAATATCACGACACCCTGTATAGTAACTTTCACAAGGATCACCCAAATATTTGTTTCAATAATTATCTTTTCAATACATTTTAGCAATTTCACAATAATTTTAATTAATAAAGATTGCCAAGTGATTGAGCATCATATTTTCATTTCGACCACTCTATATACTTTATCTTCAGAAAGGAAACACACGAAAGCGAATGTTTTTACCGTTTACATGATTTACGTCTTTCCACGAAAGAAAAATTCGGGAGTAAATGAGCTGTAAACAAAAAAGGCGGTCATCAAGAAAGCAGATTACGCTACAGACCGCTTATTGATGACATCCATACTGAGAGACGCAAAGGCCTTATCATTCGAAAAAGAACAAATACGGCAAGGAGTAAAAAATCATCAGCAATCTATATTTACTTTGATCGTTCGGGTATAACTGATGGACCTGCAGAGGACTGCTCTATGCTCAAACAATTTTTTTTCCACCGATTTTTCAACTGCGAGTTATTTTTCTCGTATCACTTTGATTTCTATAGCGAGGCCTCTTCTGCTGCTGCTGCCTAAAAATTATAAAACCTATATACCGGGTGTCCACTGAAGTGATGGCTCGCACTTATAACTTTTTTGTTTTCTAAAATATAGGAATTCAATTTGGTAGTTTTCTTACAATCTAATAAAGTACGATAGGTATAAAATTAATCGTAATTGAATGCCCTTTTTTCTACACGACGAGCCACCATTTTGCCAATTGAAAAAAATAGCAACAACAATTTCGAAAGCAAACGACACATAGCTGAAACATTGTGATCGAATACAAAAATGTTGTATTTTTACAAACATTTTAGTGCTGAAATTAGTTATTTGAACGCAAAAAAAAGGTTACAATTAACAGTAACAAATGATACATGGTTGTATCTCAGATGTCTATTGATACAAATAAACTGATAATTTACCAAGAGCTTCTTTGGAAAATCGATAATGTATGTTACTTCCTGTGAATCAGGATTTTTCATTAGGTACTTGTCAAAACATGCAATTTTATGCATTAAACGGATCCTTGATCGTTGATCTATACTGAGGAACATTTTATCGATATACATTTTATCGATATACCTATAAGTATACCTATAAACTACCTCATATTTTTTATGACACCCCGTATATCAACTAATGCAATTGATATCATGGTCGCGAAGCATGAAATTACTAATCTAATGTACTTTGGGTGTAACATACTAAAATTTCAGCAAATTATATCGACACCTAGAAACCTCCCTATGTGTGTGCCTAGTCGTTTAATTTCATTATATCCGAAAAAAAAAAGTTAAAGGAAATATTATATCAGTTCCTCATATACTTTTTTTTCATAAACGTATTTATGCATTTCATTAAATAAACCTACGTCAAAATGAACACTCCTATTGGATTGCTATTCATATTGCCATGAGTGAACTCGGAATAATTCATCCCCTCTAGATTAAGGGCAATAATGCAAGTTTCCTCCAGAAATAATCCACCCTCATTTGATATCATAGCGATCGGTTCCCCAGAATAGCATCCCTCGCCACTTGATTGATGTTACTTGTCAGATTGTTATTGCTGATCGATTTCTGTTATTACTATGGAGTGACAAGTGGGTGCGAAAATCAATACTATCTCGTTCTTTTATGCTTTGGGGGGGCAGAGTGAGAAAACTACATCTCCTCTACACTCCTAGAACAAGTAACTTCATTATTCATTAATGGATTATATCATATAACATCACATAACATCTATGATGAGATATCGAATGAGATTTTTTATATACGAACACTTCTGTCTGATATTGCAGCGTGTTGTAGTAGGTATATAAAGAAGAATAATTTTTTTGTACAATTGTCAAAAAAACTTGACATTTCTGCATCTCTATTGATGCGTAAATGTTCACTTTTTTACACTGCCTAAATAATTCACAATATTAACATGAAATATTACTTTTCGAATTTATTTTTAACACAGTCAACTATTAATTGATTATTCATCCTAAAACAATTCAATTTATTTGAATAATAACTTTTATTAAAGTTCGAACAATTACTTCCAATAACATAAATTCCTGAAGATATTGCATGTTGCTGCTTATTAGAAACGTAAGATATTTCTTGAAGTGTTGATTCCACAATTTTATCAGATATTTGTTTGGAAGAAGATAGACAATTTAAATATTGTGTTAGAAATCTCAATTTTGTTATTCAAACTATCTTCTAGATATGTATTTCAGACGATGTACATTCACACATTCACATTTGTACAAAAATTGTTGTTTGTATAGTTCGTGTATAAAATTCGTTTTCTCATAGCAAATTCGAGGGAATTAACACTCTCATGTACCATTAAAAAACTCCCATTTTACGCACTCGATAAAAAAAAAAACTATTGTCTTGCGTGAGGATCTTTGCCTAGCATCAGAGAGACATAATTATATTGTTTTCATTATGTAATCATTATCAGTGATTTGAAGGTGGTGTTCAGAATTGATGACCATCAAACACGAGTATAATACCAAATATTTTTTTTCATATTGAACAGGAAACTTATAACGAAATTATAATTTCAATGAAATTTATAATCTTCAGTCTACATAGTCAGGTAATTTTTATTGAGTTCAATTAAATGTCAGTAGACACTAAATCAAAAGTTAACATATATAGGGAAATGTACGCCGTTTTGACCAATATAAGACGACTTCCAAAGATCAAAAATTGAGATTTTTCACCCCTTTATCTCTACAATCAGTCTCGCTAGATCCCAAGTGTGATAATCTATGAAATCAGCTCTTATCAGAGAAAATCTAAAAATGTAAAAAACACAAGGCAATCCTCGAAATTTTGAAAAATAACTGATATAATCCTAACAAATTCTATTCGGAACGGAGATACTGGTAGGGTTATCTTTTATATAGGAGAATCTTGAATCACCAACATCTCCACTGATGATGTGAAATTCATTGATCTAGCTCGCCAAGACTATGATATTGTTTGGATTTTTATCAAAATCCTTAGAGTCAAGTGGATATCTGAAATATATAGCATGAGTCATGAGGTACAGGAAGTTGTACAAGGTTTGTATGGTATGAACCTGCTTATTATGTTCCAGATTTCATTAAAAAGTTTGGAACTTTTTAGTCAAATATAGAATTTTGACACCTCTTTCTTGCATGAAAATAATTATAAATTTGAGACAGATTTGACATTTCCAACGACGTTAATGTTGTCAGATGGTTGTCAGTAACTCAATACTTATCAATACCAACCTTATTTACTATAGAAGGATGATTTTTGTTATTTAACGAGTGAATTATTTGTGAAAATGTGTTGAAATCGTTCAATTAGTGTGTGTACAGTGAGAAGAAGCCTTTTTGATCGGAAATTGGTGGAGAACAAGCGGGCAGAAAATATGCCTGAAACCCCGTTTTCTTGTCTTTGGGGGGCCATATCTCCGAAACTAGTTGACAGCGCCAAAAAGTTAATTCGAATTTATTGATCAGGAGGCCAAACTACGTAAGTTCCGCAAAACCGCATGTCTATACAAGGTGGAGTCCGTAAACTATATATTTACCAAAAATAAAACGTGAACTGTATTTTGTTTTCATTCAAACATTGCTTCAAGAGGTTGACAGCCTCTGGATCGTCAAGGGAAAACACCATGTATATCTCGGAACATCAGTCAATTCGCGTCCTGTCATTCGTCACAGCCAAAGCAAGAAAAGATGAAAAATGTTCCCGAAAGATGCCGGGGAGCTCAGACGGAAGATACAAAGTGGAAAAAACTCGGAAGCGGGGATCAGAGCTCGCAAACAGGCGAACTTTTTGGGTCTCCTGTGGGAAGCAACGCATTGATACTCGCAGTGATGGATGCTGGCGATAATGCCATCTCGTCAATCCACGTCCGCAACACCGGCCGAACAATGCTGGTAATTCACTGCTACCCCTATCTATTCATTTCTACCATTCCAACCCTGCTAGCGGAATCCATTCTCTGCTTCGTCTTCGACAAATGCTTCCGAATTATTACACAATAACATTTCATTTTTCACAATTGTCGGGCCATCATGATGATTATTCATCGATTCGTGTTCGAAAGACTTGCTTGCGCAATGCCTTCAAGGATTCAGGGCATTGTTGAGAGGGAATCTGATGGTATACTTAGGAATTTAATGACTTGACAGCTTCAATTTTTCAGTGTTTAGCATTGAACGAATGACGTATGGGTGCCTTTATATTAATTTCTTGCAGCTCTGCATGTTTCTATTGTGTTAAGTGTCTTGACATATTATAAATGAAGGAGAAATGCTACTCACCGTGTGATACTTTTACTAAGTTTCATTTTTTGTCAGATGTACGTATAAGTAAGGAAATTTAAATATTATTCACGGGAGAATATTTCGATAAGTTCGTCATTATTTCGGTAAAACTTCGTTTATCGCACTCCTATGAGTTCGGAAAAATTTTTTGGTGGAACTTACGTATTTTGACATCCTGATCACGAATCTGAAGTCAAAACGCGGTGTCTCAAAAATGCACCATTTGACATGTCAAATTTCTGCTATTAGGAATACAGAAAATTCACCCTTCTTTGAACCAAAACAATATACACGCATATATTTACTTGTTTCCAACACTTCTCAGCAGAAAAAACTATTATTTTTCAAAAAATTCACCCTTCTTTGAAATGTAAACAAAACAACATTTTCACACTGATTTTCTGGTAATTTGTATTTATGGTGTTGGCAACGTGATTGTTTGGCTCATGGTAAGACATCTCAAATAAAAATAACCAAAAAATTATTGGAAAAAGATATTTTGTTTACGTTTTGAAGAAGGGCGAATTTTTGTGAAAATAACAGTTTTTTATGCAAAAAAGTGTTGGAAACAAGTGAATGTGAGCATGTGTGATGTTTTGGCTCAAAGAAGGATTAATTTTGTGTGTTTTTATTAGCAGAAAATGAAGATTTAAAATGGTGCATTTTTGAGACAAAATGAGGCCGTATCTCCGAAAATACTTGAGACCGCCGCGTTTTGACTTCAGATTCGTGATCAGGAGGTCAAAATACGTAAGTTCCACCAAAAAAAATTTCCGAACTCATAGGAGTGCGATAAACGAAGTTTCACCATTATTTCAACCATTCTAGGAAATTTTCAAAAAAACTAACGGATGCATTCATTTAGAATCTCAACAAAAACACTCGAAGAGAAATTTTCACGATGGATATGCTTGTATATCCAGTTTTTTGAAATCATCATTAAATATTATTTTGTCATTGACGTTGTATGTATGGGGTCTTACCCCTATACTAATATTTAGCAGACTTAATGCACTAGATTAAAAATAGAAAATATCGATAGGACTCTCATTTGGTGAATTTGATAATGCAGCTCTACAAAAAGCTCTACAATGATGATTGAAATTGTACCTAAGTATATATGCTTTCTCTAATTTGATACAATGAAATCATGTTGATATTAGCTTTTATCAAACAAGAAACCTTTAGTTTCACTATATTCAGTGATTCTTCATCTACAGGGTCACTCACGGTCGATGGTACCTTAGACGTTTACGGAGAACGGGACGTAGGATTATTCTGAAAATTTGGTTTATTGGGTAATCAGTTTTGTTCTATCGATCTAAAATACTTTCAGCGTTGCGGCGTTGTCGCTTCTATCAAAAAGTAGCAACAACTTTGTTATTTCAAATGGAACACCCTGTATTTTATTTCATTTTTAGATTCTTCCTGAAGAGCTGATTTCGTCGATCTATCCTACTTGGGGTATAGCGAGAAAGATTACAGAGATATAGGGTGTGAAAAATCGAGATTTTTCAAATTTAGGAATTTTTTGTGCCGAAACTATCCATTCTTGCTCAAAACGGCTTAATTGTTCCTACCTCAACTTTCCATTTACTATCGATTGATATTTAATTGAATCAAATACGGGTGGTTCGAAATTTCGAGTTTTGCATCACCCTCTATTTGTTTCTATTAAATGTCAGTAGATAGTAAATGAAAAGTTAAGATAGGGACATGTAAGCCGTTTTGAGCAGAAATGATTAGTTTCGACACAAAAAATTCCTGAAGTTGAAAAATCTCGATTTTTCACACCCTATATCTCTGTAATATTTCGCGCTATACCCCAAGTATGATGAATCGACGAAATCAGCTCTTCAGAAAGAATCTAAAAATGAAATAAAATACAGGGTGTTCCATTTGAAATAACAAAGTTGTTGCTACTTTTTGATAGACGCGGCAATGCTGAAAGTATTTTAGATCGATAGAACAAAACTGATTACCCAATAAACCAAATTTTCATAATAATCCTACGTCCCGTTCTCCGTAAACGTCTAAGGTACCATCGATCGTGAGTGACCCTGTATAATCTATTCCAATCAATATGCCTCCTCCAGATATTTTCTCACATTATTGGTGCCTTTCAGGTAATGTTATCTCTTAGTTTTTTTACCCAAATATTTCGATAGTAGTACTCTACTGAATATTAAAATATTTTCCATGAAATGACCCAAGCATAAACCTTCGTTTCAACCGTCGAATTTCTCAACTGAAAAGTAATCGTTGAACGATTATATTTCAGTAATTATGACAATTTTCATGTCCTTTGGCTGAAAAAAAATGCATAGGTTATTTCCCGATAAAGTTAACATTAGTCATTTTATTCGACAGCAGTTGGGCGTTGCTCCAATGTTATTGTGCAAGATTCAACCTCTGAATAAACAACTCATGAATAATGAAAACCAAATTTCAGGTCGGGACCATAAATCATAGTTTTTATTCGAAACCATGTTTGAGTCAGGAATGCGAATGTACATCGATAATTAAATTGAAATAAAAAGTTCTTTGTTATTCCGAATAACTTTCATGGGGAAAGAGGAGATTGAAAGTACTTCGAAGACATTCCAAAACAAAGCATAAATCAAGTCGCATTTATTCGATATTTTTCTTCTTGATCTGGAAATGATTTATTGCCTTGCATTGGAAGTTTCGAAGTCACTTAGAATTCACTCTATATAGTGATTGTAATCATTGATGGGATATATCATGCCCATAAAATATTACGGAATAACTTCATTTCTCGACTACTTACATTTATAGAGAAATAAGCGAATAGTAATTTTTGTTTTCATTAAAATAAACATTTTTCTCGTAAGCTAGACGTTTTTCACAAGGACATTTTCTTGTATTGGTACTTTTTTGATGCTAGATTTCGGAAATTGAATAAAAATGGTTGAGTAAATTTGAGAATTATTTCGGTGAATTTTGAATGAGATATCTTACGAGGGTTGCTTCGCATAACTAAGATGGTTGTTAAAAAAAGCACTTTTCCAATATGAAATATATCTATCTACAGATGACAAAAATCGCATCTTAGGTACCTATAACGTTTCTCTCCATTTGAATCATCATTAGATGTGTCTTCTTCCATAGCAATTCCATTATTGCCGCCTTTATTAATTTAGAGATAAGATCGCTAAAAATTCGCATCATCCATCTACTAAAAAATTCGTGATCATGAAAATGTCATCAACTGTCATAACTGTCATAACGATAAATATACCTACCCATAAAATAAAAAAATCAGTGGAAGATTCCTGAACTCACTGGAATTATATAACTTATAACAAAAATATATAGATGGCGCTAGTAGTTTAGCTGGTACCAATTCCATATTACAAGATATATTTTATATACCCTGTACCGGAAGTCGCACGAAACGGAAAAATACCCTGTATATCTTAGGGTGTCTGAGTGAATAATTCACGAATGAATCAAACTCCGTGTCCCTCTATCGAGATATCGCAATCAGCGATTGAATCGTAGGAATTCTAATTGGCACGAGGGTGGACTTGTGTGTGTCGCAGAGAGAGTGCCCTTCCCCCCCCCCCTCCAACCCGCTCGTCGCACCACCCCCCCACCCCCACCCCGGGAGGGGATGCGATCCATCAAGGCCGAACAACCCCCGGTCAAAGTTATCTCCTCTCTCAGCTCCGCCATTCGCTCCGTCCTTCTCCTTCTCCTGACGCGATCATTTTTCTCTCGAGTTCGTTCCATCATCGCGTCACATGCGCCCCACCCTTCGGGCGACGTTGCCAAATGGCTTGTCGAATTTTATTTATGGTCGCCGTCGCGATGCGATTCTGTGATTGATGACGACTCTGCGGATGTCGCACGGCGATGATGATATGGTCGCGTTATGGCTATCAGTACTTTTCGTACTGAATCTAGTACTTTTTGGTACTATCTAGTACTTTATAATACTATCTAGTACTTTATAGTACTATCTAATACTTTATAGTACTATCTAGTACCTTACACAATAAACGGTACAGAAATCATATATATAATAACAACTATATGGATAGCACCTATTCTTCCCTTTACGCGAAAGTGAAGCCAGTTTTGGAAAAACAAAAGACTGTCTGGCTTGCTAATGATGAATTGTACGCATGCGCGGGTTTTGACGAGTTGAAATCCACTGACGTTTTTAGAATTTCATAGGTTAGGTATATTTGTTAACCGAAATTATGTAAAAAGGCGTCAATATAGTTATAAATGTACTTACTGATTGTTTACAGAAGTGATTAGTGAGTAATAACAGTGATTGATCAAAAATTAGCCCACGAATCTTGTTCTTTATCGTCACAGGTTTCTATGCAAATCGCAAGTATCGCTTTGTAGATCACATCCATTTCTGCATTTATCATCAACTATCATTCAATATTGTCAAACAATCCATCAATTAATGAATATTTGAGAGATATAATTATGTCATGATGAAATAAAAACATCGAATTGAAGGTTATCTGACACATTTGATTGATTTTTAATAATCACCATACGTTTGTCGCTCACTAGAAAGCTACTCTCCTCCATGATGAAAACGAATGTCGATTCTTAATTCAAACTTGTGCATGCGCTTATTCGCGATTGGTCCCGCAGACTGTCATTTGTTTTATTTTTCGGCTTCAGCTCTGGTATCCATGTTACCTATATAGTTATTATAGATATATGACAGAAATACAACACCTGAATATCGAAGTTGTGTCTTTCTTATTATACATTTCACAATTGAGTGTTCAGTGGTGTTAATTCCGATCTTATTAGTGAGAAATTACACGAATGTGGTGAAGTAGAACGGTTCAGAAACATAAAATCATAGGAAACACCAAATGGTTGAAATTTCATATTCTCAATGGTGCTATCATTGACGTTAACGCATAAAACACACCTATTATATGAAATTGATACCAAGTTACACCGTGTCATATCACGATGCAATCGATGCGGTGTATGAATCATCTAATTTGGTGCCAATAATCATTCGTTGAGTTGTTCAATCTTAGAACCCTAAAACTTTTGCCAATAGGTGGCACTGACATTCTTCAAACCGTACTTGATTTCAATACTTATTGGGCATGATCAAGGTGGATATAGGATGGTGAAACAGCTTCCTATTAACAAGCACTAGAATAAACTGTAGACCTTTGCCTACTTGATTTCATACCGTAGTAATATTTCCTGAAATTAACAGAGATGGCGACATACCTCGTGTCGGTAAAACAGAATCTGTGCATCTGTCATCTTTTTATCAGTTTCATCTGTTCTAGATGAAAAATGACTGAGATGAGTCAAAATATCAATATTCATTCCAGCTTTATAGAAAATATATTGTTTAATGTCGTTTCATGTCACGTCTGTCAGATGCGAACCACAGAAATACGTAAGCAACAGAAATTTTCTTCGATAATCGATCTTACCGCCATCTTAATTCAAGTAGCTGAAATATTACTACCTTCTCAAACGGTCTACAAGTTTTTCGCAGAAACAATTGAAGAGCTGTTTCACCATCCTATATCCACCTTGGGCATGATATATTAGATGATTTTAATATAGATCAGTGTTAATTGGCCTGGTCCTAGTGCCACTGCATGATCAGGATAAATGTGCCGAAACAGTTCGTCATCATCCGAATTATCCCTAGATTCTTCTGAGTCTGGTTTATCATCATATAAATTAATTAAATAATATTTGAATAGGTAATCCAACCCAGTAAAAATCACCGGAGGTGGTGATGAAAAGCACTGATTCGCCTGAACACACTCATGATATGGTGTTCGTTCACACCAGAAAAGTATTCGCATGTACTTGCTCAGTGTTTAAACGCATCGAAGAAAATTTCGTGGAGGTAGGTTTCAGCATCAAGAAAATCACAGAATGTGCATCACACCACTGCGGTGTCAAATCGCACTTTCGGAAGTGCATAAACAACACCACCAAAGTGTTCATTCTGCTAAATTCAGCACTAACACTATAGTGTTACTCACAACTGGGTTTGATTATTAAAAACATTTATGGGAACATAACACCTATAGTGGTGAATAATATGCCGACGTTTACTGACACTGAAACAATCAGGACCACAGGGTACACCAGATGGTGTTAACTGGTGTGAGCTGGTGTAATTTTTGTTTCACTGTGTAGTACGGTAATGTGAAAATCTAGTATTTTCTAGTACTATATGCGGCGAAGTTGACGCACCACTTTACACATATACAATATGCTCGAGGTCATCTATCTAGTGCTCAGGTATACTTTCAAATATAAATCTAGTACTTGTTATGGAAGTGATCCAGTACAATATGACAGTGCAAGCAGAACAGACCGGTCTGAGGAACCCAAGGTGGAGTGCCTCAAAAGGCTCGGTACTCTGGGCTCACTGCTGTTCCTCTAATATATTATAAAAATTTTGACTCGATTAACGTCGAAGGAAATTTCACTCAAAATGACTATCGACGCTGGTATTTCACACGGATTTTTTTCGGCACTTGCTGCACTTTAACGATGTACACTTAACATCTGCTTTTTCCTGATGCATATACCGCCTATATCTATCACCCACTGAAGCCAAAGCTGTAAGATGGGAACAGGTAGATAGATACTGTGATTAAGATCTAGCTGAAAATTTGAAATCGGGATGTTATACTAGCAGAGTTTAATGCGACTAAAACATATGTTTGTATTTTCTTCACAACAACTAAATCCCAATTTCCATCATGTTCGGAATAACCATCAACAATATCCTATACGCATTATGGGATGATCAACTCTTTCACAGAAACTCGGTTTTTTGTTTTCATGTCAAGAGCTACTTCACATGCAACCAAGGTGGATATAGGATGGTGAAACAGCTCTTCAATTGTTTCTGCGAAAAACTTGTAGACCGCTTGAGAAGGTACTAATATTTCCACGACTTGAATGAAGATGGCGGTGAGATCGATTATCGAAGAATATTTTTGTTGCTCATGTATTTCTGTGGTTCGCATCTGACAGACATGAGTTGAAATGACATCAAAACACAATATTTTCAGTGAATCTGGAATAATTATCGATATCTTTTGACTCTTCTCAGTCATTTTTCATCTAGAATAGATGAAACTGATAAAAAGGTGACAGATGCACAGATTCTGTTTTACCGACACAAGGTATGTCGCCATCTCTGATAACTTCAGGAAATATTACTACGGTATGAAATCAAGTAGGCAAAGGTCTACAGTTTATTCTAGTGCTTGTTAATAGGAAGCTGTTTCACCATCCTATATCCACCTTGCATGCAACAAAAGTAAGGAAACAGCCAAAAATCTCAGATACCGCTGACCTGATTAATTTGATGAAATTTTGTATGCCCGATTCACTGGCAGCTCACCGTTTTTCTGTTATTGAATAGGGAATTTCTTTTAGTTGCCGTTTCCTTACTTTTTGCACACGCTGTATAGATATTTTCATGGTCGATACTCATCATCGAAAATCACGTATACTATTTCTGAGATTATTTCATTCATGCTAAAATACACGTTTTTGATTGGTTGAAATGATTGTGTTGATAAGCAATAACACCATGTTTTCGATTTTGTATTTCGGCTCCTGATTGGCTATTAGATACCTACATGCTGTGTTTTCGTTTCTGTATTTCGCTTTCTGATTCGTAGGCAGTAGGGTAGTTTAATTAAACAACGACTTACCAGTTGCAATCTGTCATAGTATTTTCCGATTCCCTGGTAAATGAATGAATGCCACTACACCAAATTTTCGCCTGAACCATGATAAACACACACTAATCACACTATTAATATGTATCCACTTCATTTTCAACAAATTATGGATAATTTCAGCAAGTCTAATGTAACCTAACCACACAAATTCTGACAGCAATCAAAATGAATTTAGCTCTGTAGTACCTAGTGCCACTAGTGCTTAGGTAATCTTGCCTACATTATACAATGGCATACATGTATTTTTGGTTGCATAACGGTGTGTCGAACTACAATGCATAATCAAAATAACTAATTCCATAAACTGTACGTTTAAAATAGAAAATCAACAAAATGGCTTTGATTTTATTCATGAAATAATCTGAACAAATACAACTTGTGTTATTGATGATTATCGAAAATTCCTTCTCTTTTTCGAAACAAATCATGATGCTTTGGGAAACCACACTCGCGCTGTGCGCTCGTGTAGTTTCCAAGCAACACGATTTGTTTCTCAAAATCGAAGGAATTTGTGTTTCGATAATCATCAATACACTTGTTGTATTACATGCGATTATTTCATTCATGCTTAAATACACGTTTTTGATTGGTTGAAATGATTGTGTTGATAAGCAATAACACCATGTTTTCGATTTTGTATTTCGGCTCCTGATTGGCTATTGGATACCTACATGATGTGTTTTCGTTTCTGTATTTCGCTTTTTGATTCATAGGCAGTAGGGTAGTTTAATTAAACAACGACTTACCAGTTGCAATCTGTCATATTATTTTCCGATTCCCTGGTAAATAAATGGATGCCACTACACCAAATTTTCGTCTGAACCATGATAAACACACACTATTAATATGTATCCAATTCATTTTTCACAAATTCTAGACAATTTCAGCATCAATAGAATTAATCTAATGTAACCTAACCACACAAATTGTGACAACAATCATAATGAATTTAGCTCAGAATGTATTGTTGGTTGCATAACGAATCTTTTTGTGTCGAACTAAAATGCATAATCGAAATAACTAATTCCATAAACAATAAATAGGAAATCATCAAAATGGCTTTGATTTTATTCATCAAATAATCTGATCAAATTCAACTTGTGTTATTGAGGATCATTAAAAATTCCTTCTCTTTTTCGAAACAAATCATGTTGCTTTGGGAAAAACTTGATGATGACTTAAACTACAGGTGCATGCGTAGTAGGTAATAGGTAGAAAAGTGGAATTGGGTTCACAGGTACCTTATCCGGAGGAGAGTATTTGAGAAAATATGTTGATTCCACGAATATGAAAATCAATCACCTAAAGTTGAGACAATTCACAAGTTGCTATATGTGATGGTGAAGTCCTTTAAAGTTATTTTAGATAATTTTGAATTAGAAATGAGACAATTGCTATGAATTTCTAAATGTATGAATCTTTCTTTTGTTCAATCGGACTTGTGCTGCTGTTCCCGATGTTTATATCCTTATCTTGAGTAGCAATTCGAGTTTTTCATGTTCTCATCATTCCCAACTTCGTTTTTTGAAAATGCTGCTGAGTGGTACCTAATTTTGAAGCTGTCATTATTGGAACTATACTCGAAAGAATCTTTTCTATCTAGGTGAACCCATCACAACTGTCAGATATCGTATAAATAATAGTTAATTTCAAACCTAAAATGAATTATGGAATTTGGTGTAATGTGTGGTACATCTTGTATATGAATAGGATGATTCCCACGAAGAAACCATGTAAGCTATCATCCACAGACAAGATAAATAATTATGCTCATATATTGACAAGGTCACTCACTCAGACAACTCTAAGCAATATACAAAAGGTCCCCTTTATCCTAAGTCTATCGCAAGGCCCTTTTTGCCATTTAATAAACCGCTCAACCCGATTTCCGTAGACTAAAGGTGTGTTATTCCTGTGAAAAGGTGGAGGCGAGTTACTTTGGCAAAAGTGAAACAGATTGATGGCCTGAAATTAGTCAAATGTTCAGAAATCTTCCCGTATCTGCCTAACGCACGTGTATTCGATATTGACTGATGGAACATTTTTCGGTAACATGGGACATTCTTAGTAGTCGAGGTTTGGTGTGAAAAGATGGGTCCGAAAATATCGAGAACATTCATGAATGATGATTCGTTTGAAATTGGAAGGTATCTAATAATACAATGAGTCAAAACAAACTATCATTAAACTAGTGGTCAAATCAGGAATATACAGTTGAAGAAAAAAGTGGATATACAAATGGAGACCCTAAGAACATTGACAGTGATTTTATTTCGAAATCTGTTGCTAATTATTTTTCATTCTCATAAACCTTTGATTCACCTACATATACTTACCTATACACAATAATTATAACATACACTTGAGTATACTCAATTCATCATATTTATTTTTTTCATCGAACCGCAAAATTGTGGGATTCACTTCCTAGAAAGGTTTTTGATAATAATAATAATAAATATACTTTATTGTCCAAAGATGGTAATCTTGTTGACAAAGCTTCAAATATAGTCATGTATATATAAATAAAATATCAGATAAAATATTTAATCTATCGTCAGATTATCGTGAAAAAAATCCTGTAGAATAAGTATAATACGGTCTTCTGATCAGTAGGTTTTTTATATTTATCCTGAAACTCTATATATCTACATTAGAGTCTCATACATCGATCAGCAATTGATTATGCATCTTAACTCCGTTATAAATAAATGAATATTCGATTAGAGTGGACGAATAAGGCCAATTTCAAATTATTAATAGAAATGTGGAATAATGAGAAAGAAGTACTGATTTCAAACTTCAGAATACATGTTTCCTCACAAGACAAACAGTTTCCAAAATAAAAAAAGCAACGACGGTTAGTAGCTTCATATCTATGAATAGTTGCCTGCATGAATCATCAGGTATGGTCCAGTTTAACAAATATTTCTACTTGCTATTTTTTGTATTTCGTAAATTCAAGCTACATACACGCTAAGAAATATCCATCTGATAAATTACTTTTCCGGCTAGTGAAAATTTCCTGATACTTCTTAACAGCAAACCTAGTAATCCCAACTGCGAAAAAAGTTTCCTTCAATATACCATTAGGAATATATACCAGTCTGAAAATGACATTTCAGTTGAAGTAGATAGTACTATACCTCGAAGTAATCTTCATTGATTTACTAACAAGAAATCGCAGGTGATGTATTCACTATTCCTTGTAGTAATTTTAACCTGGGAACTCTGGTACAATCTGTCCGAGAGAATATTGAAAATTACTGTCAGCAGTTCTTAACAAGTATAAGTTCACTAATCCAAATGAAAATAAGCACTTACTCTTCCGAAGCAATGTTATCAACTATTCAGCGAGTAATAATTGTCATAATGCTGTTCCTTGATGAATACTAAATTGAACAATAAACATTCAAATAGTCGTTTTTCCCCTGAATGGTATGGGTTGACTTTTTTTCTCAGTTATTCGTTGATTCTCTTCGACACAGTATCTCTTTTTCGCAGCTAGTGTGCCATCATAATCGAGGTAAAGATGAGATGTTTCTGTTGTTCAGCGGTATTTGCTTCATTCAAGGCTCCCAATGAACATTTGAGGATAACGCAGAAATTATAAAATGATTCAGGGTATGAATGTGTTGAAGACAAAATGGTTTCTGGAGGGAATCTTTATGATTATTATTGCAATAAGAGGATGAGAGTGATTGAACTATAGCACTAGCCTAGAAGAAAAATTAGGAAAGTTAAAAGAGAGGTAGAGAGGTAGCGATTTTAGAGAAAATTGTGATTGTTATGTAGGTTGATTCATTTCTTATAGAATCACGAATACTTCTGTCTAGAAGATGGTTGAAAAATTCTCTGGATCCATGGATATAATGGTGACACAGAAATGGAATAGCAAATACATTTCAAGGAAGGGTAATGGTTACAAAAGATGAAAGCATCGATATGATACTGAAGACATTTTCTGCTCGCATAAACATAACCTGGGATACAATTTGGTATGAAAAACGACTTTTTCATTCTATATTAATACCTACGAACTAAATAATTGTTTATTCCAGATTCAGTACGATTTCGAAGAGTACCAATAGATACATCAAAACTGTCCTATGAAAATCTACTCCAGATCAACTGGATAACATCAGTTAAGCGGCGCTGTAACCACTATATTTTTCATTGAAAATAATCGAAAACTTAGTATGGAGGCCTTCGAAATTGAAATCTCAAGAAGAATGTTTGTCTCTTGTTCTAATGATCAATACCATCAATGAGTGTAGAAGAAGGGATTACAATAAATCGGTTGAGAATATTGCACTTCCGGTAATGAATATTAAGAATACGAATTGTCACTTTTTGTCATGTAGTAGGTACATTTCAATCTATTATATAAAGTTTATTTCACTGAATAAAAAACAAAAACTACCAGGGCTCATTGATTAATTACAATATTTGATACAAGGAAGAAGTACTCTTCCAGTATTGTGTAATTTACTATTCCTTAATGTACATTTCAATATATCATATAAAGTTCAATTCACTGAATAAAAAATAAAAACTACTAGTGCTCATAGGTTAAATACAATATTTGATACAAGGAAACGGTACTCTTCCAGTATTGTCTAATTTACTATTCCTCAAAGTACACACCAATGATGTACGAATGGTAACAATTCAACCATGTTCCTAGTAAAGTTGACTATTATGTGATCAGTAAGTTGACTCAATTTACTTGTACTCAATAGTAGTGTTCACTGGAAAGAATTTCTGTCCATATATCAACTATATAAACCAGTGAAAATCACTTCGATTCTAGTAATGTCTACCGTTTTTTTCTTTGCGTGTACTCTCCAGAAGCGTATATTATACCTCAAATGTGATTCTATCAGAGCATACATAATATGCATGCAGTTTTAGCAGTATAGACGGTTAAAGAAGATCCTTCACGAAGAATGTTTGAAACTTATCTTGCTAACATTCAAGAGATGCACTCTCCTAGCTATATTTGAGTGCTGTTTTTATTATTTACTGTGTATTTTTCATTGTTATATACTATGTATTCATGTTTATGTATATATATCACTTATATATATGTGCATTTGTTTTGACAATGTCTTATCTATATATTGTACAATAGAAAATCAGGCAATAAAGAATCTATCTATCTATCTATCTATCTATCTATCTATTGTTTTTTGTGCATATCAAACTTCAACTCCTGATATTTCCAAGGTTTCAAAAAAATTCGAATACCTATATGTCCTTTCCCAACATACTTCTACTATAGCTTGCCCGATGTTCCTTGAGGTTCAGTCAAAATATTTCAATGAGCTTAAAAAGTGATATCTATCAGAATCTACTAGTCTATATTACTCTCCATCAACAATGGAGAATTACAATTCAAAGCTTAGCAAATGGGCTATTAATAGGTTATGTACATGAACTGAACGAACAAAAATAATTAATCGTCATCGTCATGGAAACACTATAGAAAAGGTGTGGTTTTGAATAATGTTCACACAATATTTCGGAGCCATATTCACCAGAGTAGTGCCATTTGTCTAAGCCGCTACCAATTTTTATCTTTTTTGTGTGTGGGGGTTAACAGTCATTTGTTTGGCAGTGCTATGCCGCTACCGGTGTTTGGTTCATGTTTTATTTTTCCATTACTGAACGATTATACCGAATTATTAATGGTGGCTATAAGCGTCTATCATTACCGCAACGATACACAAACATGTTAGTTATGATGAAGAAGATAGTGTTTTGAGAGTTCTCCAAATGAGCTGACGATTTTTTTTGGATTGCTTTGTTTTGCCATGAATCATGATGAAAGTTACCATTTATCATTCTTCGTTTATCGATAGTTGGAGTGGAGTTGGAGAGACAGTTATTTATTTTGTCCAACTACTGATCGATTGATGAAAGATTTTTCGAATTAAACGTATCGATCCTTTTGAAGCATGAACGTCCAACACCTATTAGAAATTGCTTAATGTGTTATTTATGTTAAGAGTTGGGTCATCAACAGATTATATCAGAATTTTAGAAGAAACTAGTCATAAGCTTGCAATATCTTCCAAATTTAACGGTAAATTCAACAAATATTATTTATTATTGAATAAACATCCGAACAATAATAAACCCACTGAAATAGTAACACCCCAAATTGCCTGAAGCCAACACGAAATTCATATTCATAGGTTTTTTCCTCCACAGAGGTTGCCGTGCACATTGTAACATTTGAAAATGATTATCACCACATTTTTCTAGGTTCCCAAATATATATATATATATATCCTTCAGTAAGTACTCATACGAGTCACATTAGTGTATCAAAAGCTATATGTATTCAGTCTTCGTCATATAAGACAGTGCTCCATTTAAATAAAGTGGTTTATGGATAACACGTCTTTCTGGAGATTGTGGTATTTTTGGTGAATGCGCCAACGCAGCTAATTTCGTTCAACCGATGATCAACCGATCACTGACAGTTACAGCGCAAAACGTCTCGTTTTCAAATCAAATTTTGTTTCATGGTCATATTCCCAGGTTTGTGTGAAAATTTGAACAAGATTCTACTCAAAAACTTTGTCTATTCTGTTTAATATGAATTTAAAGGATGATGAAACGCTGTGAAATATGGTTAAACGCTGTGAAATGTGTAAAAGACAATTCAGAAGTGGTGACCAGAGAAGACAACATTCCACTGGTGAGTTACTCAATGTCGTATCATTCATTGTATAAATTTACCCATCCTAATATGCAGAAAAATTTGTGGAAATTTGAAATCTTGAAAAGTTAGTGGATATATGGAAAAATATGATCGGGATCGGCATATTTGTAAAGACGCTATAGATAGAGTATGCTCGCATCATTCCACTATATTAGTTATAAAATGGTTGGCCCAAGTAGTAAGAAATTTATCGGGAGTAATTACACAAGTGCTTCAAAATTACCGATAATTTTTCATGAAAGCATGTTGTCTAAAAACTGCATGATCTTATTTTCATATTTTGTCGAAAGAGCCCGACTCCAAAGGAGGAGGGCTCTTTTAGCAAAATATGAAAATAACCGAATGCAGTTTTTTTACTGACAAAACATGCTTGAATGGAAAATTATCAGGTTTATTTTTATGCACGAGTGTTATTCGGTAGAATATTTCCGGACTTAAAATTCAGTATTTATGCCTGTCAAGATGACAAATGTACATTTTAACAATCGTTACTATAGATACACGGGTATTTTTCGATATCTACCGGGTATTTACCAGCCCGAAAATGTCCCGCCGGGAATTTATCGCTATATGTAATTGATCGAAAATGTCCCGCTTCATATGGGATTTTTAACATACGATGGAAATATTTATAGTAATAGAATTGGAAGAGGAATTGAAAAGTAATAACAACATGTTTGATGTTATATTTTTAATGTTCGAAATTTGGAATCTTCATATTACCAGAAAATAAACTATATATAGTTTGACAGTGAATGAGATCTTTTATCATTCGAGTAATAAATCAAAGATGTATATTTTCAGAAAACCTCATCTAGTCTGTTATATGATCGAACGAAGAAACCAACGTGGTATAGGTACCTATAATAATAATAATATCATTTATTCATACAAGATACAGAATTGATATTACAAAATAATAATATTATGCAGAAATGATAGATACTCAATAAGTTATTTAAAACTTGTTTCGAGATTACAAAATAGATAATATAATTTAATATATCCTATAATGCAATAAAAATAAAACTGAGAACTGTAAATGTTCATATAAATCATCAGTAGTTGTTCATCAAATAAATGGTAGGAAGGGAAAGATAAACATAAAAAGAATAACATATCCTAAAAATACATATGTAAGTGTTCATATGAATCATCAATAATTGATTATCAATATGGTAAAAAGTGAAAAATGACAATAAAAGAAATAGCATATCCTAAAAATACATTAATATGAATTATGGACATTGGCATTTCAGGCGCAATAGGAACTCTCGCAAGTCGAAACAATCATCCATTGAAATAAGTTACTTAATTTACAAAAATAAAATATTTACTGATTTCTCATTTCGATTTTCTTGGATTTTCTTGAATAAATTTTTTCATTTTATTTTTGAATAATTCAAAATTAATAATTGTTTTAATCCTCATGAATAGAGTTATAATCTTTTGGTGCATTATATGAAAATGATCGCTGGCAAATGGATTTGGTCATATGCGGAATCACGTAATGATTTCTCTGCCGTGTGCTCTAATTGTGCATAGATGATAAATGTATTTTGATAGATTAGATCTAATTGCATTTTTGATAATTTCAATTTTTCTGTATTTTAGTACAACATTATATAATAATAAAATTGCCTCAGATCCATTATTTTGCTTGCTTTATATAATTGATCTGAAGGAAATCTATGGGTTTTTGAATATATCAGTTTTAAAAATCTCCTTTGGATAACTTCTAATTGGTTTATGAGTTCTGAGGGCTCCACCCCATCTAACAATGCCGTATCGTAGGTGGCTTTCCACCCAGAGTCTGATATATATTTTTTAATTGATCTGATGACAGAATATGACTCAAGTATCTGAATTTATAAAGGATGGTTGGTATAGTTTTTTTACTACCTATACTTAATACACCAATAAAACATTTCGACTATATACAACAAAAAGTAATATCTGTTTTGTTTGTAAAGTATTTTCTATTACTTTACATTATAATTCTAGATGTTTGTTGTCATTTTATGTTCGATTAATTATTGTTATTGAAAGTTTGTATTTAGACGATAATTTCTCCTATGATGAGAAGAATATTCGCTCACATTTATGTAGAAAAACTGACAATTCGTTGAAAATTGAATGAAGGAACATGTTCTCATTTCCAGTGATTGTCCCAAAGTGTTTTGTAGAACTTACAAATCGAGTGAATGAAAGAACACTCAATAATATTCAGCAACAGCCCGCAATGCCGTCATTCTCGTTGATTGGTGCAGACGTGATGAGTGGCGTGTTATTTTTACTTGTCACCCTAAAAAATCAAATTGATTGTCTGTTGTTGAAAAGTTGAGACTGGAGCTCCTAACATTCGATTAAGGATAAGCGAAGCATGAACTTGAAATGCGTTCATGGCAAGCACAGTTATGTTTACAAAGGGCGATACAAATGAGGAAAACCAGTGACGTCTGAACTATGAATTTACTGTAGAAGCATTTGTTTAGAGAAGCCATCTTTTCGGAATGCTTGTTCAAAGAAAATATTGTTGAATTGTATAAATTGTAAATTGAACAATGCATTAGAAACGCTAATAAGGAAATCGTATAAAAATACACAGATTTTTTCATAAACATATTATAACATCAAAACCAATAAAAATTCATTGCACCCTTTGTAAAACAAGATTACAAAAATCCTCATTTCAGGAAGGCGTATACTCTTCCAATGGCTAAAAAATCATAATCTCAATCGAAAATGTTGGGAGAAATTCTAGTCAGAAAACGAATTACTTCAAATATTACCCATCTTAATATATATCAGATGTTAAAATAACAGTTATTTTATACGAGGTTGATAGGTTCAAAAGCAGCTTAGATAGCTGAACTCCTCCTTTTTATCATATTATAATGAACAAAATGTATGTGTTATTGCCATTATGATGATGAATAAAGACATTATTATACATTTTCATTTGTAACTTTGTTTCCATAGACAATAAACGAGTAGAAGAAATAAATATACAGGGTGTCCCAAAATTACATAGAAAAGTTTCAGCTGCAAATTCTAGGAACAAAAATAGTATATAGAAAGTTAATATACATATAAGATGTTGATTTTTAGTGAATTTTTTCGAAACTCTTCGAGACAAAATAATCAAATTCTGTCCATGTACTTATAACTAACTTTCAATGTCATTTTCAAGAATCTTGGAAATGTTTCGAAATTTTGTTCAGGGTCGTGGGAAACGGGAGGTGCTGGGGGTACTTTTTATCCCAACTTTTTTGTTTATGCATTTTTTGGCAGCTTGATCAGATAATAAAAAATTTCAAAATTTTTACACAAACATGGTACCCTATGTTTATTTTCGATAACATTCACCGTTTTCGAGATAAATCAATTTAAAAATAATGCTGCAATTGCTGCGTAATGTTCAATTTATGTATTTTCATTGCACCCACACATATCAATTCGAAACATCGAAGCTAGGTGTTCAAAAATGAGGTATTTTATGATGAAGCAGTCGAAAAATGCATGAACAAAAAATTTGGGGGAAAAATTACCCCTAGCACCTCTCGTTTCTCACGCTCCTGAACATAATATTCTCAGGAGTTTTGAATTGGGCATTAAAAGTTAGGTATAATTATATTGATAAAAATTTGGTTATTTTATCTCGAAGGGTTTCGAAAATATTTTACAAAAAACCTTCATAAGACATGTAACTCGCTAGAGTTCATGTGAAGTTTTTTACTATTTTTGTTCCTAGAATCCGCAGCTAAAATTCATCGATGTGTACTTTCGGGACACCTTGTATATAAGACATATTTGAAAAATAAACAAAGCAAAAGTAGAAAAATGGATAGAATATAGAATATAAATCGATTGTGTGTATCTACAATAATCAGGTGAGAACAGTTCTCACACGAAAAATTGTCAGTCAAACAGACCATGAAAATATAAACAAATCTCTCTAGTGAGGTTTACGTTTACTTAATATTCGAGTTATGAGAATTCTTGTCCAACAAATATCACGCAATAGCATCGAAAGAGAAATTAAAATTATATAATAATGTGATGAAACCACAAGAGTGGCCAGGTAAATATATTTACTATACAGGGTTATTCAAATTTGACGCTCATCATATGGGATCTCGAGAACCGTAAGGAATACGAAGAACTTGAAATTGGAGAATAGTTGCGGAATTTCATGGTCATTATTATGGTGAAAAAAAATCCAAAATATTCGAAAAATACTGAATGTTTGAATTATCTATTTTATTTTCTTCTTGCTGTATAACTGGAGATACAGAAAAACTGAAAGCACTTCTTCATTTCCACATTTTCCTTTCTTCAAAATAGCATTCTTAGATTTCGAGTTCTATGTTTCGTCTTCTTGCGGCCATCATCGACTTTTATTTTTTAAATACGAAGATTCATGTTTCTCCATTTTTTTCACCATGGACTGATTGCTGAAATACATGGAGACTCTAAGAATTGATTCATTTTATTTATTTATTTATTATTGACGAATTTCAATCGCGAAAGAGTTGTTGATCAAGTAACTTTAAATGATGTTGTATTTCAGGTGTCAGTTCATCTTGGTGAAAAATATGGAAAAAGATGCATCTTCGTATCGAAAAAAAAGTTGATGATGGCCGCGAGAAGACGAAACGTCGAACTCACGGTCTAATAATGCTATTTTGAAGATCGCAAAATGTGGCAATGAATAAGTTCTTTCAGTTTTTTGTATTTCCAATAAAGCAAGAATAATTCAGTTTTTTTCGAATAGTTCGAAAACTAAAAGAGCTATCGCGGATTTTTTTCACCATAATAATAATAATCCCGCAACTTTGCCCCTATTTAAAGTTCTTTGTATCTCCTACGGTTCTCAAGATTTCAATAATGAGCGTCGAATTTGAATAACCCTGTATTTAGATTCAAGTACTTTGCACGTTTATTTGATGTTTATAGTTTTACTTTGGATATTGCACCACTTATAATGATGTTGTCAAACTTTCTTTTTCACGGAACTGTCTTGAGAAAAAAATATGACAGAAAAACATGCCAAGGCCTAAAATTGATTTACAAACAAGCGAATAAGGCCTCATTCTCGACTCCATCACTGGAAACACTCGTGGCTCAGAGAACGCAAGAGAAATGTTTTCCGGATGAGAAAATGCTAACAAAATGAATACTCATGAATAGGAAATGGTTGAACAGAGCAAAGCTTTATTCGCCACACTCCGCGCTGGCATCAGATTAATGAGTGATAACTGAAAACTAATTGAATTTTATTGTTTCATGGAGATGCCGCATGGAGTTGAATTCAACCCTGTTTTATCATGAATAAACACGTTCTGTGCAACTGATGTTGTGTGAAAAAAAGAGGTGATATAGGGGTTAATGCAGGGTTTATAGATTCAACTAAACTAAAAATTGAATTAACAACTGAGAATTAAGAATGAGGAATACACGCAAACGTCTATGAGTGTTTATTGATTAATGATAATTGAGAAATATTGTGGACATAACGCGTAAAACGATAAGAATGCCATCATTTTTCATTTTTAAAATTTTGGCGGGGATGATAGTATCGATAATAAATTTTTCCTACGACCACGTATGAAAACTACAATAATCACACTGTTTTGTTATTCAGAAAGTAGCTCATATCACCATGGTATTGTTTATTTGAAAGAAAAAAAGCACTAGTGTTCATATGAAAAATATCACAACGCTCGCCTGAATTGATATAGAAATAATTAGGTATATTGTGAAGGTTCTCACTGTCAATATAAGCGTTCTCAAATCAAATTCATATTATTTATTGAAATTTCTGTCTCGTTTTGAATTATACCGAGAATTCTTTATCTATTAATTTCAATGTGTCTGATACATAACCTCTGAATTCACTTTAAAACTGGAACCTATACTCTTTGCTGGAACTATTTCGATGTTGATGACAGCGGGTTAGATCATTCAAAAGAGTACGGCTACAGTTTTATGCGCGGCTTGCTGCTTGCATCAGGTTGATATCACAGTATCACCAACGAGAAGATTCTTTGGTATCACAGATGTTTGCAAAGAGTCAAGGACGCACTAACTCGAGTAACTCGTACGCGATTGTGAACTACATACTTCTCTGGTTCTGTATTCCTGGTTGCGTGATTACTATGGCGCTAGCAGGTGAATGGTGTCAAGGTTGTTTATGTACGCTGGTGTCAATATCAATAAAATTTGTCCAAACTAAACTAACTCAATCAATCAGTAATTCACATAATGAGGAATTGTCGGAGAAGTATTCAAAGGAAAGTGAATTTCCTTCACTCGTTACGTTTCCGCATTTACCGCTACGCGGCTCGTGCTAAACGACTACTCGTGTGAAATATGTCACTTTCCACACTTGTTGTGTAATATACTAGTTCCTATATAAGTCGCGTTCCGATATTATCGAATTTACTGATGACAGTCAGCAATTTCGGAACGAATTAACGTTCAGTCAACTATACTACCAGTGTAATTCAGTAATTTTAGAACGATCTAAAACAACGATCTAGAACAGTACTGACTGGGAATTTCGGAACTCGACCATAGTTTTATGGGTTTCAGGTTCAGGAGTTTTTTGGTTTTTT
Organism: Chrysomela aeneicollis; assembly: GCA_029955515.1. Taxonomy (NCBI): domain Eukaryota; kingdom Metazoa; phylum Arthropoda; class Insecta; order Coleoptera; family Chrysomelidae; genus Chrysomela; species Chrysomela aeneicollis. The sequence continues at coordinate 30,993,433 of JARUHQ010000002.1, forward strand.
GCTCATTTGATTGATAATATCATTTGATTTGACACTTTGAAATGACATTGAGCTTTCTATCATGTAGCATTCTGATTCTTAATTATTAATTGTATTGTATATAAACACCTACCTAATTGTTGATTCCTAATTATTATTTGTTAATTCCTAGTTGTTAATTTAGTTGAAACTATAAATCCAGCATAAACGAAGACAATAAGGTCGACAGTATCGAAATAAAACACTGGAAAGACCCAAAATGTGAAGTTTCGGAGCTTCAAACAGGCTTGCAATTCTTTTGACTGCACGATTGAAAGGAAAACCTATAATATTTGTGGAACATCGTGCAAGCCACCCATTGAAATTTTTTCGCAAATTTTGGAGTGGTTAGTAGTCTATAATGATGTAATCATCAAAATCGAAGATATCTCAAATTATACCTAATGAACAAAATGGAAAGAGATCATTTCAGTAAAATAATATTTGCAAAATGAAAAAGCCACGAAATTGGTCTGGTAGACTACGAGCAGAAAACAACTACTTTCCTGGCAAATACCACGCAAAACATTGAATTAAATCTGTTCGTAGTCCATGCAACGATTCACACTGTGAATGCAGATCGCAAATGTTTCTTTCTTCCTAAGACATCATCAAGTTAACATCGTGACAGGCATGCCTGACAACTTACAGACTGGTTTCGGGCTTATTGTCCCTCATCAGAGCAGAGTAGTCAACCAGGAGATTTCCACTCGAAGCGGTGCCTGATGATGTCCCAATGCAATTTCCAAGAGATACTTGGAATTAGCGACACCATGCGGCGGAAGAATAAAACACTCGAGAAATAAATATCTCCCATGTTTCAAAACTTGGGAGTGGCTGTTAGCTCGAGATAGGTATTTCTTTAAATTTAGAGATAATATTTCTTGATGATTGTTAGTGAGTTTCCGAAGGAATTTCACATAGAAACTTTTGGCAATATTTTTTCAAATAGGTAATGGAATCACCCTTTTTTTGCTCACAATTCCCTCACATAATCATTTCCAATTTCAAAAACAATCAAGTTAAACGCTAACAAAGTATGCAAGGTATAAGTTCATTTATTCGTAACCAGCTATTTATCCAGCATTCAAGAACATATTAATCTGGTCACTCTCCTCAAACAAAGAACAGAGAAATATGTTGGATAATCACTTATGCACGAAAGTATCATAAACATCATTTGTTATCCAACATAAAACACTATATCCTGGCCAGAATGAATTATGGTATACGATTCACTATCCAACATTTTTCACCATCCTATCTTGGACCAGTTTCAAGCGTATATGCTAGATTTAACAGTTGTTATTATTTACTGGGTAATGACCAAAAATCACCATCTCCACGGAAGAGCAAGAATGATCTTCGACTGGGTTCTTCCAGTTTATTTTCGATGTCGTCTCTTGTAGCTCCTGGTTTTGAAATACCTGAGCAGCATGTTTATCCAATGATTTATGATCGAATATTCTCAACCAGTACCGCGGTACCACAATCTTTAAGAGAGTACGTGAAGATTGATTCGAGGTCCTTAATTTTATTCATTTATGTGGATTTTAATGAGAACTGAGGCAAAAGGTAGAAGACTCATGTGAAAAATATGCTTTCGTTCTGTTATCTGTGTGGAATATATTCACAAAGAGTTCTCACAAAAATATGCGAAGAGTCTATAACTCAAGGCCGAATTTGATGATGGATATTAATTAATTCGTAATAGGTATTACTCATTTTTATTTTATACGAAATATTTGAGTTATTGACAAATGTGACCCTGATATCCTGAGAAGGTGATATGAGAGTTGAAAAATTTAAAAAATTTGGCTGTTGACAAAAAAATGTTTGCATCAAGATGCTTATACCAGAAGTTGATGTCAACTTCTTATTTCCTGTATTTCATTGCATTCTCAGATTCTTCCAGAAGAGAGATATATTATAGGGTGTGAAAAATCTCCATTTTCAACTTTTGTGATTTTTTGTCATGAAACTATTTATTATTGGTCAAAATGGAATACATCTTCCCATTTTAACTCCTGATGTACTACCTACTGACACTTAACAAATATAGGGTGATCAGAATTCTGAATTTTGAACCACCCTGTGTTTGTTTCAATTAAATATTGATTAATACTGAATAAAAAGTTGAAATATGTACGGATATGCGAGTAGTTTAGAGTGTTTAGATCAATAATAAATATAGTTTCTACACAAAAGATTGAAAAGTCGATCTAGACCCGCAAATATGATAATCGATAAAATCTTATCTCCAGGGATGATCTTTGAATGTAATGAAATACAGGGTGTTACATTTAAAGTGAGTGAGTCACTTGTCACATTGCCGTATCGATTTTTCCTAACTGATGCAAAATGTTTACAATTTTCCAAAGTTTATAGTTTCCAAAAAATCAATCGCGACACTCTGTATAATAAATTAATAATGCGTATATCTGATCAGCTAACGTTTATCATTTATGTATATAGGTGCAATTTTGGAATCTAGTATGATTTTGGGATACCACGTAGATGATCATTCGTGAACTTTAGTCAACTATTATAGTCAGTGTGTCAAATTCAGAAGTTGTCTGTGAAATGAATGTTGCAAAATGTAGTATTCATGTTGATGAAGGAAGGAAGATTGGATGAAAGTTCCAGTATTGGTGGATCATAAATTCTTAATTAAATATATTATATATATTAATATAAAATTTGTCGGAATGGCTCAATAGGTATATATTTCTTTGTTTCCTTTTTGAAAATTTTAAAATTCGTCATTTCTTTAATTTTTTTTGGAAGAGTATTGTAGATTTTTGGCCCGTAGTGAGAATATGAGTTTTGTGTAACAGTTTTTTTTAAACAAATTCGACTTAAATATTCGAGTTTGTTATACTGATCGAGTTTCTTGTGAGTGTTGTTGTGTGAATTTGTGATGATTGAATATTCAATATCTTGAATTCTTGGTATAATTGATTCGTAGAAAAAAGTCTAGGTTTCTTAAAAATAATTTTCAATAATAAATTTTGTGTAATCTGCAACAGGCTGAGATGGGTTTTGTATATGTTGGTCCCCAAGCCGGAATGTAATATTGTATTAGTGATTCTGCATTTTTTTTCGATAATATATGTCACGTAATTTATAAAATTTATGCATGAGAACTCGTAGTCGTTTTGTGACGAAATTGATATGTTCTGTCCATTTCAAATGCTGATCTATAGGAAGACTACGAGGTATTTTATACAACTAGATTTTTCCATAGAATAACATCTACTACTATATTACACAACAAGTGTGGAAAGTGACATATTTCACACGAGTAGTCGTTTAGCACGAGCCGCGTAGCGGTGAGTGCGGAAACGTAACGAGTGAAGGAAATGCACTTTCCAACGAGTTTTGTACACTATTTTTCCTACGACACCGAATACTTTCATTTCGCGGGAGGTCTTGTCAAAAATGTAACTTGAGCGGTCTCTAGAATTTCAGGTGGTTTTGATTCGATATCAAGTACTGTTTATTTCCATATTCAAGATGATATTTGAATACTTCTCCGACAATTCCTCATAATGTGAATTACTGATTGATTGAGTTAGTTCAGTTTGCACAAATTTTATTGATATTGACAACAGCGTACATAAACAACCTTGACACCATTCACCTGATAGCGCCAGTAATCACGCAACCAGGAATACAGAACCATAGAAGTATGTAGTTCGCAAGCGCGTACGAGTTACTCGAGTTAGTGCGTCCTTGACTCTTTGCAAACATCTGTGATACCAAAGAATCTTCTCTTTGGTGATACTGTGATATCAAACTGATGCAAGCAGCAAGTCGCGCATAAAACTGTAGCCGTACTCTTTTGAATGATCTAACCCTCTGTAATCAACATCGAAATAATTCCAGCAAAGAGTATAGGTTCCAGTTTTAAAGTGAATTCAGAGGTTATGTATCAGACACATTGAAATTAATAGATAAAGAATTCTCGGTATAATAATATGAATTTGATTTGAGAACGCTTATAAATCGATAGTGAGTACCTTCACAATATACCTAATTATTTCTATCAATTCATGCGACCGTTGTGATATTTTTCATATCAACACTATAGTGCTTTTTTCTTTCAAATAAACAATACCATGGTGATATGAGCTACTTTCTGAATAACAAAAAAATTAAGTTTGAGTTTGAGGTATTCTGGTTGGTCTCGAATCGTGGGAGAAAAAGTTATGAACTTTGTTTTTTTAACATCTATTTCATATGTTACATAACATCTACTTTCATTCCCATATCACGTGTACAAGTTGATAAATGCCTCAATTTCTATTATTTTCTGTTCATTCGTAGTGTTTCTTATATTATATACTCTCAAGTTATTCATTATATACAACACTGATGGGAAAAAGAAATGGAAACCAGGAAACCACAAATGAAAATTCCTGTTAAATGAACGAATGTCTCGTTCCTTAGTTTGTTTATGATAAATACCCAATGGAAGGCAATGTTCTGTTACTTTCATCTGACAGAAGAAGAAAAAAAAGGGGGAACGAAATATTTTCATTCCTCCGTAGACTGGTCCATTTATTCTCACCAAACGCAGTTTGAAAAGATGGTGTTGAATCGGCCCAGCGTTCATTCTCCCTTGTATTTTTCGGTCAGCATTCGACGATGACTAAGTGGACTTTGTTGTTCGCGAGACTGAGAAAAATGATGATTCCGCATTGAGAAGTTCCCTGGGTCTCTCGGCAATCCCTGGCCCGCTCTGCTCAAACCGGGAATTCTTCCTTTTCGCCATTATTCCATTCTTTTGTGTCGAAAATGTCGCCTCTGAAATGAATACGATTAACCATTCGAATTTCTTATACGTACCTATTGGATTCGTGAGAGGATGTTTATCAAAATCCTTGTGCTAGAGTAGATTGCTTTTTCTTGAAAACAACGATGTAATTTTTATCCAGACCCTTTTCTTTGGGGATGTAACTTTCTATTATCTGAAAAGATCAATGAAGAGAAGTTATGTATAATTTAGAAAATATATACAAGTATTTGATCAAACTCAAGTCGGCACTATTGCTAACTTTTTTTTGTGTGCGGTTTGGCATCAAAACAAGAGTTTTTTTGCCACAGATATTTCTTTAATTGGTTATATCGGACAAAAATTCCAGTCGTTTTGTAAATATCTTCTTTGAATGTGCTCAACAGAATAGTGATATTTGTTGGAAGTTGGACATCTTTATTGGGTGATTAATTTATTTAAAAATTCTGTCTGTGTATTATGAAGATTACTAGTGAAAATCGAATGGTTGATATCTGCTTCAGATGAGTTGTTGCAAGAACATATAGGACATTAACTCCAATTTTGGCCAAATTGCCGGTAAACCCCTATGATTTAGTTTCATTCTTGTGATAGTATAGAGGAGTAAAAATGTGGTATTTTAAAAGTATCTAAACTTCTTCACAATGGGAGATACGAGGTCGGTTTTAGGCTGAAATTTTGTAATAACCACTTATGTTCCTATACGAAAGCGCTGAACGGACATACAGCAAAATAAAATTATAATTGCCAGTTTGAACTGACAATTATGCATAATTGCCTGATAGATAGAACTGGCATTTATACATAATTGCCAGATAGAACTGGCATTTATATATAATTGACAGATAGAACTGACAATTATACATAATTGCCAGATATATCTGACAATTGTAATTGTCAGTTCTATCTTTATCTATAAATGCCAGTTCTATCTGGCAATTATGTTTAATTGTATTCCTTTGAAAGCTGTCGCTTTGACTTGAAATACTAATATTTTACGACAGGTAATGATGCAACATACAATACATACAATAAACATACAGCAGAATTCAATACATCAAAATCGAACAAAAATTACGTAGTGTATGTATATCCATCATTATACATGAATAAATAAAACTAATATTCACGTCTTGTCGTGAAAAATTGAAGGAAATGACTTCACTGATGCTTGTGTACAGCCATTATGTCCATTAGGGTACATTTATATCATTTCTTATATCACAACGTACCTAATAAATTATTTACCCGACATGATCCATCAGTTTGCGGTTAATATCTAGTAATAATCATAATACCGTGCAATCAAATCTGAAGTGGAATATTTATGGATAATCGCCTAATAGGAAACAAAAAATAATGGATCTTTCAGAACGAAGATGAGTTATGAATTCATATAAGTATTTTGATAATCATCATCATCCAAGTTTCAAGGTATCTCATTTTTTTTGAATAACATGTTATATCAATACATTTTTTCTGTTCAAAGCTACCTTCGCTTTCATTCATTGAAATGACTATTAAAATAGCTAGTAAACTATGTGTATCTACTTCTTCACACAATGAAAAAAAAGTAGAAGGAATTTAATATTTTGAGGTCGTCATTTCCATCAAAATTTCAAAAAGTGTTTACATTAATAAAATATATCTTGTTTTTCATGAAATCACCAGCAAACGGCAATCGTTTTGAAAATAAGCCAATAACAGCTATCATTATCCTCCATTCATGGTTAAAGTGGTTTAATATCATTAGACTTCATTTTCTCTCATCCCTAGTGGTTTGAATACCCACTAATGACAGTCGCATCATGATGAGATGGAATTTTAATAATAGGACTTTTAGTAATCCATGATGGGAAGTAGACGTATACAGTGTGTACCAGCCAAATGGAATAAATTCGTTAATAAATAAACGGTGGCGTTTTAGGAAAAACGCTCGGACACGTCGATTCGTATCTTTAGTTGCGCTTTTTTTTCAAAAAACTTTTTATACAGGGTGTGTCATGCCACAGTGGCCAATATCAACTTTCTTATTTTAAATGCAACACCCTGTATTTCATTTCATTTTCAGATTCTTCCTGAAGAGCTGATTTCGTCGATCTATCATACTTGTGGTATAGCGCATAAGATTACAGAGATATAGGGTGTGAAATATCGAGATTTTTCAAATTTAGGATTTTTTTGTGCCGAAACTAATCATTGCTGCTCAAAAAGGCCTACATGTCCCTATCTTAACTTTCCATTTACTATCGATTGATATTTAATTGAAACAAATACGGGTGGTTCAAAATTTTGAGTTTTGCATCATCCTCTATTTGTTTCTTTTAAATGTCAGTAGATAGTAAATAAAAAGTTAAGATAGGGACATGTAAGCCGTTTTGAGCAGAAATGATTAGTTTCGACACAAAAAATTCCTAAAGTTGAAAAATCTCGATTTTTCACACCCTATATCTCTGTAATATTTCGCGCTATACCCCAAGTATGATAGATCGACGAAATCAGCTTTCCATGAAGAATCTAAAAATGAAATAAAATACAGGGTGTTGCATTTAAAATATGAAAGTTGATATTGACCACTGTGGCATGACACACCCTGTATAAAAAGTTTTTTTTGAAAAAGAAGCGCAACTAAAGATACAAATCGACGTGTCCGAGCGTTTTTCCTAAAACGCCACCGTTTATTTATTAACGAATTTATTCCATTTGGCTGGTACACACTGTATAGGGAATAAGTAGTTTAATGGTAACTTTCATCACTTCAATAATTGAAAATTTTTGTCACTTTGGAGGACTGGTACAAAATTTTAATGGGTACTGAGTAATGCGGACAGGGTCTACCAACTTTCTGAGTGGTATCATGATCAAGAAATCGAAGACATGTGAACTGCAATCAAGCCTTGAATTATTGGTACTAGTGTAACCACCAGAAGCCACTATATATAACTGGATAACAAACAAAAACAAAAAGACACGACCCATCATTCTTGGACTACGGACATTTCATCTTCGTCAATCTTAGATTTATCATCTCATTAGCAATGGCAATTTTTCATGCCTCTGAATCACATCTTCATCTCGCAATGATGTCATCCAAATTATGGATTAATTTTCTCCTGTTAAGGTATCTAAATGAAATATTCGGGCATCTTAATCATAATTCGACGAAATCATTGAAGTTCCATTAGAAACGTAGAAATTAACCGAATACGCATGATTCGATAATAATATATTCTGTATAATCAACATGTCTGCAGAAAGCAAAAACCTCCATAACTTAATCATAAGACTAAGTGAGGCCTCTCGTATTAATCTCTGGTAACCATCTGATACAAGTTTTTCTTGCATCATGTTTTATCTTATTTAGAATCATATACCTGAAGTGCCTATAAGACGTTATACTAGTACTAAGCCACACTTCTTTTCGTAACTTACCACTAGGGTTGATAGGCGCAAAACTTCTTCAAATGGTGACAATGTCGTTTGATTAGATAAATGATATCGTAGTTACAATGAAAGCGTTTGTTTGTTTCTGAAATAGTACAACCATTATCTGTTGTAATTATAATAAATATCTTTCCTGAGTTGTTTTGTGAACAAAAAGATGTTTTAGGTGAAAAATAGAAAGAATTACCTTGACTAACCTGTTTTCAAACTTGCATGATTCAATATGCGCAAAATTTTGTGAAATTCCATCATATATCTTTCAGGAAGCCGCTATAACAATTGCAGCATACATTTATATATTTTTGATATGATTTTTCAGAATTGAACCATGCTTTCCGGTACAATTTGTTAAAATTTTATTCATCAATTTGAAATGTTTTATACACTGTCTTATATACATAAAATGTATAATAAATAACTTTTCATTGTTATGGAGAAACTAGCTTCTTTCAAACTCATGATATAAGTCCTGAAGAAGGAAATAATAAATTTCCGAAAACTTGACGCAATACCAAAGAGTTTTTTTCTTACTCCCTGGCATCCTCAAAATTGACTGCAACCTCACAAACAGAAATCACTGAGTGGTTTCGAAGTTCTTTCTTTTTTATATATTTATATAGATGCTTTTTATGCAGTTAACAGCGATATAGATGCTATAGCAAATCTTCTTAGACTAATCTGCAGAACACGAAAAAACAATAATGTAATTATATAAGGGTATTTATTTTGAGATTAAAAGTTACTTTTAGAAAGACTATATACTATTTTCAGATGCTATTTCACAGTATCCCACAACCGTAACCAACATTTCAAAAATATATTGTTCTCCGATCTATATAGAATCTATAGATACTTTTAATGTGCCAGCGAGTTTGGAGTACCCTTTATTGAATTGGTTCAGTATTGATTGTTCTGACCATGGACGTATAAACACAGATGGACTCAGTTGTTTACGTTATAATGTGAAGCCGAGAAATTCAGTGACATGGTCACATTCTGTACACCTGCCATTGAAGTAGATGTTGTCACGTCTTGTCATTGATAAATCCTAATTTTAGTCTTAGATCATATTCTGTTCATTTGGGATATTTTAATTATCCAATCCTATCGTAATAAATTCAAAAAGTTCCTGAAACAAATGGGATCAACTCAATAGAATGAAAATTGCTCGTAATCGAGGTAGTATTACGTGGTATTACTCCTGCGGAAGTAGCAGAGCCAACAGAGGTTATGTACAACTGGCAACATTGCTTCAAATCAGTCTCGTTTGACATTCGCTTGGAGCAAGTCTTTGTTTACCAAACTTCGTTTGAGTGATTAATAGTGTTTTATCGAGTTATTTTGTGAAATACTTTGAACATAGACAGTAAAAATGGTGAAGCAGTGCTGGTTATGCAGGAAAACTAAGTTTTTACACCCAGATCTGACATTTCATTCGTAAATACTATATGTTTACATTATCGAATCTGAGTAACATAGGCGTAACAATGGGTTCATTTATCATTTCATGATCATAATAGTATTACAATGATATTGTTAGTTATATAGCAGGTTTCATATCAAGGAGTTTGAATTCTATTGTCACTTGCTCCAGATGTAAAAAGTTATTGACGGATGAAAATGAGGAAACTTTTTCCAAGCTACAGAAAAGGAAAGAGTATGAAAACCTTACAAAAGCATCTAAATTAGTCATTGTAATTCGTAAAGAGGCTGAGAAATATTTTAATGATAATATTGATGGCTACCCTGTACAATTTTCGAAACTAATCCTTCATAAATATTTCAAAATAAGAATACACCACGAAACGATGAATAAATTAGATTCATCAACTGTCAGATTACGGAGTGTTTTACGAAGACTATTTATTCTGTTCAGAAATCAATAGTCACATTGAGGACCTGTTTCAGAAATCGCAATTCTATGTCAGTCACTGTATCTACAAAATTAATAAAGTTACCTTAAAATAAAACTTTGTTTTATTACATCATATTATCTTTCTACATTAACTTCGAGTTACCTATCTATAAAGAACAATAAAATTATCACAGGGGTTCAATATCATGTTATTTATTCAACTTAGGATACTTCTGCCGTTAGATGTTCGATATATTATAAGGGTTGTCAAAATAACTGATATTATTTATTTTTATTCATTCTATATACCTATAGCTACTAATTCAATGATAAGCTCATATTTGAATGTGTATTTAGTTTTGAATCGTCCATTGAATTTTATTGGACAACGAAGTAAAACTTCTCGATACGTTAATCACGTACGCCACTGTAGCGAAGGGAACAATCACAGTCTATCGTTTCCAACTCTCTTCCCTTCAACCCGACTGCCTACGAACTCTAAGCCTTCAAAACAATGTGCGATGAAGGTATAGGCGTGCTGTGTCCATCTGTGTTTATACGTCCATGGTTCTGACCCTGAACGTCTAGAATTCTACTTTGCCCCACTCACACCCATCGAAGCAAGATAACAGAAAAACGAGAAAAGCCTTATTCGAAATCGAAGATTAATATTTCTTGGATATCTCCCTCGGTCGATTCAAGGCTGGGCATGCCACAATATTAATCGGGCGTCAAGACAGAACAAGTAAGTGATAAACTGTTGAAAATGGACTCGAACATGCGTGCGTTTGTCCGATTTGGAATGAAGACGTTTCCACAACGTTACCAGGTTCTCGCCTTACCCCAATCAGTTCTAAAGACACATCTTATACGTGTAGGGAAGTGGTACGGCATGGTACGCTATAGATTTGTTGGTGTTTACCTACTCCTATTAGTTATTCTTCTGAACAGCCTATTCAATGATTTCTATATTTTTATATAGAAAAAAATCGTATTGTCAATATAAAGTAGGTAATCAGACTCTTAGACTGCCGTGTATATCATTCACTTTGTATAAAATAGCAAATGGCACTTTATTTCGTTATTATATCTTCTTGATTATTATAAACAATGACCAGTAGGAGAATGAAACAAGTTCATTAAAAAATTCTTGAATTTCCATTTTAATTTTTTCGATGTATAATTTTCAAGAGCTAAAATTGTTGTAGAGGCTTTAGTTTCTTTGAAATTCTTACATTTCCGTGTGTATACATCTTAAATCCCTATTGTGTCTGAAAGAAAACTACACTACTTTGAAATCAAACTCTTACTCCCACAATTATTCAACTAGGAATGGTAATATTTGTATATTACCAAGACATAAGACAACCAAATTTGAACCATCTCCAACCTATCAGGGGATATTAATTTACAACCACTTATCAGTTAAAATGAAATCACTGAATTTAAAGTAATGTTCAAAAATCGAATAAAGTCATTATTAACTTCTAAAAGCTACTATAGTATAGAATAATTCATGCAACCACCTGCTGTAACCTGTTCAATCTGATGTATTTTATTATTTATGTGTTCTTTACGTCTAGTTTGTCCACTTTATAGTTGTTACTTTCTCTTGTATTTTGTATACCAACCATTGTCGAAATGGATCAAAAAATTATTGTATCGTATATTGTATTGTATCACGTCAATAATTACAACCACCTTTATGGTAGACAAATTGACACTTTGAATTTCTTTACTTTGAAGTTTAGGCTCCGAAGTCATATCAATTTCTATAAAACATTATTGACTTCGAGATCAAGTAGTTGTGATACTGAAACAAATACAAATCTTTTCCCCAAATATCATCTTTTTGTTCAATAAAATGATTAAAAATGCGACTTCTGAAGCTTTTTGATATACAGTGTGTACCAGCCAAATGGAATAAATTCGTTAATAAATAAACGGTGGCGTTTTAGGAAAAACGCTCGGACACGTCGATTTGTATCTTCAGTTGCGCTTTTTTTTCAAAAAAAACTTTTCATACAGGGTGTGTCATGCCACAGTGGCCAATATCAACTTTCTTATTTCAAATGCAACACCCTGTATATTATTCAATTTTTGGATTCCTCAGAATTTCTGTAATCAAATAATTTTCTATTTTCTATGTTAATTGTTGCAATAAATCCGAAAACACTTAATATTTCCGAAACAGTTGATGATAGGTATAGGACATTGTACATGAAATATGTCTAGAATTTTCTGAGGAATCCAAAAATTGAATAATATATATTATATATAATAGTGTTGTATTTAAAATAAGAAAGTTGATATTGGCCACTGTGGCATGACACACCCTGTATAAAAAGTTTTTTTTGAAGAAAAAAAAAAAGCGCAACTGAAGATACAAATCGACGTGTCCGAGCGTTTTTCCCAAAACGCCAACGTTTATTTATTAACGTATTCACCTGATGGTCTCAGTAAACCTCATTTTGCAATGTTCCCCATAAAAAGTAATCGAGGGGGGTGGGATCTGGCGATATTGCTGGCCACTCAAAGCTTAAAGAGCTGAAAGAGATGTAACTCTATTCGGGCACTCTTTTGAAATCCAACAATACTGGGATATTTTCTTCTCTAGAATATCGATTCATTTCTAATTGATGATGAGTTTAAATGGCTTGCCCGATGTTTTCATACAATAATGAAACATCAATAGGTGGTGAAATATGGAGAAAGATGCATCTCAGTATTTGGAAGAAAAGAGTTAATTATGTGACCACAAAAAGTAGATAAAAAAAGTGGCAATGAAGAAGTGACTGTATTTTCGGGCTAATTCCAATAATAAAACATGGAAACCCTGAAACTGAATTTTTCACATAAGAGATTTTGAAAACAAAAAGAGTTTGTCCCAATTTGAGCTTCTTCTTATCTCTCGCGGTTTTCGAGAATCCCAAAAACTTATAGACAAATATATGATATTTTCGTCTAATGTAAGGATAAATCAATGCCTCAATGATATTTCAACATACTTTTTATCCCCTTTTTCTAAGAATCACAATTAAAAATGAATCCATTCCGCTCGTAGCCCATTATAGCCCAAATCACCCGTTCATAATGCGGATGGTTACCGATAATGGGCGACAATTAAATAAGCCATCAACAATTGCTCGGTGCCAGGAAGTTTACATCCCAAGGTGACTGTGATCTGATCTCCCCGAGCCGTCCTCGCAATCAAACTTGCTATATCGCAATAACTGTTTCACACTCCTAATGAATTTATAATCCGGAGTTTCTTGAGATACCGACGTCGGCTTCGGCATCGCGACGCACTCAGGCGCTGAGCGATGACGTCACTGATGAGGGGACGCTCTGCTAGATTCATCATCTCGAGGCTCATTAGAGTCAGAAGGACTTACGAGTTTGTTAGTTTCGGCTTGATCTCAAAATGTTTGCGACATTGTTTCTTTATCATGTTTGTGTTGTGAAAAAATCCGTATACTCAGAATGAGAATCAGCGATTTTCTTGACTTCATTTCCAGGTTTCATTACTGTAAGAAAAGAAATACTATAATAAACCATACTCAGAAGAATTTAGGAGCAATTCATGATTCGGCTCAGTTTCATCAAAATTTTTGACGAAAAAATTGTACCCCAACTTTTTTTTTAATGAGAACGAGGGTCAAGTGATACGTCATTGAAATGGGGTGTTGATTCCCTATACATTGGAATTTCTTATTTGAAATGTATCTCCTCCATTCAGAAACTATACGAGGCGCCTATAAAATCCTTAAAATACGTAAAAAATATCAAATTTGTACTTATGGTGACAATTTCTTCTAATATGAATTGAAAACCATGTTGATTGTTGTTTATTCTATGCTATGAGCAGGTCATGGAATTTTACTGATTTATTCTAATAACATTAGTTTGTTGATTTCTCTTATCACATTGTTTGATACAACATCTAAAGTATATATATTATTATTATGGAATGAATAATTCACATGTTATTCAAATTTAAGTGAAGTTAGTTGTAATTAGTTATATTTTAAACTTTATCGTATCATTGACAACGGCTATGCGAAAATAAATAAATATTATTTGGTATCTAACGTACAGTTGTGTGCATAAATAAGTCGTACAGCAGTTATATAGGCTATTTTGAGTCAGGCTTGTCAATCTTCATTAAACTTCCTATAGACTTTGACAAGTACCGTCAAAATTCAAACTATTTTTGTACAATAGTTCCAAATGTATACGTGTACTTACTTTTTAATGAAATTTGGAAGATCATAGGCAGGTTTACAGCATACAAATCTTGTACGACGTCTATATGCACACAACTGTACATATTATGCATGAATCTCGTATTATGTTTTCGTAATGTATTATGAGTAACTAATGTTCTGGTACGTTTATGATGTTGATAATTATTAATAAATACTTTATATAATAATGTCTTGATCTTCAATGATACGATGAAGTTATTAAAATGTTTCAAAAGTGATGTTTTCAGAATTTCTCAGAAGTAGTCACAAATTCTGTAAACTCTGCATATATCCTGATGAAACCTTGCATGTTTATAGGCTACATGGAAGAGTATACGATTTCTTTTCATTCAAGATTCTCATGGAGAAAAAAGTCACAACCATAAGTGAATATTTAATAAAGGCTAGTGAAAACTTGAATACTATATGGGACAAGGAAACAAGTTGGAAACCCCACGAACATTTGTGTTCTTGAAAATGAACACTTACCACTATTGTTCTGTTTCATTATATAATAGATCGATACTCATTATTGAACACATCGCACTTGCTGAGAATTTTCAAACTCACATATAGCAAGTGAACTGTATTTCTATCAGTATGATACACGTGAATTGCCATAATTAAACTGATGAATAGCCCCAAGTGGGATATTCACTCAATATAAGCGATTCATTTACTCTCGTCATCCATGATCCATTTAATTTTTTTTTTACTTTTGAGGAATGTTCGCGTTAAGAAACCAACCAGCAATTCCAATGTAGTGATTAGTAATTAATATATGTTATTTCTTGAACTTACTTCAAAATTTATAGAAATTTACCAACAAATATCTCATTCGAAATAATATGTAAGGCATGAAGGGCATACCTTCACTGAAGAATTCGAGAAGTAATTTGAATCTATATTGGGATTGTCGATCGATCTCTTCCTGCTGAACTGCGTCCAATCGAATGATTATCTGTGGAAACAATGAGGTAGGTATATATATACTTCCAAAACTTCATCAACCATTATCAACGAGAATTAATCATAATTGGTGCAACCATGGTCCATGAGCCGCTAATTCACACGTCAGAACATACCTCAACTCGATGATACTCAATTAAGGCCGTGATCGATTTGTGCTATCGACTGATAACTTTCGAACATAATTACTGATAACTATCAATAAGTGTCTTGATCGATTAATGCAGAAACAAACTTTCAGAAAAAACGTTTTTTCCTACGGTTGGTATCTCATATTCCTACAGTAGGTGAATTTTTTTCTATAGTAAACGATTTACTTGGCCGAGTTTTCTCAGTGGCTCTTACTATTTCTGAATTACTCATATTGTAGCTGCATTAGAAAAAATGACAGCCTCCTCACTTACATTTGTGTCAATAGAAAGAAAGATTTATTCGAATCATCATTTTTTTTTATACAAACTAAGTGATTTATTCTGGTGACCATAAAACGTTTTGATGAAGAGGTTTTGATGCTCATATCGAGCATAATTATTGGATGAAGTTATAGAAAATAGTGGAATAAGTAAATTTCGAAAAATTGGTGGTTTTCTTCTTGAGATATTTCCAGCTGGCGCAAACGGGAAAATACGCGGTCCAGAGAGCATCCTATAAGGAAATCTTCGGTGGACCCTCAAAGAGGACTCCCACAAGCCGTCCTGCACTCAAAAATTCAATCTCCACCCCCAGCGATGTTTGAAGCTGATGCAAGAAGAAAATCAGTAGGCCATAATGGAATTCCCACACGCGTGATTTCGAGCACCGAAAAATGTGATGCTTGCTCGAAAGCTTCACCCTGGGGGTGGGAGGGGAGGGGGGGATTCAATAGGGGCGGCCCGCCGCCGCCCCAGGGGGTCCCGGGGACAAGGGGGGGGGGGGGCAGACAGGCGGTGCGGCCGACTCCTCGGGAGGATGACAAATACTCCTCGATCCGTCACTGCCACGCAGCGGCCCGCTTGGAATTGGATGCGATGCAGACTCACACAGAGAGAGAGAGCTTTGTAATATCGGTCGACGTTAGAATGTTCTTTTTCAGATAGGGTTGCCCTACACCGAGGGAAATGTTCGTTCGAACACTCTGAGAAATTTTAGACTTTTATCTCGAAATTCCAAGTAAAGCATCGAAATTCCTTCTTTCATCTCGGGAATCCCACTTTTATCTCGATATTTCGAATTGTATCTTGGAATTAGATTTTTCTTCTGGAAATCCCGAATTTTTTACCTCGAAATTCCGCCTTTTTTTACCTCAGACACCAGCATTTTATCTCGAAATTTCGACGTTTATTTCGACTTTTATCTAAAAATTCCGACTTTTATCTCGGAATTTCGACTTACTTTTAGCTCAAAATTCCGACTTTTTTATCTCGGAATCCGACTTCTACATTGAAATTCCGACTCTTATCTCGAAATATCAACATTTATCTCGGAAATCCGACTTCTATCCCGAAATTTTGACATTTTTAACTCGAAGTTCTGACTTTCATCAAGGAATTCTGACTTTTAACTTTCTTCTGGAAATCCCGAATATTTTACCTCAAAATTCCGACTTTTTTTATCTTAGACACCAGCATTTTATCTCGAAATTCCGACGTTTATTTCGATATTTCGACTTTTATCTAAAAATTCCGACTATTATCTCGGAATTTCGACTTACTTTTAGCTCAAAATTCCGACTTTTTTATCTCGGAAATCCGACTTCTACATTGAAATTCCGACTCTTATCTCGAAATATCAACATTTATCTCGGAAATCCGACTTCTATCCCGAAATTTTGACATTTTTAACTCGAAGTTCTGACTTTCATCAAGGAATTCTGACTTTTAACTTTCTTCTGGAAATCCCGAATATTTTACCTCAAAATTCCGACTTTTTTTATCTTAGACACCAGCATTTTATCTCGAAATTCCGACGTTTATTTCGATATTTCGACTTTTATCTAAAAATTCCGACTATTATCTCGGAATTTCGACTTACTTTTAGCTCAAAATTCCGACTTTTTTATCTCGGAAATCCGACTTCTACATTGAAATTCCGACTCTTATCTCGAAATATCAACATTTATCTCGGAAATCCGACTTCTATCCCGAAATTTTGACATTTTTAACTCGAAGTTCTGACTTTCATCAAGGAATTCTGACTTTTAACTTTCTTCTGGAAATCCCGAATATTTTACCTCAAAATTCCGACTTTTTTTATCTTAGACACCAGCATTTTATCTCGAAATTCCGACGTTTATTTCGATATTTCGACTTTTATCTAAAAATTCCGACTATTATCTCGGAATTTCGACTTACTTTTAGCTCAAAATTCCGACTTTTTTATCTCGGAAATCCGACTTTTTCATTGAAATTCCGACTCTTATCTCGAAATATCAACATTTATCTCGGAAATCCGACTTCTATCCCAAAATTCTGACATTTTTAACTCGAAGTTCTGACTTTCATTAAGGAATTCTGACTTTTAACTTTCTTCTGGAAATCCCGAATTTTTTACCTCGAAATTCCGACTTTTTTATCTCAGACACCAGCATTTTATCACGAAATTTCGACGTTTATTTCGATATTCCGACTTTTATCTCAAAATTCCGACTTTTACGTCGGAATTTCGACTTTCATCTCAGAATTCCGACTTTTTTTCTCGGAAATCCAACTTCTACAATGAAATTCAGACTCTTTTCTCGAAATATCAACATTTATCTCAGAAATCCGATTTCTTTCCCGAAAATCCTAAATTTTTAGTTCGAAGTTGTGACTTTTATCAAGAAATAATTACTTTTCTTCCAAAATTTTGATTTTCAAATCGAAATTACGACTTTTTTATCTCGCAAATCGGACTTTCATATCGAATATCCGACTTCCATCTAAAATTCCGATTTGCATTTTCGAATTCTGCCTTATATCTCGAAATATCGACATTTATCTCGAAAACCCCACTGTTATCTCGGAATTCCGACTTTCATCTCCTAAAATACCGTCATTCATCTCGGAATTTCGCATCTCATCTCAAAATTTAAACTTTCAACTCGGAATTTCGAATTTTTTTGAAAAATCCGACCATTTATCTCCGACTCCCGAAATTACGACTATTATCTTGTAATTTCGACTGTTCCTCTGGAAATTTCTACTTTTATCACGAAATTCAGAATTTTTTCTCGAAATTTCGAATCCTACCTCAAGTCGAACTGAAAATAACGAATTTTATCTCAAATTTTCTACTTCTATCCCATATTTTCAACTTTTATTTCCAAATTTCGACTTTTTACTCCTAAATTCAACTTTCATCTCGTAATTCTGACTTTCAACTCGAAATTTCGCCTTTTATATCAGAATTATGGCTTTCATCTCGGTCATAACTGGCCAAGGAGTCCTACATACATGGATGAAATGCAGAATTTCGATTTTTGTAGAAATCTGGCTGCGGAATCAAATCAGTTTTCAAAATGTTGCTTCAGCTACGTATTCTCTGCTATTGGAATATTTGGCTGTTGAAAGTCTCAGCAAACATACTGCTTTCTGTCAGCCTATGATGCCACATCAAATCAAGAATCAAGATAACACTGACTGTACTTAGTTTTTGAAAATATTTGAACGAACTCGATAATGTTCTGCCCAATATTGCCTGAACATTTATGTTGTTTTGGTCATGTTCAATTGATTCAGACGCAATGCTGACAAGTTATATACCTGCAACATTTTTCTCAGTGTAAGTTCCATCACATTCTAAGCAATCCCCAAACGGAACAGAGCCTTCAGAAGGAAAGGGGACGAACTCTATAGGAAATTACATAAACTCGGCACAGACAAATACAAATGCCCTCTTCGTATAGTGTCTTGGTTGGTACCCACAGCGGCAGACGAGGCACCAGAAGTGGCATTCGGAAGGTGCCATTGTTGGTGATAGAATCCGCGAAACATTCATTATCCATTCAGTAACCAATGAAACAGATGATTGCGAACGTCTCGGACCAGCATCAGACAAATGAAGATTGATACTCCCGAATAATAACTAATTTGACCGAGCTTTCCATTACACCAGCGGGATTCGGATACTTATTAATCGTTATCAGTGCGGCAAAGTTTCTGGATTTCAATTGCAATCAGATTGTTTCTATGGATAAGGGAGTGATTTTGATAATTTATCGTTTTATGCTTGGAGAATTTCTCACCACTTGATTTGGTACATATATAGCGAACCTATAGCAGGGTCGATAATTTTTTAATAAAAAAAAGTGATACTAGACTGGAACCCATCGAAAAAAGAAGAGCACAAAAATGAAAAGAACAATAATTCACTGGTGATCTGAGAATGAATGGGAAAAACCGGTTTATCTCGATTTCCTATATATGGAAAAAGCTAAATGGCAAACTGATACACAATTTTTTATTTTTCCAATATAACCTGAAAGTTTATGAGAAAAAGTCAAATAACCAAGTTTATGGTTTTTATTTTCATCTTTTACAAACATTTTTTCACGAAATTTGGTGGACAATTAACTTTTTATAAAGTGAAAATAGTCTATCAAATTAGAATATCAAACATAGTTTGAAATGAATGTCTGGTAGACTACGAGCAGAAAACAACTTTTCTCCTGGTAAATATACCACGCAGAACATTGAATTATATCTGCTCGTAGTCCATGCAACGATTCACACTGTGAATGCAGATCGCAAATGTTTCTTTCTTCCTAAGACGTGACAAATTCACATCGAAGCAGGCACGCCCAACAACCTACAGACCGGTTTCGGGCTTATTGGCACTCATCAGTGCAGGGTAGTTATCCGAGTAGAGACCGTAAGATCTCCACTCGAATTTTTTTTGTCCAATTTATGGCTTTTCCATTTTTCATTACCTTCTTATGTCCCAAATACACTGTAATGTTGTTTTATTTGAATTATTTATTTTTTCACATTATTTTGACTTTTATAACCTTCCAGAAATCGCTCCTCTTTTGATACATTGTATGTCGCCGATTTCCCAATGGAGAATTCAGGTGTTTTTTGACTGATGAATAGAAATTTGCGAATTATATCGATAATACCTTCCTTCACAGTGCAGAATATTTTTTTTTTAAATAATGAAATGGGACAAGACAATACATATTTTCGAAAAATTCCAGAAAACAAATACTTGCGGAGTGAGGCTCCGCGCATTGATATCTCTACTAACTTTCTGTGGGTGTAGAAAAATATACATTACTATGGTAAATTGTCTCAGCAAATACAAGCTGCAGATAAATCATTATGAAATTTTAGTGGTTGAGTGTTGTTCACAGAAAGATCTTTTGAACCTTGAACATCACGATATTTTCGTCACGTACTCCCAAACATTATTGGACGAAACTATGAAAAAACACAGAAACATCAAAATACGGTAGCCTCAACCAAATTACATTGGCAACTCGCATTTATATTTTTCAGAAGAAAACTTGGTTCGTATAATTATACCAGCGGCTTTCTTGATACCCGTTATATCGAGAAAAGAACGACGTAGAGTAATGGTATCGCATTAACTTAGATTGCCACTGAACTAAGAAGGGAGATCTTCAGAATCTTATTGGAACTAATTAACATAGTTTTGGTTTGGTTTCTCATGTAGAATTCCTGAATGAACTCGCTATATATTTTTTTTATTTCCGATGATAAACTGGCTCATGTGTTTTTTTCACGTTATGATGAACTAACGAGCATCAGTTATAATCTTTGAGACAACGAAGGTATATGCGAAGGTATGTGAATTGGAAAATATGGAACGCGACATAGGATCTCAAACAAAAAAGATATGAAATTTTATCGGTAAAAATGACACTTCTTCGAACAAAAGCAGATATCAACAACGAAAGGGGATGAATTTTGTTCCTCTAAAGTTACAAAATCGAAGACATTTTCAGTACAATACATGATATAAACTACGCAACACTAATTATACGTCGCACCCCGAAATTTTGCCCCTGTTAAGATTTGAATAACTTTTTTCTTCTTTGAACAATTTGAATTCTGTTTGCACTGTTCGCTAGCTCAGTCCTTCAGCTATAATCTTGTACTTCTTCGATACATAAGGTTATTTCCATAAAATTGCTACAGGATGTTTTTTGGAACTGTGCAAAATTTCGAAATTTTCAAAAGGATCCCAAATGAAGAAAAACAATTTTTTTTCAACTTTGACAGCAGAGGCATGAAGATTATCTCATTACCTTTGGCCATTTCCAAAATTGTCTTCCTATCACTTTTCTTTACAGAGTGATCTCAAAAAATCAATTTTTTGGTTTTGCAGTCATAACTTGTTTCCTCTTCAACCGATTTTCAAAATCTCACGATCATTTTGAAGCTGAAACGTTAGATGAATAGACATAAAGATTAGAATTGACTAAAAATAAATATAAAAGATCAAGGGTTTCTGCAAAGGTGACCCAAATCTAAATCCCCCTCGAAATCCCGATTAAAAAAGAAAAATATCCAAAACGTTGTTTGATCGAAACGAAAATATCACCACCAAAAATACTGATTTTTTACCCCCTCCCCCCCAAAATTTTTTTTGCGGGTAAAATTTTTGCTGGTCAAACGGTTAGATATATCGGTAAACATATTTCTCCTGACCCCCACATCGGGATCGGATATAAAAAAAAATAAAATTCTTTCGCCTCCCTTGCTCCCTTGGGGTACTTTGGGTACGAATGAAGGGGAAGGAGATTTTTGTGATTTTTTTACACATAATTTTCGTGAGTTTCGTACAAAACTACTAAGAATCGCCCGAACTCGAGTTCTCCAAGTATCATAGTTTGATGTACAGGGCGAAAAAAAGTTATTTTTCAGAATCGGGACAAGCGGTACCCATAAAAAATTAAATTCTTTGAAAAAAATCCAAAACATGATGGAATACTTTGTATAGGGGTTGAGAAGGTTACCCTAAAATTTTGTTGTATTCAAATTTTTTTTTATTTTGAATTTTTTTATGAAGTCATATCTTCAGAAAAGGAAGACCTACGAATAGTTTTTTCTGTCCTGGTCTTTATTTTCACGAGAACGTAATTTTCAACCTGTCTTGTCAGTCACTCATTATGATTTTTGTTACGTTGGTTACGGACCATGCATTTTTTTTGGGCTGATTTTTTTTTAGAACATGGCGTTTCATTTCGGTTTTCTCATGCACAATTTTTGACTACTGAAAGAAAAAAAGATATGGATATGTCCAGAATGAAAGATCCTTCCGAAAACAAGTTGATTTCCATTTAATTCTTCTCCCAGTGGGAATTTACAGAGTGTTTCAGATTTGGGTCACCTATGAAGAAACCCTCGATTCTAAATGTTCATCTTGAGTTAATTCTGATCTTTAAATCTCCTCATATGAGGTTTCAGCTTCAAAATGAGCCTGAGATTATGAAAATCGGTTGAAGAGGAAAAAAGTTATGACTGCAAAACCAAAAAATTGATTTTTTGAGATCACTCTGTAAAGAAAAGTGATAGGAAGACAATTTTGGAAATGGCCAAAGGTAATGAGATAATCTTCATGCCTCTGCTGTCAAAGTTGAAAAAAAACTGTTTTTCTTCATTTGGGATCCTTTTGAAAATTTCGAAATTTTGCACAGTTCCAAAAAACATCCTGTAGCAATTTTATGGAAATAACCTTATGTATCGAAGAAGTACGAAATTAATGCTGAAGGACTGGGCTAGCGAACAGTGCAAACAGAATTCAAATTGTTCAAAGAAGAAAAAAGTTATTCAAATTTAAACAAGGGCAAAATTTCAGGGTGCGACGTAATTAGTGTTGCGTAGTTTAATAGCCTAATTTATGCATAACTAATATTTTGAAATATTAAGAGTGGGCAATGGGACGCGCAGAATACCGAATGCAGCACTCCCGCTCTTGACTTCTCATTTGAAAACCAATCAATATTTTCATGATTTTTTGATCCCATCATGTAGATAAAGGATCAAGCTAGGGAGGATACTATCTCTTTTTTCGAAATTTCGAAAAGAAAAGATATAAAAATATATCTGAACATAGCAAATTTTTAGCCAATTTGGCGAATCAAAAAAAAATATTTCTACATCAAATAATCAATTTTGAGATAGCATCCTCCCTCGGTCGAACCTTCATCTTTCTACACAAAAAAAATCAGATCAAAATATGGATTAGTATCGTCACAGGAAGTCAAGAGCCGAGGCTCTACAACGTCAGAAATACGCACGATTTATCCGATGATATTTGCGCCCCCAGGTGAAACTCAACGAAGTAGATTATAAACACGATACAATCGATAGTACGGGTGATATTATGAAATTAGAATAGGAAATAGAAATTTATATGAATCAGTTTGCTAGGTTTGCTAGTAAATATGGTATATTATATGTATAAAATAATTATACATTGCGTGGAAAATAAAAATATTCTGAATTGTTCACAATGAAAAAATTCTCATACATAATGAGGAATAGGTATGTATGATATTCAAATAAGAATATTTATATATACACCCAGAAGGTATACAATATGAATGAATAGAAAACTATCGACAAAGGTCGCTTCTATTTACCGGGGATCGATTTAGGATTTATCATTGCGATGATTTGAATGTTGAACAGATCTCAATACGTAAAAGTAGAGAGGGAACAGTATAAATATGAAACCGTGTTGTATTTAACATTGTATAACTGAATGATAATTTGCAATCGGGTATTGACACTATATATACAGGATGCTACCTAATGGCATTTTAATATAGGAATTCTTAAATCTATTCAAAAAAATATATACAGTATGGTGTAAATGTATGGAATAAATTCATTATCTCTAACGCATATGAATTTTAAGGGAAATCCTGAGACAGGTCGATTTTCATTTTCAAATTGACATCTCTTGATATACATACGGAGTTTGTGACGTCATCCGCGTAGTTGTGGTGACGTCATCGATTATTTTTTAAATAGGAAGACACCCTGTTCAATTTTTTTTCTGGAAGGTGTTTCCATTGTCTATCTGACCATATACTAATATTAGGAAAATAAAGTGATACAGGGTGAGAAAAAAATATTTTATATTTACAAGCTAATAATTATGCTATCAATGTACACAGTTACCTAAATAGGTCGGAGAGGGTAAATCGAATGGCCAACTAGATCTCCTGATTCAACTCCTCTCGATTTTTTCCTCAGAGGTTATTTGAAGAGAAAAGTTTATGTAAGAAGCCGGAAAGATCAGATAATTTGAAAGAACGAATACGAGTGAATATTTCACAAATATATTCAGAAACGATAGCAAAGTTCGAGAATGATTTGTTCTCTGTCTATCACATTGTATTCTTGCAGAACGTCACGAATTTGATTATTTATTGTAACGATTTCCGTTGTAAATATTAAATAAAATAATTTTTTCTCACCCTGTATTACTTTATTTTCCTAATATTAGTATACCGTCAGATAGATAATGAATATACCTTCCGAAAAAAAAATGGACGGGGTATGTTCTAATTTAAAAAAATAATCGATGACGTCACCACAACTACGCGGATGACGTCACATACTCCGTATGTATATCAAGAGATGTCAATTTGAAAATAAAAATCGACCTGTCTCGGGATTTTCCTTAAAATTCATAAACGTTAGAGATAATGAATTTATTCCATACATTTCCACCATACTGTATGTAATATCCTAAAGGTCTAAATTTTGAAGTAGAGGGTGCTGAAGAAGTGAGCAATAACGAATAGCACTCTTTCTCTATAGACTTGTCATAAAGTAAAGTAATCAATATTTTCATGACTTATTGACTTCATCAAGTAGATAAGTGATCCAGCTAATGGAAATACTATTTTATTTTCAAAAATATGAAATACAAAAGGTATACAAATATTCCTGAACATATCGAATTTGGCGAATAATAAAAAAAAACACTTTTCAAATAGTATCGGACCTAGTTTGAATCCCCATCTTCCTACAGAAAAAAAATCACATCGAAATATGGACTGGTGTTTTCACAAGAAGTCCAGAGCGCGAATTGTCCGATGATATTTGCGCCCTCTGGTGATACTCCAAAATATGAAGATGAAAAAACGAGTCAGTCAACACAATATCATAGATTGAAACCATAATAAGTATTATGAAATTATTGGTGCAACTAATGATGGATTTGCGGATTTGCATAGGAAAAGCTTGAAATTTTGAAATTCAAAGGTGTAATGAGATCTAAAAATCCAAATGGAGAAGAAAATGATATTGTATTCTCATGTGGAATGTATATGATTCTGAAAATGGTACATATATTGGGACCAACGGGAGATGAATATCCAAAATACAAAATATGTAGTGAAAGCAGTCCTCAAAAATCAAAGAAATAAAAAGTAGAAGAATGAAGGCCTTAGGAAAATATAGTCATTATTCATTATTATTCGTAAATAAATAATATTCATAATAACCTGTATTTGAATGTCTTTGATAATAACCGAGAATATAACTTATCAACGTTATTGAAAGTAGCTCTCAATCTCCCAATCACTCCGTATGGCTATTTTAATGTTATACCTCGTAATTTATATGACTCTTGAAAAGCTGTTCATATAAATAGATACAGAATTATCCAAATTTTGTAAGAGTTGCGAAGCATCATGATTTTTTTCAAATCAACAAAATAAGATTTTTTCGATTTAAAGATTGATTTTTTCTATTCATATTGATTTTTCATAATTTTTCAAATATGGAAATAATGCACAAATCAATTACTTATATTTTCATTATTCGATTCAAAACGTCGCAACCCTGGTTTTTCATAATGTTTATAGAATACAAATATTCATCATAGGTACCTACCTACTGGTGAATATACCGTCGATTATCGGATAAAGTGTTCGATCCTCGTTCCGCACACATGCAGGCGAATGTATCGCATCTACTCTCACTCATTGTTTGGGACTGTGTGGAGTCACAGGTTTTTTTCAAACATGCAAAATGCTTATTAAAAATAAATTGTTGAATATCCTTTGTAGCATTTAAATGACGACAAATGGTTTGAAAATATAAACAATTGAAGGGGTGTCAGTAATACATTGAACGTGTATTTTTTGAAAACTCGTTAACATGGATTTCCCAAATTGCTCGTTTCAACCATAATAATTTCCGTTTCGTGTAAACTTCGGTAATACCAGAAATGGAATATTATTGAATTCCCGAAATCTAAACAATGTCATTTTTGAAATCCAACCTAAAGAAGTCAGGAAAATATTTTCAGAATCTCAATTTTCAGAAATTGAAAATAAAATCACGAAATTCATAAGTTCATTTTTAATGGGTACCTCCTTTTGAACTTTTTGAAAAAATGATGGTAGGGGATACTGCCCAACTAGACATAGTTCCAAATAGGTATAGACGCCATTTTTCTACTTTCGTCGAATATTTCGGAGAGATTTGTTTGTTCCACGGAAGCATAATAGTTGTCCTCTGAATGTTTACCGAGTGGCATCTGTCAGTTTTACGAAAAAATTCGATATTCAGTGAGTGATATAAGACAATGCTTGATTCTTTAAAATTTTATATCGCAACTTACGTTTTTTTTTCTTTTCAATTAACATTTGTCTGATTTTTTAATTACAATGCAATTTCCATTATATTATACCATGAAACTTTCATGATAAATCGGATAAGTATACCACAAACGTTTAGTATACACAATGTTTTATGAAGTTATACAGATTTCACATGATGGCATACCAAACCTAAGGAGAATTATCTAACCTATACGATGCCAGAATTGGACTGGAAGAAGGCATAATATGCCATCATGAGGCAGCAATGTGTTCAACTATTATTTTGTCAACATAAAAAAATGAATGGAGTTATTTAATACCAACTCATTAAATTGGTAGATACTTTATTCATACCAATAATGAATATTTTCCTCTCATTTGATATACTGATGAAAGCTCGACTACACATTATGAACACAAAGACCAGTTGGCTGACTGTGTGAGGAGAGAGCCGAGCGCTGAGCGCGCGATAATGTAGTATTGTCTCATTAAATAAGTACATGTAGATATCTGCTACATGAAAAATTTTCATTCTGGAAACTTATTTCATCTATTGGCTCAATTTTGTTCGCAGCATGTATACAAAAATTTTCATAAATAAAATTTTTTCTCGATTACTGAAAATTGTCATTCCGAAAATAACAAGTTGAAATTTGCTACAGTTCTAGAAATTGATGAACATGAATTTTTCACCAATATTGTATATGGCAAGAAGCGCTATCATGTATACTTCAATTTGAAAAAAAAATCAGTCCGATCGCTCAATTATTTCCAGAAATATAACGGTAGGAACGATAAAAAACGTGTTCTACAGAAAAATCGTACTTTTTGTGTTTTTTCAGAATAAAAAAGTTCTTGGCCTAGAGAAAATGTCGTAAAAAGTGATTTGGTATACACAATCATCAAGTTGAAGATCCGCAGCAAGTCTGATTTGAATCTACGCCAGTTTTGTTTTCTCGAAAACTGAGAGACAGCATCCCAGTATTACTCGCATATTAGATTATCGAGCAATGCGAATAAAAACGTCAGTCGCGATATCACCCGTACTAGATGAGAATATCGTTCGTTGAACAAGGATAACCGTTGATTTATGACGATTTGGTAACCGCCCACTGCTGTTTCCTCCAAACCCCCCCTGTCCCGGATTTGGACAAAGTGTCTGGCCTTTCCCAGCCTTAATGCCACTTCTAGTGTGTTTATAGTGCTTCCGTCGAGAGCATATTCCTAGCTACAAATGTTCTGATGCTCAATGATTCCTAAGCCATTGACAAATGACATGCCATTATCCCCCGCAAGAAAAAAAAACAAAAGAAAAACTATTTTTGTAGTATCCTAATTAATTATTTTCATTTCCAGGTACATCTTCATCTCCCAGAAGAGTGGTCTCTCGGGTAACACATTTGTTAGGACCTCAAACAAAAAAGACTGAGTGATTGAGGAAAGACTGACGGGTCAGATCAGGCATGGCATGGACTGATTGGCAAGCTGTGAACTTTATGAGCACCACACTGAGATCTTTATTTACCACACTATAGTTTTGGATCCTATCTTGTCGCTCTAAAATAAAAGGATTGATGGCTGCAATACCTCATCAGACGTAGGTACATTCGACATAATTTTCGTTGTATATCACAATAGTTGAACTCACCTCATGCATGCATACAAATGTGTGTACGTATAGGTATATATACATAATTGTTCAAATTGAAATGTTTAAATATACACGAAAATGAAGAGTAATATGCGCATTCGAATTGTAGTTTGATTTCCTTAACTAATCAATTTTGTATTTTTAATTAGTAGGTATTTAATATAGTTTTTTAATTTTGGTTCTATAATGAAGTCATTATGGAACGCAAATGCCTATTGAAATAGCTTCTGTTTCGATAAGCATTATGTATTATTCGGAGGTAGGTACAATCGAACTGTCAAATGAAAGTCAGAATATAGTTAGGCCCAGCTCACTTCTGAGTAAATTTTAATTCAGCGTGTTCTTTGATTCAAATTGACCAACAAAAACAATAACAACCGCATTTTTCACCGCTGGTATTGCAAAAATCAAAATCGCTCAGCAGTAAACTGGGCTTTACGCTTGTTCGTCAGATTTAAAATATTTCAATGTCATCATTTTGTTACAAATCGAAGATGTTTCTGTTATTTATCGATATTTAAACAATTTCTTTCAATAAAAGACTTTAAATTGATGCAAAATAGAAAAAATTGTGTATGACACACGTTTTATAAGACACGTTGTCGCAATTGTTCCTTTGGAGCACTCCTTTGGAGCACTCCTCGATTTGCAAATAGGCATCAGAGGCGTCTCAATAATTTTTCATTGGATAACTGTTGCAAATATTTGAAAAAAATTGTGTACCTAATTGTTTTGTAAGATTTTGAAAAAAAAAACAATTTGGCGTCATTATTTTGCTCAACCAATTGTCTTGGTCTGTGGAATGTATAGTAGAATTTAATCTTCACGAGATCTAATCTAGATAAACCTAAGGAAATATCGGGCATGTAAGTACGAACTGACATTCCAAACATAAAACTTTTTTGTTTCTGCAAATGAACAAGTGGAAATCAAATATTCAATTGGCACTTCAAGTTTGATCGGAAATAACAGTTAATTTTTAATTTCAAATTGGACACCCGGTATATTTTCAGATATTTCAATAACATATGGCATTGTGAGAAAAACGAACAATGAATCCACATTTGTAACTTTTTGACATTCATGATCCTGGAATTTTAATTTTCAATCTATATAGAGTTGCCAGGGAAAAATAGTAGATACCTACACAGAAAAAACGGATCTTTTAAAACAAATATATAGATATTCATGAAATTTAATGATCTTCCGATAAGAATAATAATCTTGGAATGATCATAAAGTTTCTTTTTTCAACTAATCACGTTGTTTGCCTGTTTACATGAATTTTCTTGAAATGAATTTGGTTGAACTGAATCATCCGCACTCTTCACCTTAGAAAACATTGTGAGTAATGTCAGTCAAGATTATTTCTCTCAGTTCAAGAATATCGTTTCTTATGAAAATGTGTTTTGATGACAGAAGCATTTACCACGTGACCAGCTCGACCAATAAGCATAATTGAGAATTAGCGCCCGAAGCGAAGACGCGCAGTCCGCGCACTGTCCGCAGAATAAGCTAAACAACGCCACCAATAACGCCGTTGGCCGCCATTTAAGACTATCAAGAGATACATTGTGACAGGTTACTGTGAAGTTTTCTTTGATGATACTTGTGTTCCTATAGTGCAGATTGCAGGCTCGCGAATTCTTTATAACTCGAGTACTCAACATGGACGTAAAAGGTTTCCTGGAAGCAAAAACAATCTAGAACCCTATGTGGACATGGCGTCGTATCACTGGCACTGTTGGGTGTTAAGAATGCTTAGTTTTGTGTTGTCAGGTCATGTTAATGTGCTGAAGTGATAATAATTCATTGATGCTGTATCAATACTGCAGCCCCAGTTTGCGAAAAAACTACGGTTTTTTTCATTTTCAACTACCGGCATGCAGAGTTGCAATCCTTCAAATGTCAATAAGAATGGATAAAAAGTGATTCCTCATGATCAATAGGATCATTGTTCAGATGTGCTGAGAAATCAGCTTCATCCAAGAAATTGTTTCACAACAACATTCAAATATTCTTGCCTCAACCAAACAACATTTTTCAACAAGGAAGTGTACATTTGACATAAAACATTTTGATCCTAAGTAGTCAAACTAATATTTGGTTGGACCTATTCAAGATTACCAATCTCTTCCTTTTTTTCTGTGTTTTGATAGTTTCACTTTTCTGTTCATTTAAAGTTGACAAAATCATAATCATTCAACATTTTCGAATGGAACAACCGGTATATTTTCAGATATTTCGATAAATAATCCCACTGTGAGAACAACGACACCACATTTGTCTCTTTTTGGCATTTATCATCACGGTATTTTCAATCCACATCAGTTTTTACCAGGGAAAATAGTATAGAGTTTCACTTTAATATCGCTCCTCAGGATCATTAGGACTTTACAAAATAATAATTATGATGGTTCCTCAAAATTTCAAATGGAACGAAGTGAAAATAAACCGGGTGTCCCTTATAAAATAAGAAAGGCGCGAGTTCAGTTCTGATGGTCAAACCTCGAGTGTTATAAAACAATTAAATAATAAGAAACCCCTCGAAATCTTCAGACCTTTGAAGAGTCCCATCATCATTTCGATGAAGTTTTTATTGCATATTACAGGTTAAAGTTTCTTCTTCTGGTTTCTGTATCCCGGTATCTGGAAAAAAACCACTACAATCGGCCACTAATGACCCTAATGGCCGATGCTGAATTGAGAACCGATTAGGGTCGTTGAAGTCTGAGAATTCTCGTTCAGTTGACGGTTGGCTGGTGTAAATGATGTTTTCACCACGCCCTGGAGTCATTACAGGTAGGGAGCTGCCATCAATTTAAAAACCAATCAGAGCCACGTTCGTCAACTAACATAGCGTGCTCTGCTAATCGTAGGTAATTCCACGTGCAGCAAAAACAATATCACCAGATTGTGTGTAGCTCGAACGGTCTGGCTGTTTTTTTCGCGATTTCTGTGTCCAATTGCCAGGAAGTGGCATGATGTTCGCCGTTTTTTTTTCGATTTGGAGAAAATGGGGTACCTACCTACCCACTGATGATTCAGGTAACAAATATTTTTAATTTCATGTATATCGACGATATTTCCAAAATTTTTCATTGTCTCTCTCAGCAGAGAGAGAGATACAGAGGGTAGGGAGAGCAAATAATATGATATAAAGAGTATGGTGTCCCTCAGGGATCTATTCTAGGACCACTATACTTCTTCTACTATAAATTTCCTTCAAATTCGTTTTCAGAACTTCTAAAGCAAATCTTCCATATAATTTCCTGAACCTCGAACATTCAGGAAAATTAAGACAAATTCGGATCTTTCTGCCCCCTCACATGATTTACCGTATAATATTAGGTAGTTCCATCGCGTCCAAATGTTCCATGTGTATTTCTTTGACTAGTCTGATAAGGTTTCATGTTGTATCCGATACATGTATGAAATTTTCAATGATGAATAAATTCTTTCTTTCTTTCTTTCTCAATATACTTGTAGTGAGTCCAACAAATCACAAAGATGTCATACATTCTTCATTTATCGAACTGAAAGATCATATTTATTCCACCATCACAATTCCAAAATAGTGTATTATGATACAAAGAGGAGTGTGTCATATGCAATTTTTTCTATTTTGAATTGATTTGAATAAAAAAATGGATTTAATATCGATAAATAACAGAAACATCTTCGATTGGTAACAATGATAACATTGAAAGAATTAAAATCTGACGCACAAGCGTAAAGCCCACAGTTTACAGTTGAGCGATTTTGATTATTGCAATACCAGCGGTGAAAAATTCAATGTTATTATTGTTTTGATTGGTCAATTCAAATGAAATTACACTCTGAATTGAAATTTACCAATTAAAACATTGAGTTTTTCACTGCTAATATCACCAAATCCAAATCGCTCAGAAGTAAACTGTGGGCCTAATTCTTCTGACAGTTCGATTGTACCAATCTCATAATAATAAAAAATGGGTATCGAAATAGAGGCTTTTTCGACACGCATTTGCGTTGCACAATGACTTCATTATACAACCAAAATAAAAAAATATATTTAATAAATAACATAAACATCGTAATGACATTGAAAATCTGACGCACACAAGCGTATAAAGCCCAGTTTACTGTTGAGCGAATTTTTATTTCTGCGATACCAGCGGTGAAAATGCAATATTGTTATTGTTTTTTCCTACAAGCGTGCGTGATTCACCCTCTACCCGCACGCAATTCAGTTTGGAAAGTGTCATTTTCCCACACTAGTGCGGGAAATTTTTTCTCACACTAGTGCGGGAAAAACATTTATATGATATCCTCGTAAAATATAAGTGGTGGGTGACAAAATATGAAAGTTCAAGCTTTTTTGTTGCAATACTAAGTGAGTTTGTTCAAAATCATCCATCATTTTGCACTATTTATTGAAAAAATCTGATAAATAAAAATATTGATAAATAAAAATGTATTGTTATGAAAATCACCCTATATATAGGCTTTGATTGATCTGATAACGAGTAGGTAACAATTGATGCTGTCATGCCGATCAATACACATAATTGTCAGAGTGACAGACAAAGCGTTACTTATATAAAATTTTCGATTCAGTGAAATTGCCACAATGTATTATTCATCTGATGAAGAACTTCCACAAGAAATCGTGCAAGCAGCTACAGATGCGAACTTAGAGTTATTGCCAACGAAATCTAAACAAAGGTATGAGAAGCAATACACGAGTTTTATTGAATGGTGCAACAATAAAAAAGTGAAAACACCAAATAAAGAAGAAGTATTTTTGGCTTATTTTCTAGAAATGTCTAAAACATGGAAGCCGAACACTTTATGGGCAAGATATTCAATGTTGAAGAGTGTATTCAACGTAAAGCAAAATTTGGATATTAGCAAATTTTACAAAATAATTACATTCATTGAAAATGAATTTGTTTCCTACGCTTGTAGAAAAAGTATTGTTCCTAACTCATGCGGAAATTGTCTTTCCCGCACTCGACTGCTTACCCGAACTCCGCTCCGCGTCGTTCGGGTTAACGGCAGTCGCATGCGGGAAAGCATCACTTTCCGCACTTGTTAGGAAAATTACTATTCCCTGCTATATAGTATCATCAAATCCGAAATCGCTCAGAAGTAAGCTGGGCATGTGGATATCAATAGTTCAATGATTGTTCACCATGAAGTCAAATCGATATATATCTGCAAAACCAAGAAAGATCGAATACATACAACAAAAAACCTGAAAGAAGATCTCACAATTCCTGCTTCTCGAAGGTCTCATTCTGATGAAATATTGCGGTGTTATCAGTGCGATCCTCAACTCCGTTCGATTATAAAAAAGTCATCCTGTGAAATATTCATTTGTAATTATGGGTATCGTAAATGAGACCACTAATCATGGCGATCATGTTCTGTTGTTTTGGATTACGTTCAAAGTGTATTCGTTATATCGTTTTCCAACAATGAATAGTTATGTCTACATTAGTGGAGCTGATGTATAGAGATACCCTGTGACACGCGATAGTGTCATCATTGAATAATATATCAGTTTCATTTAGCCTTTATCTAACTTCTTATTTAGGAGATTATTTTTGATTTACGAGTATTTTTCTAGCACACTATAGGTCTCATATCAAAATCAAAAGTATAATTTTCATGAAATTAATTATCCATATTTTTCTGATTCCAAATCGTTGTTGTTGATCATATAAAATGATATACCTACATAATTATATTTGAAAAAATGGAAAAGCCATGAATTGGACAAAAATTTCAGAAAGGGAAAATATTCTATACAAACACGAGCAGAAAACAACTACTCTCCTGGCAAATACCATGACGCAGAACATTGAATTATAACTGCTCGCAGTCCATGCAACGATTCATACTGTGAATGCAGATCGCGAACATTCATTCATAAAAATTCATAATTAATAATTGACTAGACTATTCAAATATTTTTGTCCAATTCATGGCTTTTCCATTTTCTCATTTTTCATTTATTACCTTAGTCAGCCACTTCCAAGTTCTGTGACTTGGGAGATTTGTTTTTTGAGTGTTTTTTTCTTCTGCCGCATAATGTCGCCACTTCCAACTATCTCTTGGAACGCGGCTCAGTGCGGTCAAATAGACGCGACTACCTTGCACTGATGAGGGCCAATAAGCCCGAAACCGGTCTGTAGGTTGTTAAGCGTGCCTGCCTCGATGTGAATTTGTCAAGTCATAGGAAAAAAGAAACATTTGCGATCTGCATTCACAGTGTGAATCGTTGCATGAACTACGAGCAGATATAATTCAATATTCTGCGTGGTATTCGCCAGGAAAGTAGTTGTTTTCTACCCATTGTCTACCAGACATTCAATTTCGAAATATGTTTGATATTTTTAATTTGATAGACTATTTTCTCTTTCAAAAACATATTATATTCGTATGGTAGCTACATGAGATTATGTCAGAAAAAATGGCGATGAAGAACAGTTCAAGATATTTGAGGTGGGAGTCGAAATGTACAATTTTCATTTTTGAAATTAGGGAATTATTATAATCATTATACCAATGATCTGTTTTCCAACATTTTTCTTCCCAATATAAGAAAGTTGTGGATCATATGAAGATAATTTACTTTTGACAATTTTTATCTATAGGTATGAAATTCTTACTATTGCTTACCTTTGGTATATATTTTCTTTCTTTCCTTGCAATCATACTCAACCAGCTAAACGTGTGGAGCTTGAGGATCAAAAAAAATCTTGGTCTTTTTTGTGCCTCTTGTAATAAGGCATAATTAGTTATATGTAATGTAAAGAAACTGAGGTTAACTGATGCAACTGGCATTTTGTTTTTCTGATAGAAATACATATCTCCATTTGTATATATATATATGTTCCATCAGTTCAATATCCTGAGAAACATTCAAATTATCCTTATTATAAGGAAATAAATCTGCTGAACACTTCGCTGGAATTTTAGAATTGATGACTTCGGTATGATTGTAACGATCACTTAGGGAAAACGTCTAAGACTAATCATGGCAATCATCCTCATAATGTCTAGTGCTAACAACTTTTCAACCGTTTAAGAAAAGCGCGAGCTATTAACACTGCGACAATAAGGCATGCCCACAGCCTTGTTGGCGGCTGACGGTTTTCAACCACCAATTAACGGAATGTTTACAAAGACAAACGTTAATCACTCGTGATTCTCAGATTTAAATTGGTTTCTTAATTGACGTTTATCTGTACATTTATTGATGAGTTCTCATTTTGGAATCAAAAGAAAAGTCACTGAATGAAATTTCAAGATCTTGGTATGCGGTTAATTTTTTCTTTACTTCAGCAGTTGAATAATGCATGCTTTAAAAAATATTCCTTATATGTGCTGCCTCATCGTGAAATGATAATTAACTGTTTGTAGTTATTCATCCAGCAACATCAATCTCCTTCCTCTATATATTATTTTTTTCGTATGATTTTCAAACAATCGAAATGTCTTGCGAGTCTATACGTGGCTCATATATTATTATTGAACTACGAATAATAAGAACAGCCTATCTGAAGCAGAAACAAAAGAGTGTCAATAGCAATGCTGAATTTCTGCGCATGCGTCAAAATAGACGTACCTATAAGATGACAGTCAAAAGCAACTCTGTTAGCGTTGAGAACTATACTGTTTGAATTTGAAATAAGTGATGGCAATTCATCAATGAAGAAAAGTTGTACGTGCTGACACGCTATACATTATTTGTCAAAAGTATATTATGATCTTTGGACACTCCGACACTGTCATAAAGCGATTGTGTTCCAAGATTCCTTGCTACGGTTCTGCTCACTTCGCAACATTACAAATTCCTGTACGTGTACGTCGAAGCATTTCTTTCTAACTCCAAAACCTACCGCTCTGCTCTGTAAACGATGAACGCCGATATTACCACTCCCTGCCTGATGGTCGACTGGACCCTTGGAAATCAACCCTCCATCAACTTTGAAGCGCTGTTGATAGATGGCGCCCCATTTATATTAATGAGCGTGGCCTCGAACATCTTGGTGATCTACATAATGTGAGACAATTTTTTGACTCGCATAGCAAGGAATGTATCATGATAATATACAGATCTTAGTGTATATGAACTGTTGAGGGGAGAAGGAGCGATTGTGGAGATATTTTTTGAAGAAATAATAATAACTTCACTTAGTGATGTATAGCGCGTCCTGTATAATTTATTTTTAGAAACGTGCTTTTTGAAATATGCGTATTTTCAGTTTTTTCAAAATATCACCACCCGAGAAGCTTAGAGTTCCTATACATGACAATTCAGATACGGGGGTTCTCATAATAGGTATTAGACAGGGTGATTCATTAATCACCAAAATATAAAGATATAGCCTAACATTTCTATAAAAGTGTTGCTGGTTAGTTACAGGGTGTTTAAAGAGGACATCATGTTTCAAAATGTCTCAATAACCTTATACGTACGTTACAACAGAATGAACATTATAAATGGTTGTTTCAGATTTTCTGACATCAGAATTTGTAACTTATTTTGTGAATGTTCATAGAGGGCGCTAGTGGCACCCTATCACTTCAGTCAAAGATCTTCAGTAAATTAGCCCATAATTTTTTCGTCCGTTGAATAATGCTTGAATATAAGATGAAAATCTGATTTCCCTTTCAATTCTACATATAACATGGTAGACATTCAATTTGTTCAATTCAATCAATTTTTGAGCTATTTGCTCTTGAAGGGATTTTTGTCACTAACGAATTTTTAGTCAGTGAAATGTTTTTACGACTTAATATGGGAATCTATTTTTCAGCTTATATTCAAGCATTATTCAACGGATTTTTGTCACTAACGAATTTTTAGTCAGTTAAATGTTTTCACGACTCAATAGATTCCATTTTCATCTGATGAAAGGGTAAGTAGGTAATTTATACTTCCATATCTCGTGGATTCGTAGTATTTTGTCATTTAATATGTCATCAAAAAGTGAATAATTATTCTACAAGCCCTATCTCAAATCTGGTTTCAAGGTTGCTTTACAGACGAATCAGTTATTGGCGAGATTGTTCTGCAGATGAATAATAGAGGGAGCAACTGTGAGAGGAATTGCGTGGCGTCATTGAGAGGGGTGCATCTAGAATCACTGGAAAGAATCTACTATTGTGGTGAAATGTCGAAACTATACACTTTCACTATGTTACCAATAAATTTTTACCACATTTCAGGTCAACTTTTTAACCATGCTGGCATCCGTTTTTGGCAGGTATCTATGTTGAAATTAAAGATTCAAATGTATCAGGATATCTTCTTTATGTGTGTTGTTATCAATAAGTTTTGTTTAACAATTTGTCAATTTTATTGTCACTGTTTTTTTTTTATTATTTTCGATGAATACTAAAAGCACGGTTTATTGGTGATATTGATGTGTGTTTTGTACCTACTATACATCAAGAATCTATAAAGAGAATATCATTTAAGTATCTGTGGATTTAGCCATAAATACATAATGGATATAAACATTATACATAAATTATGAAAGCCGGAGACATCCAGTGACTCAATAAAGACATTAATCAACTAATAAACAATGACTAATATCAGAAGATCAACTGGAATCAGTAATAAGCTTGCATGTTAAACATTTCTTGAAATGTGGATAAGTTGAATATGGTAGTGGGAAATGAATTAACATTAATAAAAAATAGTCGCATTGATGACAGAAGTTTAATGTCGTTGATAGGACGATTTATTATTCATTTCAATGTGCAGAGTGCGCACTTTTCAAAGTACTATTCAAACAATATACATGGTCATAAAACTGCTATTGTTTGTCAATTAACCTCCACTTCAAAATTATTTACTTTTCGAATCGATTCTACCATGACCTGCGGTAGTTTCAATAATACCGTTCGTGATAGTATAATGATAACTCATTCTTTATACCGAGGAAGTTTCAGCTATAAAGGATTCTTCGTCCATATTGAGAGATTATCTCAAAAAATAGCTATAGTCTTACGAAATCCTGGAAATTGTACTTTTATACAAGAATAACATTGATGAAATTTGAAATTGCAAAAAAATATATTTTTTTCTATTTTGGTTGTATAATGAAGTCATTGTGCAACGCAAATGCGTGTCGAAATAGCCTCTATTTCGATACGCATTTTTTATTATTCGAAGATTGGTACAATCGAACTGTCAAATGAAAGTCAGAAGAGTTAGGCCCAGTTTACTTCTGAGCGATTTGGATTTGGTGATATTAGCAGTTAAAATCTCAATGTTTTAATTTGTAAATTTCAATTCATAGTGTAATTTGATTTAAATTGACCAATAAAAACAATAACAACATTGATTTGTTCACCGCTGGTATTGCAATAATCAAAATTGCTCAACTGTAAACTGGGCTTTACACTTGTGCGTCAGATTTTAATTATTTCAATGTCATCATTGTTACCAATCGAAGATGTTTCTGTTATTTATAGATATTGAATCCATTTTTTGCTTCAAATCAATTCAAAATAGAAAAAATTACATATGACACACGTTTTATAAGACACGTTGTCGCACTTGTTCACTTGGAGCACTCCTCGCTTCGTTCGTCGTACTCCAAACAACGCGTGCGACAAAATAGCGTCTTATAAAACTTGTTATCAGAATATACTATTTTATAGATACCATTTCGGTTTTCCACGTGAAGAATTATTCTTGTGTTACTTTTTATATAGAGTAATCAGTTGACCATTTCGTCTCAAGTTTTTCATGTTGAATTATTTTGCTTGCTGGCGAACATAAATCACTGACGGACGACAACAAAAATATGTTGTCAAGTTATGAATGTCTGAAAATAGATACATTTGCATATTCGAATGATATTTAATAAAGTCCCTTTTTATTGAAGGAAACTGACTTCAGAAAAATATTATAAAATACCATCAGTACACTGTTTTTACTCATGAGAGAATCTTTTTTATTTTCCATTTTTATTCCAATTGCTTCAATCAAAACCGACGGCCATTAGAAAAACATTACAAACAAAAATTTCTATTCTGTTGAAAAATGGGTTCCAGAAATAGAAAAGTTTTCCAGACAAGTCGAATAAATGGACTTTGCTTGTCTAGAATGATTTGGAAAACATGTTTTTGCCTAGAAATTCGTCAGCGACTCTATGACGAAAACAGCGATTGATGTTGTCTAAAGCAATCTGTCTTTGTCAGATATGCATCAAGGCGCACCATACCTTATCATAAACAGAAATGATTTTATGGAAATTACATAATTTTTTGCTACGACCACGTATGAAAACGTCAATAATCACACTGTTTTGTTATTCAGAAAGTAGCTCATATATCACCATGGTATTGCTTATTTGAAAGAAAAAAGCACTAGTGTTGATATGAAAAATATCACAACGGTCGCCTGAATTGATATAAATAATGTCACTGTCAATATAAGCATTCTCAGATCAAATTCATATTATTTATTGAAATTTTTGTCTCGTTTTCAATTATACCGAGAATTCTTTATATATTAATTTCAATGTGTCTGATACATAACCTCTGAATTCACTTCAAAACTGGAACCTATGCTCTTTGCTGGAACTATTTCGATGTTGATGACAGAGGGTAAGATCATTCAAAAGAGTACGGCTACAGTTTTATGCGCGGCTTGCTGCTTGCATCAGTTTGATATCACAGTATCACCAACGAGAAGATTCATTGGTATCACAGATGTTTGCAAGAAGTCAAGGACGTACTAACTCGAGTAACTCGTACGCGCTTGCATACTACGTACTTCTATGGTTCTGTATTCCTGGTTGCGTGATTACTGGCGCTAGCAGGCGTATGGTGTCAAGGTTGTTTATGTACGCTGGTGTCAATATCAATAAAAATTGTCCAAACTAAACTAACTCAATCAAT
Source organism: Chrysomela aeneicollis (assembly GCA_029955515.1). Classification (NCBI taxonomy): domain Eukaryota; kingdom Metazoa; phylum Arthropoda; class Insecta; order Coleoptera; family Chrysomelidae; genus Chrysomela; species Chrysomela aeneicollis. Next base: position 31,033,879 of record JARUHQ010000002.1, read on the forward strand.
CAGTTCACATAATGAGGAATTGTCGGAGAAGTATTCAAATATAATCTTGAATATGAAAATAAACAGTACTTGATATCAAATCAAAACCACCTGAAATTCTAGAGACCGCTCAAGTTACATTTTTGACAAGACCTCCCGCAAAATGAAAGTATTCGGAGTCGTAGGAAAAAAAGTGTAAAAAACTCGTTGGAAAGTACATTTCCTTCACTCGTGTGAAATATGTCACTTTCCACACTTGTTGTGTAATATACTATTTCGAAAGCTCTGCTGATATAAGCCGTTGCTTTTTCATCTCCTTCAATTTTCACCATTCCAAGGAGAAACATCCTGTATATACTTTCCATGGTGTGCACACGTCAGATACACGATCTATTACTCTATGGCTGGTATACGCTTGACTGACAACTCTGACCACTGGCACTTTTTGCTTGCCCGAGAATGCTGTAACTGAACTGAAACTAATTAAAAGTCGTCGCTTTGATACGAATTGTGCTGGCGGGACATCACTCAAGGGTCTTTGAAGGAACGAGAAGTTGCAGCCCAGAGAATTTTATTTTTTCCCAACTTCACACAAACTTACTGTTGGTTTATGCTTTCATCGATATCTGATCATTATTATCTGCATCCACGTCAATCTTGTCAACGTTAGCTACGTTATACCCTACTTATCCATAGTGATATAATTTGGCTCTTTCTTCATTCATTCGGTCTGATTCTCTAAGGAAGTGGTTATCTCAACAACTGTCATTTGGGTGGAAAATAGGAAGGTCAGTTGTTATTTGAATCACTTTCCGAATTTTCAATCCTCTAACGTCAAAATGGAAAAAAAATTAACAACTTGTCGTTGGTTTACCACTGATAAAGTGACTAATTTATACACCAGATTTTACTAGTGGAAATGAAATAATAATTCATCATAAAGGTGATATATATTTGAAGAGGCAGTTATGAAGGAAATTTGTTACAGTTTTTAGGATTTGAGTCGCTCAGGAAATAATTATATGGTAGGATAATCGATATTATTGAGAACCTATACCTTCCTACTGAAAAAAATATCATGAAAATATCTACATATATATGCTCAAGAAACAGATAGCATCCAATTATATAGAGCCTTATGAAATTATACAAACCAAGAATATTGATGTTAATGATGTCTCTGATAGAACCAATGATGTTCAACATGGTAGAATGTATTGCTACTGAAAAATATGCATTCCAGGATATATTTATACCTACCTCACTAGGTTCATTAACAAAACATATAATTATTATTCCTGCAATTATTCACGAAAAACTTGGCAGTACCGGACACAGAAAAAAAATGAGGTTAGATTGACGTTGAAATTGCAGAAAAACAGCAAACTATAATAAAAAAGAAGAGGAGTTACTAACTTTTCCGCATTTATATACCACAGAGTGGAAATGTAAGAAATTAGCAACCTTGATAAATTTCGTATTTGAAGAATACCACATATGAATAGTGGAAAATCTAAAGTGGTTAAAAAAGTAGTTGTTAACAACGTTACTAATGTATCCACAGTATTAACCACTTTTTAAAGAATCGGACCGATTGTCGTCGAATTTTTTCGTTTTCAGTAGATAAGTTATGTCAGAAAGGTCCAAAACGCAGTATATTATTTCACACCTCACCGTAAGCTTATTGCAATAATTATCATAAAGGCAGATAGAAACACAAATGGTGGAGATTCATCTTATTTCGAGTACTTGCCTGAAGCCAACATTAAATTCATATTCATATGTTTTTTCCCCACAGAGGTTGCCGCATCGTGACATTTCAAAGTGATAATCATCCCATCAAGACCACATTTTATAAAGGTTCCCAAATTTATCCTTCTTTTAGTACTTATATGAGTCATATGAGTATGTATCGAGAGCTATCCAATGTTCGTGATATGATAATACATTGCCTCATTTATATTTATGTGGTTTATAGCACGCTTTTCTGGAGATTACGGCATTTTTGGTGAATGCGCCAACGCTGCTAATTTCGTAATAATCGACCGAACGATGACAGTGACAGCGCGAAACTTCTCTTTCTTAAATCTAGTTTGATGGTTCATTGATCCCCATATTCCCAGTTTTGTGTGAAAATTTGAATAGGATTTTATTTGAAAAGCTTGATGGTCTATTAATTATGTTCAAATCGAATTTAAAGGATGGTGATGGAGACGATTTTAAAGTGGTGCCCGGAACACAACATTCCACTGGTGAGCTACTTAGTGTTGTATCATTCGTTTTACCCACCCTCATATGCAAAACGATTTTTGGTAACATTCTCGGGTTTCCCCGAGATGAAAAATTATGATCGGGAAAAATAATATTTCAAGAGACGCTATAGAGTTTGTTCGCATCATTTTACTACAAGTCATGAAATTGTTGGCTCAAGTGGTAAGAAAATGCTCTGAGTAGTAGATTAGCCTATATTTAGTGGAATTGATAAGTAATAACAACAAGTTTGATGTTATATTTCTAAAGTTCGACACTTCGAAACTTTATATTGCCAGAAAATGAACAATACAGTTGTGACAGTGAATTAGATCCATTATCATTCGGGTAATAAATTAAAGATGTATATTTTACGAAAACTTTGATTTTGATTTCATTCAGTCTTAGGAAGAATGTAATGTATACGATAATTTTGTTAGTAGGCCAATTTATTCAAATTCAGACCCTTTCAAGATATCAAGACACTGATGCTGTTATCCTTGTTTCAGAATGAGGTAACCTTAGTAACTGATTTAGATGTTGGCTTCAAACAACTACTGTGGTAAGGATTGAGAGTTATTCATATTGTCTGTTATATATGATCGAAGAATTGTACAAATTTGAAATGGAATATATGGGGCATGCAGTGCAATGTTTGAATCAGACTCTCGATGAAATATCATAATTTGACAATATACCTACATACCTGGCGACTTCTTGTGAAAATGGATTCAGGAAGCGAAAACGAATTCAACTGCATTCCACCAGAAGTTCTTCAAGCTGACAGTTTGAGTACGATCTATAAATTTCTATCAAGATTTATCCACCTAATTGAGAACGTTGATTGATGTATAGCAATACATCAATCAACGATTGAGAACAAAAAATGTTTGAGTGATGTTAAGGGCCGTTTTTATAAACGAGTATAAACTCCGTTTGAGCTGAAACTCGTTTTGTTGCTATATATGGAATAGCCAATCAAATCACTGGTTCTCTATAGCAACCAAACCAAGTTCAGCTTAAACGGAGTTCATTCTCGTTTATAAAAACGGACCTAAAAGTTCAAAACGAGATTTGCTGTCGGTTCGAATCTCAAATACCTAAATACTTTTTTCCCAAATATTAATGGCTTTTTCGATATTCACAAAAACCATTAAAATTTGTTCTTTCAATAAAATATTCTCGGAATATCTATGGTCCGTTTGAATTAAATGGTGAGCATTCAGTCATAGAGAAAGTAAAGTATTCTACTTTCGTGTAATGGCTATTAGGTACTCATTCAAATAATTACGCAAACTTCATTCCCGTGAGTAATAGCCATTATTACACGCTCGTTGAATAATATACTATTGTATCATCAAAATTTGCATTAATCAGCAATAATTGATTGGTAATGAAAAGGAATGTTTATAAAAAATTCAAGTGCCCTATGAATATATTATTCTGAAAATAATAAAAGAAAGCACATCTACAGGAAGCATTTAGCATATGAGATAATTCTGGGTTTCAGGTTCCTCAAGATCACTAAATAATTGAATAACCTAAGTATTACCTGAAAAAATCACTTGAAACAAACATCTGTGTAATTTGCACTGAAAACGAATCCTATGAAAAATTTAACCACTACAAAATAAAAACGGAATAACCGGAATTTTATTGTGCCCTAACAATATAATCATAGTTCATTCAAAATATTTGTCTCATTATAAAATCCTATATATTCTAACTAAATGCCTAGTGGTTTTCGTTTTACTCTAATAGAAACATATTACTCAAGTTGCTCTTTATATCACCGATTTCACCTTAATTATTCCCGAAATGATACCCAGATCAAGAATTTGCAAGCAGTTGGTCTGCCTTTGTGGCCAGATCGTGTTTCTTAACACGCAAATAAGTCATTACCCACACTTCCGGCCATGGCCTATATAACAATTTTCGCTCTTCCTCTTGAATAGGTACCTATACTATGGAGATGCTCAATTTGATAATGATTGTAATGCCTGTGCCACAATCTTGGAAATACTCTCATTTTACTGCAAAGTGAAAAATAAAAATAAATATTAAGCGTATAAATCTGGAATTGTTTTTCGTAGGTCAGATGAACCACCGTTATAGATCAAATTGGAGGAACTGTATAGATATAAAAGATAGAGACTATTCAATTATACATTTTATATAAACATATATCGTTGGCAAGTCAAAAGAAGAACAAAAGCTTTCCATTAAAGGCATTCACAAGTGTCTAAACATTCATTGTATATCTACAATATTTTCTGACTAAAAAATATGCAGACTAGAGAAATCAAGACCTAGTGAATGGGAATCCATGCATTCAAATCAGAGATTGCTGACAAATATTCTTCAAAGAAATAAAACTATTCCACTAGGATGTATTTTCTCAAAATTGATTTCAACTTTCGATATTCTATAGATTTTATTGTGACCGACAGAGCATTATATAACTGGATATTCATATGATTTTTTGTGATTATATTAATCTATAGCGTGGTGTTTTTTAATGTTCTGGTTCTCACGAAAAGAAATATCCTGTAATGTTCAGAGAACATTGTGAGAACCAACACAGTAAAAAAAATATATTCGTTAATGTCTATTTAGTTGAAAATAGCAAGAAATTTGTTAATAACCACAAACATTATATCTATATTAGCATAAAATTCATCCGAGGAACTTGTTAATGATGAAATTTGTTCTTTTCACTACAACGATTAGTTAAAAAATGTCCGTAACTAAAATTGTAGTGAAAAATACTATGTCTTTGGTTGATTTCTATGAATTTGAGTGAAATAGACAAAAGAAATATTTAATCTTCCAAAAAGTAGTTGTCATTTCATCAACTTTTGACGACGATGTGCAAGTCAGAATGAGGTAAGCTCAGTACTTGGTAGTCTTTCGTGTCGTTGAGGTGTGCGGTGTGAGGTGAGCGTGCAAAGTTTTGTCTCATCAGAAAAGAAGCAACACCTCCATCAAGTTAAAATTCACTGAACTACCCGGTAAACATTTTTTCCACGAATACATAAATGATACATCAATTTTATGTCATATAAATGATGGTCAACATCATTAATACGTATCTGAAAGACGTATTTTCTGAGGCGATAAGTCCCAACTTTCAGCGTTGTATATACGTCAGATAAAAACCGTCTTATTTGCATCTTCAGAATGATGTAACGTAACGAATGTTCAAGAAACATATTCAAATATACGTCACTAAATGGATGCAAATCTTATGTTTTGAATAAAATTGTATTTTTTGAGGCGATAAGTCCCAACTTTCAGCGTTGTATATACGTCAGATAAAAACCGTCTTATTTGCATCTTCAAAATGATATAACGTAACGAATGTTCAACTTACATATTCAAATATACGTCATAAAATAGATGCAACTCTTGTAATTTGAATAAAATGGTCTTTTTTCAGGCGATAAGTCCCAACTTTCAGCGTTGTATATACGTCAAATAAAAACCGTCATATTTGCATCTTCAGAATGATGTAACGTAACGAATGTTCAACATACATATTAAAATGTACGTCATAAAATAGATGCAACTCTTATGTTTTGAATAAAATGGTCTTTTTTCGGGCGATAAGTCTCAACTTTCAGCGTTGTATATACGTCAAATAGAAACCGTCTTATTTGCATCTTCAGAATGATGTAACGTAACGAATGTTTAACATACATATTCAAATATACGTCATAAAATAGATGCAAATCTTATGTTTTGTATAAAATGGTCTTTTTTGAGGCGATAATTCCAAATTTTCCGCGATTCACATACGTCGGTTCAAAAATGTCATATTTGCATCTTCAAAGTGATTTATTATAATGAATGTTCAGAACACATAATTATAATTACGTCAAAAAATGGATTGAAAAATTTCGTTCCAAATAAAATGGTAGTATATAATCGATCATAATATTTATTTCATAATGGGTAACTCTAGAAACTATAAAGATACTCAATGATAAAGTCAAAATTATAGAAGTGAATAAATAAAAATTCAAAACCTACCTATAAATAATAACAAAAAATAATAGAACCTCAATCTATCTTTCTAGTAGGTATGTACAATACATTGATATTTTCACAGAACAAAACATATGTTTTATACTAAGTACCTACCCAAAAAAATATTAAGATACTAATTAACGAAAACTCAAGATTTCAGAATAAAAATTAGATGAAATTTATACCAACAGCTGCAATATTTTTCAATTTCTTCAAGCCGGGCAACCATTCCGTTATTCTGGTTTTTTGTGGCCACTTAGTAGGTAATAGTCATTTTTCAAATCTGAAAATAAAGTCGAGTATGTATGTATATGTTTTCAAATTCTTAGGTTGGGTTAGGTTCTACAGAAATAATATACTATGAAATGAAAAATTCATTGATTTGCTTTGAAAGTTTTCAAATTTTTTCGACTCAGTATTATAGTATGAACTTATCTTTCTCAACTTCTGAAATCAATGTAATTTCTCAAACATTTGGAAGTGAATAATGAAGGTCAAGTGAATTGTCAAAAAAAGCATTTTCGTCACATTCATAAATTCTGAATTTTTTTGAAGAAAAAGTTGAGAACTCATGCTACTTTGAATTAACAAATAATCTGAGAAAATTTAAATGTACCTATTCATACTGGAACTGATGGATTCAATCAAGGAAATAAACTTACCATTTTGAAGTGTCAGTTATGAAGATATCATTGTTTTGTTGGCCTTGTTTTCTATCTAGTGCAAATTATATTTTTAGAAGGTTCTTGATCAGATTCAATTTCATCGATACATATTCCTCGACCCTCCTGTCCGACTCTATTACCTGTTATTGAGTGTAACTGCTGAAATTAAATAACATATACAAGATAAATGATACAAACAATATTTTAGATGCATCGAGAAAATATGAACCTTGATAGCAATATTCTATTGCCTACAATTATTGAGAATATATTTTATTCAAATTATTGGGAAAAGTTTCAACTTACCACACAAGTCTTTATTATTTTTCTCAAGGAATCAACTGGGCCCAAGAACTCTTCTTCCCTCTGACTGAAGGCAAGTCTTCATTTCCACTCAGTATATCCAAAACCTGTCCAGCCAACTTTATTTTCTTTGAGGCCCTGGTGAAGTCATCTAAAAAATAGTGATATTTTTCATATACTTCTATAAATACCTTGATGATTTATAATTCCCAAATTATTCATCATTCAAAAAAATGTATTGACTATTTTTTCATATAATCTGACCTAATTAGGGCTTTTTGTTTAGGGCTTTGAAAAAATGATACCAGTCATGATTACATCAGGAAACTTCAAATAAAAAACGAACCACCCTGGGTTTTGTTGATACATAGAAAATTGAGGTCAGATTCATAAAAAAATTTCTCAAGAGAAGTTTTCGAATGACAAATATATGTTGATGATAACAAAATCATTGGGGTTGACACCTCATTCAGATTTATATCCACTGATTAGAATATGGAAAGATTAATCTCCACATGAATAGATCAGTCTCACCTTCCTCATAAACAGTTGTAGCTACACTATAATATATCTTACAATTGGCTGCAAAAAGGAATCACTTCTTCTGGGTGATCTTGAAAAATGTTATTGATTTAGTGGTGGTCAGGCACTAAACTCAATTTATTTTTTCTTGAGGGTTGGCCAATTTTCATGGATTGTAGGCACTCCATATCAGCATCTGAAAAAAATATATTGCCACACAAACCATTTTCTGAATACTAGCAAAAATAATAAATTATTCTACATGCTTTTGCGTTGTCTCAAGGTCAGTACAGTACAAGAAGCGTCTGGCCACGCCTGGCGTCATGTGAATTCAATAATGGACTGGCCCAAATCGAAAACTTTTTAATTTTGTAGCCTTCGATGTAGGTAGGTATTCAGACTATTCAGAGGGATAGGTTTTATTACATAAAATATGAGACAACAGCCTGATAGGCTCACAACAGCCCCAACAAAAAAAACTTAGGTTAGGTGTGTCTTTTATGGTTGTGGAAATCATTGTCATCAAATGAGAATTCTGTTCATAACGATCCAATTCAACCAAACAGAAGTAGTCAGTAGGTACGTACGTAGTACTAGTTTTCTTTGATTCAACGACGGAATTGAGCCAGAAAATGCCTATGAATGCGAGTTACGGTAATTGTTCACACCGAGGTTCACACATAGGTATCATTTTCTATTATACTATAACGTAACGTGTAGCCAAAGTTTGTGTAGCTTACCTGATACTATTTAGACGAATTATTGCTCACACTAGCACCAAAAATTATACAAATAACCGTCCAACGCTGCGTTGTTGTGATCAAAATACAAGAACCATGGACGACCGCGCATCTGAGATGCTTTTGCTTTGCATTATATCAAGGTCAGTACAAGAAGCGTCTGGCCACGTCTGGCGTCATGTGAATTCAATAATGGACTGGACCAAGCGGGCTCGCGGCTCGGGCTCATGTCATCAACGGGTATAGATATGATGGCGGGAACTTTGAATATGAGAATTCCATGAGAATTTTCTACACTACAATGGGGGAGATATCATTTTGTGAAGAGGGTAACAGCGAATTCGATTGGAAATAACCTAGGGAATTCCCTATGCATTCAGTATATTTATCTAATTTCTTTTCGATATGTAGTGAAAATAAAATGTACCTATACACTCTAGAGTCTGGAGTGCGTGCTAGTTTCTTGAATTGATTTCTCTATTAGTATTCAATTTATTGTTTTGTCTTGCCATTTCTTGAATAAAATAGGTTTAATTATTTTTATCGGACGCATCAACGTTATAAAGACGTAATAAAGACGTTTAATAGACACATCTGAAATATGTAAAAAACCCAACGTTTAATTGACGCTGAGTATTGGTCATCAAATTATTCAGGGTATTTTTCTACGAGAAGTCATCACGATGTAGACGTCAAATACACCTTGATCGACCATCACTGTGCTGCCTGGGTGGTAGCTTTCAGTATCAAGACTTATATTATTATAAGTGGTAGACTAATCTTGGAGATATCAGGAACACTTTCGTAGCGACTATGTATTTCACATAAACCTACAAGTTGAGTTGAGAAAAAAAGTTCTGAAGCAACGAAATCTGCAAAATATACTATCTGATTTCTCGAATTTCATATACCTATTACATAAGTTTGTTGTGGATTGATGCACTTGAAATCGCCTGAAACTAATTGATCCCCAACTATATAGTCACCATATAAGTTATTATGTATATTTATGGTCGAAGGATTATTATTCATGATTTTAATCAGGAACTTCATATCAGTTCACCTAGTAAACGTATCGAGTGTGTTGCTCGTGAATTATAGCCATAGATGTCTAACGAATGGTATTCACAAGAAATAATCGTCTTTTGGAATATTGAGTATTCGAACAATCTAATAATTACATATATTTACGTATACGATTTCAATCGATCTTTAATTTCACCATCATATCAGAAATATATGAATGATGAAAAAATTATGATTGAAACTTTCATTCAAGATCGACTTCTGAATGCTGACCTCGCTTTTCCAATTCCCAATACCAAGAACAACTACCAAAAGTCAAAACTTGTGCGAGGTGAAGGAGAGCGGAACCCTACAGCTTATAGTGCATTCCAAACCACTTCTAAGGCGTCGGTCGAAACGACGACACGATCAAAACCGTGAACCAGTTATTTTTATAACATGATACACTTCTTACAGGACTCGAAACACTATCACCGAACAACTGATGTCGCTAGTGGGGGCTTTGGCTATACTCGCCCCTATGAAACCTCAAATCTGATGACCTTTATTCTCCGTATATCACCTCAACAATGTAATAATAATTCGATATTTGGTAGAAATCGTTGAACATTTTTTTGCTGCCATTCAATAACATATCAAATATATTCGTTTTCAATATTCAATATTATCATAATTCGAGAGATACATTCATGTCCGAAAAATCGTTATCAAAGATTGAACATGACATGAGTTTGATATGTATTGGCATATATATCAAGTCACGGATATGATCGACCTTCAACGTCTAATGCAGGAAAAAAACATCATTTTTCGATTATTGAATTGATTATCTTTGGAAAGTAATTGTTGCAATAGCATCTAAACAATGTAATAATTCGATATTTTGCCCGTTCTAGAACGTTTTCTTGATGATATTCGATAAGTTATCGAAAATATACGTTTTCAATCGATCTTCGATATTATCATCAAATAAGGGATATATTTATGATAAAAAAATCATGATCGAACATTTCGATCAAGACATAAGTTTGAAGTCATATGACAAATGACTGGACTGTGTTGAACATATATTGGCATATATTCAGTCATGGATGTGATCGACTTTCGGCGTCTAACGCGGTATAGAAAAAACATATTTTTTCAATCATCAAATTGATCATCTTTGAAAAAAGATGTTGGCAATATTGTCTAAACAATGTAATGATTCGATATTTTGCCAGTGATTACTGGAACGTTTTCTTGATGATATTCGATGAAACATCGAAAATATACGTTTTCAATCGATCTTCAATATTATCATCATATAACGGATGTATCTATTTCCTATATTACGTATGTACATCACTTTTCTCGAAACGAATGTTTCATCACTCATCGAGTATAAGTTTATTTCACCTAATTTATTATTTATGATCAAAGAATCGTAATCGAAGATTTTTATCTTGAAATTGACATAAGTTTGATGCTAGTTGATGTCATATGGCGAACGTCTGGAGTGTGTTGATCGTTAATTGGCATATATTCAGTCTCGAATATGATCGACTTTCAACGTTTAACGCGGTATACAAAAATACATATATTTTCAATTTCTAAATTGGTCTTCTTTGAAAAGTCATCCTTGCAATATCATCTAAACTATTCAATTGATACGATATGTTGCCCATAATTTCTGGAAAGTTTTTGATAATATTCGATAAAATATCAGAAAATTCAATTGATCTTCAATATTATCATCATGTGAGGGATGTATTCATGATTAAAGAATCGTGATCGAAGATTCCAATCAAGAACTCGACATAACCTGATGTCATATTATGGCAAATGTCTGGAGTGTGTTGATCATTAATTGGCATATATTCAGTCATGGATATGATCGACTTTCGACGTCTAACGCGGTATGAAGATGAACGTCATTTTTCAATCCTCAAATTGATCGTCTTCAAAAAAACATTTTTGCAATGTCATATAAACGATGTAATGATTCGATATCTTGCCAGTGATTACTGGAACGTTTTCTTGATGATATTCCGATAAAATATCGAAAATACACGTTTTCAATCGATCTTCAATATAATCATCATGAAAGGGATGTATTCATGATCAAATAATCGTGATCGAAGATTTCAATCAAGAACTCGACATAACCTAATGTCATATTATGGCAAACGTCTTTAGTGGGTTGATCATAATTTAGCATATATTCAGTCATGGATATGATCGTTTTTCGACGTCAAACGCGGTATAGAAAAAACATCATTTTTCAATCCTTAAATTGATCGCCTTCAAACAAACATTTTTGCAATATCATCTGAACAATGTAATGATTCGATATCCTGCCCGTAATTTCTGAAATTTTTTCTTGATGATTTTTATTCGATAAAATATCGAAAATATACGTATTCATTCGATCTTTAATATTATCATCATATAAGGGATGTATTCATGATCAAAGAATCGTGATCGAAGATTTCAATCAAGAACTCGACATAACCTAATGTCATATTATGGCAAACGTCTTTAGTGGGTTGATCATAATTTAGCATATATTCAGTCATGGATATGATCGTTTTTCGACGTCAAACGCGGTATAGAAAAAACATCATTTTTCAATCCTTAAATTGATCGCCTTCAAACAAACATTTTTGCAATATCATCTGAACAATGTAATGATTCGATATCCTGCCCGTAATTTCTGAAATTTTTTCTTGATGATTATTCGATAAATTATCGAAGATATACGTATTCATTCGATCTTTAATATTATCATCATATAAGGGATGTATTCATGATCAAAGAATCGTGATCGGAGATTTCAATCAAGAACTCGAGATAACCTAATGTCATATTATGGCAAACGTCTGTAGTGGGTTGATCATAATTTAGCATATATTCAGTCATGGATATGATCGTTTTTCGACGTCAAACGCGGTATAGAAAAAACATCATTTTTCAATCCTTAAATTGATCGTCGTCAAACAAACATTTCTGCAATATCATCTGAACAATGTAATGATTCGATATCCTGCCCGTAATTTCTGGAATTTTTTCTCAATGATATTCGATAAAATATCGAAAATATACGTATTCATTCGATCTTCAATATTATCATTATATAAGGAATGTATTCATGATCAAAGAATCGTGATCGAAGATTTCAATCAAGAACTTGACATAAGTTTGATGTCATATGGCAAACGTCTGGAGTGTGTTGATCATAAATTGGTATATATTCAGTCATGGATATGATCGTTTTTCGACGTCAAACGCGGTATAGAAAAAACATCATTTTTCAATCCTTAAATTGATCGTCTTCAAAAAAACATTTTTGCAATATCATCTAAACAATGTAATGATTCGATATCCTGCCCGTAATTTCTGGAATTTTTTCTCAATGATATTCGATAAAATATCGAAAATATACGTATTCATTCGATCTTCAATATCATCATCATATAAGGGATGTATTCATGATCAAAGAATCGTGATCGAAGATTTCAATCAAGAACTCGATAGTTAGTTTGATATCATATTACAAACGTCTGGAGTGTGTTTATCACCAATTGGCATATATTCAGTCATAGATATGATCGACTCACGACATCTGACGTGGTATAAAAAATACATAATTTTTCAATTCTTAAAACGATCGTCTTTGAAGGAACATTTTTGCAATATCATCTAAACAATGTAATGATTCGATATTTTGCCCGTAATTTCTGTAACGTTTTCTTAATGATATTCGATAAAATATCGAAAATATACGTTTTCAATCGATCTTCAATATTATCATCATATAATTGATGTATTCATGATCAAAGAATCGTGATCGAAGATTTTAATCAAGAACTTGACATAAGTTTGATGTCATATGGCAAACATCTGGAGTATGATGATCGTATATTGGCATACATTTAGTCTCGGATGTGATCGATTTCTAACGTACGTTTATATGTACTTCATTAAACGTCGTTCATGATACGTTTCACAAAAACCATCATATGACTGAAATGTGTGAACACAAATGTTTACCGGGTAATCTCTGGTCGATGATGAAGAATTGCTGCATATTAAATATATATTGAAGGTAACGTTTAATTGTTTATTTTTGGTTACATATTCATTCAAGAATATATTTGTTTCCATACCAAACAATTTGTTGAATTGACAATATCTTGTTGTTGAAGTAACGAAATGAAATAATATTTCATTATATTTAGTAGTAATAAATCAAATTGATTTGTTGAATAACCATCATTGGTTTAACTTTAATCGAAAGTACATTTGTTACGAATACAAAATGTTTGGTGATTTTGCAAAACCGTTTCGTGATTCATCTAATGCATTATTATCGACTATAATATGTATGTAAGAATAATTATCTGGTTCTAGATTATTTCAAAAAGCAGGAAAAATCAATAGGGTGGAGTCTTGACAATGTAATAAGAGTGCCCAACTTCCACAAAAAGATAAAGGCAATATTGTTTTGGTAAGAAACCAATTTGTAAATAATCATTACCTTTTTCAGCATACTCAATATCAATAGGGTATTATATATTATATTATTATTCAAACCATTCAGTAGGTACTCATACTGAATAGTCTTTTCCAATAAGGTAGAGGTATTTTACTGCTATCTTTACGGTTTATGCTTGTTCTATAATTTTTGATGTTAAATTCACTAATCATGTTCAAACAAACTACCCAGTACCTTCAACAATAATAATTGAATTCATAACCGATTTTTTTCAATTATTGTAGATATTTTGGAGATTTATGGAAAGATGCAGTTGATTCCAGATGAAATTCGTCATCTTATAACTTCAGCATCATTCAATTTGGATAACTATGCTCATCACTTGAAAGTTAGAAGTTCCTTCTAGTTGTTCAGCATGGAACTACAAGCGGATTTCTCGAGGGATTTCCTGAAGGCATTCATAAAATTTTCCAAAATTGGAGGTCAGGGTTGACGACATAAGAATATTCAATAACTTCTTTCGAACGTAAGTATTCCTTTGAGTTTTTTTATTCCTATTTCATTCATTCTTATTTCAATTTCATTATTTGAAATTCATGTTATTCCTGATTCATCATTCACCTTTTTGTTTCATTCTAGACGGAGATTCCAGTTCGAGAGATGGAATAAACAGGCAAAGAATACATCTACGTGAATTATATCATTTCTGATAGTTATATATTACCAAATCCGCTGGTAATATTCGGTTAATCATATATGTACATTTTTTACCCAATGTATAGAAATCTGTCAAGAGGTAATACATTTATTCGAATGTTTATTTTTCAAATTATCTTGATTTTCTTCATAAAACTGTAAATATTTGTGAATGTCCTCATTTTTCAAATAAAATTGAATTGAAACATATTCATTGAGTTTTATTCATTTTCCTGATGGTGCATCTTTTGCTTATAAATTTTCATACCATACCACTCAACTTGTGAAATCGACAATATGCTATTATTAATTTTATATAATATTATGTTGTTAAATTCACAATATTATATTTGAAAGAGCAAAATTATATTTTTGAATTAACAATATCATATTGCTAAAGTAAAAAAATAGAATACCAATCCACTACGTTATTTAGTTATAATTAACCAAAATGATTTGTCGAATCACCATCATTGGTTTTACTTTCATCGAAAGAATATTGTTGAAAATACGAAATATATCCGGTGATTTCGCAAAACCGTTTTGTAGTAACTCCAAAAAAACTAGTATGATTGCGCAACTAAGTTTTGTTATTTGTCAACTAAGCTATTGCACATATTGACAAGATTCATTCGACTACATGTACTTTTGTTAATTTAACTAAATAAGGTTAGTGGATCGAGCTGAGCAACAAGTTGTAGTTAATTTTAACTACCCAGTTTTTACTGTGAAGGAAAAGAAGGTAGGAGTTGGTGTTCTGCTTGAATTTCTGGAGATCGTATGCCTCGGGGAACACTTTCCTATATAGGCAATGAGTTACGAAGTCTCGATGTTCGTTGGATGAACGAGTCTTTAAAAAGGAACGTTCTGCAGGTCTCTAAAGTGACCACGAAGGGGTGTGAAAACTGAACTTGACCGGTTAATCTCGAAGAGACTGCTAATGAAGGAACGATTGTTGATATTTCAGAAGAGCATCGCTCATGAAAATATCTTTAAAATAGAGATAAATCGCCAACTTTTCTACGGTGTTCCAGAGAAGTGAGCGAGTTTGTAAGCGAGGCATCACCGACGAGACGAATTGCCCATTTTTTGACAGAATTCAATAGTTTCAGGATATGTTTAGGTGCCGCACTTCAAATATGGAAACAGTATTCCAGGACAAGTCGGATCTGCCTTATAGATCATAAGCAGCTGACTGGGAGTGAAATAAATAAGATATGCCTTTCTTGTGTGATAGTTACGGATATTTGACTGAAGGGTGAAGCAGCTGTCAACATTTTTGTGTATCTCAATGAGCGTATGATAAATCTACACAGTGAGGGAAGAGACAGTATGCCGAAAATATGTATTCAATGATCACGATGTTTAGCATTTGCAATTATCAGTATTGGTATTGCCTTTTTTGCTAAAGACGAAAAATATCCTGGAAAGTAACATGAAGAAATATACTGTCCTCACTGTAGAAAAATTGGTAATAATTTTCAATTGCCGTAACAGTAATATAGTGCAAGATAATAATATGCTCTGCTCAAATAATTCATATGACTTTTTCAGCTTATTTCGTCATCTATTTTATTGTTATTTCCAACAACTTCGCAGTATTTTCTGATTCATTGTTAGTAAGTACCAGGAGTCGTTTTGGTTGATTAAAATTAAGGTTTGTTATTTATTTCTGTTCTAATTCTTCTGCGGTGAAAGACAATTTTTCTTTTGTACTTCCTGAGGTTATGAATCCCACGAACAAAATGCATTTGCTGTGATTCAAGTACTTACAGATATCATTCACCTAATGATATATGACAAATAATAGAGGCCAAAGCACGGAGCATTTTGGGGTACCCCATATTGGACAATTTTGTAGTCAGATTTGATATGATTCAGGCTATGGATATTCTGCCATACTGCCTCTTACAATGTTCTTTCGCCGCATGGTGCACATATTCCACATATATGATCGGTTTGCGCTTCTGAGTCTTCATCGTCTTTCTGATATATAACCGATTGAAAATCTCCCATCACATCCCGAAATAATGACAGATAAACAACTCATTCAAAGTCCGCAGCTTCCTACGGATGAGTCGCTACATAGAACGCCACA
Source organism: Chrysomela aeneicollis (assembly GCA_029955515.1). Taxonomy (NCBI): domain Eukaryota; kingdom Metazoa; phylum Arthropoda; class Insecta; order Coleoptera; family Chrysomelidae; genus Chrysomela; species Chrysomela aeneicollis. The sequence goes on from JARUHQ010000002.1 coordinate 31,050,661, forward strand.
TCCATCATTCTCAAGGCGCGACGAAACCATCCAAAGCCAGGGTATTCTCGTATCCCGGCATATGTTGGAAAAGGAGAGTTATATAATTTATAAGGCCGGCGCACTTTTCTAGTTGAGATCTAAATTAGAATGGAAGTCTGTCGGTCTATCAGATGTCGGTAGAAAAACTTAGCTGCGACCGGTGTCACGGACCATAAATGTTCACTTATGTTTCCATTAATATGACCGACATCCTATTAACACCGGTGAAGTGAGATAGCAGTATTAGTTTCTCTATTCAGAATATCCATAGAATAACACAGCTAAGCTAGCGGCTGAAAGCATATTTTTCTAAAAAAAAAATCATAACAAAAAGTGACCTCAAGAAATCCTATCCAATTTCCACTTTCATATTTCACTATTAGGTGGCGAGGTGGCGTTATTTCAAATCAAAATAAAAAAATTGCAATTCCTCTATAAAATCCATTATGAAAGGTGTTGAAAAGAAGACCTAGCATTCACAGACCTATCGCACTGCTATAAATTATTTCAAAGGTCATGGAAAAAGCCATCAATATCGAGCTCATGAAATATCTGGAATACTCATCAGGAATTGTCAACGATAGGCAATATGGCTTCCGTCATCAAAGATCAACTGGTGACCTGCTCGCTTACGTCTCACATTTATTTTATGTCAGCTATCTATTGAAAAATATGGAGAAACTTTAGCCATGATGGCATTGTATATATTTCCAAGGCATTTGATCGAGTTTGGCACCAGGGACTCCTCGCCAAGCCTCCATTTTATGGTTTGCCCCCTCAGCTGTGTTCTCTGCTTGCTAGTTTTCTCTCAAACAGGTCTCTCCAAGTAGTGGTCGATGGAGTTTCATCTGATACTCTACTCATAAATGCTGCTGTTCCGCAGAGATCAATTTTAGCACCAACCCTATTTCTACTTCACATCAACGATTTGTTGGAAGCAACTTCATGTCCTATACACAGCTTCGCGGATGATAGTACCCTCCATACCGCTTTCTCTTCCAGGTCTCCTATATCGGCCCGTCAAACCAGAAATGAACGAGGAAGAAATGTTAACGAAATAAATATGGACTTAGCTAAAATTCTCGAATGGGGATCTAATAACCTGGTAGAATTCAATGCAAACAAAACATAAACTTGTATTTTCTCTAGAATATCCGATCTCACTGTGCCCAACATAATTCAGTCAGGAGTAACCATACCATTGAAGTCATCCATTTCGATACTTGGCGTTTCTATCAGCAATAACCTTTCTTGGGAAAATCACGTGAGGTCCATTGCCAAAAGTGCATCCCAAAAACTTGGTTTTCTGTTTCGAGCCAAGAGCTATTTCACTTCCAACCTTTTTCAAAATACTCCTTCAATAATATAATAATAGTTTTGGCGTAATAAGGTAGATAGGTACATTAGGTATATTTGCACATAATCAATAAAAAATCTCAGGAATAATGACTAAAAATAATATTATACTATATCTAGAGGTGAAATCGTGAGCTGTAAATGATTATTGCACCTCAATTTATCTCAATGGTATAAGCAAGGTGCAAGAAAGATTATGATATTTACTCTGGTAATCAATCATTCCAAATTAAACGTTTCTGAATATCACTATTCGAAGCTGCTAATTATTGCTCGAACAATACTGCTGGATTTTGTGTGGAGGTGAGGCTGTTTTTTAACAGCATGATTGATGTAGTCAGTGGCGTGGAAACAAATCATCCACATATTACATGTGCATTTCAGCATTTTATATTTAGTTATTTTGTGATGCATGACAAATGAATGTAAAAAAAAAATAAAACATTGAGTCGGTCAGCCACCCTCTGATATACAGGGCTATTCAAATTCGAGTCTATGCATGGGGATTTCGATAACGGTAAGAGATAGAGGGTTGGTTAAATGGGGGCAAAGTAGCGTATTTTAGAGGTTAATTATATGGATGATGAAAATATGACCTAGCTTCTTCAGTTCTGGAGTTATACAGGAAAAATTAAAAAAAAATGTTGAAATTTTACTGGTAATAGTTCAATATTTCCAAAACACTAATGCTACGTCAATATGATAATTGACTCTTGATATTCAAAAAAATGCCATAAAAAATACAGATCCGCATTTGAAAATTGAAAGTTGAGGGTGGCCCAATTTTTACGATACCCTGTATATAATTTTTATTCATATATTTGGAAAGGCTACAAAAAGTTGCTATGGCAAAGTGGCAAAATTTTAATAAAATCTTCGTAAAATAAAAAGATATAGGCAAAAAAAGAATTTCGAATTTTTCGATTTTTCCTGTATAACTTCAGAACTGAAGAAGCTAGGTCAGATTTTTTTCATCCATATAATTAACCTCTGAAATACGCTACTTTGCCCCCATTAAACCAACCCTCTATCTCTTACCGTTATCGAAATCCCCATGCATAGACTCGAATTTGAATAGCCCTGTATATGATAGACTTTCGGAACAGCCATAATCAGACAGTGAATTTCTGAAAAACAACAAGATATCAGGAATGACAGTCATAAAAGCTATCATATATTTACATACATACTATACCGTATATTTCATATCATAATATTATAGCTATAGCCTCAACAACAGGATCACTGAGAAGTTTTGGATAATATTATCGAACATCGAAAAAGACGTATAGTGCTAAAATGCATGCACTATCAGAGTAGTTAAATATGACAGGTATGTCATTGTGAAAGATAATTCGAAAGTTGGGCCTTCCTGTTGTTCTTCTGCTGCTGACATTTCTTGTCTGGGTACATATTATGATTATTTATTACTGCATTGATATTATAATCATTATTGAATTATCAGATATCATTATTCTATGAAGATTCTTCGCCGCTACTGGTATTCATCATTTTGAGTATTGTTCGCTTTACTATACATTGGTAGTTGAAAGACGATGATGAGTAACATGGAATGTTTTGATGAGAACTGGTTGTCTGATCAAATGTGAATTTAAGTAGCGTTATATGAATTAGTTCATATTGTTCACTTTACTTCGTCAGATTCATTCGTTTCCATTCATGTGAAGCAGACTCATATGAAGATGGCGCCGATTTTTTCAAATTCATTAATTTTTTTTGGACTTCTGTGTATATTCGAAATAGTTTTAGGGTTCCAGACTGAAATTTTGAATAGTTCCACCAAATCACTGATTCAGATGAAATAAAAAAGTCTTCACCCAGCGCCATTTTTCACGAAAAATTAGCTCTGATTATTTTTGCTGCGTGCCAAAGGATGAAGCCATTGGTTGTACCCATCTACCCATTGTTCAACCAATCATATCATAAGATTTTTATTACCCACTCAATCATCCACTGGTAGGAATAATTTATCCAAATAGCCTGAGCAAACACATGTTTATTTACCATAACACTTCAACCAACTAATGAAGTATAGAATTTATGCGGTATATACCTATATATTTCCCCTACAACCATTCTGACCTACCGGGTAATAAATCTTCAGGGTGAAGAAGTCGGAGAAGAAGTGCCAAGTAGTTCGCTTTCTTTGCTATAATATGGACGTTTCACAAAACCATTAAATCATTGTAGTTTTGTAGCTATAATCAAAGATTGAATCAACTCTCTGAAGAATCTTGAATAAATCGATAAGTAATTGCAATATTCTTCAACAGATGTTTTGAATGACAATCTATATATTCAAAATCTCATACGCTACCAAAAAAACTCATATCCCTATCAAGAATTCCATGCTTTTTCAGCGTTTAAACCAGACGAGATCATACTCCAGATAGATAAGAACGTTCCATATGCAAAAGCCGGCTGTAATTTGTAAATGTTGGTCTTCGACAACGATATGATATTATGTCCATGATGAAGATAACAGCTATGATGGATTCAGTTGGTGCCTCGTGTCTTTAGAAACATATTAAGAGACCCACCAGTGAGCTGTCGCATTGTCTTTTGTGATGGGTAAAGTCAAGCATCCGCCATCAGATCGGCATGATTATCGATCCAGAATAATGATTTCGTGGTTGGGTTAGGTTAGGAAATTATTATCATCCTATATAGTAAGTGCGGAATGTTTGTCGCTCTCTAATGATACAACTGATAAGAATATTCATATGCATTTCTATATTAGTTAATAATTGAGAAACGTACCTAGTGTTTTGTGAAATGGACAACATTCATATAATATTCGGTCTGATTCTCTGAGGAAGTGGTTATATGAACAACTGTCATTTGGGTGGCAAATAGGAAGGTCAGTTGTTATTTGAATCACTTTCCGAATTTACAATTCTCTAACGTCAAAATGGAAAAAAATTTAACAACTTGTCGTTGGTTTACCACTGATAAAGTGACTAATTTATCCACCAGATTTCACTGGTGGAAATGAAATAATAATTCATCATAAAGGTGATATATATTTGAAGAGGCAGTTATAAAGGAAATTTCTTACAGTTGTCTACAATTGAGTCGCTCAGGAAATAATTATATGGTAGGATAATCGATATTATTGGGAACCTATAAAAAACAGATAGCATCCAATTATATAGAGCCTCATGAAATTATACAAACCAAGAATAATAATGTTAATTATGTCTCTGATAGAACCAATGATGTTCAACATTGTAGAATGTGTTGCTATATTGAAAAATTAGATACCTAGCTGAATCAATGAGCAATGATCCTGTGTACCTACTAATATGCATTCCAGGATACATTTATACCTACCTCACTAGGTTCATTGACAAAACATATAATTATTATTCCTGCAATTATTCACGAAAAACTTGGCAGTCCCGGACACAGAAAAAAATGAGGTTAGATTGACGTTGAAATTGCAGAAAAACAGCAAACTATAATAAAAAAGAAGAGGATTTACTAACTTTTCCGCATTTATTCACCACTGAGTGGAAATGTAAGAAATTAGCAACCTTGATAAATTTCGTATTTGAAGAATACCACATATGAATAGTGGAAAATCTAAATTGGTTAAAAAAGTAGTTGTTAACAACGTTACTAATGTATCCACTGTGTTAACAACTTTTTAAAGAATCGGACCGATTATTGAAACATATTATAGTCACGCTGTTTCCTGAAAACGTTTTTTCCTTCTATATAGCTAGAACAGGGACAATGGAATTTCAAATTTATGTAAAATAAGCTTGCTTTCCACATCTCCTCGTCGTAATTTTCTTATGTCGATTTGTGTTCTTACGGATGAATAGGCTGCTTTTTCAGAGGGTCTAAGTCAATTACGCTAGTTGTAAGTATTATAGGAACGAAATGTGGGTATCACTTGATTTTAAATAAATTTCTTTCAAATAACTAGATTATGAAATAGACATGCCAAATATGTGGAAATCCACCTCCTTCTATATATACAGGGTGTCCGCCAACTGTTCACAGAAAACTACTAAATTTTTCTTGAAGCAAAATAAGTCAAATGCTAAGGTCCATTTTTATTTAAAACTTCATCGTATTCAATTTTGATGAGTAACAATGTTTGGACATCATTCCGAATAGTTTTTAGGATTTTTTAACACATTCCGAAATAACCGAGAGAATATAATCGGGTCACTATGAAAGTACCTACCTTTCTTTGTAGGCACGGAAAATGAAATATATATTTAACCTTACCTAAATTGGCTTATTTTGTTTTTGGGAAGATCTCTCACGGATACCCAGTATACTCATCTGAAGTAAGTATGAATAATATTGTCACAAGTCGAACATTATTTCATAGTCTGATTGATTGTATAAATCGAAAATGATATTCTCCTACGACCACGTATGAAAACGTCAATAATTACACTGTTTTGTTATTCAGAAAGTAGCTCATATCACCATGGTATTGTTTATTTGAAAGAAAAAAGGCACTAGTGTTGATATGAAAAAAATCACAACGGTCGCATGAATTGATAGAAATAATTTGGTATATTGTGATGGTACTCACTGTCAATATATAGGCGTATTTATTAAAATTTCTGTCTCGTTTCGAATTATACCAAGAATTCTACAACTATTAATTTCAATGTGTCTGATACATAACCTCTGAATTAATTCACTTTAAAACTGGAATCTATACTCTTTTCTGGCACTATTTCGATGTTGATGACAGCGAGTGAGATCATTCGAAATAGTACGTCTACAGTTTTATGCGCGGCTTGCTGTTTCTAGAATATCACAGATGTTTGTATGGAGTCGAGGACGCACTAACTCGTACGCACTTGCGCACTACGTACTTCTATGGTTCTGTATTCCTGGTTGCGTGATTACTGGAGCTAGCAGGCGTATGGTGTCAAATTTGTTTATGTACGCTGGTGTCAATATCAATAAAATTTGTCCAAACTAAACTAACTCAATCAATCAGTAATTCACATAATGAGGAATTGTCGGAGAAGTATTCAAATATCATCTTGAATATGGAAATAAACAGTACTTGATATCGAATCAAAACCACCTGAAATTATATAGAAACCGCTCAAGTTATATTTTTGACAAGACCTCCCGCAAAATGAAAGTATTCGGAGTCGTAGGAAAAATAGTGTACAAAACTCGTTGGAAAGTGCATTTCCTTCACTCGTTACGTTTCCGTAAATATGTCACTTTCCACTCTGCGAGTTAATTTTCTTGGCCATTGTAACTTGATTAGCAGCAAGACTGGTTATTGAGGAATAAAAAAATTAATAAGTCAGTCAGAGTATCGCTAAAGTCACGAGCTCTCATTGATGACGAGTTGCAACCACACTTTCCTTACTGAAATAATCTTTGTTTCCTTTCCTTCATTCTCCCTTTCCTTCTTTTTCCCTGTCACTGTTGCAACTATTATATTCAGTGCCGTCGAAGACAATAAAGAACAACTGCAGTAAGACCATGGAATATCTCTTAATGATTATTCAATATGATTGACAGACTTATTTTCTTTCCAGTTCGTGATTTCCAACATTCCTCACAAAAGTCATGCATTAGCTGATATACATATACAAATTCTTAAAAAAAGTCGACATGCGATTTAAATTTGTGAACACTAGAAGAGTTGGCATCTCCCCGACTTCTCTACTCAACTCAACACGCTGTTGATCGCCTTTCCGAGTTCCCCAGACGAGAATTCAGTTCAGTTGAACCTGACAGACAGGCCCTGGCAGTCCCATGCAAATTGAATTGGGAAATTGTTACACATTCTTTTTTGGACGTCTGAATGTTCATCACTCATCCTGTATAGCAGTTACCAGTCCACGGAGGTCGGAATGAGAATTACATATTCTGGATGTATGTTATCGCGAAGTGATTCATAAATTCCTCTGATTTATGCGATTACGAATTGGCGAAAAAGTATTGCTACACAATTTTCTTCATGTGTCACCAATTTGTCAGATTTCAACTGATACAATAATCATATTTCTAAATAGCACCCCATAAATATATTGCTGATAGGAACAAGGTTTCAAGATGATGATCCCCATCGAGATCCAAATATAATACATGTGTATATATACAGGGTGTCTCAACCAAAAGTGGACACACTGAATAAGTCTGCAGCGATGATGATATTTTACATAGAGGGTGATTGTGTAAGAAAAATTTACCCAAATGTAGCGAATTACAAAAAATAATATTCATTTTTTACTTGATAACCATCGCAAATGCTCAATAATCACAAGAAACGAACAAGTTCATTAAAAAATGCTTTTCGTATTTCAGAATCTATACAGGGTCACTCACGGTCGATGGTACCTTAGACGTTTACGGAGAACGGGACGTAGGATTATTCTGAAAATTTGGTTTATTGGGTAATCAGTTTTGTTCTATCGATCTAAAATACTTTCAGCGTTGCGGCGTTGCCGCTTCTATCAAAAAGTAGCAACAACTTTGTTTTTTCAAACGAAACACCCTGTATTTTATTTCATTTTTAGATTCTTCCTGAAGAGCTGATTTCGTCGATCTATCATACTTGGGGTATAGGGTGAATGATTACAGAGATATAGGGTGTGAAAAATCGAGATTTTTCAAATTTAGGATTTTGTTGTGCCGACACTAATCATTTCTGCTCAAAACGGCTTACATGTACCTATCTTAACTTTTCATTTACTATCTACTGACATTTAATAGAAACAAATAGAGGGTGATGCAAAACTCAAAATTTTGAACCACCCGTATTTGTTTCAATTAAATATCAATCGATAGTAAATGGAAAGTTGAGATATGGACATGGAAGCCGTTTTGAGCATGAATGGATAGTTTCGGCACAAAAAATTCCTAAATTTGAAAAATCTCGATTTTTTCCCATATCTCTGTAATATTTCGCGCTATACCCCAAGTATGATAGATCGACGAAATCAGCTCTTCAGGAAGAATCTAAAAATGAAATAAAATACAGGGTGTTCCATTTGAAATAACAAAGTTGTTGCTACTTTTTGATAGAAGCGGCAACGCCGCAACGCTGAAAGTATTTTAGATCGATAGAACAAAACTGATTACCCAATAAACCAAAAATTTTCAGAATAATCCTACGTCCCGTTCTCCGTAAACGTCTAAGGTACCATCGACCGTGAGTTACCCTGTATAGCGCTGCACCACAGAAAAGTTAATAGAAAGAATAAGGGCTTGACCTCTAAAAAAATATTTCCTTGTGGATTCTTAAAAAACATGCTGGATGATGTAAGCACTCAATCTAACCTATGTTTGCAGACACATGTTTATTTGAAAAAAAAACATTTTATATTGAGTACCACCTTGCATATACGTTCGTCTTCAAATGTGCCAAAGGTGAATTCCCTTATTTCCAAGAAAGTTTTTGTCAAGTTGCTGATATCAATATCACTTCTTCTAGTTACCAAATAAAATACCACAACTTCTGGGCATTGGCGAACAAGAATTGTCAACTCTAATAAACAATTCACTAATGATGAAAACGTAAGAGAAAACACTAAAGAAAGACTTTATCGTATATTTCAAAATTGTCTAGAGTTAAAGGATATAAAATACAAGGTTTCAGGGCAGTTTCATGATAGGACACAAATATCTTAATAAAAAGACAACACTTTTTTTTTTTTTTTTTTTTTTTTTTGTGGTTTGGCATCGAAACAAAAGTTTTTTTTGCCACAGACTTTTCTTTAATTAGTTAGATTGTTATTTTTTCCTTAGACATAAATTCCAAAATCGTTTTGTAAATATCTTCTTTGAATGTGCTTAACAGCACAGTGACACTTGTTGGCAGCTGGACACCTTGGGTGATTAATTTATTAAAAAATTCTGATCGATGTGTATTATGAAGATTACAAGTGAAAATCAAATGATTGATATCTGCTTCAAAGACAACACTTGTGAAGAAGAAACTATGATGATTGATGTTTTCGCAGATAGATATATATATAACCTAAAAAATCTCTAGACGTTCGTTCGAGTGACTCCTCTGAAGTTACCGTTTTGGTAGCGCATTTACAAGATTTCTTATGATTCGTCATTGATCAAGCCATTGCTGATGAACGCGACAATCATGTACAAGTAAAAAACGAAATCGATTTGAAATCAAACAAGAAAAATTGACAACTGTGATTGCATCAAATGACGATGATAAAATCACCCATCAATAGAAATCTTGCGTACACTGAGAAAAATAATCCGTTATGAATACCGAAAGATCACTATATTATACCAAGCGTTGTGGTCAAATAGGCGCCAATCACTACATTTATTAAAAATTACCACTACGAAATAGTACGATTCAAACAATAATAAATACTGAAGCTTCAAGTATGAAGTACTTTTCCTGTTTGGTTATTATTTACCACTACAAACAAGTAACTACCACTTGTCGATTTGTTCTTATTTATCGGTGGCTTGGAGTACTACATACCGAAATAAGAATATTACCTAGCATTCACATGACAATTTATGAATATTGTTTATCTATACTGATGTAATATTAGAGGTTTTTGGAGGTTAATTATAACTTCACTACATGAGTATTTCATAACTATATATTGTTTTTCGGTAACATAATCAATTGTTATTATGCTGGTTCATTCAACTTCAGTAACCAACATACCGTCTGGATGTAATGCGAAAACAATCTATGAGTAATATATTCTAGAAAATAATGCCAAGAAGTTTAAATTATTCTTCATATCCAAAGAGCCCTTGAATTCCATGGACCTTCTAAAGATGTCCTTCTGTCTCAATATTTTTGCTTCTGGATCCTGAAAATGTACAATTGAAAAAATAAAAATATTCGAGAATATCATGATGAAATAAGCTGTCACCGAGGAAATCGTGAAAAAATAACACGTTTATTCATTGAGATAATCATTTGAACCATATGCACCTTTTCAATATTTCATTATCAATGTAAGAAAGGCTTCAACAAAAATGAATAAAGAGTATTATCATCATAATATGATAATAATTCACCATTAACTTCCATGACAACAAATTAATACATAATCTTCATAACAAAGATTCAAAGTTATGATTTCCTTTCATTTCACGGCATCATTCAGGCTATAATAAGTATTAATTTCAAAAATCCACTCTGAAAGGCCAATAAGCCTTATATTAGTGAGTTTTGAAAAAATTATGGACACTTATGGCAATGTAATAGAATCACCCTCTCAATTTTTAAGGCACAATTTTCGGACATCAGGTATTTCTAAAGAGAGAAATTCGTGTACGATAGTTGTTAGATCATTCAGGGAGAAATAATTAATCACTGTTGAATGTTGATGAATATTCAATGGTCTCATTGGGTTCTAGGAAAATAATCAAATACAAAAGTACAAAAATAATCACATATTTTTTTCTTTGATTAAATAAAAAAGAAAAAATACTCACTGTTAGTGTATGACATACTTACATGCGATTCTGGAGTCTGCCATTACTGCCATTCCAAATTCGCTATTACACTCAAAACAGAATTCAACTTGAATTCTGGTAATAATTGATACAAATTCCACTGAATCACTAATTTTTTCATTATAGGTATATATTCGTTCTCATTAAACTACAATTTTGAACAGCTTAAGTGCAAAACTAAAGTGATAAAACAATGAGAATGAGTACACAAACCACCAACGGCAAACAACAGCACAACAAATGGCGTCGCAATTCGCATCCCCGATTGACCACTGAGCTGGTGCATCTTTCGCGTGCTTATTGTTGCGGAAATCAATAATTAATACTCTTCGTTGTGGTAAATCTTGACAACACGGAAAGTATTCTCATACGTGCTACCATTTGTAGTGGTAAATATAAATATTAGTTAAGTTATGTTCACCCTGAACCTAATACCACTACATGAAATGTATTCGATAATTTCGTGTTATAGAGCATTTCAATTGATGAGGTAGTCAATAATAATTTGAATTATTACTATTCTGATGTGGTATGCAATAAATTTGTCGAGATATTGAGCACTTATAAAAGTAATATCACTAACATGTAATTTGTTCAATGAAACTTATTCGACATTACCATTCATTTAGTAAAATAAAAATCTATTTATTTTTTCAGTGATGTCCTCTGAAGCCCATAAGCATAAGTCTTCGAGCATCTCAAAAACTGCCTATCATCATTGTTAGCAACACTCACGATTACAAGCCGAAAGCCATATCTAATCTCGGCTTCTGGTTAATTTCCAGTTCAGGGGGGTCTCGAAAACATGGAGTGTTCCGAAAGTTGCAAGTAATCCTACACCAGATCAACACCGGCGGCCATCTCGGCTGTCATTCAAACGTCACATCGCCAACAGGCTTTGTCATTGACGGTCGGTGAACGCAGCCGATAGGCTAGTGGGTGAGTGTGCGAATATTATTAATGAGATAAAGAATGCCGCCAGATTGTGGAATCTGCTCTTACATTTGTTGAGGATGATGATGATGATTGTGGCGATCTGAGAATTTGATGACCCCCGTTTTTTTTTTGTCAATAGGTGCCATTTGCCTCATGGAAGGAGGAGAATGACTGCAGACAGAATCTTTAGGCTTCGGTTTGATGAAAACTCGCATTTTTCCAAATGAAACCTCTGCAGGCCCTAGTTTTTAAGGTAGATATCTCGAAAACGGTTGATAATACGAAGGTGTAGGTAAATGTAGACGATTGTTAGGTTTAAAAATAGCTCGTCACAGTTTCAAACACATTTTGAAGAATGTGAGAATGTGCAATACTTCAAGAAGATTATAGATTATATTGAAAAAAAGTATACATAGCAAACTTGGATCTGTGGAAATGCTTCGTTTCAGAGGGTGTTGAAACCCAACAATGTTTTGGAACATTTCAACAACCTGTGTCATTTTTTGATTAGATTTTATGGGAAAAATTTGTTTAATTTGACGAAATCTACCACATATTTACTTGGTTTTTGTTATGTTCTCAGGGTGGATTTATGCATAACGCTTTTTCATTAATCTATTACTTCATTTCACTGTCATTGGACTATAGATATGTTTCTTCAGAAATTTTCATACCTTTATGCACGCCCTTCATTTACTTCAAAAGTTCCATTGCGATTTGTAATACAAAATTATATATTCCTCTTTTAAATTGACCCCTACAACCTGATATTTACGAAAATATAGCAGGTACTTGTATTTCGATATCATTTTCCTAAGTTTTTGATAAAAACAAGAAGACATTATCCGTTTAACAGAATCGAACCTGCGCAAATCACATATTTACTTAATTTGTCGTTGAAAAGTTGAGAGTTCGTTATCTTTCAAAGAATAGTTGATGACTGATGACAGTTATTTTGTGTGCATAAATGGTGAAATTTAAATACTGAGTTCCAACATCTACAGTGATAACGATAGTGATCGAAAAATGACAGATTAGAAAACCTTACAGATGAGACACTTGTTTGATGTACCGACATTCGTTCTCAATGACCTCGGACCTTTAAATTTTGCGCATCGCAGTTGCCGGATAGTCGTTGTCACCGCTGGAACTACTGATGTGCAATGTTGTCATTTTAGTAATGCATAATCAACACCAATATGAAAGGTTATAACCTACTTATGTGTGATTTATTATGGATAATTTGTCATCAGAAATCAGTTTCTATCAGGAATAAGATGTATTCTGAATGAATTTTACGATGAAACTCGAATATTTCGAATTTAGCCCATTCATTGTCATCAGGAAAAATTAAACACGGTTCAATTATCTGATTAATGATCTGACTCTGAATTCCTAAACTTGAAATGTGATATAGCAGTATAGGTGTAGTAAAAATGGTGATATTCCTATAAAATGGAAACGTTTGATCCAAGTCAATAATATCACTCAATATAAGTATACTCACAGTTTTTCGTCCTTCGAAAAACAATGTAATTTGATATTCTCCGATTTACTTGAAGATGATTTGCAATCTTTATTTACACAGTAATGATTGCCAATAAACATATTATTGTACCTGATTCACATTCCAGATAATGAAGGTATATACCTATGATCACAGGATGTTTAATCTGTGCTGTGATAATCCTCAAAAAAACGTTCATTACTTTTCCTTTTGAATTATATTATTCATTGAAAATATGTTATACTTTGTAGAACATCAAGCCATCCAAAATACTGGATCGTGAATCGTGTCAAACGAAAACATTTTTTAACATAACCAACAAAATGATGAGAATACAGCATTTTTACTTTTTTCATCCTCAAAAAAACAGTTTTTTTGGAAATTTCGAAAAATGCCAGAGAAAATAGTTGCTCAGTTTCCAATTTTATACTTTTGTTCCCAATTTGAACTCTCTATACCGTTACTTTGACTAATACTATTTTTATCAAGAGATGTTGCTTAGTCTTGTATTGTATAAAATCACGAAATTTTATATCATGTCTAGTACAAATCGCTAGAACGAAAATAGTTATGAAACTGTGTTGGTCATTGTTTAGTTTACAGATAAGTATGATATTTCGGGTTTGTATGTAACTGAATTATTGGTCAGAAAAATAATCAAACTGGATAAAATTCTATTAAAAATAGAAATACGAGTGTAATAAGAATGAAGAGAAATTCGTTTATTCGATTACTGACATATTAACATCCATACATTGAAAATCCACATCAGTTCAACAATGGAATGAAAATACTAGATGAACTTTGCAACAACAAAGAAGAATTTCTGGAGATTCATTTTTTTTATCTTCTGGTAACAGGCCAATGTGAGAATTTCCTGGGCAAGATATGATATTGAAGTCTCATATTCAACAAAATTATGAAATTTGAATCATGTTTCGTTCGAATCGATAGAGCGAAAAGGTTCGAAAAATTAAAAAAAAATGGAGAAAAGTCGAAGTGACAGTAGAGTCCAAATTTGGAACAAATGTATAAAATTGGAAACTGAGCAAACTTTTTTCTCTGGCATTTTTCGAAATTTAAAAAAAAAACTGTTTATTGAGAATTTTCGAAAAAAGTGTCAAATTTGACAGGTTCAGAGTAGCACATGAAAAAAGGAAAGATGCTGTATTTTACTCATTTTTAAGCACATACTGTCAAATTTTCTTTCTATCTATTGATAAAAAAACTTCCATATGTCGCGATGTGACACTATATAACTGGACCTTTAAATTTAGCGCTTTCGACATCTCTCTCTAATTCCATTCGCTCTGTCTGGCAGTCTCATATGTAAAGTTTTCTAATCTGTGACTAAAGTTATACACCCTGTAGAAAAAAAACTAATAAAATCTTCTAAAAAGGTATCACCCTGTCTGACCACTTCACGTTCATCATCCGAATCCCATCATTCGGGTCAGGATCAGGAATTAACACATCATAGCAGGAGCTCGCACACTAGAAAAATCAATCGGAGCAAGCCAATAACAAATGACAAAAATCGTCCATCCATACCAGTGGGTTATTGTCGGCTTGTCGAGGGTTGCCTGGGGGCTAGGGGGGTGCAGGGGAGGGGGTATTTTCGACGGGGTGGCTGAGAGAAAACAACCCGACTGTTGACACTGATGGATTATATTCCGTACAAATGCCAAATTGTGAAAAGAAGAGTAGACGAACGCATACCGTGGAGTTGTAGACTCGCGTTCAACGGGAATAGGGGAGTTCTGAATACGATTTTCTTCATCGATCTCGGAGCACATGACTCGAATTCAACTAATTTTCATGTACCTAATACCGCGAACGAATCCCTAATGATTATTATTTTCCTAGTCGAGGTATTGATCGATTTAGTCTTCTATTTTTCTTTTCCTATTTAGTGTTGTTAAAAACTCTTGGAGCGTGTCATAATTTTACAGTATTTTTTGTTATATTTGATTCAATGTCATGACAACCAAATCGAAATATCTTAATCAAAATGTTTCCATAGCAAAGTGATATAGTTCTGATTGGATTGTGTGTTTTTATCAGATGACATCCAATTTGCTGATTCCATTAGATTTCTACTTGGTCACAAAATTTTCAGAGGAACAAATTCTTCTATATATACCCTCAAAAAAAATTGTTGCTAACTTATAGGCGCACATTCACAGTTTTTTATAATATCTGAAACTATATATTATGGCAGAAAAAAAAATTCCTAATCCATTTACCTACACAAGAAAGATATGATATTTGATATCTGATAGAAATGACCACTCTATATACGGGAAAAATGTTGAAGTGTGAAATAATTGTTTATATCTAAACATACGTTTTCATTATATCGAAAAATTTGGGGGGGCTCACATTAATTCACCGAAATAATTATATAAAAGAGGTATGGAATTAAGCGTATGAATGATAATTAACGAGTATGTACTGATAAATTATATTACATATAACCAAACTTTGCTTCTGGAAAATAACTCATTTTCTTATTAGAGAATGAACAACAAAATATGTAACAAATCACCCTGCTCATATTATAAAATCGGATAGAATTTATTTTTTCAAAGGAAATCTTCATAAGAAGTTTGCTATAGATTACTTTTTACATCAGTATAGGTACTATAAATGCTCAAATCATAAATTATATACATTCAAAAATATTATCTTGATCATCACCTATACAGGGTGCATCGCTTAAAATGGAACCCCCCTTTAACTTTTTTGTTCTTGAAGATATGAACAAATGTCAAATAGAAAAGTTGAATGAATTAACCTGAATTTTGATCAACATATATTTTTTGATCAGGGTCTGTCATTTTTTCGAAATGGACACCAACTTCGTTTTTTCAAAAAGAATACTATGTATATTTTCTCAAAATTCGAAAGAATATTCTTTTCTGATTTCATTGATATATATTGATGTATATGTATTTTGTTGGGAAATGGCTGAGCTATTGACAAAATTCATTCATTCATTCATTTCATTTATTCATTTCATTTATTGTTTCTTACAAATAAAATGTATAACAAGAGTTTGGTAATGTTCAGTGTTCCTAAAAAAAAAATTAAAATAGTACTTCATCTGGGAAGAAGAGAGAAAAAGAAAAAAAAAAGCTCCTACCATCGAGCATATCTAGCTTACACTCATAACTTAAACAATTAAAAATGTAATACAACAGTGTGTTGATCGTATCCATAAAGCACACAAAAACAACAAAACGAAAAAATCAGTATTGCTTTAATCTATTCATTGATTATAAAAGATCGTAGTCTCATAACTTCCCTCGTGAATTGACAGATAATTTTGGCCTCGGTCAGAGTGATGTTGGTGAGAGTATCTCTCAATGAGGTCATATTTTGTAGGAAGCGACATTCAGGTTTCAGAGAATTTGAGATGGGGCAAGTGAAGAATAGATGTTCCAGTGTCTGGGGTAATTGTAGATTACAAAGCGTACATAATTCAGTTAGATTGACATGATAGTGAATATTTTTATGGGTTATTCTCAATTCTTTCGCATACGAAAGTCGTAGTTGTGCAATAGTTCTAATTGTATGTATGGAACAATTAAAGGACAGGTAGTTTGATGTGCAATGGGCACTATTTGATATGATCCCCCTGAAGAGAGAGTATCTGGAAGTGGCGTATTTGTTCAGATCTGACTCATAGCAGAATTGTTTATATTTATCCAAGAGATATTGCGTGTTTCTTTTGAGTAGCCATGGATCTAACTGGTTATATAGATCTACGCAGTTGATTGAGTCAAAAAACATACGTAGTTGACTGGCCCAGTTGTACCTAACGTCTTGACATGGAGTCGAAAATAGTCTAAGAAAACATTTTTTTGGAAATCTTTCTTCACCCATTTGTAAAATTTTCACAAGCCAAGTCAGGGAGTGTTTGAAAACCGTGAATGATAGGTGGATTCTGCCTGTTTCAAGTCGGACACAAAAATCCGGTGTGTTATGGGGAAGCCTGAGCAACAAAATAATGCTTCATAGGTCTCATGTAATTTTTTCAATTGACATTGAACACTCTAAATTCCAAAATAAACAATACCTTGACATCTTCGTTGATAATAAACAATGAAGACATGTTTTCAAAGCCCACATGTTTAACTTACACATTAGGTGTGATAATTATGAGACCTAGTGAAGCGTAATTTTGATCAATTTTGATTGTCAATAGCTCAGTCATTTTTCATTGAAATATACAACTTGTTGATATCTATGAGATTAGAAATGAAAGTTCTATCAAATTTCGAAAAACAATACATATAGTGTTCTATATTTGAAAAACTAAAGTTGGTGTCTATTTCAAGAGAATGACAGACCCTGTATATCGAAATACATCTGTTAATCAATATTCAAGTTATTTCATTCAACTTTTCTCTTTACTAATTTTTCATATCTTCAAAAACAAAAAAGTTGAAGGCGGGTCCATTTTAAGTGGTGAATCCTGTGCATTTTTGTAAATGTTTCAACTATTCAGATTTTGAGTATTGATTTATTGTGATAACGAGTAACGACTATATGCGTTTCGTAACACTACGCAGAGTCGAGTTGGAAAGAAACTGGTGACCATTTTCTACAGTGTCCTTCATAAAGTCCGCATCATATGGGAAAAACTTCTGTTAATGATTTATTTTGAAATTCGACTTGGGCGTTAAGTTTTGTTTTGAAAAATATGAAAAATGACCTACTCGGATGTGGTCACGTGACTTTCGCGACCTGTCAAAAGTAATATTTTTTCAAAATAATCGCAGAAAATAGGCTTATTTATTGGAATTTCAAAAAATTTCAAGGGAAAAAGTTGTTTCTTTTTCGATTTTACACCTACATCTCAAATTTGATGAAAGTTTCATAGCCGTTTCATTTAATTTGAGATTTGTACCGCGAAAAGTCGTAAACTTTGGTTAGATAAAAGTAAAGAAGTTTTATGATGTTTTGATTTATGAAGTTGATATCATTTTAATACTGAAAAAAATCCACTTAAATGAATTCTTATCCTACATGCTTGAAGATACGTCAACTTTGCATCAAAAATAACCGAAATGTTAACCAGTAATTCTCATTTTCTTGAGAAAAACATATTTTTTTGGATGATTCGTGATTGAAAGTTAGTCGCATATTAGAGCTACTGGTATAAAACAGTTTTGTCGAAGTTACGAATTTTTTAATGTTCCAGAAAATTTGTAATTATCAAAACTATCTCGTGGTATATCAACTGTGAAATAGCACAAGTAGGAGAAGAAAAATGGGGTGGAATTGACGTGGTCATGCTTATGTGCTCCTCCATATCTGTATTTTATATATGTATGCATCCATGTTTAACAAATCCAACACAATAACCCTGATTTTCTACCTGCTTCCGCCTAACTACAGACACGTTTCTAGAAGTAAAAGTAAAGCAAAT
The DNA here is from genome assembly GCA_029955515.1 of Chrysomela aeneicollis. Classification (NCBI taxonomy): domain Eukaryota; kingdom Metazoa; phylum Arthropoda; class Insecta; order Coleoptera; family Chrysomelidae; genus Chrysomela; species Chrysomela aeneicollis. Next base: position 31,069,395 of record JARUHQ010000002.1, read on the forward strand.
TCTCTTCAGACATCACCATTGTACCTACACAGAAAGTGACTTACAAGTTTCGACTGGAATTGAGTGAAACACCCAGGTTATTCGTGCTTCAAAAAACGTCCTAGATAACACAATACATGATATCATCACTCTTGCTCAACGAAAGAAAATCAATGAAAATGAAAAGATTACAGGGAAAGTGATATTTATTTATTTATTTATTTATTTATTTATAAACGGGTTACCCCAATACAGTTAAGAACACATGACATAGACAATGCGACGTTTAACTTATTCACTATATCACCCAAAATATATATAAATATATCTATACACATATATAAACTTATAATCACAGTAATAGATTTTAATTTACATAATTGCCACTAATTTTACATAAATATTAATCGAACAACACTCTCGATGCTTGTCTTTTAAAAATATTTGGATTTTCGCAAAAGAAATTAATTTTATCACAATATAGATTTCCCAATCTCAACATATTCGATATGGGTGTATAAAAACCATAGTTGGTTGAATGATGTGGTACAACAAATAAGTTTTTCTGCCTAGTTTGCCTATTTGGAACATTGAATGGTATAATAGAGAGAAGTTCCGGAGAATCAATTATGCCAGAGATTATTTTGAAGAGATAAACCAATGATGTCAATTTTCTGCGATCACTCAGACTTGGTAGTCTCATCATCTTCATTACTTCATTGTAGTTATATTCCCCAACAACTAACCTAAGTTGCATAAGAAGTGACTGGTTTCCAAAATAGTGCGTAAAAAATTATCTTGCATAAATTTCGGGACAAGTTTATTCAAATTTGCATCGAAATGAATATAATATTCATCAACCACAAACAATCAACATCAGCAGGAATGATGATTGTTAAATGTTGTGCATCAAACTTTAGGTCGACGTAACATGCCATGATTGACAGCCAAGGGTTGACTGAATGATTAACGAGATCCCTCACAAAATGCCGTTTCCCGAACTGAACTTTTCTCCCTTACAAAACGTTTCACCACTTCCAATAATATGACAGAGTTTGATCGGAGGAACAACCGATACTGAACCTTATGTGAAGTGAACACAATTTCTATTTCAGCACGAAGAAAATCAGATATCTGTATTATGATGGAATCGAAGCATCATCTTTTTCCTGGCTGGCAAGAAAACACGGCGGTCTTTGTAAACATGCAGCTAACACTGTATTTTAATCGATGAAGGAAAATTTTTAAGTGTTGATGATGTCGAATAAGTCGATTTTCTTTTTTATGTCTTGAAATAGTTCGAGGATTATCGCTGCTATGTATACACTGAAATCATTCATATAACACTGGTTTCAAATTTGATTAAACGATATAGAAGTGGATTTTCATGAAAGCGTAGAGGGGCCACTATATTTTTATTTTTATTGTCGAAACTAATGCCCAAATGGTACACAATTTCCTATGGATATCCGTTTTGATTCCATTTTAGATCGGGATGAAGGACATAATTTTCAATGATTTCAGTACCTTCATGCACCAGTAATATTTCTCAATGTCATTTTTGCACATTTTTTATTACACAAATTGAAATGGAATATTTGTTCCATTGATGGAATATAGAAATCAACGTGGTTAATTTCTCTGTATCGCTTCTCGAAATGATTGGCAACTTTGAAACATATATTTTGATACTGATCTGTATATATTCTTGGAATATTAGAAAGAACCATGAGTCAATAATACATGATTTATTATTCTCGAGGAATATTTACGAATCGAGGGTTCATTTTGAAAAATAAAAAGTTATCCACAGCCCCTGTATATTAAATGATGTAATCAAGTGGAAAAACATTATCTCTCAAAAGGAAACATCTCATTGAACTTAATTTTTTCAAATCTCGAATATCTTTTTTCGTTTTCAAGATATCAGCTGGTTAAGTTGTTAAATCCATAGCCAGAATCACCCTGTACATGGATTGAATATTTTAGTTTTTCTATTGGATTTGAAGTGGAAATCCATGAGATGTCCGTCAACGAATTTAAAATGAATATACTATCTACTATATATAGTGATGTATATCAATAGGATAATGTGTCCCATTTGGGCACCAATATCAAAATTCCGAGATCTAAGTTGGAATTCCTTGATCTAAGTCGAAATTTGTTTCGAAAATTAAAATAAAAGTATTTTGGCCCCTCTACGCTTCCGTAGATTTTGATGTGAAATGAATATTGAAAACATTCACTTCATCTCAAAGTTGAACCTCCGTTAGACTTTCATGTTGAACAATTTGAATATTTTTTCAATTGACTTGGCCGTTACTTGATGAAAATCCATAGTTATTGTAAACAAACGAAAAACGATAAGATTTTCACGATAAATATATTAATATATTTTTTTTCCACAACATGTTTTGCTAACACTATATAGCTTCATCAGGTATAAAACATCATAAAACAAATTGCAGTTAATAATGGATATAAAGTTAACATCATCAAAAATATTATCAGAAAGTAACTCCATTCAAGAGCTATTAATCAAGTTTTTCCTTTTAACAAAAACACCGACCGAAATTACAAAACATTGACCTATTTTGGACAAGCAACCGAAAAAGTAGCTTCATTTTTGCATAAACAAGACACTAACATTGCTTATAGAACAAATAATACTTTGGGAAAGTTTATCAAAAATAATAAAGACATAGTTCCTAAATATGAAAAATCAGGAGTATATAGATTGTGAATTGTGGAACTTGCCCGAAGGTCAGACTGGGAGAACTTTCAAAAATCGCATCCATGAGCACCACATGAGTTATGTAAATAGGAAAACGAATTCAACATATTCCAACCACCTTTTAGAAGAAAATCACGATTTTGATGAATAATTCAAAATATTACATGTTGAAAACAAAGGAGTGAGACTTAACTATTTAGAAACACTCGAAATTAATAGACTCAAGAATTCAAATCTTTTGCTTAATGACCAATCAGATTTAAATAATTCTCCTTTGTTGAATTTGTTTTCCTAAAAATAGCTTAATTAGATATTCATTTTATTTTTGTTATTTACCGCAATAAAGAGGATAAACATTCTTTAATCCCTACAGGTACAAATATTGTTATAACTGTGTAATTAGGTATAAATATGGTTGTTATCGTAGTAGTTAGTTTAGTGTACTTATACCTGATGAAGCTACAGTGTTAGCGAAACAGGTTGTGAAAAAAAAATATATAAATATATTTATCGTGAAAATCTCATCGTTTTTCGTTTGTTTACAATAAATTTGAATATGATGGATTTCTGATTGACTCTAGCCTCACTACTTGAGCACCCAAATTTTTTTCGATTATGTGAAATTCATCAATGTTTCGCTCCGAGACAACATTTTGCATTATGCAAACAATACACAACTATTGCAAATTCAGAAAGACGCAGTTCTTATTATCTGACAGGCGAAACCAAACGACTATTCATTTCCCAATTCGTGCACTACAAAAGCTTTGACTCGTAGGAATACAAAGAATAGCGTGACCGTCGACTGAACTTCAAAGAAGCACATACTTTGTGACGTTCAGGCTTGCTTCAGTTATTCATGATTGCCATGAATGCATTGAAATCGTTCATAATGCTGTCGACCCACGCAACTTCCATTGCAATGTTGACTAATCTTTGTTACGTCTCCATGAATATTCAGTTGGTCTGGTAGCCAAAAGTGAATCCAAAAATCATCACTCCTGATGCTATAACAGAAAATGTTACATTATATCTTATTATACATCTATGAAAATGGAATCCAAAGATGAATTCGATATTTTTAATAAGAAAAAACTTTTTCCCAAAATATAATTTTTCCATAATGCCGATATAGGAAGAAAACTATTTATGAGTATAAGTATTTTTAGTCATCAGTTAGTAAGTAAAAAATTTTCCATTTTCCGGAAAAGTACATCATTTTAGGATATTAATAACCTTGATATACAGGGTGTCCCTCCGGGAACTGCATCGATCAATATATGGAAAACTATAGGTGGACCGAATTTTATATTTAAAAAGTTCACCATCGTTGATACGAGCTATCCGGCTAAAATATTTTCAAGAATTGGGCACTTCTTTTTCTTAAATGAGATACCCTGTATATCTATCATAACATGTTCATATCCCCCCTGAAGATTTCGTAGATCTATCACACTTAGGGTCTAGCAAGGATGGTCATAAAGATACAGGGTGTGAAAAATCGATATTTTTCTACTTTGGGAATTTTTTTGTCGAAACTATTCATTATTGCACAAAACAGCGTTTTATTTACTAACGATTTATATTCAATTGGAACAAATAGAGGGTAGTTCATATCATTCTGGTTAGACCCCAAATGTGATAGATCGACGAAATCATGCTCTTCAGGTATAATCTTTGTTTTGGATGATAATGATCATATTTTATTTATAATGTGGAATAAAAGTATACATGTTCAATCGAAAACATACTTTATATCACTTGAACAATTTCAAACATAGATTTCTTGGAATGAAGGATACAGTTTATTCAATGATATACAGAAAGTCCATGCGGGAACTGCATCGATCAATGTTATACTAAAAGTAGGCCGAATTAGAAAATTTTATAGCATATACTAACGTTGATATGCTATCAAGAGCTAAAATATTTTTAAGAATGTGGACCTCAACTGCGTTATTTCGAATAGGAACCCCATTACATTCTTCAGTGATTTGTGTACATGAGATTTTCTAGTGCATAATGGGGAATTCTCCTTTAGACGATAATGAAGTAATTCTCAACAAATATCCTCAAAACGACGCATTTCAAATTTATCATTTTAACCTTTTTCCGAAAAGACAATTTCAAATATTTAAAAAAAAAGTGACTTTAATTGGGAATTTAAAATTTAAAGCACCTTGTTCGTATTTCACTATTTGACAACAGAACTTATACTATCAATAAGTTCTGTGGGTTAGGTGCCATTCTGCTTATTTCTGTTCCATGCTCCTCAAAAGATGTGCTACTCAGTTTTGGAGGTTATGTTATGTTTGACTTGTGGATGGACTGGTGTTTTTGTTGAACTGAAATTCATGTTTTGACTGATTATTTTTTTTATATTAGCGGTTTCATTCCTGAATTGTGCATTGACATCAAGTGTACATAATGAAAGTGTTGCCAAATGTGAATTATTGCTGTTCTTCTAGCCTACTAGGTGCTGTTGCCAATTTGTGAAGAAGGAACAAAGCGATTTAAAATTCAAAACCCCATATTTGAAAAATTAATTTAGATAGTTTCCGCAACGAATTCGAAAAATTCATGAATGAAACTCCAATTCAATAAGTTCATACTTGCATTTGCTGTAATAAGCCGAATTGAGGAATATTCCCCATTACTGTTTCATACATTATTATTGTATTTTTGATTGTTTCATCAAATACATCACATTTATTTAAATCTGAATAATGAAAATACGATTTTAGTTATAACTCGAACATCCTTTATATCAAAAAGAAATCAATCATTCAATAATGAAAATAGTTAAAAATAGTCTATATATTTCATGCACATGTATTAAAAATAAAAAATCAATCAATGAATATTATCTGAATTTGATCTACTCGTCCTTATGGATCCCATAATATCTATCCCATATTATAGTCCCTTATGCTATTAGTGTACTAATAAAGACATTCTCCAAGTAATGATTGTGGATATGTTCCATCTCATTTCCATTCCATAATTCACTGAATAAGTCATTATTTCTCTCTCACAATAGATTTTATTATCCAGATAAGTGATGTGGATATCGCTTCCATACAAAAACTCATATATCATGAAGCTACAATTTTCATTTGGGAGGGTGGCTATATCATGATAATTATTGAATATACAGGATGATTCGTAAGAAAATGGTCATTCCGCAACATTATAATATACAATGTGCATATATAACTGAGGTGGCTGGATCTAATTGAAATTGTTCAATCAAGAATGAATGAACTAGCATCATCGTTTCGAAATATTCGATTCTATTACAAGTAATTTAATCACTTTATTTGCCCTATCCTTGCTCACAAATAAAGCATCATTCAATATAAACGGTGTATCAACGTAACGTTCATCAGTAAACTACGCTATAGGGCCCGGTGTGAGCATGAGTTATGATTGTGGATTCGTACAGTTGCTGTATATGATTAGAGCTCGATCATTAATAATACTTCGGTCAAGAAAATTATATATTTTACCCACAAACTGTCATAACGTAATTTTTCATAATTCCGTTCGTACGGTATCATAAATAATTGACCTGCGTGCGAAATTAATGTTTTCCAGTTTTTTTTTAAATACTTCTCACTGTTCATTTGAAAATGCATGGCCGAATCAATCTCGTAATTTAGGAAGGTTTGAAACGAAGGAACTACTCCATATGTACAGTTGTGTGCATAAAGAAATCGTACAGCAGTTATAGGCTATTTTGAGTCAGGCTTGTCAATCTCAATTATAAACTTATCATTGACTTTGACAAAGAGTGTTAAAATTCAAACTATTTTCGTCACAAAAGGTCCAAATGTGTACGTGTACTACTTTTTAATGAAATCTTGATCTAAATGAACACCCCTTGAGATTTCCTTCCACCCATGTTTTTTTTTCTTTTTAAATCTATCAACAATTGTACTATTAGGAGTGGAATGTGGAAATAAATACATTCATTATTATTATTATTATTATTATTATAATATTGTCTGTTCACTGAAAAAATGACGTCACTTCTTCTGTAAGGTAGAGACATCTTCTCATAATAACCGTGAACTATTTTGAACGTTCAGTTTCAAACTATAGGCATAAAACCTAACGTTTTTGTTTACATTTTGAATTACGCGCTCCTTTTAGCACAGCGAAGCTCCTGTTCCAAGCACAGAATTGTTTGATATCATTGATTCATTGATCAGGAAACAGAAAAAAACATCATGAGAAATTCAAATACGCGAGGCATCAAGTGAACGTATTGGCATATCGAATGTACAATACTTAATACAATTTTAATCACTTACGTTGAGTTGTATATTTTGCTCCACATGATGTACGCGTAATTCATATCCACTGAAGAAAGCATACAAAAATTAGTCCGTCTTTAAACTAAAACACCACACACACTTACATTTCCTTGTTTTCAACAATTTTAATCAGAATAAACAGTATATTTGGAGACATTCAAAAAATTTTACGAAACCCATCGAGAACCGAGCATGATGGGAGCATGACGGGACCTGAACTTTGTGACAGTGTCAAGTTGACAGATCAAAGTGTTGTGTTTCCGAAGAACGGTACATTTTTTGAAAAATATTGAATTCTTTCGCTGAAAAGTGTTGAAGATAAGTAAATGTGAGAGTGTGTGGTGTTCTAATTGAAAGAAGGACGAATTTTGTGTTTTTAGTGGAAGAATTTTAAGATGTCAAATGGTGGGTGTATATTTACGAAACAAGCGTTTCGGATTCTTGTTCTGGGAGGCCAAAATACGTGAGTACCACCAAAAATTTTCCTTGGAATATGCCTTATTACTGTTCAAAAAAACTGGTGTTAGACCTATTCGAGTAAAAATATGTAGAAAATTAAAAATATGTCAGATTATGACATATACATATAAAATGTGCTGAAGTCAAAAAAAAGAAGAACATAATTTCAACCTAAAATTGGATCGCTGACGGCGAAAAAACTGAAACAAATGAGCATCGAACGACTTCTATAAAGTAGCGACCTCAACTTGGCAGACGTTTGTGCCTTGAGTGAACAGACAATATTATAGCTCCAGCCTACTAGGTTTCCATTTAGAACGACAATGATGAAGATAAGTAACTATTTTTGAACTTTCAAATCATCTCAATTTGACATATGCATTTCGATATTAATATGAAAAAAAATCCTATTTGATGATTGAATAAATGAAAAACACTTTCTTTTCTATATGTGCTTCTATATTGCATGATCACAATCATTTATTTTATATCAGGGAGTGTTTTAAAAAATGCTTTGTAGAGATTATACGCACTCCACAAAATTTCACACGTACGTATGTATCACAGTCTAAAGGCTCACTCCATCTATATATATATATATATGCATTCATTGTTGCTGCATGTTGCTCTTTCCCCTGCAGTCGAATTGGCAACAATAGAGATGCGTATGTGCGATTCTGCAGCCTATGACTGAATGGGAACCAATCACTATCGGATGCGATGTTCCTTTGTTCGTGTGCCACGTTCACTAGGGGGTGTGCACACTCGTCACTTTTGTGTACAATGCCGGGTTTTACTCTATTTTTCAGCATCCGCACATGGATGCGATGAAAAATGGATCGCATAAGTATTTTCCTCGCCATCATCGAATTTTGTATATGAAACAATTAATTGACGATTGGTTTCAAGAAATTAATTAGTTTTAATATCATAACATCAGGATATTTGGGCTAAACGATGCATATTGATATGCATGATGGTATATTTGAAGTGCGTAATCATTCTGGTCATATATGAGCCAAAATGTGGTCTACTAAGAGTTGATTTTTTTTCCTACACCATACACTGATAAAAATAGGTGGAAAAAAACAGTATATTATCTGTAAAATAATGCATAATATTTACTGGATTTTCGCAGAATCCAGTAATTTCAACTGAAATAGGAATTTTTCCCATGTAATATAGTACTTTTCTGGTATTTATTATGTTTTTTTTATTTTACCACTTAAATTTCAGGTCCTTACTGAATAATCAATTGTAATACTGTCATTTCCCTTTGTGAATCCCAATTACACTGCTTTTTTCCTTGGGAATAACGTAAAACTGCAAGAGTTCAGTAAAATTCAGGTACATATACTTGAATTATGCTCGTGACGTCAACGCCTATGCCCGCGCCACAAATGGATAACCTCAAACCTCAAAAAAATTACTTGGTGCGTCGGTGACACGGTGACCAGTGTGTGTGTAAATGTTCATGTCAGTTCCAAGTGTTTTTTTAAGGTAAAACAATTTCATTCATATAACTGTAGATCTAAACACAGTAACCAATATGTTCACGTGTAGAACTTGTAATTACAATTGTTTGATTATAGAATAATATAATAAACATCAGTATTTGCATAGACAAAATGGAGGAGCAGAATTCCCTTGCTTATATATCAATTGTAAAGTAGTTTTAACAAATTAGAGAAATATTTGTTTTTGTTAGTTATTGTTGTGTGATGAGCCTCTTATTTTCATTTATCATCAGTATATAAATGAGAAGTTTCGATTTTTCATTTTCGTTTTCTAATTGTTACATAATGTTATGTAAGGTTTTCTAATCTGTGGTTATGTATAAATGTGAGCATCGTCAGAATGACTAATGTATTATAAGACATTTTATTTTTGTTTGTTATGTTGAATAAATGTTTTCTTTGGAATTGACATTTTTATTACAAACATCTCAACCTTTCAAATATAGAATTAACAGTATAAAAGTACACTGTAAAATGTACCTATCATTATGTAATAAACCAATGAAAAAGTACCTGATGGTAAAAAAAGAGCTAAATCACATGTGAAAATCCTATAGAATATATCCAGATTAATGAAAATAACTAGGTGAAAATACAATATATTCACCTGAAAATCGCAAAGTTATAAAGCAGTTTATATTATGTATTATTACACAAAACAACTAAAATTACCATGTGAAAATACCGAATATTTACCTATGGATCGTGAAGTAATAAAGCAGTATATATTATGTATTATTATTACAGTACAGGGACTGTAAACACCTTTTACATATCTGTTTTTATAGTGTACTATCTATCACCCTCCTATTATATGATTTCAGCTGAAGAAATGGACTTTTGTTCATCGTTTCAGAAAAAATATCAAAGAGATTTCTTCCAAAAATTTTAGGTCATCATAAACCAGAAGTATATAAAAAGCAGAATCTTCAATTCAACTTCATAATGGCATAAAATATAATGCATTCCATCCAAAGGCTCTCAACGTAAGTTTTGAATTCATGTATAGGATTGCTTCAGAAATAATTTTTATATATTTATTATTTTTTTTACGTTTAAACGTTCTATAATGGTACTAAGTATACAATGAATACTTCTTATAGCCAGAAAAATGTTAATAATTGACTTCACAGTTGGAATTTGAAATAAGTAGGTACTTACTTATCTATTGAATTTTATCACAAATCTGAATATTTGCCCATAAACAGTATCCGCCATAAAGTTGGCTACACCTAGTGACAATAAGAATAAATCTTGTTTTCATAATCAACCTTCCGCTAAATGTCTATTTCACAAATATTCGATTAGTTTTGACCAAACATCATGTGATTTAGGTTATTAAAGCTGTTTTCAGATAAAACAAAAATGTGTAATGTTTCTCAGTAAGGGTATAGAGGATTCAAAATTGAATTTTTAAATTTTTTTCTAATCTGTTTCAAAGTTTATATATGAGTCCTCGTTGGATTCCGAGCACATTTTTCCAATAAATTTTTTGATATTTTGTCAATTTGACCAATTTTTTGGCGCCACTGACAACTTTTTTTAAATTCCCGCTAAAACTGAGGTTACGTTGTGTGAGTCGCAATGAATTTTTCAGTTGTTAGACATGCAGAAATGAACAGCCGTTACAGTATTTCAGAAATTTTAATAATGAAGTTATTTCCCAAAATGTAGTCAACTGCATGGATAAAATCATCATTATCGTTAAATCGGTTTATTGCAGAATTCAAATATTGTGGTACTTGTTATATAAGTACATATGAATATTTGAAATTCAGATTCGAATCCATGAAAAATAAGATAAATTACTTTTAAACAAGGCTGCCGTGGTCAACGTCATTAGTCACAGCGAATTCTCCTTAGCAAAAAATGTACTAAAGAGCATTGTTTATTAACAACCTTGAATTTGTATAGTCATCATCGAATGATTCTGACGATTTGCTTCGAAATTTACTGAACGCTTGATAGGATGCGGCATCTTATAATCAATCTTCAGTGAAACCGAAAGACGTCGGTAGCAAGTTTCATGATTATCTACTTAAACCTCATCAAACATTTCATCCACTTATGGTTTATAATAATTCGAACATAGAGATATCAGCTCAAAGATCATTTCAATTTCAGCAAATTTTTATTGGAAGTGAAAGTAACCATATCAAAAATATTAATTTCTGTCTTACTTTTTAGCCATTATTCTGTTAGATATATGAATATTTCTACCATGAAAGTCATCCATGCACACCAATGAAAAATACATCACATTCACTGAACAATACTTACAGCCATCGACAATAGTATATTATGATACAAGTTTTATAAGACGCTATTTTGTCGCACGCGTTGTTTGGAGTACGACAAGCGAAACGAGGAGTGCTCCAAGTGAACAAGTGCGACAACGTGTCTTATAAAACGTGTGTCATATGCAATTTTTTCTATTTTGAATTGATTTGAAGAAAAAAATGGATTCAATATCGATAAATAATAGAAACATCTTCGATTGGTAACAATGATGATATTGAAATAATTAAAATTTGACGCACAAGCGTAAAGCCCAGTTTACAGTTGAGCGATTTTGATTAATGCAATACCCAGCGGTGAAAAATTCAATGTTATTATTGTTTTTATTGGTCAATTTAAATGGAATTACACTCTGAATTGAAATTTACCAATTGAAATATTGAGTTTTTCACTGCTAATATCACCAAATCCTAATCGCTCAGAAGCAAACTGGGCCTAACTCTTCTGACTTTCATTTGACAGTTCGATTGTACCAATCTCCGAATAATAAAAAATGCGTATCGAAATAGAGGCTATTTCGACACGCATTTACGTTGCACAATGACTTCATTATACAATCAAAATAGAAAAAAATATGTAGAACTTATATTAGATTGTAAATTGAAAAGTGTGGTCATTCAACTATGGGAGACGAGCTCATTGTAGAATATTATTTTTCTAGAACCACCCAGTAGTTATATACAGTAACCAAATATAGGAATATAGATAATAACGAGATTTATGTATATATACCTATAATAATCAATCGAATTGTAATTTTGAAGCTATATATTCACGTGATACATCAACGAAAGTTTAAAAAAACTTTCTGAAGTGTGAGAATAAGTTAAAGGTATTTCTGAAACTTTATTATCTATTATACTTATTTGTGTAAAGCTACAATTGGCATGGTTCCTTATAAGCGAGCAGTCGCGCTCCAATGTTTACAACACCCATATATACTAACAATATCATGGAATTATTGCCAAAGCTTTGATGAGATTCATAGTGAACTAGTTAAAATGTCAAACAGCCGTAAATCGAGGCAGTCTCCCTCAATAACATTTTACAACTTGTTTGTCTTCGCCTGTTCGGTCACTCAAACTGTAAATAAGGAATTGTTCAATGTTCTCGGAAGGCTTTTTCATGGCCTACATTTTTTTGAAAGTTCGAAATTTTACCTGCAAGAACCGTATCAACAGTCTGCCGTAACGAATATGGTGCAGAAAAAAATAGTAACGCAGTTGTTCGGCATTGACTTCATCGTAATCCATTAACTCGAGTCGAACGTACAGGGTGGTTGAGTTGTGAATCTAATATTGTACCTGGAAAACTTGACCTCTATTTCCCAAAATTTGACGTCGAGATTGTTTTTGACGTTGACATTGTTTGAAGACCCATCATATTTTGAATTCATTGTTCATATAAATATTAAGATAATAAGTAATAGTTGTTGTATTCTGAAATTAAATTTCGAAATATTCGAGTTCGAAGATATTGAAAAAATGTTTTTGTTTCACTCCGAATAGATGCACCCGTTTTGAGTTAATTTGATTTGAAAATGTTAGGTATAGCTCACCCAGTATAGGGTTTAGTATTATTTTTATTTCTCACTTTTTACACTTTTTTGTTACTGATAAAAAAGACTGCGAGACATTGCTTTTACGATGTACCAACTAGGCGAAGAGATATTAAATACGACTCCATATTTGATGAGCTATTTTTATTAAAAAGTCAAAGATTTAACAGAAAATAGATCTACAGTATATCTTGTTCACTCAGGTACCAAATGATATCATCTTGTATTTCAAAATTTTTACTTGAGTCTTTATTTTCCAACATTCAAAATCCATATTCAGGCAAATCTGAGAAAAAAAATGTGAGATTGCTTGATGATATTGCTACGGCCAACCAACCTACCATTGGTGGTCAAGGACTCCAGACGAAGATTCAGTATTCTGACCTCTGAGAATATCGTGATAGTATATATGAGACATCGAGGAATCTTTCAAGATACCATCTCTATAGAAACATCCAGTATTTAGTATTTTTCAAACACCTCTAAATCGCAACATCTTTCAATATACATATTGATTCCAAATTGCTATTCTTCGACTTTGAGATATCTTGTTTATGTCAAGCTGATCAGACAAAATATTATGATTTTTATAGATATTTTCATTAACAAATCCTTTTTTCCGACCTATATTCTTTCATCTACCAGAATTATTATTTCTATCGAACATTGTGGAACTCATTGCCTTATGGAGATGCCCTTTCTAATGCCTATGACCTCAAAAAAAAATAAAAAGTGCTGCAGCATCCATGCATTACATACTTTGGCACACACAGCTAATATTTGCCCAGGAACAATAACATTTTTAGAGTTTTCTATACATATACTGATTCACGTAAGAAGAATATAAACAGGAATAAACTAATTGACTTTTCCATTCATACAATAAAAGTGAAAGCAATTTGAGCCAATGTACAAATAGAGACATAAGGTGGGAGTTCACTTTCAGTCTCCCGACCTAACCCAACAGCATAAAACTCCCAACTTTCACATTCTGCAATACTGCCAATACCCTAATAAATATGAAAACGCGCAGTGAATGGTCGGGGGTGGGTAGATTTCACAGGGCAGCTGGCGAAATAAAAGACTGGCGACAACCTTAGGGGGTCGCAACCCCTCCCGCTCACACTATAGCGGGGTATATCGGTGACATTGTCAAACATCCGAAGACCGAAGGCCAGATTTAGTTGCAATTGAATCCCGCACCGAGCAGTGCGAGTGCATCAGTGTCCAAGACCAAGATGAGTGCGGACTTTTCGAGTGACTTCTGGAACCCGGGCTACTACCATCATGCCTCCGGTTACGTGTACAATTCCGGTGGTTATCAAGGTCACGCGGCTTATCCCCACGTCGAGGAAGCATCGCCGTACCAGATCAAAGAAGAGCCACGGTATAACAACTGCAGATTCATTTCGAATCAGGGCTATTCAAACTCGGGACCACCAGCCATCAATCAAAATTTCACGAGTGATTTGAACCAGTTTGACAGTTGTAGACAAGCTTATTCGTTAGCGACGAATTCCCCGACTAATGACTTGAGTCCCAGTTCGGCTTTGAATAGATCGGATGAGTCGACGGCTAAGGAAGAAGACTCGCCTGCGCTCAGAGCTTTGCTTAGCAGGCCTGGCGGTAAGAAAATCAGGTATGATTACACCGATTTGCATAAGAGTGCCCATGATGGTTATGGCGGAGGTGAAGCGGAGGGGACTTTTGATTGCGACGATAAAGACATGCCTTCATTCCCTGAAGACGAGGGTTCATCTTCAGAAGTGAAGAGTGCCGATGATCAATTGATGGGTATTCAAGGCAGTATTTATCCATGGATGAAGAGTTCACATGGTAATTGACATTGTTTCTCAGTTTATGTAGTTAACTTTAGAATTATATATGGTTATTTCAGCATTATATACTCGGGACACTCAAAATAAAACGTTTTTCGATAACGAACTATTATCTAACAAAAGTAATTTGATTCTTTCGAATTGGGTAGATCAATGAGCAAAGACCGATCTTAACTATACCAGAAAAATATGCTGAGACTTATAACGATACTTCCATTTATTGAGATACATGAGATTTTGCCTTTCTTCAACTTTCCTGTGATTGCGACCTTCCACAATGTGAAAAATCAATAGAATCATTGTAGAAAATGTATAATATGCCAAGTATGGAAGGGCCAACTTAACAAACGTATTCGAATGGTTACGATGATACGTTTTTTCTTTCAGATCTAATTTATCAGTAAGTTGCCGTATTTTGGAATTCACCTGCCAAATTCGAAATGAAATAAATAATGAGTGACACTATTCATAAAGATGACGACAACGCAACAGTTATTGTTGTCATGTTCTTCTGTGTTGCCCTGTATATTTCTCAAAATACATATTTGAGCATAAAATTGATACGCTCGGAGGGTTTTGTGAACCCTTGTATAGCATCGGGAATATGGAATTCGTTGGAATAATTCGCCACAAACTGCATATAAATTCAAAATATTCTATCAGCCATATTTCCGCACAAAACTTTCGGGAATTTAATATCTTCTAGCTGTACCAGCTGATCAAACTCAAGTTGGCACTATTGCTAACTTATTTAAAATGGAAGATACGAGGTCTAAGGTCTAACAGAAAACCAATTGAATATCGCGTATTTGATTCATTGGAAAAATTATTTTCATATAAATATCCATCATGAATATTTATAATGGGACACCCTGTATATTTCAATATCAATCGATTGCCAACTCTTTCCGGAACATAAATGGTTATAATAAATTTGATCCTAAAACCACAAATAAAGTTATGCTCATTTTGGGATTTCGACAAGTCTCATGAAATAATCCATTTATTTGTGATTTCAGGATGAAATTTATAATAACTATTCATGTTCCGGAAGGAGTTGAAAATCGATTGAAATCGAAATATAATGGGTGTCCTTTTGAATTTTTTTTTTTTTGAATTTATTGAAAAAACGATTTACAATTATTGTTTTACTGTTAGCACCACGTTTATCAGCTGAAAAAATAGTATTCATTCTCTGATTCAACCGACCTCGTATCATCAATAATAAAAAAGTGAGCAATAGTGTCGACTTGAGTTTGATCACCCTGTAGGTATGTATACATGTTTATCAGAGATAGGAAATAGTACCCAAAATTCGACGAAATTCTACTGCATAATTTTGGTCACACCGAAAAAAAAACATGCTTCATTTGATAACCAGTCAATAGTTTGATATTGTTTTGGTGACATTATCATATCGTTACTACCAATCAGACAAAGGCATGATTCTGCAATTTATGGGGATTCCAGGACCTAATCTTACACCAATAATCGAAGAGTTTTGCGTGCCTGATCAAAACTTCAAACTCAGTTTTCAATAAACTCACTATGAAAATGCAGTTTCTTATCTTTGGGTCGTACCAATTCCAACCATAAACCAACTTTTTTTGTTCCAATTTTTCCTCACGATTTTCGTTTACAGCATCCGATTCGGCATCCAGAGGAAGCAAGCGGACCCGTCAAACCTACACCCGCCACCAAACCCTCGAACTAGAAAAAGAATTCCACTTCAACAAATACCTTACGAGGCGTCGTCGCATCGAAATAGCCCACACTCTGTGTCTGTCAGAGCGACAAGTCAAAATCTGGTTTCAAAACCGCCGGATGAAGGCGAAGAAGGAAGGCAAGTTCGGCGTCCTGGTGCAAGAACCTGAGCAGGCCGCTGACTTGAACATGAACCAGAATGTGTTCATGAGCAATGCGAGCTTTCCCAAAGATTACTACGGGCCAATTGTGGAGAGCGGGTCAGAGACATCAACAGGCGGTAAGACAAGCAGCTTGTTTGGGGACAATATAGCGAGACCGCTGACTGCGTTGAGGAATATACCAGGTCCTCCGCTTCCACCTTGAGTTTATTATCGGTTCCTAAGAGAGCAAATATCAAAATTGTGCATATCAGTGCCATTGGAGTGATAGAGTTTTGTTTATTATACAAGGGGTGTCAATTTTGAAAGTTATGCACTCTTGAGAAGAAAGTCGGATGACTTATTTGAAACTCTATATAGTTACAAACAAAATTCTCCTAAATTTCTTCCTGGACTGAGTCGGCACAGCCCAATCAGGAATAATCATTAATTGAGCTTTTATTCATCATTTTATTCTCTATATATAGCTCAATATACAGGGTCACTCACGGTCGATGGTACCTTGGATGTTTACGGAGAACGGGACGTAGGATTATTCTGAAAATTTGGTTTATTAGGTAATTAGTTTTGTTCTATCGATCTAAAATACTTTCAGCGTTGAGGCGTTGCCGCTTCTATCAAAAAGTAGCAACAACTTTGTTATTTCAAATGAAACACCCTGTATTTTATTTCATTTTTAGATTCTTCCTGAAGAGCTGATTTCGTCGATCTATCATACTTGGGGTATAGCGAGAAAGATTACAGAGATATAGGGTGTGAAAAATCGAGATTTTTCAAATTTAGGAGTTTTTTGTGCCGAAACTATCCATTCTTGCTCAAAACGGCTTACATGTCCCTATCTCAACTTTCCATTTACTATCGATTGATATTTAATTGAAACAAATACGGGTGGTTCAAAATTTTGAGTTTTGCATCACCCTCTATTTGTTTCTATTACATGTCAGTAGATAGTAAATGAAAAGTTAAGATAGGGACATGTAATCTGTTTTGAGCAGAAATGATTAGTTTCGACACAAAAAATTCCTAAATTTGAAAAATATCGATTTTTCACACCCTATATCTCTGTAATATTTCACGCTATACCCCAAGTAGGATAGATCGACGAAATCAGCTGTTCAGGAAGAATCTAGAAATGAAATAAAATACAGGGTGTTCTATTTGAAATAACAAAGTTGTTGCTACTTTTTGGTAGAAGCGGCAACGCCGCAACCCTGAAAGTATTTTAGATCGATAGAACAAAACTGATTACCCGATAAACCAAATTTTCAGAATAATCCTACGTCCCGTTCTCCGTAAACGTCTAAGGTACCATCGACCGTGAGTGACCCTGTATAGCTCAACTTTCCTTCTCCGTACTTCTGAATTTCTCTTCCTATATATTTTTACAGCAAATGACTGATGGAACTATACTGAACTCATCATCAGTTGTGTTTTTCTTTGGGTATTTTCGATACCAGTGATCGCTTTTTTTAACGATCTATTCAATGATAATCACACATAGGGGGTTGTTTTGACTTGAAAATGGTTTGAGCATCTCTTGACATCTCATTTCTTATCCTAGATATTTCAGTAGTAACTTTTGAATTTGACACACTGTGTAGGCATCAGAGAGAGAGAGAGATTCGAACTTATTTTATTATTAGATATTCTGGTGCTCCTTATTTGATTGTTCCTCTGTATATGTAATCATAGGCTTTCATCAGTTTATGATTTTTATTCGATTGTTGTCTGTGAAAACTAATCTGAGGTCACCAAAATGTTTACATTGGATGATGAATATGCATAGGTATGAGAAATAATATCATATCTGAGTTTTCCCAAATGATTTAGTGTGATTGAGAAATATTTTTTGCATAGTGTGCATCGATATCTATTTTAAACATATACTAAGTACAATTATAGGCGTTTTTATCAAGTCACTAGAATTTTAAGTGTGAGAATATTTATAGAGACTATTTATTACAATATACCAACTTTTGCCAAATACCTATTGTATAGTTAAGAATAAATATGTACATAAACATCCCTAAATCTCCTTATACTCATTTCAACAGATCTCCAAACTCAACCCTTTCATCTATACGCCTTGAGCGGGTTGATAATTTGTACAATATTTTGACAACCACACTTGTACAAATAAATTTATGATGGATAATCCTGACAAATTTCTCCTGAAAATGGTATTGAATATTAGTTATGCTCCTTTGATTCTGTCAAACAGCGCCAATTTGTTCATCTCTAGGTAAGTATGGGTATTTGAATCATTCTGACAAAGGTAAGAAATAGCAGGTAAATGTTTTACAGGGTGAGTGGGGGTTTCACTCTCCTATCTACTATAGTTATTCATTTGTCTATGTTGAAATTGCATTCTTTAATAATAATATTCCAGCTGAAAATATCTGAAGTGGACAAATTCTTGATCTTGATTATTAAAATAATCAAAAATATAATGCACTTTGACCCAATTTATTAATACTACTGAATTTCATTTCGAAAAAATCCAAATGATAACATGCATGGTTCCACATTTTTACTCTCAACATAATTATATAGTTAGATTCAGAGCATTACATTTAGTGTTTATACCATTCAGCAATATAAAACTCGAACTAGAAATAAATTCTTTCCATTTTATCACTTGACTGACATTTATTTTGAACTTTCTTTTCAAATAATGAAATGGATACTTTTATAAGTTTCTCTATCAGCAGATTCTTGGTGCTTTCGCCGCTAATTTGGTCCGCCCTGTATAATGTACTTTGAAATGTATACAAAATTATTATATATACAGGGTGGACCATACTTGAGGGGATAAAGAGATATTGTTTGGACCAATAAAGTAATGCTGTGGAAAAATACAGGGTGCTGAAGTTGGATCATTTTTGTGTTTCTCGCTATCTAAATTGGTGTGAAGTAACAGCAAAATAGGCAGGACCTCTGAGGATTTCAATTAGAGTTCCAATATTTTTCAGAATGTTTGTATATATACTTTTTCAAAACGAATCATCATGCATCATTTAATTTAATAAATGAGCCTATAACGAATGACGAATACATTAAAAAAACAATATGAGCAGATCAATCAACGAATTTGCCAAACATTTGCTTCACTTACAACGCATCAAGTAGGTTTGTACCCACAATTTTCTTAAAACTACATCATCAAGCAAGACTAGCAGACAATTCGCATTGTAAAGTAGGTACCCATTGAACAGGAAGAGAAAGTAGGTCGTACCTACCCATCGACCATCATAAAACTGTCATTTCCGTTTGTGTTTGCTACAAAACGGACTCCAACCGTCAGTTACATTCTTCCAACCCTCCACGTGTTGCATGATGCATTTAGCCCCGAGTTAGAGACTGATGCAGCAGCTGATGCGAAAGATCGAGCGTGCGCTTTGCACCCTTAAAAGATGGCTGACCCGCGATGGCTAGGTCTGTGTTTGGTGTTCCTTGAGAATTGAGGATGAACTTGATGCGGTGCTAAGTATATTGGAAAATGTGGGAGAAGTGCTAGTTGATGGTTATTGTCTCAGTGCAGCAAAAATTGATATCTGAAGGTGAGTTTGTGGATTTGTAGTATTATAAGTTTCAGATGAACATTCGAATTTTCAAACCACTCTGTGCACAGAAATGAATGCGCATGTGCTGTATGTCAATATTGTCAATTGAATCATGAATGAAAGATTCACCCATAAACTCATCATCAGATTTGAATTTGATATTCGATATAAAATCATTTTAGAATTATTGATGTGTTGATATAGAGCTTATTGATTATATAATTGTAATATTTACAACAACTACACTGATGTTGATGATTTTATAGTGTTTCATTCAAAGAAGCCATACTTATTATATATATCTATACGAAAAATGAGATTTTGAAACTCAAGATTGTCGTACATAATTCAGTAAAAGTAATTCATCAACCCTCTCATTCATTCTTAAAATAATAATTTATGTACTACTATATTAACTAATAGCAGTCATTACATTACATCGGGTGCCCCCCAAGGTAGCAATCTAGGTCCACTACTTCTCAATGCTTATGATTAATATTTTACATGTTAACTGCTCAATGCGAATCTATGGTTTTCAATTTTTTTTCTTGAATATCTTCTCACATGGTACTTATATCTATTTTATATATACCTATCGTTAAATTTGCTACATAAATTTACTGATATAACTACCAACAACTAATCTTATCTTTAACATTTTGCAAACCTGGATCTAATTCGAATTTGAGAATATTCTTATAAATTTCATATCCTTTGGAAATGCAATTCAGAGTCTGGTGACAATAAAACTAGAAACTACCTTGCTGATTTTAGGTTGGTACCTCACTTGATGAGACTAAGTTGAAATTTTGGAAAATGACTGTAATTATTCTCATCATACATTTCGCTACTGGTATCGACTTTTAGGCGATGAAAATTAGGTAAATATACAGGTTTTTTCAAATTCGTAGCTCAATATTGGGATCTCGAGAACCGTAACAGATACGAAGAAATTTGGATTGGGGAAGAGTTCCAGAATTTTCTGGTAAAAACTATAGTGAAAAAAAAATCCGCGATAGCTCTTTCAGTTTTCGAAATAAGTATTCGAAAAAAACTGAATCTTTGAATTAACCATTTTATTTTATATTCTTGCTTTCTTTATGGAGATTCAACAATACTGATAGCACTTCTTCATTGCAATACTTTTTACGATCTTCATAACAGCATCATTTGATTTTGACTTCGACATTTCGTGTTCTCGCGGCCATCTTCAACTTATTTCTTACTTATACGAAGAAGCATTTTTTTCCATATTTGTCACCATGAACTGACCCCTGAAATACAACATTACCAAGTAAGAGTTATACCTGATCAACAACTCTTTCGCTACTGAAACTTATCGATAACAAATAAATAAAATAAATAAAATCTTGAAGTGTTAATGTATTTCAGGGGTCAGTCCATGATGGTGATACTTATGGAGAAAGATGCATCTTCGTATTGAAAAAAAGTTGATGATGGCCGCAAGAAGACGAAACGTCGAACTCAAAATCTAAGAATGATGTTTTGAAGAACACAAAATGTGGCATAGAAGTTTTGTTGTATCTCCAGTAATCAAGCAAAGATAAAATAAAATGGATAATTCAAAAATTCAGTTTATTTCGAATATTTCTAAAACTGAAAGAGCTAACGCAGATTTTTTTACCATAATAATGACCATAAAATTCCTCAAGTTCGCCCCAATTTCAAGTTATTCGTTACGGTTCTCGATATCATAATGATTAGCGAAGAATTTGAATGTATATATAATACGATACGGTCGTACAAGACAAATTTGCTATACCGGTTGACTCATTTTATTATTATGTAAAAATTCGGATTTTCTGAACATAAATCAACAATGTTTTATGAAATGGCACCTTGTGTATTTTTATAGCCTTGAAGTTCTTTTTTCAATTATATATCACATACTGGCATTATTGAGAAACATCAAGTTGGCTGTGAAGAAGTTGATACTAGTTGAAACAATACTTATGATGCCAAATGTGGCTGAAAGGAATTTTGTATGTGAATTCAAGGCAAAATATTCATTCAAACATTCCAATTTTTCTTTTGGTTGTTTGCTCTGTTGTTTGTTGCAGCAAAACGGGGGTCCCCACATGGATGAGAAACAGACATTCAGTAACCCAGTATTGGCTGTATTCAATGGAGACGTGGACCTATACTTTAATCATCATTATTGAATCGTCCTAATGGTTTGTATCGTCCACTATTCAATTTATCATCCGAGCTTCCTAATGGATTCTGTGGAATATTTATCTCACTTTTGGTTTCCACTGTATGATTTCATTGAGCAGATGTATGATTAGTTTTTTTTCACATAATGGACGAGGGAATGTGGTGTCTTTATGTACGGGACTGTTCAAATATCATTAAATATAACAGTGACCGGTAGAAAGTACGTACCTATACCTATCATATGGGACATTTTTTACTTATAAATTTTGATGAATACCGTTATGTGTAACCGCTTCTGCATTAGGAAATACGTTGTAGTATGCCCTTCGTCTTTAAGTACAATTTTTGAAAGAAATCTGAGATGAAAAATACTATGATCATTTTCTGTCATAAAAAAATGTCTATTCGAAAAAATAGAATTTCGGCAAAAAATCTCAGTATATAGTAAAGCCAACAGAAGTATTCTGAACAATATTTTTCAAGGATTCGCAAGCTATTTTGATCGGAGAAAATTTGAAATTTGGGAAATTGCTGAGTATTTATATTCATAAGTTCTTGTCATGTTCAAAATTAAACCATGGTTTTGTATTGATGGAGATTATAAATAAAAATTGTGTAGATTCAAGAACCTTTATTGAAACTGTACAGTGTACAGTATCGGGATTATATCATGCAGATATTTCAGTGCCCTATTATGAAGCAGTTGAACACATGGTCATAATATACCATCATGAATGAAAAGAATCACTAGTAGAATTAATAAATTTGAACAAAATCCGTACCTACCTATATACAATATAGAAAAAAACGTCATGAATATATTGATATTGTACAATCAACTTACCTCATCATAAACTTTTGACAATATTTTTCCAAATAGAATTACTTCTTTTATTTTTTTGTGCACAATTTTCGGACACTGTATAAATCATGAATATTTCAAAGTTTCTAAGGCATATTGTTCGCGAAGATTAAGAAAAATACCTTCTGGAAATACCACTTTTTACAGTTTCAAAACTATAAAGGTATAGGATTTTTTGTCTCGAACTATCAGAACAATATATGCTTGGCATAATTATTACAATCTTTTGTGAAATTCGTCGAGTATTCCCGTGTATTGATACAGCATATTTCATGTATCAAGCGATATAAATAGAAATCATAAAAAAAATGTATCTGTCAATTATTCAAGATTCATTAAGAGCATACTACATCTCATACGAATCTTGTCAAGTAATTGAAAAAATATCAAAATATTCCAGTAGTAATTTCTAATCAGCCTTTTTGGTTTAATCAGCTTTATTAATTCAATTCATTTCTTGATATATTTCATGCAATCGAAAATAAAATAATACTCATCACTGGTTAGTACATAAGTTCCTTGAAGACCATCCAAGGCAGTTGACTCTATTTATATATTCCATGATTATAGGTCTATTATTTTGAGGAAAATTGGATGATACCTTAGAGGTTGCTGATCAGAAATCCCATATAGGACACATGGCTATAGTATCTTATAAAAATATATAAGGTGTTCGATTTCCAATGTCTACCACTTGGAATTTAAAAGTGTGATGTATCTGTGTGATGATTCTGTTTATATTCAGTTTGTCATTTGGCTTTATAGGTAGTTGTTTTTATTTGTTTCTATTTCAATAAGAAGGCATACTATCGGCTGCTACATTTTTTATATGCATGGGTAGATACTTAGATTTCCAACTCAAGTGTTTCAATATTATTGTCGACACCACGAAAAGAAAAAGATAAAACTTACATTTCGTACCTGACCATAACGCAAGGATGGTAAAAAAAATAGAGAAGGATGTGGTTCATTGCCATAAGACGCAATGTTGGCACATCGAACAGCGTTCGTGACGTCACTGACGGCCCTCAATCTTTGTTTACATTTATGTTTCGATATTCATATTGTGGCACAATTGTGGATTGTGGCTGTACGAATTGTTTTTTTCTTCTTCCTATAGAGTTCTTCAATAATTGTAGGTATATAGACAAATTACTCAGTAAGAAGATTTAGTGGTGTGGATAAATTTTAATAAATTATTACATCACCTCCATTGAAAAGTGTGTAGTGTTTATTAAATCATTTCAATTTCATATATCATCTGATATTTTTGGACAAAAACCAAGAGGATTCCAGTATTATTTACCACACATTTCCAAAAGGCACTGATTTTATTGTTTGGGATACTTATTTGAAAAGGTGGATGAGTTGTGAACATGCAGATGTTGTGAATCCTGATACAAGTCGCATACATTAGAGCTATGAATTGTCCAACCAAATTTAAGAAAGAGATCTACAAAATGGGCAGATAAAAATGTATTATGAAAAAGGAGTACCTATTCTCATTATTTTTTGATGTTCCATGTAATCAGATTCAGGAATTTTGTATACTTCGAGCTATAATAATTAGGATATAAAAACCTGCAAATAAAAGAAACAACCTGTATTGCATCTATATAGTAGAGTACAATGTAGAAATGAAGAAAATAGTCAGCTAATGAGAAAATCGAAATAGATGTCAATATATTTTAAGTATACCTATTATTATGTATAATGTACCTATAAATTAAATTAAAGAATGTATTCTATTTTCACCATTCACTGATAGTTGTTAAACTTGATAAAATATATGTAGTTATATCAATTTCAATTCAAAATATGAATGCTTGTTATTCATTACCTATGAAGTTTCAATAACCTGTGTGCATTGAATAATATATATGCACACACAGTACATGCATCATTCATCAGTACCTATGAATTCTTTATTGAAATTTTACTATTTTTAATATGAAATTGTAATCAAGATAGGTATTAGGTACATACCTATTTATGGAATAGGTATATTTCCTGTTTTGTACACGTTGAATTATTATCTCATGTATTATTTTCTGGGTGGATATTCAGGAATTTTTGTGAAGTTTTTGTTCACAAAAATTACTAATATTTGAAGCCATATGATACCAATAACCATCAATAATCAATATGTATCGATTATCAAAAGGTACATCACAGTAAAATTACTTTTAATTCCCATTTAGTGATTTTCAAAGCATTAATAATTTTGAATTCAGGGCCGTTGACTACGTCATCGCGCGCCTTCGGAAGCCACGCCTTTTGGCCGATAAAATCGCTTGAATGAACCATCCTTCTCTAGTTCACCATCCTTGACCATAACGTACCTATCAGTTAGGAAATAAAGATTGATAGCTGAAGTTTGGCTGGATAAAAAAAGAGTATGTATATGTAATGTTTGAAATCGCCGCTATCGATGAGTGGACGAACTTGAACCCCGCGAAAGCCGAAAATAATCATTGTTCTCTGATGAAACCCAGCCGATCCATATCGCTGTTCCAGACTGCTTCAGATTGCCTATATCGCCTAGGAAAATGTCGCCCAGCTAATGAAACAACCGAAACAAGAATGAGAAATTCAAACTTCCCGGAGCATCCGAAATTCCAAGGGCTTATTTCTCCGGTGAAGTTGGCATGTTATTGGAAACGGCGCAGCACTTCCATTAGACCAGATGTTCTGTGGCAGGATCCTGAATATGCAGGGGGGTGTGTATTGGCACATAATAGGTTCAGTGACGTGTTCCACTAACCCTGACAGGAGGGTCGCGGGGCTGACGGGCCAGGGTGCGTTGAGGGGTGAGGGGGTGAGGTCTGATGGATTACCAGGCCGCCCTGTCAAACGCAAGATGGATCTGCCATTCTTGAAATATCATTTCTTACCGATTTTGCTAGAACGCAATACGATTAAGATTAGTTTGAATATAAAGGTATATTCAAATCAATAATTCAGTGATAATCAATGTGTGATAAGAAGATATACGGATTTATAGTTTTATATAGCTTTACGTGATGCATGATGGCTCTCTCACAGAAATCTCATCTTTTGCGATTTCGAGTTGTTTGAAACAAATTGAATTTCATCAACTTTGATTTTTCTTTGAAGTAGAAACAAATTCTTATATTTTGGTTGTATAATGAAGACATTGTGCAACGTAAATGCGTGTCGAAATAGCCTCTATTTCGATACGCATTTTTTATTATTCGGAGATTGGTACAATCGAACTGTCAAATGAAAGTCAGAAGAGTTAGACCCATCAGCTTACTTCTGAGCAATTTGGATTTTGTGATATTAGCAGTGAAAATTTCAATGTTTTAATTGGTAAATTTCAATTCAGAGTGTAATTTCATTTAAATTGGCCAATAAAAACAATAACGAATCAACTATAAATAAATGCGACGGGACCATGATTTATATAAAAAATAACATATCAGCAGACGTAACAACAGTGAAAATAAATGACAGTCGTTTCCTAAGAGCTACTTTCACCACTAATCATCTTTCGAAACAGAATAAAATAGGACTGACAGCATATTACAGACCCCCCGCGACAGACAGTACTGAATATATTGACGATTTGGAAAACTACCTATCCACCTTAAATAAAAAAAACATAGAAATTTTTCTGGGGGATATAAACATAAATTTATTAAATATCCATAATAATCAAACAAACAACTATTTGAACATTCTAGGTTCTAATGATTTTATCTCTTACATAAACAAACCAACCAGAGTAACTAAAGATACAAAATCCGCTATTGATCATATTTTCATAAGAATAGAAACTTGTTTAAAAAACAGCGTATCAATTTCACCAATAATTTTTTGTACAGACATGACAGACCACTTTACCCCATTTGTAAACTTTACTTTCTCAGAAACCAAAAACCAAAAACAATCCAAACAGAATAAAATAAGGCAAAATATCCACTATAAAAAATTGAACACATTACTTTCAACAGAAACATGGGAAAGTGTTTTGGTTGAAACGGACCCGCAGCAAAGCTATGACATTTTCATTAGTAAATTAGTAAATCACATAAAATCATCCACTTCTAATCAGCCATTAAAAAACAACAAATCAATAATCAAAATCAAACCTTGGATTACCACAGGGCTAGTGAACTCCATAAAGCATCGAGATAACCTAAAAAAACAACTGCTGAAAGAGTATTCAACAGAGTTAGAGTCGGAATATAAATCATACAGAAATAAATTAAACTCCCTGTTAAAAAATACAAAAAACGAGTACTACAAAACACAAATAAATCAGGCAGGTTCAAACTATAAAAAAATTTGGAACATAATAAACAATATACGAGGTGGTGATCAAAAGAAAAACATCGAAAATAATGACATCATACTCGAAAACAATATTACGGTCAGTAATAATACATCAAAATCAAACGCATTCAACAAATTTTTTGTTGACATTGGTAAAAACATGAGCCAAAAAATACCAAAGACAAACTTACCCAAAAACTTTTTATCCGATATTAAAGTAAATCAATCCCTATTTTTGGATCCTATAACAAAAAATGAAATAGTCATAATAATAGCGAATCTAAAGAATAACTCCGCACCAGGACCCGATAGGATTAACTCAAAAACATTGAAAACAATTCATACCAATATTTTAATACCGCTTGTCCACACAATTAATCAAATTTTCTCAACGGGTGTCATACCGTGGCAATGGAAAATTACCAATGTAACGCCAATTTTCAAAGCAGGAAAAAAATCACAAATCAATAATTATAGACCTATATCTATGATAAATACGCTAGCGAAAGTATTTGAACAATGTGTCAAGAAAAGACTGGTTGAATTTTTTGATAAACACCATATAATAACAGACAGGCAATTCGGCTTCGTGAAAAACTCGAACACAGAAAATGCCATTATGGATTTTCTCGAAAATACCGTGAAGGCCGTGGACAGGTCAACCAAATGCTTGGCCGTTTTCCTGGACCTGGCCAAGGCCTTCGACACGGTTGATCACGAATTATTGATGGAAAAATTGTATAACTATGGTATTCGAGGAATTGCATATGTGATGATGAAAAACTACCTATCCAATCGAATCCAACGGGTGAAAATTGGGAATGAAATAAGTCAGGAACAAATTGTAAAAACGGGTGTACCACAAGGGACAGTATTGGGACCGATACTCTTTCTTATTTACATTAACAGCATAACAAAAATCAATAACTTCATAGGCGATATAATATGCTACGCCGATGATACTGTACTTATCTACACGAGACCATCATGGCAAGAAATAAGAAATACAGCAGAAACAAACCTACAAAAAATATACTTATGGCTGAATATTAATAAGTTATCGCTTAATGTGGATAAGACAAAGTATCTGACCTTTTCCGCCACACTCCGTGATCAACCAAAAGACTTTAATTTGAAAATGCACACACCACTCTGTAATAATCAGAACATTTGTGACTGTCAGACCATAGATCATACTACTTCAACAAAATACCTTGGAGTCATACTAGACCAACACTTAAAATGGACGGAACATATTAACTTCGTAACAAAACGGCTCCGAGTATTAATGCACACCTTTTATGAACTTCGTGACATACTATCAAAAAAAAATCTTGTTGTACTATATACAACTCTTGCCGAATCAATCATCAAATATTGTATTCCTGCATGGGGTGCAACATTCAAAGCAGCCATCAATCCGTTACAAACCGCCCAAAACATTTTACTGAGAATAATTTTCAAAAAAAATAGACTGTTTTCCACAAAAAAGTTATATCAAGAAACTAACATCTTCAATATTCACTCACTGTACACTTATAACTGCCTTATAAGAATGTTCCATACACAAAAAAATTACACACAAAAACACTCAAGACAAACCCGATCAAAAATGAACTTGGACGTACAAACCGAACTTTTCAATAAAACTGTTACACAAAATTCTTTTCTTTTTTATGGACCAAAAATATTCAACATTCTTCCAAAAAACCTAAAAGATATAAAAACCCTTAAAATATTCAAAAAAGAAATAAAAATGTACGTACAAAATCACCCAGATAAATTTCCACTTTTCCACTGAACCGCATGCTTGTAAATGTGTTTCGTGCATATAATATGTTTTCCATTTTCTTTCACAATAATTTAAGTGTATAATTATTTTATTTTTATTTTCTTTCTCTCCACTATATCATAAAACCCAACTGCGCTGCAATCGAATGCCATTCATAAAAACATACAAAGTAAATGCCCTACTGATTTAGATGTCATAACACAGGCTCCATAGCCTAGCATGAGTCTACTCCAGTAACGCATCTAAATATAGTATTCCATTTGTTAAAAAAAAATAGCCATCATATATATATCAGACTTGTTAACCAATTTGAAAATGGTACATATAACAAATATTGTATTATTATATTGAATAAAGATTGAATTATTGAATTTTTCACCGCTGGCATTGCAATAATGAAAATCGCTCAACTGTAAACTGGGCTTTACGCTTGTGCGTCAGATTTTAATTATTTCAATAATGTCATCATTGTTACCAATCGAAGATGTTTCTATTATTTATCGATATTAAATCCATTTTTTTTTCAAATCAATTCAAAATAGAAAAAATTGCATATATGACACACGTTTTATAAGACACGTTGTCGCATTTTTTCACTTGGAGGACTCATCGCTTCGCTCGTCGTACTCCAAACAACGCGTGCGACAAAATAGCGTCTTATAAAACTTGTATTATAATATACTATTTCGATAAGGATCATTGAGATGTATCACAATGTTTGTTTTCAGGAAGATTTCCTTTAAAGTAAGCGTTTACAATCTCCAAGATTCTCCCATCCTGTTAATTCTTATCTTGGCCGCACCCTGTATATCGAAGTATGATGTCTATATATTCAACCCACAAAATATACAGTGTTGATAAAGCTCACTTTTGAGCATGGAATAGTTGGTCCACAATGTGTAGACTTTTCTGGTATCTGCTTTTATTTGAAAATATGCCGATTAAGATATTTTCTGTTATTGCGTACTTTGATGGATACTTTTTTACTTTCACACCCGTATCGCTATATTTGAATTTTGGTAGTACAAAGTAGACTTTATTCTAGAAGAAAACCGCAGAACTCGTTAAGTTATACATTCTTTTTTGTTTCAAAGATATAGGTCTAGGTATGTGGTATTGTCATATCATGAAAAAAATGTACTGCCAAAGTCAATAAGACCTGAGTTTATTTGAATAAATACATATGAATTTTATCAAGCATTTATTTATTTATTTATATTTACACTGTTCTACAAAAATATATTTCCAATTACAGAACAGGAATAAATTAAACATTACACAATAATAACAATAGAATAGCTCAAGACTAATACATATTACACAATAAGACTAACAATATAAGGCTTGATATTATCTAAGAATATTATTACTGAAGGTTAAACTTCATCACAATAAGATATATCAAAAGTTGTCGCACTGAGGCTCTTTCGCCAAAATATAAAAATTACTAATAGTGTTCGTTGATCTCATTGTGTACTTTCGATTTGAGCGCCATCTGGCGAAAAAAACAATAAGTTCTTGGATTCATGTCTTATTATATACCTTTTCGAAAAATTGAGAATTCAGAAGGAAGAATATTCTAGGAGAGCTACAACCATAATTTTGTGGCCAAATAAATGGTGTGACACATTTTAGACAAAAATGGCGATGGATAATAAAATGTTAGAACATTCAATGTGAAATTTTCAAAATAAAATTTGTCTTGTTCGTAATTGTTTCATTTCCTCTCGATTTGATACACGGTCTGAAAACTATTATGAGAAACAGATTATGTTTGATGAAATAAAAAAAACTGTTTTTTTATCTGCTTTTCCAATTTTTACAACATTTATATAATCCCAATCAAGAGTTTCTTGGTGGAGTTTGCTGATTTCAAAGTATTTTGGTCAATGAAATTTTTTTTGGCGACTGTATAGGTCAGTTTTCACACTGACGATTTTATGTTTTGATGATAAAATTCTGATTCATCCTGTATGTTATGCGGAGAGATTTCCTTTCGGATGACGCGAATAACTATTCAACAATTAATCAATACCGCATATGTTTAATCTCATTGAAAGATCATAATATTTAGATTTTCTCCCAAATTAACTCTTTCATCGCTTCAATTCTTGATAATTTCAGATGCTCAATATTCCTGACCTAAATATAAGAAGTCACTATCCATGGGAATAAAGAGACGTACGTTCATTTTCACTGTTTGGTATAGAGAAAAAGCAAGCTATAGAAGAAAATTAGATTTGGACGTAATTACAATAGCAAAACAAACAATTCGTTACCTATCCCTAATCAGATATAGGTACAGCTAATTCTTTGAAAGCATCTACATCTGTCAATCAATTTTCATGAAATATTAATTTTTCACTAAGGCATTCTCAAATAAGTCTACTCGATTTCGTCTTCATATATACTGAGAGCACTATAAAGAAATCTGCAGGTAGGTAAGGTATTCTATCTTTAGAGAGAACTTCTCACGAAAGATGGAGTTTCTGTATGAACTGACCAACTTGACAAAGCCCGAAAACAGTTAATGGCCAATTTTTTTACTCATATAAATTTAGCACGAGAGCGCGTTTATTGTGGTAGGTAGCTTATCTGTATATACTATTTGTTATATATATTTTTAAATCATATGATGTGGAACTTTAAATGAAATACAACATACCCACACAGTAACCGGCAGAAAGTACCTACATATCACATAATAATTATAGAAATTATTTAATTCAAATAAAAAATGAAACAGCCCTAAAATTGGACAGAGTAACACACAGTAGAAGAAAAATTATTGCTACCGTACAAATAAAGATACGTGCAAATAAAAGAAACTCCAAAAGACGTACAGTGCAGTTAGTATTTTCGTGTTTGGCGGGAAATTTGAAAAAATAAAAAATTATGTCTCAAAATACACTTATTCGACGAAATATTGAAAAATGTTGAACATAAGAATTGTTCATAACCCACATTTCAAAGCTTTATACTAGTTTTGAAGATAATGTTAGAGAAAAAAATAATTTCTCCTTCTTTCTTGGAAAAATACATTTCTGAAAAGTAGTACCTAAACTCTAGAAGAATAAAACAGTAATATTCTGGGAAAAAATTTCTCAAGATTCACAACCTATTTCTATTTAATCCGGAGAAAATTCTTAATTTGTGAATCTGCAATGAGCAGCTGAAGGTTTACATCGCAAATTCACAGATTCTTCACCATTTCCGATATCACCATGCTTGAACCAGGACTTTTTATTAAAATAATTGAATTTTTAATTCATTTATTACATTAAAAAATTTGCATATATGAACAATTTTCTTATATGGGAGTTTATATCGAAGTTTCATTTTTAGGTTTAGACATTTCAACTGATAATAGGTACCCATTTTTGAATTTCAATATCGAAATTCGAAATTCTACTATAAAATTATATATTTCATTTTAAAAAGCTACATAAATTTATATACACCTATTGCATATATAGTCAGTTTTACCTCATTTTGTGACCTCGGAAAAGAAAAATTGCGATCCTCACAATCATACATGTCAATGAATTCTACCCTTAAACTAAAGTAACCTTCGAAAAATTCGCAATGTCCAAACGTCTAGTCTCAGTCGCCATCATGGACAAGGTCATCTACAGGCATTTTAAAACGATTTCAAACTCCTGTCATCCTTCTTCCATCGTCTTTCATGTAATTTTATGCAATAATGCTGGGAACCTTAACTCGTTTGAAGTGCTACAAATGGGTTTAAAGATTTCTTGGAAGAAATTATTCAACCATTTATTCACCAAACTGATGGCACATTCCGGGACAATGATAGTATTTTCAAGGATGGATACCACATTAGCAATCCTATCTGTAGAAACAAGGTGACCTGAACGTAATTTTTCTTTCCTGATTTGCGGCACAGATCAAATGGCAGGTATGTTGTGTCTCTCTGGTCTCATTTTTCATAGTTGATTCTGACAGAATAAAGGCACTTGCATGCAGATGGAAGATTTCTTTCTGACAGAGGAATGGTATCATTCTCTTTATGAAAGTTACATAAAGAGTACGAAATATTATAAACATTTTCATGGATTCATTACATATAAATTGGCATCTATGTGTCATTGTCTATACCTATATATTTCGATATTACTGTAGGAAAAGTTCGAATCCAATTATGGAAGGAGAAATTATACCATTTACCAAGAAAAAATAAAGGTATAGGTAGTCTAAATAATCTGAAAAACTCCATTTAGTTTTTATTGTGGCTCTCTCATCATATTTCTAGAAAAATATGTTTCAAATTAGTACTCAATAATGGCCTTGAAAAAAAATTTAACTTCTGGAATCATCAGAAGCAATATCCATATACCATGAATAAATCTATAATTTTCTGATGAAAATGTATTACCAGGTATATCAGTTGAATAATTCATTCTTTGTTGGGGGAATTTTTGGAATTATTTCCATAACCCAATCGTTTAAAATTCATCCAATTTCTGAGTTCGTTCGTTTTTCAAAAGCATGATGTCACTACAGTTTGTTTTCAAATGGAATATAAGGATCAAATGATAATATTTAATACTAATGGTACATATATGCATTTTACCTATATATATGTCAAAGATATATAAGGATTCAAGTATTGAGCAAAATCAATGCATGTGTATATAATTCATGAAAAAGCACAGTTAAATTATGTTGACATAGGGAATGTACATTTTTTAATAAGTATATATTCAAGAATAGGCATGCATACTGTATAACTACTTGAAATTTATGCAGAAATCAGCTCATGATACACGATAACTTGATAACCACCTCAAGTATAGTAATTGCAATGATAATTTATGTATAGTATGTTTGATAGGTATAATTAGTGATATATAACATAATTAACGAAGAATGATCATCAGTACATATGGCTAACAATATATAATTACATATAAACACAGCTACTGAGTTTGAAATCATCAAAGTGTTATTTTCTAATAATTCAATATACCTAGTAGGTACTTATTTATTATACAGGAGTAATGGATACCTAATGAGAATAATCGATAGGTTTTTGCTCGATTATTTTACTTCCGTGAGAATTCTTAATGTGCGCTGTACATCTTTCATTTAACCGAGTTAATCAAATATAATATGTGGATACAGAATCATACATGAATATTCGAAACCTTACATTAGATTTTTCTGATTTTTCATATTATGAAGTTTTTAATCAACCTTATAGTGCATTCTAGATATTTTATACCGACGAGATAGATATGATTTTGTTGAATTACAAATATTCACCAGCTTATAAATTGCAAGAGTTATAGGTACCTACTTATATCAATCATAAACTGTCTATACCTGTAATAAAAACAAAAAATGGTTCATTCTGCTATGACGACAAACATGAATAACTACTAACTTGGATTTATATGAAATAAAATCCGAACTTTTTCATTCAAATCGCAATTATCGATGAATCAATGTTTCATCATTTACTATTATTTTCATATTCCTTCAGATTTCCTAAAATTATTCAGCTCAATGCTCTCACCAAATTGAGCTATAAATTTGGTTAAAAAAATATAATAGAAAAAAATGCCCACAAATGCGAAAAATGAAGTCAGTATAGTTTAAGTAAAATTCTGAATGCAAAAGTAACCCTGATGTAAATAGGAAAGTACTTGTTGCAGCAAAAAAAATTATTTGAGCATATCTCATTTAGTCTGGATGTAGCCATGATTTTGGCAAACCTAAAAAACAATTCGAAGCCTTCTTGATATGCAGCCCAAACAACTTGTATTTTTGAAAATATAATTCGAAGCAAACAATCTGTGGAACATATTTGGACATGGCGTCGTATCACTGGCACTGTTGGGTGTTAAGAGTGCTTTGTTTTGTGTTGTCAGGTCATGTTAATGTGCTTGAAGTGATAAATGATTGCTGTATCAATACTGCATCCCCAGTTTGCGAAAAAACTACAGTATTTTTCATTTTCAATTATCGGCATGCAGAGTTGCAATACTTCAAAGGTCAATAAGAATGGATCAGAAGTGATTCCTCTTGAATCAAGAGGATCATAGTTCAGATGTGCTGAGAAATCAGCTTCATCCAAGAAAATTGTTTCACAACAACATTGAAATATTCTTGCCTCAAACAAACCACATTCATCAATAAGAAAGTATACATTTGACACAAAACTTTTTGATCCTAAGTAGTCAAGACGATTTTGTCGAAAAATCAAACTAATAATTGGTTGGACCTATTCAAGATTACCAATCTCTTGAGTTATTGCGGTTACAACTTGATTTAAAAGATCCTTTTTTTCTGTGTGCTAACAATCCTAGGAATAAGTACCAAACTTCTTCAAAATCGATGAGAAAACTTATTAGTACTTAAGTAATAAAACACTGAGTTTTAATAACAATTTTCAATATGATATAGGTATATTTAGCAACCCATTTTTCAAATACTAGGTAGATGAAACAGTGAGGATATTTGAGTCAAGTAGGTCGATTTCAATATTCAAACTTGAATCTGAATTGTTTTATGTGATTCATATAATAATAATTGTCATGACCATTAAAATACACTTAGGACTTGAGGTAACCGTATAAAATACCACATACCTTATATAAATACCAATCCACATGCGTGCGTGGGAAAGTATCGTCAAAATAATTTAATACTGTTCACAAATTATTCGGTGGTTTCGAGTCGAAACCACAAAAAGTTAACCGGTATAATGTTATATCTGGCAATCAGCCATCTGGATACGATTAGCGAAATCATATCTTGTTGCAACTACAGATATTGTCACCACTGTCACATTTTCGTTCAATTTAAAAATTGGTCCGACATCATTATTTCTTTTTTTTTCAGATAGACAAAATCTTAGATGATACACATATATTTTGGCTTTTTTATGGAAGGTTTGATTTAGTTGAAAATTTAATGTTTCATGAATAATTATTGTTAGCAACAAAAAATGGAAAAATGATGCATTATAGGTACATTATAAGTAATAGGAATAGGTATACATAATAGACATGCAATATTGAAAATATATAATATTTAATTGAATGATTCCAAACTCACAAGAAAAAGTTATAAATAATTTATTCACCACGAATAATTATGACTGACAGTATGTCAGTTTTGGTGAGAACTATAAGAGCAAGCTCAA
Source organism: Chrysomela aeneicollis (assembly GCA_029955515.1). NCBI lineage: Eukaryota > Metazoa > Arthropoda > Insecta > Coleoptera > Chrysomelidae > Chrysomela > Chrysomela aeneicollis. The sequence continues at coordinate 31,105,827 of JARUHQ010000002.1, forward strand.
ACCTGGTCTATGACTTGGTGAGAGACTGAATCCTGCCCTTTGATAGTATTTGCTTGGTTGTCTAAATAATGTTACTCTCTGTATATTTCATTGTATGCATTACTATCAATAAAATCAATTATTATTATTATAACAATATTAATTGTCCGTTTCAAGACGTATAGGTTAAAGTATATATAGGTAAAATTTATATAGGTGATGAATATTTCAAAACCTATAAAAAGAATAATTTTTATAGAAAATAACAATCGAATGAAAGAGTCACAATAGAAAATTCACATTTCCTTTATTCATACATACAACTTTGGTAGTTATATGAATCAGTATGTCGAAACACTCGAAACTGTGACAGAATATTTCAAATCTGAATACTCTGACTATTCTAACGCACTTGCCAAATGAACCAATAAGAAGGTCTAGTCAAGTTCGGATTATCGATAATACAATAAACTTGACTCTGATTGGCCTGTCAAGGTCGGTGTTTTCAGAGTTGTGTAAGTGACAGTGAAACGTCAAATATAAATAATCACGCTGATTCTATACCAAATTTCAGATTTTCACCATTTATATACTCTGTTTGTGAAATAGTCTACTAAAATTCCACTCGTAATTGGATTTATCTCATGAGTCTGTTTTTTATTTTATAACTCAACTAGGTTGCTTGAAGAAAACACAACTTGTCCTGCATAGGTACTCGTGGTGTTTCAAAGCAACTCAGTTTCGTATGGAATAAATCTATACATATCAAAATTCGTGGAAAATGCAAGATACTCTGTTCAAAAAAGCATTAAGTATTTACACTTCACTGCGAATGAGAAACCACCATGCACGTACGCGTAACTTGAAATTAATTATTTTTGCTAGTGAGGTGATGGTCAAAATAAGAAGCAGAAAAATGATTGTTGTAACTGATTCTGGACCACAATACTGCTGACTGGTCTAATACGAAGGTCACAGATAAATAACATTTTCAGAAATGAGAATCAAGAAAATCGGAGAAGAGCTCGGCGCTGATTCTGAGGATTTTGCAATAAAATAGTTGACATATTATACTTGTATAATTAATTCAATTTTAGAGTAGGTATAAGTAAGTAGTATGAAATATAATATAATTCATACTGTCACTAACGTTATTCTTCAAAAATAGGAATGTTTATCAAGCTAAAAACTCTACAGGTTTTCTTTCTTCGTTTTAATATACTTATAGGTGTATATAAGGAATAAACATCGAATACAAAATTAAATAAATGAAAGAGGCATATGTAGGTACTTAAAAAATGATAATTTTTCCAGGAAGCAAGTATTTATGGCGATAAAAAATGTAACAAAAATAAAATGAACATCTGTAAATTGAATATAAACTTTGGAAAATCATTCCTAGACTTGACTTGCGTTTTGGCATATTATCGGTGATATTAAGTGTATTTTTCGCGTAGAACATCTGAAAATGATGCGCTGATGGAAATATAGGTATAGATTTTTGTTGATCTTTTGACTAAACGAGAGAAAAACCTATTTGATTTTAGTGGTGGAACTATGTGATGATGATGAACTCCAGCAAGGATATTGAGACAAAAAATTGCTTTATTGTTTGGTAGAATATTTTTGTTTCAGCAATATTAATGAATAATTAGTATTGTCAATTGTCATTTTCAAATTATTCCATATTTCAGTATGCAGTTCGAAACTCATAGATATTATTTTTTTGCTGATGGTGATCTTAAGTATACAATTTTCAATATCACCCCAAGTTCTATAAACAAATGAAATATGGAATAACATACCTATTAGTGGAATTTAATGAATTTCAATCGAGGAAACTTCTGGATATTTGTACTTGTATATTTGAAGATTTGAGTTCTATACGCGCTTTCAATCAAGATATTATACACTTGCACTTATTCAGCTTGGAATATTGAATCAAAATTACCATCACAGGAATATCTTTTTTTTTATTTGATATATCGTATTTTCATGCTCTGATTCTAAGTGTCAGAGGTACACTTGTTTGTTTTATCCCCTGACTTTGATGAAATTTCATTTTGTCACGGCAATCTATATTTTATTGGTATAGGTAATATTTATTAGATATTCTATAAGCTAAATAAGTGGAAAACGGCTCGAGGAAACATTAGCAAACTATAAGTATAGGTATATTTGGAAACAAAAGAAAAAATTCTTTCGAAATAAATTTGAATTTGAAAAAAAATATTTTTTAATTTTTTTCAATTATTTAGCGATTCGTATTCGTTTTTTGTGGAAGTGCCAAAAGATAGTACCGGTGAAACCTTAAAACTTTTATAGTTGATTTTTTCAATAAATATAACCGGACAACCTGTACGTGTATTTTCCAAATATTTCTTCAATTTTGAACTTAGAAATTAAAAAAAATATTTTTTAATATATAGAAAACAACATTATTTTGGTCGGATTTTTTTTGTTAGTGAGTTTCCCACTCTCCCCAGAAGGTGGGGTGAAGTTGACAACAGCTCAAAATTTGCTGTAAATCAATTTTAGACTCTCCTATTGTTGGAGTTGTACATAGTGAAAAATTCTTGAAATGTTGCTACCATAATAACTCACCTCCATAATTTTATCACATTTTTTTCACAAAACTTTGGAGGACAATAATACAGTAATGTATTTTAAGCATATTATTAGAATGAGTAAGAAGAGGTATCTAGGAAGCAAATGAAGAAAATATACAAGGACATAGTTATTGTACCAAACCAAAGTAACGAAGAAGATCCACGAAAACCTTTTCGAAAAAAACCCCAAAACGCGCTGTGCATCATCATCACGCGCATCAGACAAACTCCATGCCGCGGGCCACTCATTAGCCCCGCTACCGGAATACGATACACACAGCCCGCTCAGCTGAGCATCAAATCTCAAACAATTCACAAATTATCAATTCCAATCCGACCGTCGTCACGCCCCTTTCCCCTCTGAAACCCCACCCCGGGCCTGCGCCGGCAAACCGCCGACTCTCTCCTCCCCTCTAGCGCATGGCGCGCTCTCTCTCGCACCCACGCGCCTGCCGTACTCCCCACGCCCCGCGCGCTTCAACTGTTCTTCAGCGAACCCAATCAACGCGCGGAGTTGGCTTGCCAGGCCGCCGCGACTAACGCTCACTATCACACGGTCCCCCACGCGACTCGGTAGCGGACGTTCCCCGATAGACTCATTCGCGATGTTTCCCATTGGTACCTGAGCCGCGCTCGTAAACTCTCGATGACAGTTTTATAGTACCGCGTGCCAGTGTGTGTCTCTTTTAGTGATTTACGACTCGGTCGCTATGTAATTATTCACCGCCGCTCCTCGAACAGTTGACCATGAGTTCCTACCAGTTTGTCAACTCCTTGGCGCAGTGCTACGGGCCGCAGCCTGCTAGACCTGCAGGCGAACAACCCCACCAAGGCTCGGACTATTACAACCCCAACGCCGCCGCAGCCTCTGGCTACCCCCCAGCTTGCTACTCGCCCCCCCAGGTGGGTCCGCAGTACCCCCAACACCCCTACGCGGCCCCCGCGCCCATGGGGGACTACACGCAGCTGCAGCCGCAGCGGATGCAGCAGCACCACGTTGCTCCAGGCGGGCTGCAGAGTCCTACGAGCGCGCCCAGCTGCAAGTACGCGGAGTCGAGCTCGTCTCCAGCCGGTGCGGGGGTTTCTTCGCCCCAGGATCTGAGCACCAGGTCCACACCGCCTCCCCTGGCTGCTAACCCTGGGGCTGGTACGTCCAAGGGGGTGACTACGCCTCTGTCGGTCAATACTTCGCCTCCTGGGAAGCAGGCTGCTAGCTCGCAGAACCTTTCGTCGCCGGCTTCTAGTACTAGCTCGACTTCCAGTAATGACAAGTCTGGTTCTGGGTCTAACGGCAACGCCAAGGGCAGTACGTCCAATCCGCCTCAGATCTACCCGTGGATGAAGAGGGTTCACCTTGGTCAAAGTGAGTACTTGAAAGGGATTTTCTGGTCGAGGCGAAGACTCGTCGTTTGTGGAAGATAAATCGCTTCGTGAGCTATACTGATGCGGGGAATGTTATTATAAGGCCATTAATCAATCTAATGGATACCTGACTGGCGCGGGTATAATTGATATATGCCTAGGTTCAATGGAAGGATTGAGGAGGAAACAGTTGCTCGAATAATTTGGAAACGTGTGCACCGAAATATATTTTTTCGGCAACCGTCCGGAAAGTACGTACTTTCCAGACGATTTTTTTTTTTGAGAAAGTGGCATCACATCGTTGTTGTCATTGTAAATATGAAAATCTTGGTAGTATGGTTTTGATAAATGCAGTTGATCATTACCATATCAGCAAAATAACGACTGACAGCTATCTGACATAAAATTAGCTAACATTCAAAAATTATCAGATGAAAACAATCAATGTAAAACGGAAACTTTACCTTCTTGTTCTGACTTCAACAAAAGGCACTTAAATATACCAAGCATTTCAAACAAATTGAATCCATTCAATATTAACAATTGTTCTAATTTTAATATAAACATTAATATAAATAAGAATTGAAATGTTCGAAATTTTGTTCTAATAAAGAAATGTGTTTCTTTGATTTGTTATTCTACACGGTTGCCGAAAAAATTGTGTACGCAACACGCCCGAAAACAGTTTTTTTGGACTCGCAGACTTCCAGGACTCGCTACGCTCGTCCTAGAATTTTGTCCACTCATCCAAAAAAACAGTATTTTCCGGACTTGTTACGTAAATTACTATTATTTTACCTAGTTACCTATATTATGATGAAACCTTTGCAGTCAAAAGATACAAAATAAGAAGAAACAACACCGTTGTGAATCTCAAAACTTGGCAATTGAAATAAGAACATACTACGTTGATTGATTCAAAGAATAGACAATTAATATGAGAATGTGGTTGGTGGATTAATACCTCGATTAATACACATTAATTAATTCAAAACTGAATTATTGAAATTGTAGGATTATAAAATGAGAAATGTGTGGACTAACGCATAGGTATACACTAACCTCGACACTAACTCAAACTCATAAATCTACCTATTTATGTTTTCATAAATTTAAAACATTACTCATTTCCTTCAAATCTGTATTTTTTTCTGATGCCATTGGCTTTGAATTGATGACCCCACTTATTCCTTGTATTAATCCAACAATTGATATTCTGAATAGTTTGAGAGACAACAGCGTTATATAGCTTGGTAAGTTGAAATAATAGTACCTATATACTGAAAAAGTTGGAGAATATCAAATAATTGGATTGTGGAATATTATAGGACTCAATATTACTCTTGCGATTATATTTTTTTTTCATCAAATTATACGAGAGATAACGTTTCAGCAAATTCACAATTTTACGTGTCCTAAACTTTACACGCAAAATTGTTTCTCAATCATCAATCAAAACCGCCTTGTTAGTGAATTGTATTATAACAGCAATTAACATAATATGCCAAGCCTACTGATACGGTATATATCAAAAGTTGTGTCATTATAGGGATTAGGGCCGGTTCAGTAAAGCAATAAATCAAGCGGTGGGCTCGACTTGACCTGTATACCTAAGATCAAACCGACCACTTCACTCTTTTTTCTGCTTTAAATATTAATGCGCGGACCGTATAGAATGAAACATAACGCCGCCGCTGAATTAGATTTATGACCTCAACTAGAAAGTGATAATCTGGAAGTCTGGAAAGGTAACTGCTCTGGTAACTGATGCAAGATCGAGATTGAAACGAATTGATCAGCGATATGAACCCAAAATTCTTTTACCAAAATCCAGTATAATTTATTACCGGGTGTTTCAAAATCAAGTCAGTCAAGTGGGATGAAGGTGGACAAATGTACGTGCTGTATTTCTCGAATATTCCTTCTATTTTCAACTCATAAATTATGAGAGAAAAATAGTCTATAGCTCCAAGAGTATATTTTGTTCAGAAAACAAAATTAGTTTGGTCTGATTTTTTTCCCACTATCAATTTTAGACTCTTCTATTGTCGGAGTTGTGCCAGTGAAAAATTCTTAGTAATGATATTTTTAGACGAAAACAATGAATTAATGTTCCAGTTCCACATCACCCTTATTCGCATCAAACTTTTATGATGATTTTGCCGATTTTGGCACTGAGTATTGTTCGGTAGCTGCGTTTCTTGGAAAGCTTCTTGAACAGCCCTATCCATATTTTCTTTCAAATAATTTTAGTTGGGCTTTTCGCCCAGTTTCCTTTTATTTCAACTCATTCCTGAAATCTGAAATAAGCGATATTTTATAGTTACGTCACTGGTACTAAGAACTTTTTCAATAACACGAAAATGATCAAAGAAAGACATTGAAAATATCGAGGAAAATATAATAAAGCAACTTGTTCCAAAATAATAGACGTCTTACCACTAACTCGACCACTAATCATGTGACTTGTATGAGATCAAGATTCAAAAATCACATCAGAAAATCAGCGTAATGTTTGAATGTAGATGAAAGATTGCCAGTATATATTCGACCTATTCTGCATGAAATGATCAAAGTCAACCCCACCCCAAAAAAAACTGATAAGTATATTTGTGCTGTCTTCACCAGTACCTTTATCTATTTTCTTTACATATAGATAAACAAATGAAATTTGACGTATTCAATAGTTTTCTGTCATTTCAGGTTTTGATCGAAAATAACTCTGTCTCTATTTTTTAATGGTATAGGTATATTTTATTGAGTATCTACGATACAACGATGACTCATTTTATTCTTGAACCATATAATAATATGATGGGTTTTGGTAAATACTTACTTAAGGCTTGCACTCACAAGAAGTCAGAACCACCTTTTGTATTCGAATGGTAGTCCATGTTCAATTCAATGTTCTGCGTGGTATATGCCAGGAAAGTAGTTGTTTTCTGCTCGTAGTCTACCAGTCATTCGAATGGTGTTTGATATTTCAATTGGATGAGATATTTATTTCTACTTTTTTTACTTCGTCTAATAATGCATGGCTTTTCAATTTGTATTCACCTTGTATTCATTGTGTATTAATTATTTATCTTGCTCTCATGCTGTTTCCTATTTGGATATATATTCTTTCGAGTATTCTTTTGTGACTTAATTGTTATAGTTTCTAATAGATATTATTGTTATTCAATTCATTCAATGACCGATTTTCATTCATTTCATTCATCATCAAAGAAAGACTAATTTAATTTCAACTATAGAATTATCATTAAAATAACTCGGCTCTATCATATTTCCCTCAAAATCGAGAGGAGGAGGATGAAACAATGGACCAAATACTGCATGATGGACTAGCAACATTTTGATCATTTACCATTTTGATCTATTCGTTGATAAATCATCCGCGCACCCTATTTTGTAGAAACAACAATCGGTCTCATCTATATGAAACAATCAATTTCATTCATAAACATTCAACAACAACTGCAAATATCGAATATTAAAATTGAGTTACCAAACGTAGTCTATTGTTATTTGCAACGACCTGCATATATGAAAGTATCCAGTTTCAGCAAATGGCGGATCAGACGTAGCCTTCAGAAAAAACCCATTGGAGATCCACAAGTAATTATTATGTTGCACAGTCCAAGGGGCAATACCAGCGCCGATTTTTTTCCTTTTTATCTTTATTATAGATTGCTCAATGCAGGCTCCATGCGGTAGTGTCCAAGATTTGCAGGGGCGTAGAACATTTTTTATGCCTCGGGAAGCAACACTATATCATTATCGTATTCGTTTAGCTTCGTCTTTAATTGTCTGTATACTTTTACATCTTAATCTCGGATGATGCGAATTAAATGAGAGGTTGGTTAGGTGTTCCTGAACAAGTCGGTTAACTGAGCTGGTTCATGAGTTTCAATTTTGAACTGCATCTTCATATGGGATTTATAGTTCGATTGACAATCCAGATATTGAATGACGAATGTTGTGGAACCTCTGGCAAAACCGAGCAAAACAGTTAACTATTTATGAGCACACCACAAGACATCTCGACATGTGTTTCGCTAACAAGGTTACCATATTCAGGAGATTTTAATATTACATCTGGGAAATAAAACAAAAATTTATGAAACAAATATGGAAAATAGATGAATATTCAAGAAATATTGAATCTTCATGTTATTTCTGTATCCTCGACATTAAGATATAGGAGAGAAGGTTCCTGATTTCATGAGATTCTTCCAAACCTGATGTCACCCTATTATTAAATATGTTTTTATAATTTAACAAAAATACCAAGAAATTTATCTGAACGTGATTGAGTTATGTGTTTCTCTCCCTAATCATAATTATTAGAGAAATATGTTATGTGGGTATTTTGTAGTGTGGGTAAGATCCACGAATTCAAATTTCTCAACAGATGTCATTTTAAAGTGCCAAAACCTGGATTTGGTCTTACTCAAACACAGACCAACCAAGGTAGCTAACAGTCCTAATAATGATGCTACCCTCGGTGCTGCCTATCAAATTGTATAATAAACTCCCAACTGAATTGAAAAAGTTGCGAATTAGTATAATAATTATCTGTGTGACAACTTTCTCGTAGTTCGTCAATTTCTTTTTCATTCCACTTATCAATAGGTCTATAGAAATGAATATCCGTATTTATTTGTATTTTTTGTGAAACTAGCCATCAAAATCATTGTCATTTGAAAGCTAACAGAAAAATTATTCGAATTTGACTTAACTTTTTTCCCCTCTCAACCGTAAGATCGTTATCGATAAGTAAAATTGGAGAAAATCGAATATTTCATGTTATGCATGAGTATAGGTATAAAATCTATGATTTGACAGTTGCCACTTCTAATTCTACAAAAAAATACCAAACAAAGAATAATAGAATCTGATGGTTTTCATTTTTCGCCCCAACCATAATAGTTACCTATATGCATGGTACAAGAATTGCTATATTCCGGGAATTCCATGGAATGTTCAAGAATTTTTTGGGAAGGGGGTTTTCTGAAATGTCAGGAAAAATGTAAGGAGTTATCGCATGTAATACAACAAGTGTATTGATGATTATCGAAACAAAAATTCCTTCTATTTTGAGAAACAAATCATGTTGCTTGGAAACTACACGAGCGCACTGCGCGAGTGTGCATGGTTTCCCAAAGCAACATGATTTGTTTCGAAAAAGAGAAGGAGTTTTCGATAATCATCAATAACACAAGTTGTATTTGTTCAGATTATTTCATGAATAAATTAATTATGCATTGTAGTTCGACACAAGAAGATTCGTTATGCAACCAACAATGTTGATGTAGGCAAGAATAACCTAAGCACTAGGTACTACTGAGCTAAATTCATTATGATTGTTGTCACAATTTGTGTGGTTAGGTTACATTAGATTAATTCTAATTCTATTAATGCTGAAATTTTCTAGAATTTGTGGAAAATGAAGTGGAGACACATTAATAGTGTGTGTTTATCATGGTTCAGACGAAAATTTGGCGTAGCTGCATTCATTTATTTACCAGGGAATCGGAAAATAACATGACAGATTGCAACTGGTAAGTCGTTGTTTAATTAAACTACCCTACTGTCTACGAATAAGAAAGCGAAATACAGAAACGAAAACACAGCATGTAGGTATCCAATAGCCAATCAGGAGCCGAAATACAAAATCGAAAACATGGTGTTATTGCTTATCAACACAATCATTTCAACCAATCAAAAACGTGTATTTTAGCATGAATGAAATAATCTAGGAAGTCCAGGAATGATGATTTCGTGGAATTATCTGGGAAAAAAACGTAATTTTGAAAATTGTAAACCATCACACTTAATGATGTTCTCATAAACAGTTCACTCATCGGTTAACTCGTACTCATTAAGTTATTATCTGAATATATAATGTCTTCTTCCATATCAGCCTGATGGTAGGTAATAACTTTTTCAATAATTATGGTGGTTATCCCTATCGTGGTTCACTCGACACAAAATTGCATGCCGTCTACACATTGCAAAATTTGCATTTCACATCTTAATTACTTCAGGATGGTTTTTTCAGTCTACCAGTTTGGCCGCCCATCTGTTTACTGACACCAACCAAGGAAGAGTAGTTATTATCTCCTTTTTATTCTTCTTCTTGTTTGATGAAATTATAGCCGAAGAATACCCATCCGAGGTAGGAGTTAACTTTCACTATTATCATAAATTCAATGGAAATGTAAGATCTTGAATCTTCTAATGTTTAGACGGATCTTCTTTCTACTTACACATTGAATCACAAAAAGATATACCTAACCATTCAACTTTTATAATTCAAGAATAATCTTATTCTTATAGCCTGAATGAATTGGAATAAAACCATGGCATGCAATCATGTTTCGAAAAGTTGATATATTTCTACAATCTCCAAAGTGGGATGATATTACGGGATGTATGATATGATGTCATGAGGCTCGGCTCCCAAAAAAATTATGGTAAGGCTTCATGGCCGACTCATAAATTCAAATATAATAATATAACATAATAATGAAACATTTTTCGATTCCATGAACAAAAAAATCGGGAAAGAAGAATAACTTACGAAATGTTTTGAGCTTCATAATTGAGGGCAGTTATCCTATTGCTGAATTTTTTATGCTATTTTACGAAAAATCATGGAATTCTGCTAGCTAAATGTTAAGCTGGCGAAACCACTCCTAGAACAAAATGTTTCAGATAATCTGATTACACCATAATTTAAGGTTCTCTTGATGAGCCTATATTGAAGATTTTTTTCTTTTCAAAGTACTCTTGTAGGTATGCGGATGTTTTATGCTAACTAAATCGAATATTGAAGGACAATCTCAATAAATACCTGAAAATATTACCTATAGTAATTGAAAATTATTTGAAACTGTTATTTCAGCCTATAGTCATATCTCTCAACCTTTATTTTTTATCGCAGGTTTTGCTAACTTAACCGTTAATTTCAGCCTATTGCCCAATGTTCTGCCTCCTGAAAACTGAGGGTAAAATATTCGAAAATAGGCTTAAATGAGAGCCTCAAATTATATGGTGTATATTCAAATTATTATGTTTGGTTCTGCCAGCTTGCCAGCTAGAGTGCTAGCTTAAGCAGAGGCTTAACTCAACCTAACCTAACCAGTGATTAAAAAAACAATATCGAAAATTTGGCAATAGGGTAATAATCTATAATTTGAAATAGCGTTTAATCAGACTTGAATTAGCTTTCAATTATTGCCAAAAAATCGCAAAAAATTGTTCAAGTCCAAATTCAAACCCAAAGTACCTAGGTACCTATATGCTTATTACTAAAAGAAGCCTTCTGATATTTGCTTTGAACAAACGCTTTGATTGTCTCATTACGAATAACGATTTGGCATGACAAAATTGAGAATTTTAATTGATTTTTATTTCTAAAAATTCCATTCCGTTTTGCAACTTGTTATGAGTAACGTTAGACATATTTTCCTAACTGTACAAATTTAATATCTTGAAGCAATTGTGAACACAATAGTGTGTTCTGAGATTCATCTCCTTTTTCGATGTTTGATTCATCAAGTGCCTTTGCCTTATTCAATTCTATGTGAAACCTACGTCGAATTTTTCGCGTTCATAGAGCCTAGGTCTAATAAAAATTTGGATTATTGTCCATGTTTTTTTGCGATGATTTTTCATATCTTCTAAGCCAATTTCTATGACACATTCAATATTGATATCATCATCAACCAAATAAAAAAAACTATATAATAAAAGCTCGCATCATACCAAATCTCGCCAAATCCTCAGCTGTCTTACGGCCAATACTTTCATTGAATACTCCTTCTAGATAAATCTTCCCTGCGCTACTACCCATTGTATACCAAATTGAAATAGGGTGAAAATTTCATTGCCCTCTTCACACGTCGTAAAATAGGAAGAGAGCAGCGCCCCAGTTTAAATTACTCCCAAACAAAGCTTCGAAACTATTCAGGGGGTATTTACAAGCCACAACATCAATGACGGTATCGTTTCAGGTAATAATATGCTTGAAACCCACTAAAGCGCTGTAAAAAATGCACCGTTGATTTAGTGACTTCCTATCTTTTCGTATCTTGAAAGGGAGTTCTGTTTAGGGACAACAAACACACTTGGAATCCGAACATTATACTTCACGATGGGAAGGGAAATGTATTGCTTGATTGGCATTTCGAACGGTGTACCAGAGTTTTCAAGGTCCAGTAGAGCGAATCGATTTTGGTAAGACAGAATTCCACATACGGTTGAATCGAGAATAAAGGATCTGTTTGGGGTTTCGGATTCCAATAAGCAACCACGATTGATATTTTGATTAATACCTTCCTACCTACCTATTGATTTCAAATGGTCAATATACATCAGGGAATAATTCATTGAATTAATGTTTGTATGTATATATTTTTTTTCAAATTGATAGGTAATGCTTGCCTGTGGGTTTGTCGCCTCTGGTTTCTCATAACAAGCCAGAAACTAAATCAAGCAAGACCGCAAAACTCAGCAATGGTTAACCTTAAATGCACTACGAACGATAGAATCACTCTGCCAAGAAACATTAAATCTATTCTATAAAAAAAACGAAATATAATACAAATATATTCTTCTTAGTTGAAAAAATTCAATTTCAACTTCAGTTTCTTAGTTTTTCCAATAAAAGCAACTAAAATCGTGAAAACATTTTTTCTTCATCGAGAAAAAATTAATCAAATGGTGTAGATAGATACCTTTATTGAAACTTTTTCTAATTTCTCAATTCGCCATAACTTCCGAACGGATCGACTGATTTTCAAATTCGGTTGTATCATTTTCTCGATTTTGCTTCTTTTTTCTCATAAAAATATTTTCTTTATTGAGAAACGGGGTAGGTACCTATACTATACTCAATTCGCTATAACTTCTAAACGGTTTTACTTATCATTTTCTCGATTTTTTTTCTCATCTCTTGGATCGAGTTTTAACTTCGAGTAGGCATATAATTCTGCTTCTTTAACAGTATATAACAATAATATATGAAATAAGTAAAATACGGGCTGAAATGAGAAGTGTTGATGATGCACTACTTTTGTTTTAAGTACGTTTAAACACAAGAGTATTTGTGCATAAATCGAGGCATAAATCCTCAAGGTTTAGAGAACTGGCATGCATAATATATCTAGTAGATACCTATCTCACTCATGTTATCTTATTCAGTGCTGTATAGGTATTTATTGGATGAATTTTATTGTTTCTCAGTTTCCTAATTGATCTAATGTTTTTTTATTCTACTGACACCTATTCTAGATGAATTATTTGGCTATGTGTTTATTTCGAAATTGCCAAAACTGGGCAAAACAAACCGTAGAAAATTCCATCAGTTCTATAGGATTATATCGAAGTAATCATTTCCTGATTAGATATCATTCGAAGTAAACAAATATTGTCTATTTATTCTCTTGAATCGATAATCTACCAAATGAAAACAGCTTGATAAAGTCTCAAAACTCGTGTATGTAAACCTTCAGATTTTTCAATGAGTGATACCATAATATTTAATATGCAGGTTATTTGATTGGAGGTCCGGGAGGATTGAAAGTACTAAGCCATTGAATGTATTGTACCACGTGATTATAGTACCTTCTTTCTTGCAGACCTCTCTATACCTAAAAAATACGGATTTAGCGTTATAAGATCTATGGGTGATACACTATACGAAAACTAAAAAAAGTCAATTTTATTCAATATTGTGATGCTCTTAGAGAAATTTCAACACACATATGTACATTATGACCACTATGTGAACAACATTCAATGATTTTATGGGAACCCAACTCATTTCAGGAAATTCAAATCATATCTATATAAATCAGAATAGATATTCATTACAATGTTATGAATAAAAGGAGGACATAAAAGATTATATCCTAGAAAATATCACAGATTGAGTTCATGTCAGATTCTTACAATTTCTTGTATATATGCATATGGGCAAACAAATCATTGGAATATTCACATTCTGGGAATAATTGTTCTTAAATGTCAAGCTATATTTACGCAATCTAATAATTCAAGCACTCAACAAAAGAACGGAAACAAAATTTGACATTTTGAATAGGGTACTTGTTGAAATTAGTCACATTTAAATGCATCTGGATCACACCAAAACATGTGTCTGAAAACGAAACAAAAAGGCGAAATGGAATTGCGCAATATAGTCGAATCGTATCCATCCATTGATACAAATATTTTCGAAATAGGTAATATGGTTGGGCTCCTCATCAAAAAATAAATTAATTCATTTGCAAGTCGCAAGACCACCTACTGGGCAAGAATAAAACATTATTTATCGTGTAATTTATACACATCAAAAAATATTTTGATTGCACTATGTTCAAAAGATGAGACCTTTAGGACATAATAATAATATTTTCACATGAAGTTTTTTCCTCAAGAAGGTGCTCCCAAGAATAATTTCTTTCAATATTAGCATGATATCAAGAAACACTCAATAATGAGAATACCGCAGATAATTTTGTTATTGAATAATTATTTAGAATTTCTTAACCTCGAAATCATCATAAGTGGTTTATTTTTCAATCACCCTCTGTGATTTTTACTCAATAACTTAAATCAACATTTACAGGGTGTTTTGTTATATTTTGACCCCCACCTACAGCTTTGGCACTTCCAAAACTAACAAATGCGAATCGCGAAATTGAAAAAATGTTTCTTCAAATGGAATGGAATATATTTTAAACTATAAAATGAAATACTCTTTTCTTCTGCTTCCAAATATACTTACAAATATACTTTCCATATGTTCCCTCATGCCGTTTTTCACGTATCAAGATTCCAATATTGAATCGAGATAAGCGATATTTTGATTAACAGAATATCGTTTATTTTTTAAATTTGATGTATCGTATTTTCTTCCTCTAATTTTGAGTGTCAGAAGTTCACTTGTTTGTTTTATCGTCTGGTTTCCGTTGTATTCTATTGTTCTATTTTATCCAAGGCTACTGTTTTTTGTTTAAGTACACCAACGATCCGTTTACATTATTTTCGATAGTGAAAAATATAATCTTGACAGTTGTGAATGAAATTGTATATATATACTCACGCAAAAGATTCTATATAAGAAATTAACGAATTCATGCATACCTAACGATCACATGAGTGCGTTTATGATGTCTCTTGATCACGCAAATAACAATTTGAATTCATCAAAATCAGAGAGGGCCACAAGCCAACTGGTAAATCATGTTATCGAATTTGCGCAACTAGACATCGCTCCCGAATGGCAAAGAAGAACGATACCCGTTGCTTTCCCGAAGACTCCCTGGGATATTTATGACTGAGGGGTCACAAGCCATTGCTCTTGCCCGCATTATTACCCGACACAGGGTTTATACTCGATTGTGCAGACGTTAGCAAAATATATACACCTGTTGGATCCAAGTTGTTGATGCTCTCCGAATATTCCGTAAATGGAGCTATTATCTGATTCTAACAGATTATCCTCTGCCTTGTTCGAAAAGAAGGGGCTAGTGGGCTAGTGGGGTCAAGACATCGGAAAATGTAGAGTTTTTTTTTCATCTCTTGACTATTCGTAAAAAGAAAACCTTCAATGTTCATGCAAGCCAAGGATTTTGGAAAAGGAAAAAGGTGTATTGGAATATTTCTTGAAAGTTTGGAGGTTACAGGCATCATGAAAAACCTTACTAGGAAATGAGTTCCACAATGTCGAAGTTATAGATATAATTTTCAAATAAGTTCGGCAGTTCTCGAGCTTGTATCTTTAGATTAACTGAACTTGTAGTTACTTGATAATTTTCTCAAAAATACTTCAGATATTTATATATAGATAATTCACCTAGTTGAATTGTGATATCAGTTGTGGATAATTAAATACGCTACCAGATTTTTGAAAAGAAATCAAAGAACAAAATTATTTGATATTCTCAAATGAGGATATCAAAATTTCTCATGAATCCAGAAAAATATTGAAATATTGACATCATACAATACACAGTTTTAGATTGTTAAAAGTCCGCGAAATAAGCAGGTAGTTGCTCATATTTGATACCCATAAAAATACTATAGTTTTATCATGAGCACACCGTGGAAAGAATATTTTGTTTGTTAGATTCATTGATGATGAATGGGCTTTCCCATATCCCATCCCAATATAATCTGCTGATTTATCACTATAGAGTAACTTGAATAATGTCTGTTTTTTTGTAGGAATATAGTTTACCTATATAAATCAATCAGCGAACATGAACTAATTTATATAATTTCCTTTCCTGTTTTATAACAACTATCGGAAAGAAAAAACGATTTGTTCCAATCGAAGCGTTGCATAGCTTTCAAACAGTCTTGAAAGATATATGGTGGAATTGTGTCTATTCGACAAAGATTGAGGCATGCTTTCTAAAATTGTATCATAACAGAAACAGAACTCGAAGTATGAAAGCACATAAATATTTATTTCAAGATTTTTTCCTATATAATCATATGTTGTCTATCTGTCACCAAGTGAATGAAGTGGGCCTGTTGTGGAAATTGAAAATGATTTTGATCTTGTTTTCTGATAACATTTGGCTAATGCTGTCTACTTGTATCAAGTCACAATATTAGTGATATCTCCATCGATTCGACTATCTATTTCTCTATTATTAAAACAATGATGATGGTTATCCCTAATATTTTCACTATTCTGCACATGAGACACTATATCATTTTTATAAATGATTATAACCTTATGCCATTGAAATATTTGTTTCAGTTTCCGCTTTCTGTTGATGAAGTTGACAACGAAAGTAATTTTTATAAATTTACAGTCTAGAGGTCGACAAGACTAGAATTCTTGTCTTGATGACAACTTCTTGTATTGTCTTGAGGCAAAGTCAAGAAATTTGAAGAAATATTGACTTGACTTGACAAATTATATGTCTTGAGTCAAGAAATTTCAAGACATTGCAATTTCCTGTGACACAGTAGGTACAGTTGTGTGCATAAAAAATTGGATCAACAGCAGTTATTTTAAGTCAAGCTTGTCAATCCTAATCAAACTTCTTATATCGACTTTGACTAGTAGTGTCAAAATTCAAACTATCTAGGTACATGTCTTGTTGTTTCTCCATGTCAATTATTGCGATTTGGAAAAATCAAATTATAAATTATATTATTATAAATATCTCGAAAATGGCTGAAACAAATATCATTAACTAATATATTCTTGAAATCAGGAGAAAGGACACCTTCAATTCTTCCCAAAAATATGTGGGGTGTTCCATTGAAAATAACGAAGTTGGTATACGCATATTTTATATCAGCGATATTCATTTGATCCATCTGGTTTAATTTTATGGAGATTCAGAACGAACCCTACAACTTTTGCATCTGAAGTTTTCTTCTATCACCAATTATAAACCTTCTAGAATGTTTAAATATACGGAATGACCCTGTACATGGTGATTTTCTGGCACGATCGCAAATGGTCAAGAATTTTATTGGAATGCCAGCAACATCAGACGTTGACTCCATAAGAAGTCTTATATGTGTCTTAATTCATAGCTTATGATTTCCGGATTCAAAAACCTATTTTGCAATTTCAGTTTAATCAGGATTTTCATTTTTAATTTACATTTTGCATTTTGTGTTCAATAAATGAAAATATGTTTTGTTAACTTGAAATATGTTTTCACAAATAAATACGTTTCAAGATATTCCAAAATTTCTTGTTTTCTTGACAAGAAATCTTGGTATTGATATAAAATTTCTTGTCTCTTCTTGAAATCTAAAATAAGTTCTTGTCTTGATTTTGTCTTGGCGATCCCTGTTATTTACCAAAATTATCCACAAGTGAAAAGCCATTACGGTGTTATAATCATCTATAGATACTCAGTATATTACATGGTTATTCAGAAACATAGGATTGTATCAATTATTTGTCCAGTTATCTAAAGGTGCATTTATATTCCCTGATTTCATTTCATAACAGCAAAAGTAATTGCCTAAGCTCGGTGACTACCTCAACCTGACACGCTTTAATGGGTTTAAAATAATGTTCAAATGGTTTGGTAACCATCTGCTAAGCTCTCGATCCCCCAATGTTATACAACCCCAGTGGATTGTATAAGAGCCAGTCGAACGATTTTATAATATTCGCTGGGGAATGAAAAGTGAAGTGAGAAATATATTGTTTTGCTGACACTTTCGTTATTGCATAATAAAGGATACCTATAACAGCGAGAATATTTGAGTTGATTCCTTTAATTGTGCTCGTATCTTATCTTAGCACAAGGCCCCAATCGAACACGAATAAAGCCGCTCAAAAATGTCCATCTACCGATAGATCAGACGGTTCAGACCTACCGGGCAGACAACACAAAATAAATCATCAATCACTCGTGCCTTGGAACAGTTGAAACAAAGCGATATGGAAGCAGCGGGAAATACGAACGTAAGATTCTAACATACTTAGAAAGATGCATTGTATCAATGTTTTTATTCGAACAAAAACTATATAACTACAGATTTCATAAATATAGATGATGGATTACTTGTTCTTGCGGATGAGTACCTACATGACTTGTATTGTTCTATTCAATTGAAAAAAAATACGTTGATAATCTACCATCGCGTCTTTAAGAATTGGTCAACAAGAGAATTAACTAGCACAAATAACCAAATACAAGTAAAATAAGTCAATAAGAATATCTAGATCAAAAGGCTACAACATGCAACGCTGATTTGGAATGTTTTATTCTCTGCGGTGTTTTCATAGTGCTCATATTTCAAACTTGTTTGTCAAGATAGTCAACAGCCATTGTAGAAAATTAATCATCTGCTTTATACTAAACCGACCCGCAATGATAAGAAAAATGTTAACCATGATATTTTTGCATTCTAGTAGATTATCTTTTGAGCTTTGCTTCTTTTTCATCCTGTATATCAACTCCTGTAAAACAAAAAAACTTTGGAAACAAAAAGCTTATATAACCTTACAATTTCAATATCTATTAACTATAAATATGAGTTCAGATTAGGAGCTAATCGGAATAGTGAGACAAATTCGAATTTTCAAAGACTGCAATTTCTTCATAATTTTTGGTGTGTTCAAAATATCGCACAGTTCTTGTAAAATCTCCTAGGTGGACAACACATTTAATGGCGGCATTGGGAATGCATTGAATCAATAAGATATACAGAAATGTCAAGTTGAATGTTGAATCAAATCGCGAGCAAATACTTGATAAATGATAAAATTGGTGATTGAATCGATAGCATACCGGGTGTAACACGATCATGGTACATCTCAGTTAGTTTCAAAGGTAATTGATTGAAATTTGGGATATGCTATATACATAATAAGCGTCACTTTTTGACCTACGAATGATTTGTTTTTCACCTCCGGTTTCGCCGGAAGTGATACCAACTTTCGATTTTTGAATGGAACACTATATTATTATATCATTTCTGAAATCTGCAAAATTTTCTCAATCCAATGGTATCATATAAGTGCCATTTTAAACGTCAAAATTTTTAATAATTTATTTTCTTTTAGCTGTAATTTCCATTATATTTATCGCACATTTTATTACCAGCTATGAATAATTTCCTTATTGGTAGTACTACACAGTAAAAAAATATATTTGTTAATGTCTATTTAGTTGAAAATAGCAAGAAATTTGTTAATAACCACAAACATTTTATCTATATTAGCATAAAATTCAACCGAGGAACTTGTTAATGATGAAATTTGTTCTTTTCACAACAACGATTAGTTAAAAAATGTCCGTAGCAAAAATTGTAGTGAAAAATACTATGTCTTTTGTTGATTTCTATGAATTTGAGTGAAATAGACAAAACAAATATTTAATCTTCCAAAAAGTAGTTGTCATTTAATCAACGTTTGACGACGATGTGCAAGTCAGAATGAGGTAAGCTCAGTACTTGGTAGTCTTTCGTGTCGTTGAGGTGTGCGGTGTGAGGTGAGCGTGCAAAGTTTTGTCTCATCAGAAAAGAAGCAACACCTCCATCAAGTTAGAATTCACTGAACTAATCTCTGGTCGATGATGAAGAATTGCTGCATATTAAATATATATTGAAGGTAAGGTTTAATTGTTTATTTTTGGTTACATATTCATTCAAGAATATATTTGTTCTCATACCAAACCATTTGTTGAATTGACAATATCTTATTGTCGAAGTAACGAAATAAAATGATATTTCATTATATTTAGTAGTAATTAATCAAATTGATTTGTTGAATAACCATCACTGGTTTAACTTTAATCGAAAGTACATTGTTACGAATACAAAATGTTTGGTGATTTCGCAAAACCGTTTCGTGATTCATCTAATGCATTATTATCGACTATAATATGTATGTAAGAATAATTATCTGGTTCTAGATTATTTTAAAAAGCAGGAAAAATCAATAGGGTGGAGTCTTGACAATGTAATAAGAGTGCCCAACTTCCACAAAAAGATAAAGGCAATATTATTTTGGTAGGAAACCAATTTGTAAATAATCATTACCTTTTTCAGCTATAATATATCAAGTTACAATATCGTTGATTGAAGAATTCAAGATGGATGACTTAATTTATATTCAACATATCCCACAAAATTCGAGTGAAAAATGAAGCAGTATACGAGAGTAGTAAACGCCAACAGAGAAATTGCAACAGAAAGTAAGTAGATGAAAAATGTATTCATTGACCTAGAGCAGATGAGATGTACCCTCGAGTATAAAAACTCAATCAAGTGCTGTATTTTCCAATAAGGTAGAGGTATTTCACTGCTATCTTTACGGTTTATTGTTCTATAATTTTTGATGTTAAATTCACTAATCGTGTTCAAACAAACTACCCAGTACCTTCAACAATAATAATTGAAATCATAACCAATTTTTTTCCATTATTGCAGATATTTTGGAGATTTATGGAAAGATGCAGTTGATTCCAGATGAAATTCGTCATCTTATAACTTCAGCATTATTCAATTTAGGCAAATATGTTCATCACTTGAAAGTTAGAAGTTCCTTCTAGTTGCTCAGCATAGCATGATGGAACTACAAGCGGATTTCTCGAGGGATTTCCTGAAGGCATTCATAAAATTTTCCAAAATAGAAGATCAGGGTTGACGATATAAGAATATTCAATAACTTCTTTCGAACGTAAGTATTCCTTTGAGTCTTTTCATTTATATTTCATTCATTCTCATTTCAATTTCATTATTTGAAATTCATGTTATTCCTGATTCATCATTCACCTTTTTGTTTCATTCTAGACGGAGATTCCAGTTCGAGAGATGGAATAAACAGGCAAAGAATACATCTACGTGAATCATATCATTTCTGATAGTTATATATTACCAAATCCGCTGGTAATATTCGGTTAATCATATATGTACATTTTTTACTCAATGTATAGAAATCTGTCAAGAGGTAATACATTTATTCGAGTGTTTATTTTTCAAATTATTTTGATTTTCCTTCCATTTTTTGAATAAAATTGAATTGAAATATATTCATTGAGTTTTATTCATTTTCCTCATGGTACATCTATAGCTCATAAATGTTCATACCATACCACTGAACTTGTGAAATCGATAATATGCTATTATTAAGTTTATATATTATATTGTTAAATTCACAATATTATATTTGATAAAGCAAAATTATATTTTTGAATTAACAATATCATATTGCTAAAGTAACAAAATAGAATACCAATCCACTACGTTATTTAGTACTAATTAACCAAAATGATTTGTCGAATCACCATCATTGGTTTTACTTTCATCGAAAGAATATTGTTGAAAATACGAAATATATCCGGTGATTTCGCAAAACCGTTTTGTAGTAACTCCAAAAAAACTAGTATGATTTCGCAACTAAGTTTTGTTATTTTTCAACTAAGCTATTGCACAAATTGACAAGATTCATTCGACTACATGTACTTTTGTTAATTTAACTAAATAAGGTTAGTGGATCGAGCTGAGCAACAAGTTGTAGTTAATTTTAACTACCCAGATTTTACTGTGTAATGAATGGTACCACGGTACCAATATGGTTCCATTTGAAAAAAATGAGTTTTACAGCAAAATCGACTACGATGAACTTTATTTGCTCATAAAAAACGCAATTTAGTATTTTTGACGGGATTTAGATTTTTCTACCATTAGACGGATCAATTGGAATAAATCGGAACCATCATGGCCTAAATGGAAAACTGAAAATTAAATTTTAAAAATTTTTGACGTTTGAAATGTCACTCATGTAGTGTAGTATCATCATTGGATCCATAAAATTATGCAGATTTCAAAAATGTAATAATATACAGGGTTTAAAAATCGAGAGTTGATATCACTTCCGGCGAAACCGGAAGTAAAAAAAATCATTTGTCGGTCAAAAAGGTTACGCTTATTATGTTCATAGCATGTCCCAAATTTCAATAAATAACCTCTGAAACTAACGGAGATACGGGGGGTGTACCATGATCCTGTTACACCCGGTATACCTGATTTACACGAAATATTCAATAGATAGGTAGATGTTTTGTTTTTGCATGAATAATTTTCTTATAGGAGATGATGGCTCAACCGTTACGTTGTTGGTTAAATAAATAGGTGTAAACATTCAGATATTAATTTTAATATCTAAAAATATCATGCACTATTATATGTGCCATCCTTTCACATAATAACAAGTTATAAATATGTATGATCAATTGAGTAGTTATTTGAAATATGTCACACATCACGACCACTGCATTTATAAATTATTCCAAGTATGACTGATATTCATGAACTATCATCAACAATTTTATTCGAACTACCAAAGACTGACAAAGATATAATTGCCCATGCAGTTTGATTAACGACATTCAAATACCAAAAATTATCAAGCTTTTAACAATTCACCCTCCCTATAAGCGAAGATCGTTTCGTAAGTTAGGGGTGAGGGAGGAATCGTCAGAGAGGAAATAGACAGACAGTTATAAATGAATAGAAAAATTATCGGACCATTTCTTATTCAATCCTGAATGCTATACAAACATTGCATTAGCTGGTAAAACTTTCAGTATCAAATTCTTTGCGAATTGCCTGCCACCCTCTATAGTGAATTTTATAATGGAGAATGGGCGAATCATTTTCACCCCAATAGAATGATCGAATCACAGCTTCTAAAGTAATGAGTTGGGAAACGCTTACAAAAATCTATTCGTTTTGGACAATTTTCAACCGTAGAGGAAGGTTGCCAATTTTGGATAGGTGCGCCTTGTTTCTGCATGATTCTTCATTTCGAAAAACTTGATATGAATTTCGTGTACCATTCAAATGCAGTTTTCGATAGTAACTAAGTGGAATATTCTCTACCGAATTCACTATACTTATGTTTACTACCTATAGCATTGTGTCCGCAAGTTGGAATTACACAAATTAAGAATATTATTAGAAAACTAACCCAACATGTAAAAAATACTAATTTCGGATACTTCTGAAAAACGGAGTTGAGTCCTACATCACTCTTATAACCACTACAATCTCCAACTGAATCAGAAAGTCTCGCCAATTGTCCAGTACCACATAAATGAGCCAGAAGAAAAGTTTTTTCGTATATCAGAGATCCCAATTTCAGATACCTGTAATAAGGAAAACATCCTATCTGAAATTAGTAGACCATTTTTCAAATTAAGAGAAAAAAGTGTATGAATTTGATTATTACTTTTCAGTCTCGAATTCCATTTACAATAAATGTTCTGTTTGTTATATTATGCTCAATTCCATATTAATGAACTGTGTTATGGAGCTAAAAAGAAGTAGATCACTCGATTTCTAATACGGAATTTCGGGCATTTTCTGAAGCTATCCGAAAAAAAGCTATACCTTCCTCTAATCAGCAACTCTTTTGTCATTAACAGTCAACTATGATGCATGGTTGAAGTAGGTAAATGAATTTAAATTTTTTACGGAGATGGATTAATCAATATTCCTCATGTGATACATATAGCAACTCCAAAAACTGGACGATTTTGATTTTGATTTAGATTTTGTTTAAATAATCTAACAACTTATATGTCCAAGTAAAGTTAAGATTTCAAACGACGACACTGATGATTGAGGCAACAAAAGTATTGTTTTTCTCTCATTTGATCAAGCAGGATCTTTTTTCATATAGTGATCTAAGAAAGGGCTTCAATCAATCAATCATAGAAATTCTGCCTCTAACGAGTACTTATCAAATAACACAATTCGAAAACAATCGTCCATAGAAATCTTGTAATTTCGTCGACTGTATATGATCATGATTGAAAAATATTCACTGTGTGATGTGAAATGGGAAATAACCTCGATATGGTGTCCCGTGTCTAAAAATCCTACACGCAAGGATTTGTAGATACGGGAGGGTTAATGACACATGTCAAGGGCAATAAATCTTGAATGAAATATATTCGACTTACTTTCGAATAGTTGGAACTCCATTTTCCTTATTAGCTAGGCAGTTTTTATTTATTATGGAATATCATGTTGAAGCCTCATGTGGTGAATTGCTTATGCATTCTGCATGCGAAAGAGAGTTGGAAATTCTATATGTTCATCGGATGATTACGATATGGAATATGTCAGCTCATGATGCTTTCGCATGTAATATTTACAAGAAGTGTATTGATGATTATCGAAACAAAAATTCCTTCGATTTGTTTCGAAAAAGAGAAGGAATTTTCCATGATCATCAATAACACAAGTTGTATTTGTTCAGATTATTTCATGAATAAAATCAAAGCCATTTTGATGATTTCCTATTTATTGTTTATGGAATTAGTTATTTTGATTATGCATTGTAGTTCGACACAAGAAGATTCGTTATGCAACCAACAATACATTTATGCCATTGTATGATGTAGGCAAGATTACCTATGCACTAGGTACTACTGAGCTAAATTCATTATGATTGTTGTCACAATTTGTGTGGTTAGGTTACATTAGATTAATTCTATTGATGCTGAAATTGTTCAGAATTTGTGGAAAAAGAAGTGGATACATATTAATAGTGTGTGTTTATCATGGTTCAGACGAACATTTGGTGTAGTGGCATTCATTTATTTACCAGGGAATCGGAAAATAATATGACAGATTGCAACTAGTAAGTCGTTGTTTGATTAAACTACCCTACTGCCTACAAATCAGAAAACGAAATACAGAAACGAAAACACAGCATGTAGGTATCAGAGGTCAAGTTCACCATGGTGAATATATGATCAAAAAAGTATAAAAAATCGTTGTTTTTTAATCAACATTCTGGTTTACTTTTCAAATTCTGTAGTTATTTCAAATTAAAAATTTGACATTTCTGTCGAAATTATGACCTGATCGGTCATGTTCTTAAATTGCACCCTCTTTTTTGACAGATTTGAATCAGGATACATAAAATTTCAAAGATTTTTCATCTTACACTTCCAATACTTTTGTCATGAAAATTCATTTGAAATTCATTACAATTATAGGAAGTATAATACTTCTATGAATTGTTTGATGAAATTAAATAAAAACGATCGAAATACCGCGTGTCTACAAAATGATTCTATAATCGCCTTGTTCATTGTTATAGCAAGTATAGTTACTCAAAAGGCTGATTTGTACAGTTACATACATTTTTATTTCTGAATTTTGTATCTATCGAGTTTAACTTATTATTTTTGTTGAAGTGAATGAAATACAAAACTTTTTTTTGAAAAAAATCATTGTGTTGCAAATGGCGATATGAAAATTTTTAGGTTGCCATAACCAGGGTATGAAGTCATATCTATCTTCGACATCTATGTCAAAATTCGCGGATTTCAAAATTTATAGGTTGGCTTGTCCGAGCAATTTTTCCTGTTCTATTTGCATAGATTTTATCAAGGGAATATAATATCCCAGCATGCATATACTTTACGTCCACACTGTATAATGATCTTTATAGAGGCCTTTCAATTTGTCAATGTGTTTCGAAACATCGTAGGGTAGCGGTTCTGGCATCCCATAAAGACTAAAATATACATAATTTATTGTACGCCTGATTTGGTGATTCCCACTTAGATCATGTGAATTTGAGAAATCAAGAATTTATATGAGCAATTCGGAATGCTTCAGTAATACATTTAAGTAGTGTTAAATTTGTCTTGACTTGACAAATAATAAATCAACAGATAACAATCTGTGTCGCATCTCCTAATAAAGTATAAATATGCATATATATCTTAAAAAACCAAACGCTACTAGAAGCCATAATTTATTCACATACCTGTTGTTTGGATATATAAAAATTCGAGACTGTTTTAATCCGAAACGTATAAGAATTCAGCGTCATAAATCTTGGCTCGACCTCGTAAATAACAAACAGTTGTTGTTAAATATTCCAGATTATAAATAACTGAATGTGCGATAGGATAGGAAACCTAACCTATACACTCTTGAGTGGTGGATTATAAAAAGCTTTTTCTAATACCCGCGCTTCATGGCTAGCGTGTTTAGTTCACTTTTACATTAATTTCACATTCTGTCTGCTAAAAATTCATAAAAATTAATCAATATCTAATTATGCGACGTCACTACATAAATTTCAGTTGAAGGAACTCGATGTCATGATGGAATTATTGTCGAGGAGGTATTCTCGAAGGAATTTTAAATATTCCGACTAGCTTGTTATAGCCGAAAAGAAATTTAGAGTTGCATAAAATTATTTATTGCCCGACGGAAAGAAACATGTAACGATTTTAATAGCTTCCTTAATTTTTCTCGTAAGTTCTATTCATGGAATTGGTAACATACTGTATTGAATCCATGAGATCCAAAAAAAGGTCTACCAACGAAGAAGGGTTTTTTTGTAGGTCCAAAACTATTTCATCATTAAATAATATTGTAGTAATGTTAATGTAGAAACAATAGTTATACCTTTTATTTATATAATGCAAGGAACCATGTTGATTTCAAAAATAAGTACTTACGTCTTAGAACTTAGAAGCATCCTTTTCATAATTAAAAATGTATTTTAACATCAGAGGTACTCGACTTATTTCATTCGGTTGTTCCACCCTGTATATAATGAATACAAGTCAATCGATTTCTATAATTGCTCAGTATAGTGCGGGTGGATTAATGCTAGATATTTCTGTTCGGTTACTATTAGATTCGTTAATTTTTTCACACCAAGGTGCATCAGGCAATTACTAATGATTATTATATCAAAACATAATAATGGAAAGCATCACTGCATTCTAGTAGGAAACAATAAGGGAATTACCCGCACAATTTAAATTTCTCATTATTTTCACGCAACGGAATATTTTTTTCCTAAACTTAACCTAATATGTTTGTATTTTTATACCAGTAGAAACAATATCAACAGGGAGGTTTAGTGTATTCAAATAACAGATGTATATTATCAGAAATGTGTATACTTATCGATAACAAAGTAGTCTCCTGAGTGAGGAAACTAAAAACAAGTCGTCACGTTGAGAACTGAAACCAGAAAAGAAACAAGTTCATTCAAATAATTCATACACTATCTAGTATTATCATCAGTGAAATATCAGATGGTTCAGTTGAATTCCATCGACGATAAAAGATTTATATATAAGTTGCTGCAAAAAGGACAAAGGTGAATAGGAGTCGTTCAGTACAGTAAATTTTCTACCAAAAACACGTGCCAAAATGTCACATCCCTGGGACCTCGTTGCAGGTTTTTTTTTTCCTATGCAAAAAATAAAGAAAGAAAGAAACAACACTTTTATGATTTGAAGTCAAACACTTTGTGAAGTAAAATAAAAAGCCATGAATTGGACGAAATATTGATGGAAAGGTGGGGTGGTATTTGCCAGGAAAGTAGTTTTTCCGACGACCTATACCTGAAATACGTATCATTTCGCACTGTATACTAGTTCACAAAATAAGATATTTCGCAAACTATAGCTCTGCGATTGGTGCGATTACCTAATATAGTTAACTGTACTCTGATTTTAACTTATAGGTAGCTGTCACAATAACATATCTACAAACGAATTCATAACATTATAGTGTCAATACCAAGTAGATTGGTACCGAATCGTATGATTTGTTCAGTTTTCTTTGCTGTAATGTCATCCGACGATGAAATGGTAGATTCTACTCCCCCAGAAGTATGCAACTTAGGGTTGATAAAAGAAAATAATACCTAGTATTCCGTTAGTACTGAACAATTGTTCAAATATTACCATCAATAATTATTTTTCCAATATTTCATAAATACATACCAAAATGTACCCAAATATTTTTGTTAAATGTTGTTCTCTTTGTGTGGTACATCTTTCTTATATTATGCTTCTTCAGGCAATTGAAGTGATTTCCTGTGAAAATGATTTGAAAGTACAGTCATGCGAAATACCTATGTTTTTCACGTAGGTCGTCGGAAAAGTATAGTGTACAACTCGTACAGAAATTGGATATTTCGTACTCGTTTGAAAAGATGATTATTTTCCGCACTAGTTACACTATTCTTCTAGTGGTCTGGCATTCGAATTCAAACAGTGTTCGATATCTTAAATTGGGTTAGGCTCTTTTTTTCTTTCTTTGATGTGTAGGTTGAAGGTTGAAATATTTCTTACCGATTTCTTTTTTCGGAGGATATTGATGCAGATAGAGATAGACAACCAAGAATATTATTATTTCAACTCATCATCAGGAATAGTTCAGCGTTAGTCAGTATGTTAGGTACCTATAGTATAACAAAAATGGAGCATTCCTTCTACGTACACCCATCTGAAAACAATTTAGAGAGGAGTGCCATTGTCCCTCCTCCAGCAGTTTCGAGGCATTCACGGTTCGACTGTCAGTTCCAGCATTCCCGGTAACAAAACAACATCTGACACATCCCCCATGTTTCCCATTGCAGGATAAATCCAGACGCTGTCGCGACTCATCCCGATCCCAGACCTCACATATCATATATCTGACGGGGTGATTGGCGTGTGTTTCTTCTTTTTTTCTCTTCCATTGTAAAACGCTCGATGTCACGTAGAGGGCTTCGTATCAGAATCACTCGAATATACACACATATACAGGGTGTCCCATTGAGGCCGGCGAGGTACGATATTATGGGAACCATAATCCTTAGGGCTCCGAGAAAAAAAATTGAGTACTAATTTGGTCAAGAAAAATTGATTGAGAATATTTTTAAGTTCCTAAAATGGACGCTAGAGGGCACAATTACTATGACATAACTGAAAATTCGATTTTTTTCGGAAAGTCACCATATCAAGTCCTCTCATTTTTTTGAAGCCGTAAGGTTTATGGTTTCCATAATATCGTATCTCGCCGACCTTGGTGGGACACCCTGTACAGCGTCCGTCATGAAGTTGGGAAAAACGAAATGTTGAAAGAGAAAATAGTCTATCCAATTAAAAATATCAAACATAGTTTGAAATTGAATGTCTGACAGACTACTTTCCTGGCAAATACCACACAGAACCTTGAATCATATCTGCTCGTAGTCCATGCAACGATTCACAGGTCTGTATGTTATTGAGCGTGTCTGTCTCGATGTGAATTTGTCACGTCATAGGAAGAAAAAAACATTATTTTGCGTTCAATACTTTTGTCTAATTCATGGCTTTTCCATACAAAATGTTGTTTAAGTTTCTGAAAAACTGAAAAATCCGTTGCAACCTACATCTCGTGACATCAGATTAGACAAGATTTTGAAAAAAATTGTCTGTGATGCCTAAAAA
The DNA here is from genome assembly GCA_029955515.1 of Chrysomela aeneicollis. Lineage (NCBI taxonomy): Eukaryota > Metazoa > Arthropoda > Insecta > Coleoptera > Chrysomelidae > Chrysomela > Chrysomela aeneicollis. The sequence continues at coordinate 31,135,534 of JARUHQ010000002.1, forward strand.
TATGTCAAATTGACAAGATACCGAAAAATTCGAGGTCCCCATGTACCGATTTCAAGTCAGATTTTAAAAAAATTTAAAACACCATTTTATTCCTCTACTAAAGAACATCATACATTCTTGTTTTATGTGAAAACAGCTTTGATAACCTATAAATCATATAAGTACGTCGAAAATAATCAAATATCTGTGTTCGAGGATTTGAATTCTGTGATAGTTCAATAGGTTATTGTTTGTGATTGTTTCATTTATTTAAACTTATAGGTATCAGAATTTTTAGATTTTAAAAAGAAAAAATGGATATTGATGACTGCCAGCTTACACAAATTGTAACCACTGACACTGCGAACTACATCAGAAATTGAGCAATGGGAGATGTGACCTCTAAGACATGATAGTCTTTAATAATTCTTTTAAAAATGTTCTTTTTTCCTTCATGTCTTAAATCACAATACAAAAAACTTAAGACTCAAAACTTATAACTTAAAATTGCTCCACGATTAGTCTTGTCGCAGGTTTAGTCATGCCCTGTATATTGATGCATGCACATGAACTCATTCAATATTATCAACCAGTTAATACAATCGAAACCATAAAGCCAACTATTATATTTATAATTTATTCTCAAAAATGCATTATTATTTATACTTGCTAAATGAAGTCGCGACAGATTTTTTTTCAGACATGCAACAGACCACGAATAGAGTTCTTCAGAAATTTGAATAACAATTTTTTTACCATATGTAGCCACATGTAGCCAACTTTATAAATGATGATTGATGATCTTTCATCGGAAATCTAACTACCATACCTACACGTTTTGTCGAACAACTTGATTTTTCAAATATTTTTGTGGTTTTCGGGTTATATTTTCATTTGTTGTACATAATGTTAGAAATAATATTTTCATTGGATATCTGACCGAATAAGTAGTCAAAGCACTTTGGTCTTGACCAAAATTCACTATTTTTGACAAATAACCTTGTACACAAATCCAAAAAAATACTCTGCGTTTAATATATTTGGAATTGAGTGAAATTATGATACATTAAATATCATAATCAATTTGGAAAACGCATTTTGGATATATCCATCACTTTCCATGACAATTATTCACTTGTGGGTATATTCACCCGCGCCTAGATATTTTTTGTTATCATCGGATTCATTTCACATCGTAGAATACACATCAAGACACATTCATTGATATAAAGTTGTTTGTTTCTCCGCCTGTCTTTCACTTGTCATTCTCTCTTGACATCAGTTCTGATGACCTTTCGAGAGAATAACAATATTTACGTCATCATTATAGGCATAAGACGATAATGCATTCGAAACTTTTGAGACGTTTATAATATAATGGACTGTCAGTGTTCTTCGTTGTTGTACGAAAGCGTATCAACTCGGAATTATTTTTTTCCGACTTCAAACTCGGAATTTCCGACTTTAAACTCGGAATTTCCGACTTTAAACTCGTTTTTAATTCGACTTCAAACTCAGAAATTCCGACTTTAAACTCGAAATTTTTTTATTCCGACTTCAAACTCGGAATTTTGTTTTACGATGGATGATGGAATATAACTATCAATAGAGATCTGATAAGACTCAAGCTTGTATTTTTTTTTCAAGAAGGTGGACCTCATAATGCCTTTTACTTATGATGATGTCAGGCATGTTATTGTTTCTGTTGAATCCTCGATATCCATTCTGTAAACTTTGGTATTATATATACCATCATCAACAATACCCTATCATGAAATGATATTAGATATAAGAATTAGATTCTTTGTTTCGCGCCTTATTCACACCTTAAAAAAATCTCATAATTAACAGAGCACAAATTTGACTGTCATGGAGTTCACATGTTTAGAGTTCAGCTCTAGGATTCAATATCCATTAAAACTATACGTCTGGTTGGTGACCTTGCATTTACGAGTTTGTTGACCGCAGAAAAGTGGTCGATATCCCCTTTTTTGTAGATATATTGTTGTGGTAGATCCTTATCGAAATCATTTATATCATTATGAGCGATTCCGAGCAGACAGACGAGACAGACTCAGATTGGCCACCCTTTCATTGCCAGGCTCGAGCCCCGCAGAACTTTCCTCTATCAGGATTCCAATTTTCCTCAAACGGAGAAGTTGTGTGACATTATCTAGTATTTTCCTGGTGACTATATCTAACCAGACCTGGGAAAAATATCTATATATCGAATTTTTTTTCGAGATATTTCTCGAAAAATGGTGAGTATGAATGAAAAATTATGAATATTGAGGATGTTATAAGAACAATCATGTACATGGAGTGTACTTTCATCCGCAAAGCTCTCCTATCAGGTCATTGATGTGAAGTATAAACAAGGTTGAAACTCGGAAATTCCGAGATTGAAGTCGGAAAAAATAATTCCGAGTTTGAAGTCGAACAAAAAATAATTCCGAGTTCAAAGTCGGAAATTCCGAGTTGGAATTCGAAAACAAATAATTCCGAGTTCAAAGTCGGAAATTCCGAGTTTGAAGTCGGAAATTCCGAATTTGAAGTCGGAAAAAAATAAATCCGAGTTCAAAGTCGGAATTTTCGAGTTTGAAGTCGAAAAAAAAATAAATCCGAGTTCAAAGTCGGAAATTCCGAGTTTAAAGTCAGAAATTCCGAGTTTGAAGTCGGAAAAAAATAATCCCGAGTTTAAAGTCGGAAAAAATATAAAAAAATCTCGGTGGCCCTTATACGCTTTCGTATTGTTGAGAACCCATCAGAAGTATTCATTTCTTAGATATGGGAAATGCAGAGCAGAGATGCTGTTGATTTTAGCTTGTAGGAAAATAATATACCTACCCTTTTTCGTTTAAACCTTCATTTCTAAGATCATCCGTATTTTTTATGTCTTGTCCCACTATTGGCATCTGAAAAACCGTGAAGACACGAAGTTGATTAGTTTAGGCAAAAATTGCTTATATTAGTGAACAATTGAACGATGTTTCGAAATCAGAAATATCATCAACCGTTTTCAAGATATACAGGGTTATTCATAAATCGTCAATAATAGATAAATGAAATAAATAAATTATTTGAGTGTCAATGGATTTCAGATATCAGTCCATTGTGAAAAAAATGAAAAAAGATGAATACTTGTATTTGAAAAATTAAAGTTGATGATGGCCGCGAGAAGACGAAACGTCGAACTTGAAATCTAAGAATGCCATTTTGAGGATCGCAAAATCTGGCAATGAAGAAGTGTTTTCAGTTTTTTCGTATCTCCAGTAATGAAGCAAGAATAAACTAAAATAGATAATTCAAAAATTCAGTTTTTTTTTCGAATATTTTGAAAACTAGAAGAGCTATCGCCAATTTTTTTTTCACCATAATAATGATCATAAAATCACGCAACTTTGCCCCAATTCAAAGTTCTTCGTATCCCTTACGATTCTCGAGATCCCAATGATGATCTTCGAATTCTATTAACCCTGTATACGAGGAAAATCGAAATGGCCATATTTTCATCGCGCCATTTCCAGTATGATGAAGAAGTGTTCGAGAAACTTTGTTTTCTGTTCCAATTTTGCCATGATTTGATGTGCTTTCATTTTTCTAATACGTCGATCGTTTTTCGTTTATATTTTAATGACATACAGTGTCACACATAAAGTTCGCGAAATATGGGAAAAAAACAAACTGGATAATAATCTATCAAAAAAAATACGAGTGTAATAAGAATGAAGAGAAATTCGTTTATTCAATTACTGACATATATACATTGAAAATCCACATCAGTTTAACAATAAAATGAAAAAACTAGATGAACAACAAAGACGAATTTCTGGAGATGCATTTTTTTTTTATTTTATGGCCAATGTGGGTATTTCCTGGGCAAGATATGATATTGAAGTGTCATAGTCATTAAAATTATATGAAATTTGAATCATGTTTCGTTTGAATCGATAGAGCGAAAGATTCGAAAAATTCAAAAAAATGGAAAAAAGTCAAAGTGACAGTAGAGAGTCCAAATTTGGAACAAATGTATAAAATTGGAAACTGAGCAACTTTTTTGTCTGGCATTTTTCGAAATTTAAAAAAAAAACTGATTTTTCGTGTATTTTCGCAAAAAATGTCAAATTTGACAGGTTTAGAGTAGCAAATGAAGAAAGGAAAGATGCTGTATTTTTCTCAAATTTTCTTGCACGAACTAATAGCGAAGTCAAATTTTCTTTATATCTTTAATAAAAAAAACTTCCATATGTCGCAAACTTTACGTGTGACACTGTATAATTAATACCATATAGGTTTCAATACTTACCTTCATATAGACAACAAATAACTGATCAGTAATTATCAGTTCCTAATTGAGTATATTATTCTAAATTTCACATCTAACTTGCCTTTTGACCCAAATCCACAGGCTTCACCTGTTAACTATGAATAACGATACGAGCTCTGGCAGATGTATAAATTCAAAATGGATGCAATGAATTATCCAGCAAAGACGTCGCTTTAGGAACAGACACAGCCACCGCTGATACCAAGTGAGTGCAGTTTTGCCGACGAAGGGTTAACACAAGACACACAAGATGTGATATCTGTTTCTTTTTTTTTTGCGTAGGAGGTTAGTTATTTATGGTTTCAGATTAACGGATTTATGTAATTGTTACATCCTTTGGTTTTTATTGTTACCGAGATATGCATGAAATACTGACTATAACTACATGGCGTCAAGGTCTTCGAAAGAAGTGCAAGATGATTATAAGATGAACAATTTCACACCTAACATTTTTCACCAATAAAAAGCCTATATTTTGTATCGTTACCATAGCAACTAGAACGATTTCCGGAAAATTTTCTCTCTTTCTTTGAGGAATGAGCATAGTATTACACTGGAAATTTTTTGACATTTAAAGGTTGAACCTAACCTAACCTAACCTAACTTCAAATACTGATAGCGTTTTCTATTGGTGAAACTGGTTGTTGATTCACAATTTACGATAATATTCCATAATGGCCGATACGGATTTGGTGGCTAGTGGACCGGTAGCGGCTGACTATGAAAACTGTCAAATGTTAATGAGAGTCAAATTCGTGTCCTGCGATTATTGAAATTGTACATCTCGATTAACGGAACTCACGGTGAATATTATAGAAATAAGACTTAAACAGTCAATCTTGTCAAAGTTGTATTTTATTTCACTGTTTATACACAGCCGTACGGTCAACTAACCACTTGTATGCTTGCCTAGTGTCTAGACCAATGAGAAACGAGGTCAAACTTTTCCTATCTCTTCAACGTACAGACTTCAATAATATTTCAGTGTGAAATTTTCTTACCGATTACCACTCTAGCTTCAATTAAAAACTGAATGTTTTCAAAATATTCGTGTTGTCGAAAAATTTCCAGTAATAATTGAAGCTCTAGTTGTACTTTATGTGAAAATTAGCTATCATAGGCATTTTGAATGTATGTAATTATTCAGTCTATTATTAATCACCTTTGCTCAGGTAATTAAAAACACTGCGTAGTCAAAAGGAAACTAAAAATTTATTCAAAAAATCTAACGACATCATGTTAGTTGGGAATTCCCCGTGAATTTCGATTAAATATATATAGGGTGATTAAAACAATCATTGATTTCACTGTCAACAAGCATGCTTAATTGCAGACACACACGTGCTCACAAGATCTGAAGCTCTCATTTCACCGAATCACAAGTGGGCTATGATCGCTTTCGGAATATTGTGAAACAAATGACATCTTTGTAGGAGTTCATCATTGGACGTCGGCCAACATTTGATTTATTCGGCGGCAGACGCAGATCTTGAGGAATACACACTACGAAATGCCTCTTAGCTCGAGTTGAATTACTGCTTGGTCTGTCATTCGGTCGTGTCCGAGGATTGAGAAATGATATTTATACATAGGCTAGTGACTTACAAGTTTATATAGGGTTAGTTTCAAAACATCCTTGAAGCAAATACATTATTAGAAGTTATAAAGTGCAAAGGTCATATTCACTTTCGTCAAGTAGATAGATGCAGAGTGCAGAAATTGATTTTTAGCCAAATTATTCTCGACATGGGTCGATTTTTAATTTGCCTGCGATATTTTTTTGATAGCCTTATCAAATTCAATCTATGGAATCTCCATGGAAACCTGAGTATGGAACAGTAGAACAATTTTTAACGTAATATCATATTTTTCGAAAAAATCAAAATAAGGCTGTTATTTTCATTGAGAAACTCAATAAATATTTTAAGTATCATCATATGAATCCCACAAAAACTACCAATTTGATCTTCCACACTTCTCAAAATCATAACCTGTCTAATTGTTAGTAACAATGATACAAATGTGAATGACTCAACAAGAGTACAACTACACCTTTTCCAGTTGTATTTCAGAAAACGTCGAGTTAATTTCAGAATAATCACTTGTATTTCAGAAAGTATCAATTGTATTTCAGAATAGTGAGTTGAATTTCAGAAAGCGTCAAATGTATTTCAGAATAGCGAGTTCGATTTCATAAAGCATCAATTGTATTTCAGAATATATCATTTGTATACAGATGATACGAATTGTGAAATTCAATTGACTATTCTGAAATACATTTGACGCTTTCTGATATTGAAAAGACTATTCTGAAATACAATTGATGCTTTCTGAAATTAAAAGCATTTCTATATACTTGTCTGAAGCCTTCAACATAAGAACCTTCTTAAAAAACTCATTACATCATACAGTTACATTTGGAGTTCTCAGAGGAACTGTACTCGGCCCTCTCCTATATTTTCATATAGGTAAAATTCTACTTCTGTGATCAAACTCTGTTCATTTACAAGTAAAATTTAAAATCAACAATAAACTGGAATTTATACGCTTGTGCAGCGGATTTTAAATATTTCAATGTCATCATAGTTAGCAATCGAATACGTTTCCGTTATTTATCGATATTAAATCAATTTCTTTCAAGAATATACTGAAATTAATGCAAAATAGAAAAAAATTGTATATGAGACAAGTTTTATTATAAGACGCTATTTTGTCGCACGTGTTTGGAGTACGACGAGCGAAGTGAGGAGTGCTCCATCAAGGGAACAAGTATCATAATATACCATTATATCATCTCAAAAAATATTAAATAAATTATTATTATTATACTATAGGTATCTATCATACTCGACCATCAGTCAACAAACAAAATATATTTACAAATTCTGATGATTCTATGATTCGACTTTTACGTGCTCGTTTACGTGTAACTTATTCATTTATTTTGAAGTTATTTATTGTTTAAACTATTTTGACACAACACTAAATCTCATAAATATATTTTTTGGGTTGCCTTTGATATCGCTACAGTGCACCAAACATTATTAGAATACCCATCTATATATAACTTGGGTTTTCACCTACTGAAATATTGTTACATGTGGGTGGGATACCAGCTGTCCTGTATTTCAGACATCCATCATAAACGCTACCATCAGATATAATATCTCAACCTGAACGTATTAGTATGATTCATTCCATTGTGCAAATGAAAAACATAAATTTGCATGAGTGACAAGACCATATCTGTTCGTTTTGCTGAAAAGAAAAACAAAAGTAAACTTGAGCCTTGGATAATAATCAAAAGTCATTCAGTTTTAGTTTCTGAAATGGTTGAATTGTTTCAGACTGCACTGGTATAACTCCATTTGCAATTATATGAGCAACTCCTAAACAACAAAATAAACTTGGATGTAAATTATTCTAGTCGTGGGACATGAAAACCACCTTCACTAAATGTATAGGCGTTAGTTGATTTGTGACTGATTGATTGATTGTTTGATGGTATAACACACAGTTTGGCAATATCTAAATAATTCAATTTGGCAGTTGTACCTAATAATATAATTACAATCAAGACATCATGAGCTACGAGATGCAGAACCTAATCGAAAGATACTTTTTTCATTTTTATTTTCGTATAAGAGATAATCGGTCTATATGCTCGTATTATGATGTATTTTCTTAACCCAAAAACCCGATGAAAACTCATCCGTTCATGCTACCGTTATATTATATGATTAATTTATAATGATAAATTTCATAGTTGGCAAAACTTACAAGGATGAAAAAATAAGTCACACATGTTTCATTCTGTCCACCTTATGCGTATAAAAGTGTATTTTTTGGCAGGTTGTCATCATTGAAATACACTAACATTTGCTTGAAGGCTGTTAATCCTGGTATCTGAGGAAAGTTTGAGGCTATTCTATATTTACTTTTCCGTTCGAATGATGCCCTGGTGATTGCTTCAATCTTGCATTCGTGTAAACAAACACTCGAAATAGTATAGATAATAATGCAATGTCCCCAATTATTATACATGAACAACGAGATAATGTTTCTGGTATGTTCGAATCAATCCTCACTTTTTGATCATTGGCACACTTTATTGTGCTGAAAATAATTTAGAGATGCCAATTAAAAGAAGTATTGATTATCCATGAGAGAGCTACTTTTCTGATTGGTCAGATATACATAAATATATGCTCACTCTTAATTATCCTTGAAAATTTGACTGAAAGTCAATTATTTCAAATAAACTACGCAACACTAATTACGTCGCACCCAGAAATTTTGCCCCTGTTAAGATTTGAATAACTTTTTTATTCTTTGAACAATTTTAATTCTGTTTGCACTGTTCGCTAGCTCAGTACTTCAGCTATAATCTCGTACTTCTCCAATACATGTGGTTTTTTCCATAAAATTGCTACAGGATGTTTTTTGAAAGTGTGCAAAATTTCCGAACTTTCAACAAGATTCCAAATAAAGAAAAACAGTATTTTTTCAACTTAAACAGCAGAGGCATGAAGATTAACTCATCACCTTGGGCCATGTCCAAAATTGTCTTCTTATCTCTTTTATTTACAGAGTGACCTCAAAAAATCAATTTTTTGCTTTTGCAGTCATAACTTTTTTCCTCTTCAATCGATTTTCAAAATCTCAGGCTTATTTCGAAGCTGAAACCTTATATGAGACGATATAAAGATCAGAATTAATTCAAGATGAACATTCTCGATCGAGGGTTTCCCAAAGGTGAGCCAAATCTGAAACACCCTGTAAATCCCGGCTGATGGGAGAAGAAATAAATATAAATCAACTTGTTTCCGGAAGGACCTCTCATTCTGGATATGTCCAGATCCTTTTTTCTTTCAGTAGTCAAAAATTGTGCGTGAAAAAACCAAATTGAAACGCCATCTTCTCAGCCCAAGAAAAATGTATGGCCCGTAACCAACGTAACAAGAATTATAATGAGTGACTGACAAGACAGGTTGAAAATTACGTTTTCGTGAAAATAAAGATCGGGACAGGAAAAATTATTCGTAGGTTTTTCTTTTCTGAAGAAAATTTCAGGATAACTTTCTCACCCCCTATACAAAGTCTTCCATCATGTTTTGGATTTTTTCAAATTTGATTTTTTTAGACCCCCAAAAAAAATTCTATATCTACGTCTATGAAAAATTGTTTTACCTCTTTGATAAACTTTTTCGGCTGAACACAGCTATGATGGTTTCCGCTTGTTCCAATTCTGAAAAATAACTTTTTTTCGCCCTGTACATCAAACTATGATACCTGGAGCACTGGAGTTTGGGCAATTCTTAGTAGTTTTGTACGAAACTCAAGAAAATTATGTGTAAAAAATTCCCAAAAATATCCATCTCCTTCATCTGTACCCAAAGTACCCCAAGGAGGGAAAGGGGGAAAAATATATATTTTTTAAATTTCCAATCCCGATGTGAAGGTCTGGTGAAATATGTTTACCGCTATATCTAACCGTTTGACCAGCAAAAATGTTACCCCCAAAAAAATTTTGGGGGGAGGCGGTCAGAAATTTTTTCAGTCTTTTTTGTGGTGATATTTTCCTTTCGATCAAACAACGTTTTGGATAATTTTTTTATCGAGATTTCGAGATGGATTCAGATTTGGATCACCTTCGCAGAAACCCTTAATCTATAATATTTATTATTTCGAGACAAATTCCAATCTTCATGTCTGTTCATCTAACTTTCAGCTTCAAAATGAGCCTGAGATTTTAAAAATCCGTTGAAGACGAAGAATGTTATGACTGCAAAACTAAAAAATTGATTTTTTGAGATCACTCTGTAAATAAAAGAGATAAGAAGACAATTCTGGAGATGGCTCAAGTCAATGAGATCAACTTTATTCCTCTGCTGTCAAAGTTGAAAAAAAAACTGTTTTATTTTGAAAATTCCGAAACTTTGCAGTCTTAAAAACGATCCTCTCATTAAAATTTAAAGCATAATTAAGAGGAAATTGAACAACTACTGTATTGAAGTATAACTCAGATTGATATAAAGTGTCCAAGTATCACCTAACTAAAATTAAAGAAAAAATGTTTGATATCCTGTATAACATTGTGAAATACTCTGTTCATCGGTAAATAATTTCGAAATGTGGAGATTGTGTACGTCTATAACTTTCACATGAAACTTTTTTCGTATCTCTCAAGATCAAGAGAGTCATTGAACTCCGAAGTAAAAAATGATCACCCTGTATATTGATTATCCTTTCAGGTACGGTGAACGCCAACGGCGAGACGAAAAGGCAACGAACATCGTACACCCGGTATCAGACTCTCGAATTGGAAAAGGAGTTCCACTTCAACAGATACTTGACGCGGAGAAGAAGAATAGAAATCGCCCATGCGCTGTGTCTGACAGAGAGGCAAATAAAAATTTGGTTCCAAAATCGAAGGATGAAGTGGAAAAAGGAGCACAAGATGGCCAGTATGAATATCGTTCCATATCACATGTCCCCCTATGGTCATCCCTATCAGTTTGATCTGCATCCTAGTCAGTTCGCTCATCTCGCGACATAGGATGATTTAGTCGATGTGATTATTATTGAATAGGTATTTTGTTTTTTTTATTATTTTATTTTTTATTTTAAGCGTGTTCTCTTTGAATTCAACTTTGAACAAATTCGGAGGCATACAGGGAAATATTTATGTCGATGTTTAATCTATTTCGTGTTCAATATCAACGATATTTTAGGTACTAGACCGAGTACTATACACTTTGCTTTTTTCGTTGAATGCTAGTTGAATATTGAAGAATTAAGTTGATGAAAATGTGGAAAAACTTGATTCTTATCTTGTTGGTTTAACTGGTATACTGCGTTATTAATACCTTTTTTCTCATATAACTAGGACTTTTTCAATATTTTTGTCGAAATATAATAGCACAATAATTATAAAACAACTCAATTATTTATATATATCTTGAATAAAACAGCAGAAACGACATTTGGAAAAAATATCAGGAAAGTCCTATTTATTTTTATAGAGAGGAATCTTCTGTTTCAGTTTGACACTATAATTTCGGGACACTCTGTATATATTATCTAATCTGATTCTATGCGTGGATGTGAAGAATGTTTTATGTCATGTGGATCATAAACCATTGAAGGAAAGTTTTCCACGTGTCTTTTTCAGATTATTCAAATTATTATCAATATTCGCGATATATTCGCTGTCCATATAGAACAATACTAGGACAACTTGAAAAAATATTTTCAAGAAAATTGAGTTCTATGTTATGATCAATTATTGTCTGATATTCCCATTCCTCAATATTATTTTTGTTATAAAGTATAAATTTTGGTTTTAAATATATTTTTGTAAGATGTCTCTGTATCATACTGATGGGAAAAAATATATTTCGGAGATGTATCGCTCTTTGGTCGAAGTTATCTCAGTATTGAAACTACTTGAATAAGTCCTCGTATCGTTCTATATATTGTATTATACCTGGGAAAGAAGTGAGACAACTCAGAATGTCCAATTATTGCACCTGAGAATATCATAAAATCTTTTCAACATGTTTCACTATTAAACTATAGATGAGTGTTCTGATGTGATATAACTAACTCTATAGCACTATCAGAAAGAGAATTTTCTCAGCATTATGTTGCAACAGATTTTTCAAATTGACCATTTCAAGTTGTCCTACAGCATTGTTCTAGCACACCGATATGATTTCGAACTATGAATTGGTCAAGACGTGGAATGTTTTTTTATCAATCACTTGACAGTCATGACACCCTGTCCTCTTCGTATCCAGACAGCACAATGTCATCAGTCATAGAATGTTCATAGAATATTCTCAGAATATTATCAAAGCATGATTAAAATATTGTAGACATGTTGTATGTAGATATATTCCGAATGTTTTTTTTTAATACTCTGGAAATATCTCTCGAATAGGTTGGTATACTCAGATTGCAAAAAAATGATTCTATTAATGTTTGAAGAATTTTCTTTAATTCATCAGAATGTTGTGAAAATAAAGAGAAAAACTGTCAGTGACATCATCAGGCAGATGCAGTCTATCCAAACCCTATAATTATGCCTATCGTTGCTTGACCTATTGTATGATGGCTCGTGTTTTCATATCGATTAATATTGATAATACGGAGGTAATTGAAAAACAACTACCTTCAATAATGATTTATTTTATGAGGGCAAAAGTTCCTGGCTATCAGTTTGGCATATTTTTCATCTTAAATATTGAAATATTTTTGTCTGATTCTGATGATGGAGTGTGGGACACTGGTTTTTTGATATCGATACTTCGAAATTGGGAACTTCCATTGTGCTGAGAGTAGACCCAACAGCTTATATGGAATAGAAAAAGTAACAGAAAAAATATTTTTCTATTTTGGTTGTATAATGAAGTCATTGTGCAACGCAAATACGTGTCGAAATAGCCTATATTTTGATACGCATTTTTTATTATTCGGAGATTGGTACAAACGAACTGTCAAATGAAAGTCAGTCAAGAGTTAGGCCCAGCTTATTTCTGAGCGATTTTGGATTTGGTGATATAAAGGCCGATTCAGATTCATGCGTGCCCACCCTGCATTTTTGACCCTGCATGAAAAATGCATGCCTGTCGTCGTTTACATCTATGCCTGTCGGCGTGCTTGTAAAATGCGTGGTGGGCATGCATGGAATAAGGACAAGTTCTTATTTTCCACTGTATTGCATGCGTTTCTGCCAAAACATCCCAAAAAGCCTGTGAATATTCGACAATCTTTTATTTGAATTTGATGATCATTTTGTAAAGTTTTTAATACATTCCCGCCTTTCTCTGTTGTGATTTTAATCTCAAGAAAATGAATGAGATGAAATTTTCGATTTACTTGAACTGACAATACTGAATAAACCAATTAAAATATGACCTTGGGTAAGAACTGTGATGGAAATGCACATATGTGAAATGTCATGCCTTTTTCAGGCACAAGCGTCAGAAATGCATGTGCCTGTAAATTGCACGTGCTTCAAAAACCCTGCATGGAAATGCATGAATCTGAATCGGCCTTTAGCAGTGAAAAACTCTAATGTTTTTATTGGTGAATTTCAAAGCAGAGTATGATCCGATTTGAATTGACCAATGAAAACAATAAAATTGCATTTTTCACCGCTGGGTATCGCCAAAAATTCAAAATCACTCAACATAGTAAACTGGGTTTAACGGTTGTGGGTCAGATTTTAAATATTTCAATGTCATCATCGTTACCAATCAAAGATTTTTCTGTTATTTATAGATATTGAATCAATTTTTTTTCCATAAAAGCCTTCAAATTATAGCAAAATAGAAAAAATTGCATATGACACGTTGTCGCACTTGTTTGTCTTGGACAAAATAGCGTCTTATAATACATAAAAAAAATTCGAACATTCTGAGAATATTAATAGAATATTATGTGCTGTCTGGGTGGCTGTCCAATTTGTCGAATACCCCAATCAACCCAGAGGGGCAAACAACTCCTCAAAAAAGCGTACACCATATTTAAAATACTTGTAATTAAGGTATTTGAAAGCTATTTGTGCTTACTTAAAATAATTAGCAAGTATTTAGAAGTATTTAATATACTTGAAAGAATTGAAAATATTTAGAAGTCATGAGTAGATTTTCGAAACATTTAAGGTGATAGTGGTAATACAGCGGTATTTGATAATAAATAGAGGAATTAACAAGTATTCAAATCTATTTCAACAACTTAAGAGCTATTCTCCTCCCTTGGGATATTAAGGTTCAAAAACTCCCTCTTACCTTTTACAGGTGAAAATGATACAAGAAATGCTTATAAACGTTTATATGTAATGAAAACTAAGACATATTTTCCTTATTCACGTCATTACAAATAATAAATGTACAATTTTCAAATGTTCCCTGAAAATTACTTCCGCCGCTGGAAACAATTTCTTCTTTTTTATGGGTGGTGCTGTTGCTGTTCACTACAGTCGAGGTGCCTGCCTCTTCTGATGGCAAAGTAGACAGCATACGCGCCGTTTTATTTCTCAATTCAATACTGTCCTCCAGATACCCCCCTGCCACCGTGGAACTTCTCCAACCTCCGTGTCTTTTTAAGTTTGTCATAGTTGCTCCTGCATTGGCTAGGGCAGTAGCAGAAGTGCGACGAAGGCAATGTCCCGTATAGGTTAGTGGGTTTGGCAATCCTAAATACATTGCGATTTTGCTGGGAATTTTGCCAAACATATTCTTTCCAATTGGTTGAGTTGTACATTTATTTTGTCGGAAGCTAAAAAAAAATCGTTTTGTACCTTCAGGACGCAAGGACATATAAAGTCTCAATAAAGGCAAAGCAGAGAACTCTTTTTCATCCACAACTGTAAATTTCTTCGATACACCAGTTTTACTTTCCGGTACGTTCACTACCATAACAGTATCCCGGTCCTCTATATCTGCTATACTCATATTTAGAAGTTCCTGAGTTCTGCATCCTCCAAAATAACCCATAATTTGGGCTAAACGTTTCTGACTGCAACGAATAAATACAATTATTACCAAATCTACCAGAAAATACTGAAAATACTTTACCAGTTCTTGAAAATATGCCAGAAAGACAGTTTCGTTGGCATCTTTTGACATAACATTTCTCTGTGTCAGCCATTTCAGATATAAGTTGTATTCTTTTTGATATAGGGCTTCACTTTTCGATGGAAGTAATGATTGTCTTGCTTTTTCCGCTTTTTTTATAATATCCTCCATTATATCAGAAAAAGATCGTCGATTTGTGGTAAAAAATAAACACGTTTTTAACGGAAAAACATTGATTGATAAAGAAAGTTTGCTTATAAACATGTAACATAGCGACAACCTAGCAACAACCAACAATGCTACAATCAACGCTACCTAATTCAAATATACCAGAAAGGTTATGAATTTAAACATTTATTGCGTTCTAAATATGGACATATTGTTATGAAAATCGGTCAAAAATAAAATTATCTATGTACCACGGGAATTATAGAGCCTTAATAACCTCTGGCAATTGCTGTCCCTCGGGCCAGAGGCCCTCGGGACGCAAACTTTGCCATCGGTAATTAAGGCCCTCATAATTCCCTTAATACATAAATAACTATTGAGTACTTAAAAATTCAAGGTGTACACCATATTTAAGAGTTGTTTGCCCCTCGATCAACCCCCACCCCCAGGCGCCAGAGAAGTGTGTAACCAAATCGCCCCCTCCTGTTCCAGATTTCCACCTGGCGTCCCTCCAAGACGAAGGGTACGCCTTCCACCAGGCCATGGGGATGGGGGGCATGGGGGGAATGCAGCGCGGCCTCTACGCCTGCGGCAGTCCCTACAGCTAGCCCTGGGCCTCCTACAACGGAGACTGCGGCCCTTCTTAGGGCGGGAATCGGACCTTGAGGCAGTCTCCGCATCGTGGTAACGCGGAGGTTCATTCAGGGGTGGGGGGAAAAGGGGGGGGATGTGATGGACCGAAATGTTGCTGGGGGGTTTATGAGTTGACATTTGACGTTGACATGCGGTTTGTGTCGATTTGTGGAGATGTTTGCTATCCCAGAATCTTATTAGGTATATTAGATAACCACCAAAGGTTACATGGAGAAATGTTCAAAATTTGTTGCCTCTTGAGATAAGCTCTAGCTTTTTGTGTTTCCAAAATACTCTACGCAACACTAATTACGTCGCACCCCGAAATTTTGCCCCTGTTTAAATTTGAATAACTTTTTTCTTCTTTGAACAATTTGAATTCTGTTTGCACTGTTCGCTAGCTCAGTCCTTTAGCTATAATCTCGTACTTCTTCGATACATGAGGTTATTTCCATAAAATTGCTACAGGTTGTTTTTTGGAACTGTGCAAAATTTCGAAATTTTCAAAAGGATCCCAAAGGGAGAAAAACAGTTTTTTTTTTAACTTTAACAGCAGAGGCATGAAGATTATCTCATTACCTTTGGTCATTTCCAAAATTGTCTTCTTATCACTTTTCTTTCTGATTTCTTTCTGATCTCAAAAAATCAATTTTTTGGTTTTGCAGTCATAACTTTATTCCTCTTCAACCGATTTTTAAAATCTCAGGATCATTTTGAAGCTGAAACGTTGGATGAACAGACATAAAGATTAGAATTGACTAAAAATAAATATTAAAGATCAAGGGTTTCTGCAAAGGTGACCCAAATCTAAATCCCCCTCGAAATCCCGATTAAAAAAGGAAAATATCCAAAACGTTGATTGATCGAAACGAAAATATCACCACCAAAAATACTGATAACAAATTTTTTACCCCCTCCCCCCCAAAAATTTTTTTGCGGCTAAAATTTTTGCTGGTCAAACGGTTAGATATATCGATAAACATATTTCACCTGATCGCCACATCGGGATCGGATATTAAATAAAAATATTGGGGTACTTTGGGTACGAATGAAGGGGAAGGAGATTTTTGTGTTTTTTTACATATAATTTTCGTGAGTTTCGTACAAAACTACTAAGAATCGCCCAAACTTGAGTTCTCCAAGTATCATAGTTTGATGTACAGGGCGAAAAAAAGTTATTTTTCAGAATCTAGACAAGCGGTACCTATAGCTGTTTTCAGCGGAAAAAGTTGATCAAAGAGATAAAAAAAATTGTTTCATAGGCGTACGCTCAAAATTTTTTTTGGGGTCTAAAAAATTAAATTCTTTGAAAAAATCCAAAACATGATGAAAGACTTCGTATAGGGGGTGAGAAGGTTACCCTGAAATTTTGTTGTATTCAGAATTTTTTTTTTATTTTGAATTTTTTTATGAAGTCTTATATCTTCAGAAAAGAAAGACCTACGAATAGTTTTTTCTGTCCTGGTCTTTATTTTCACGAGAACGTAATTTTCAACCTGTCTTGTCAATAACTCATTATGATTTTTGTTACGTTGGTTACGGACCATGCATTTTTTTTGAGCTGATTTTTTTTCTAGAACATGGCGTTTCATTTCGGTTTTCTCACGCACAAATTTCGACTACTGAAAGAAAAAAAGATCTGGATGTGTCCAGAATGGAAGATCCTTCCGAAAACAAGTTGATTTTCATTTAATTCTCCTCCCAGTCGGGATTTACAGAGTGTTTCAGATTTGGGTCACCTTTGAGGAAACCCTCGATTCTGAATGTTCATCTTGAGTTAATTCTGATTTTCAAATCTTCCCATATGAGGTTTCAGCTTCAAAATGAGCCTGAGATTTTGAAAATCGGTTGAAGAGGAAAAAGTTATGACTGCAAAACCAAAAAATTGATTTTTCGAGATCACTCGGTAAAGAAAAGTGATAAGAAGACAATTTTGGAAATGGCCAAAGGTATTGAGATAATCTTCATGCCTCTGCTGTCAAAGTTGAAAAAAAAACTGTTTTTTTCATTTGGGATCCTTTTGAAAATTTCGAAATTTTGCACAGTTCCAAAAAACATCCTGTAGCAATTTTATGGAAATAACCTTATGTATCGAAGAAGTACGAGATTATAGCTGAAGGACTGAGCTAGCGAACAGTGCAAACAGAATTCAAATTGTTCAAAGAAGAAAAAAGTTATTCAAATCTTAACAGGGGCAAAATTTCGAGGTGCGACGTAATTAGTGTTGCGTAGAGTATTTTGGAAACACTGAATAATTACTTTTTGAAAATACGCGATAGGTTTCTTATAACTGAATATTACCTGATTTGGTGGAAATATAAGTACCTACTGCAATGTTTCTTCCTTATTCATAAATTTCTTGAAAATCTGATGCGGAGTGGAAATATTTGTGCATCAACTGAAAGTAAATTAATGGATCAGATTTGTAAAAAAAACAAAATATATGGATGTCAGCTTGTACAAAAACGGGTTTGATTTCATTTCGTAAAAGTGAGTTTAAATAAACGGCTCAAATTCATCACCATCACCCTGTATCTCAAAATTAAATAAATACTTTCAGATCATAATATATGTTAATAGAAAGTTTTTTTATTAGAATGTTTCAAATTATCATCCCCTGCTTGAATATTAGTATGTTTTCAAAAAAACACCCTGTATCTCAAAAGTGAATAAATACTTTCAGATCATATGTTAATAGGGAGTTTTTTTATTAGAATGTTTCAAAGAATCATCCCCTGCTTGAATATTAGTATGTTTTTAAAAAACACCCTGTGTATTTTCACTTCGGGAACATACACAGTGTCCAAGATAATAATGTCTATCATGGAGATTTCGAATGATCCGGTTTCTCAGAAACGAAACGTTGCACGGAAAATCTCTCAACGCTGTTTTGTAGAGCTTACAAAGTGGCAATGAGAAAATGTCTCATGTTTTCCTATATCTCTTTAAATAGAGTCAGAAAACAATAAAAACGAAATCGGCAAATTTCGGTTTTTTAGGCATATCTCCGGAACTACTCGGAATTTTCAAACTTTCTGAACGGCATATTGTTGGGCTTGAAAATGCACAACTTTTCTCTAATTTAACCATCTCCAAATCTCTTATGGTTTCGGAAATCCCAATGATAGACATCCTTATCTTGGACACAGTTTATAAGAAAGGGATAAAAAGAAAATAGAAATGAAACCTGCATAAATACATCAATACCGATGGCGAATCTGTTATTGTGAATGACATTTCCCAAAATACATGAGTATTTTAAATTTTTCTTGATAACCATCCCAGAAACCCGATAAGCTAGAGCCACTTCTCAAGAATCGTTGACAAACATAATTATCGAAAACTTTCCTTATTCAACATTCTTCTATCACATCTGAATGTAAGAGTTGTTTTTTTTTGCTAATCAATTATGTAATGTGAAACAATATAATTATACGTATGTATTCGAGATTATAATGAAAATGATCAGCATAAAATATTATTTTTGTGGTCCAAATTACAATTACCCATAATTCAACTCAGTTACGTTTGGGCACAATATTGACACAACCTGTACTTACCGAAAACTTTCTACAACTTCTCATAGATGACCTCTAAGAACATTCGTATGTGCATAAATTTTCCGTCATCTCCTCAGAAGTTGACATGAAACTCCGTGAATTATCATGATGTTCTTTTATTAATGTGCCAATCAAAATTCAGGTGCATTAATCGATAGCGAGTGGCATATTGAGTGATCACGTATGGTACCAATACATTGGAAAATACAAATTCGAAATGATGCTATATGTTCCAGATGTTATTAATAAGTACTTGCAGCTCAAGTGGAAGTAGTATCTCAAATGCAACATCATCTTTTTTATCACATCTTATACCGAGTCATATCTAATCTTTATTTTACGATGTCATGAGTCAAAAAAGGTCATAATCACAATTGATTAGTTTTAATCATCGAAGATACATCATCCATTAGTGTTGCGAAGAAAAAATCATGGAAGTAGAAGCTCACATACTGAACTTTTTTCACCAATTATTGTGGATTAAGTAAAGTCAAGGAGTAATATGACGTAATACACGTGATTATCTGGTAGGTATGATGCCACAAATGAAACAAAATACATTTTCTTTACGTCATATACTTAAGTATCAAAAAACAAAAACTCTGTACAAATTCAAAATATGTTTGACCTGTGAATAGCTTTTTGAATAATGTTATCGTTCGTTTCAGCTTAATAACTATTTTTAATAATTGGCTACAGCGTATATGCATTCAGAACTTTTCAAAAGGATTCTTTAAATATTGTGCAATATCTTGTTGAAATATTTTTGTTTTTAAAATGTTTTCGTTTCAAAATAGGATCTTAATTTTTTATACTATATTGAAAAGACATTGTGCTCACTTTACTTATTTTCAAAAGAAACAGTGTGATTATATTAATTAGGTTTTAGATGTAAATATAAGATTAGATTTTTTCATATCTATTGTAAATATCGTCATGTTCAAAACTAAATTATTATATTAGCAGCATATTGAACGAATGAGAATTATGCAAAGTATGTGTGTGTACATAGAAATAATGTAACGCTGATCATAATGAAAATATATGTGAATATTTCCTTTTCAAAAATGCATATTATATTTTATTTTTCGAAAATACGCATGAATATCTGACATTGCCGTACTGAGAATTATTGTAAAATTGTACTATAATATTTATATTGTTAGATCAAAAATGTTTTCGATTTTGTTCGATTTATTTATATATGCTCGTAATAATGTGTGTGAAACAGAAAAGTTAGACTGTACAATATCTTATAGTTACTGTTGTAATTGTCCATTCTGAATAAACCTATTAATTGAATTGTATTTGATTTGAGTACCCCTATCGTACTGTTAGTTACAATTTGTGACATTAATAGTTTTCGAAGGCAATGAAAGTGAAAAAGCCGCTTTCTGGCTGGTTATGTGCAATGATATTGTATGAAATATTAAACATGCCTGAAAAAATAAAAACATTTTTCATTTTCAATGAAGCAGTTCCGATTAATATTAATGATAATTATTGATGAAATATAATTTCTGTTACAAATGTGTATTTGCATGTTTTTTTCGAATTAAACATTGTAGTTTAATGATTTTATGTATTACTTTATTCATTAAAGATAGTTAGATATCAATGAATAATTCGAACAATAAAAGTAGATTTTTTCTGGTAAATTCAGAAATAAATGTATGGTTTTTATCCGATTGTTTGTCACGCATTGGGTAGGTACCCAATTGCGATAAAAATTTCTAAATATTAGTACAACCATTTTCCAAAAGATGGCGTGATCATTTCTCGACAATCATTGCGAGTGTGGATTAAATTTGAAAAATCCATGCTTGTAACATGCAACCCTCTATTAGACAAAAAATAACAAATATGCTGTATACCTATCCAGAAGTAGGTACAAGAATAAGAAGAAACGGAAAACATTTTATTGAATTTTAACAAGATTACTTACTGAATTCTAATAAATGGGGTACCTACCTGATGTAAGATTCGTGAAAGTATCTTAAAATCCTCATGAATTATGAATGCAAAATCTGCACATGCTTAAAAATACAAAATGACATCATCAAGTCATGGCATTAAAAATATCACTGATCACACAATAGACCATAACTCCTGTCTACTGTTCTCCATATTTTGTGTTACAATAAATGCAATAAATGCATAAACAGTTTGTGGTCAAACAACGAAATAAAGTCTTTTCTGTCAGTATTCACTCTTTCAGCAGTGTACCAGCGACATTTATATAGCGACGTTTGTCACTGATACATTTACATAAACTACTTATGCATTATGCAAAAAAGTGCATGCGAACGGCCTGGTTCACTGATTATTCGGTTTTGAATACCATCGAAGTGAATATCAACCTTGAAATAATTATTTCCTGCATTTATCCAGACGGGAGTAGTTCGTCTCTAGTTCTGATACCTACTTGATACATGGACCAAAACATCTCTTTCCTCTTCTACAGATATTTTCATGGTCACCGGGCACGTGTATCTTATGGCACCAAGAACAATAATTTTAATTTATATGCCTCCAATGAAATTATTTTTAATATTTTTATTTGCATGGAAAAGTATCATCATTTGAATAGTTTAGCGAATTATGTCTGTTCCAGCAGTCGATCATAAAACCAGTAAATGAAAATTGAAAATACGAAATTATAATTACATCGATTTCTGCGCCATCTAGATAATTACTGCTTCACAACTATACATATTATCCTGACACAGGGTTCTGTGTTGATGGCTACAGTTTGATATCCATAGCGTTTCCATAGAAAGGCGACTCATAGCAGATACCTGTCGCAAAGCCTGTCGGCTATATACTAGATACGGAAAACATTGATAGGTGGCGTTACCATGATTCACTGATAAACTAGCATCGAAGCAAACCTTCTCCCACTTCTCCCTACATGACTAAAGAAATTATATACTATATGATTCTGAATAAATATAATCTTTGAGTATATCAAATTAGAATTGGTTTTTGTTTTGGGGTTAATAATAATATATAGGTTGCATAAATATTGTTCATCAATACCAAATAATTTTGTATGATCTTTGATTCGAATAACTTATTTTTGGGAGTCTAGTCTAGTTTTGAGCAATACAGACTACAGCTACAGAGTCCCTTCACAGTGCGTATAGTTCATCAAACTGCCGATAGATGATAGATGTATCAGAATATTAGGAAAATCGCAAATCTACGTCGCACTGGTCGCAAGTAAGGGAAGAAGGACATCATTGACTACAAAAGGAAGGACTACTACTTAAAGTAGTATTGTATTGTTGAGATGATGACAGAAATATTCTCAAAACAATACGAACCAATCTGCACTCACACACAGCACTCGTCAAATCAACGAAAAATAGTTATTATTCACACCTACCTATATCTGGAAAATAATGAATACAAATAAATATATTATATCAATAAATCAGATATCGACAAACAAGAAGCAAAATATTGCATGAAATACATTATAATTCTTCCACCTGAAAGATACTTTAGTTCATAATTTGTAGCTGATGCCATTGAAAATGATATATAGGAAAAAAAATCAATTCCTTGCTCTTCTTTGTCCCGCTCAAGTTGGATCAATTTTAAAGTAGCGAAATACAAATTCTACAAAAATATTAGTTTTACTGTTTTACTCTTGCATCTATATTCAAGAAAGGGGAATATTATTATCCATCTTTAATGTTTTTCGTCTACTGAGCATGAAAATTTAAATATTACACAAGTGGGACGCATCTTTTATACAACAAAAGGCAATTTCTAATGTGCAACATAATTATTTATTCTTTACATTAGAATTCGTGCGATATTGGCACTGAATCATTTCTAAGAAAAAATTGATCTTCCCCGCTACGTTTTAATAAAATAAACTTTATTTTTGAAATCATCATTTCTTTTTGAGCAAATCTGGTTGTTTTGTTTTCATACCTTTGATCAAATTCGTTTATTTGTATCTTGCTCAAGTACCAAAGAGAAAAAATAATGTAGGTAGGCATGTAACTTGCCATTATTTGCCAGTGACAAGATTTTTTATTATTATAATTGGAGCCTGTTTCTGTTAACTAAAGTGTTTTAAGGACGAAAGTTTTATCAACGGTTGGATATCACAATGAAACGATTTCATTACATTGAAATCAATTCCCTTTCATCAGTACCATCGTCAGTTTCGTATTGATGTAAAAATACAAGACCTCTTCGTCCCAGGTAAAAAATATTTATATAAAATCCGACTTCCAAGAGACTTGGTAACATTATTTGCAGAAAATAACACAAAAAGAGAGAACGATTCAGACCCTAGATTTCAAAAGGCCAGGAAGGTTTATGACCCAATATTAACTGTCTCCTGTAATAATTTATGTTAATGGTTTTCGGGCCAAGCTTGCCGGTTTCAGAGTAGGGAACTGCGAAAGCGACAGTTGGTATTGAAACTCTGTGAAACGTAGGTGCTGTGTTAGCTTCTGAATTTTTTTTGTAATTCATGAAACTGTTCAAATGAATGGATAGTGGTGCATCTTCAGTAACAGCACAAAAAGGTTGGTAGAATCAATTTCGTAGATTTAAAAAAGCATGCGTTTGTTTCCATGAATCGGCTATTGATTCATAAATGCCGGCATCGGAATATGGTTTACTGGGTTCGGTTTTGCACTCAATTTTCATCAGAAAACATAAACAAGTAATCAACACATCCATTATAGGTACACTTCAAGACTGAAATTTCCTAAATTCCTAATTTTATCAGGGTTTACCAATATCTTAAAATATAAAAGCATACTGAATGATGAATAGATAATATTATGAACTGAATAGTCTTATAAGAAAATTAAACAGCAACATATTTTAGCTTATTGACGCTTCATCTGCATTATCAACTAAATATTAGATTTGCATCGATTGTGTATTGTGATCTCTATACATAAGACAACGCAAATGTTATCTGATGTATAATCCACCATAACTGACTGCAGGAAAAGTTGATGCAAATATCATACCTAAGTGTATATTATGATCTTTGGTTGATGTAAGAGTTTTACAAATTGCATATTATCTAGATTCCATCTTTTGAATCGATTTAGGTTTGCTTTTAGTGTATATTACTTGACACGCGCAAAATTTGGTAAACGCATGTGCAGTTATTTTGTCATAGATCAATACTCTAAAATTTGCATTCACATCTTATTCATATGAATACTTTCTCAAAGACTCGATATAGAGTCTTAGTGTCTCTCCGAGTGTCTCTCTGAAGGTTGAAGTAGTTATAATTTACTAAATATTTCAATATCATTGTCTGGAATCCATGAAAAAAGGAGACTTAATCCTCGAATTAGTCTATGTTCTGTTACAGCTTGGATTTTCGCCATAACCAGAAAAAAATCAATTGGATTCAGATCGAGGTGCTCAGTTGGTTATCAATATAGGCAATACTTTCAGCAATTCTGGAACGTTATGTTTCTTGAAGTATTTTCCATGCCATCGATTTGAATGAAATGTTATGGTGAATTTATAAACTCAACTCAACTAAGAATTCAAGAATTAAGAAAGATGAATACAGGAAAATCCCTTCGAGGTTGTATAAACTTGTATCTGTCATTTAAATTAATAATTAACAACTAAGAAGATGGTCATCTTTCATCTTTTCAACTAAGAATGAACAATTATGAATCATTTTTTCGCTCTGAATTTTAGCCACGGAACAATAAAAAACATAATTCTTGATTGATGTTTATTAACACCCCCTTAGTTGATATAGTTGTTAATTATTAATTGTTAATTCGTATTCTTAGTTTAGTTGAGTACATAAATTCACCATTACCAATAACAGTTGTGGTAGAGTATTGAGATATTATACCTACTGGAAACTTTTCAAATTCGACATATTTTTCTATGATACTGTCAAATATGCTCTCAACGTTTTCAATAAGCATTGATCCAATTATTCCTGGGAAAAAGTACTCATTAACGAAGTGAAAAACTAATCAACGACTCTTAATTTTTCGTCATCCTATCCTATCCTGCAAATTATAATTTTCAGTTTCCTGTGACAATTATTATGAAACAGTAACAGTAATAATCGTTGTAGGAGGTGACACATATTTAAACCAGCTAAATTGTTATTAAACATGATGCCAAATATCTAGACAATGAGGTCAGTTTTATTCTTGTAGTGGGAGTTTATGATTGTTGGAACGCAGTGTCAAGTTTATGGTTTTTTAAATTAGTGTTGCGGCTATGGATTACATAAGCTCTCTTTAGTTTCTTTAGATCAGTGGCCTTTATATAAAGGAGTGATCGTTTTTTGTTGAAGCTAGAATAAATTCCAAGGTATAACGGTTACATGTAGGTATTCCATATATTTGTACGGAAAATCAGAAAACAACTTTTGTATATATTTAATATGGTAGATATATTATTGAAATACATAAAATGTGCTCTTCTCGTTTCATGACGTCGAGGTTTATTCAAAACAATATCTGATTTATTATCTGTTTGAAAGAAAGGGTATATTATTACTTAGTTTTTTCCATTGTGCTAAAACTTATTTTCATGCTTCAGTTCAAATTCGATTGGAATTCTTGGGTTTTTTCGAAAATGAAAATGTAATTTTTCCAATCTATAAAAGAAGAAAAGTCAAAGTATCATTCTTCAAACAATTTCATTAATCTTGCTACCAAATAATGTATCATATAATTTTAAATATTTCATTCTGATTTTGAATATTAAACATATATTATCATTTCGATTCTCATAACTTTCATCGTACATATTCATATAAATGTCCGTCATAAATTTGGCTACATATGGAAAAAAAATTGTTATTGATATTTATGAAAAACTCTAATGGCGGATCCTTTCTGCATATCTGACAACAAAAAATCCGTTACGACTTATATCACGTGCCCTCAGATTTGGCGAAAATAAAAAAAAAGTTGGCAGTGGTGCCAAAAAAGGGGTCAAATTGACCAGATATCAAAAAAATGTATCGGAAAAATATGCTTGGAATCCAACGATGACCCCATATATCAATTTTGAACCAGATCGAAAAAAAAATCAATAACACAATTTGTATTCCTCTAATACCCTCTTTTGTTTTATTTTTTCTAAAAATAGCTTGAATAAAAATCACATAGGGTTGGATCAAAACTAATCAAATATTCGTGGAATAGACATTTTGCGATTCATTCTTGTCACTAAGTGTAGCCAACTTTATGGCGGACACTGTGTATTATTCGAGCAAAATTTATTCGTTGAAGTAATTATTTTATAGATTTGATTATACATAGTTTGCTCTGTATGCACCTATACATATTGTTCAAAAATATAACTCTTGCCTACATAATTATTATTAATTTCTTGCATGTGGAGGATTAAAATGTAGTACCATTCGGTTATAAGAAGACCACTGTATATTTGCCACGTTTATATCGCGCGCAAATTTGGCACCCTGACCAAATTGATCATACCAAATTCAGACCAAAGAAATAAGTTGCTGCCTAGCTACTCCATATTCCATCAGTAAACAACTTGTTTCTGATTTGGTATGTTTGGTAATCTTGGTTATTCAGTACCACAGAACTATTTGGGGTCCATAGGTTTCCAACTCTACTAAATGGAGAAAAAGCGTCCATTTTCAAATGTCAATCTGAAATACATATATTATTGATATTTTTTTGAAAATAGTTTTATTAGAATTCATAAAATGGGCCAAATGGAGACGGGACTGTCAGTTCATATCGCCAGAAGGTGCTTACACCATCTTGATCACCTCACCTTACTAATTTCGTGTGGTACGCACAATTTTAGGTACCAAACCAAGCTGAGTACCTGATCAACTGTTTAGTTTACATGACCAAGGGTATTTGGTTGGTATAAAGTCATTGGTATACTTACCAAGAGACGGTAACAAATATGTTTCCATGGCTACCTGAGAATTTGAAAATTTCCAGTGCAATTAATACTATTCTATGAAACTTTTTTTTTTCACAGCCAACAGTTGGAATTGAATGACATCATAGTAGGTACTGTTATCGTATTATTATAATCCGTAATTCCGGAGTGTGTCTCGAATACATTATGAGAATTAATTGCGTCTACTTATACCAACAGCTGTTATTTTTCATGATATGGGGACCGTTCACCCATACAAACATCCTTCATTCAGAACAACTTTATTCGGTATTACAGTTACACGATTTTTCCGATACTGGACAAAATTTGATGATAATGCGATAACGAATAAATTATTTCGATGCCGATACAATGTTACACGTAATCATAAAATCAGTGGATACCTCGAAAATAGCTATTTATGTATCAAGGGCGTAAAAAAGACTAGGTCCATAAAATCAAGTTACGCTAGTATTCAACATTTTATGCACGACCAGTATATTTTATTGTATAATCACCTTTTCACCTCTCAAGAATGATAGAAATAAAACGGTTCTTAAATACCTTTCAAACCCCTTTAAAATAATTTTTGTCACGCCCATGATGTTCCTCTCGAAAAAGCATTACATGAGATTGTTTTTACTTTTTCTCTATTTCTTATAATAAGGAAGTTATTTTAAGGGTTTACAATTTGCTCATGTTCCAGTCTGGTGGGTTAATAAATAGGCTAGTAGCCATATTTGCTGTCAATACAGACAATAGTCATTACGAAATGCATTCCAGTGACGAAGATAGTGTGAATTGTACTCCACCAGAAATCAGTAAAGCAGCTGAGGATGCGAATAATAAATAATTTTTTCGGCAACCGTCCGGAAAGTACGTACTTTCCAGACGATTTTTTTTTGAGAAAGTGGCATTTTTCCGGCCTAGGCCGGGAAGAATCACATCGTTGTTGTCATTGTAAATATGAAAATCTTGGTAGTATGGTTTTGATAAATGCAGTTGATCATTACCATAGCAACAAAATAACGACTGACAGCTATCTGACATAAAATTAGCTAAAATTCAAAAATTATCAGATGAAAACAATCAATGTGAAACGGAAACTTTACCTTCTTGTTCTGACTTCAACAAAAGGCACTTAAATATACCAAGCATTTCAAACAAATTGAATCCATTCAATATTAACAATTGTTCTAATTTTAATATAAATATTAATATAAATAAGAATTGAAATGTTCGAAATTTTGTTCTAATAAAGAAATGTGTTTCTTTGATTTGTTATTCTACACGGTTGCCGAAAAAATTGTGTACGCAACACGCCCGAAAACAGTTTTTTTGGACTCGCAGAATTTTGTCCACTCATCCAAAAAAACAGTATTTTCCGGACTTGTTACGTAAATTACTATTTCCTATTGTTATTGTTATTGTTATTCGGAAAGTAGCTCATATCACCATGGTATTGTTTATTTGAAAGAAAAAAAGCACTAGTGTTGATATGAAAAATATCACAACTTTCGCCTGAATTGATAGAAATAATTAGGTATTTTTGAAGGTACTCACTGTCAATATGAACGTTCTCAAATGAAATTCATATTATTTATTGAAATTTCTGTATCATTTTGAATTATACCTAGAATTCTTGATCTATTAATTTCAATGTGTCTGATACATAACTTCTGAATTCACTTTAAAACTTTGCTGGAACTATTTCGATGTTGATGACAGCGGGTGAGATCATTCAAAAGAGTACGGCTATAGTTTTATGCGCGGCTTGTTTTTTTTTTTTTTTTTTTTGGGAGGAGGGTGCTTGCATCAGTTTGATATCACAAAGATTCTTTGGTATCACAGATGTTTGCAAGAAGTCAAGGACACACTAACTCGAGTAACTCGTACGCGCTCGCGCACTACGTACTTCTATGGTTCTGTATTTCTGGTTGCGTGATTACTGGCGCTAGCAGGTGAATGGTGTCAAGGTTGTTTATGTACGCTGGTGTCAATATCAATAAAATTTGTCCAAACTAAACTAACTCAATCAATCAGTAATTCACATAATGAGGAATTGTCAAAGAAGTATTCAAATATCGTCTTGAATATGGAAATAGACAGTACTTGATATTGAATCAAAACCACCTGAAATTCTAGGGACCGCTCAAGTTACATTACAAATGAAAGTATTCGGAGTCGTAGGAAAAATAGTGTACAAAACTCGTTGGAAAGTGCATTTCCTTCACTCGTTACGTTTCCGCACTCACCGCTACGCGGCTCGTGCTAAACGACTACTCGTGTGAAATATGTCACTTTCCACACTTGTTGTGTAATATACTATATTTTCCGGCGGACGGTAAAGTGCCATTTTACGCCCGGTGGTCGGTAAAGAGCTATTTTACGCCTGCACAACCGGGCGATAAAGTGCCACTTTACGCTCGGTCGTGCATAAAGTTATTTATTTCTCGAATTCATGGTTATCCATAACTAATGTACGAGTCGTCTGAAAAATTCGAGTTTATCGAGAAAACGAAAGCGTTCCTTCAAGAACCTCGACCTACCAGAAACTGGGTGATGACGTTGTAACAGAACCAAGATAGTTTATGTCCATGACAAAGCGTAATTCTGCTCCTGACCTACCTTTCCAGACAGTGAGATTAATGACATTGCGTTTCGGAAACAACTAAAAGCGAACATTACAAAACAACATTAAAGATTTCCATTCCGCATCAACAATTTTTCTAGTAGGTACTTTGTGTCGTTTGATTATTTAGTGAATCGAAAGTAAAGTTGGAAAATGATTTTTTCAAACGGTAGCGATCTTTGAAATAATGGTCCATATAATATCCAATGAAAGGGTTAAACTAGACAACATCAAAAGTACCTAATTCAACTTCGATCAAAATTTATAGGTACTCGAGTTCTTCACAATCATCAGTTGTCAATTACATATCATTAATGCCATTTGATATTTTAGTAGGTAATAAATTGCTCAACAATTTGTTCAGACAGTATAAACAATACATTTTCAATCAAGATGATCTATATAAATATATCTATGAATTCAGTTTCTCTTGATGATGAAGTTTATTTGCTATAATAGATCGAAGATGGTCTGTTATAATCCGAACTACACCTTTTCCAATTTTAGTTCAAAAATGGTTGATTGTATTTCCAAATGGTCATTTGTATATCGAAAAGTATCAATATTGTATTTCAAATTAGTCAATTTAATTTAAAAAAAACATCAATTGTTTTTCAACATTCTCATATTTCAAAATCTAACAAATTCTAAATAGTCGTTTGTATTTCCAGAAATATTAAATGTATTTCATAATGCATCATTTGAATTTCGAAAAAGCACAGGCAAAGGTTGGATGGGTGTTAGGTGATATTTTCATTCACCCTGATGTTATTGGAATGCTTCTGGTTCCTTTCATATATCACATATTAGATTGTAGTAGACTGATTTCGGAATAAAAATGATTAGTATTGAAATTAAAGAGATTATTTCATTCATGCTAAAATACACGTTTTTGATTGGTTGAAATGATTGTGTTAAGCAATAACACCATGTTTTCGATTTTGTATTTCGGCTCCTGATTGGCTATTGGATACCTACATGCTGTGTTTTCGTTTCTGTATTTCGCTTTCGGATTCGTATAGGCATTAGGGTAGTTTAATTTAACAAAGACTTACTAGTTGCAATCTGTCATGATATTTCCCGATTCCCTGGTAAATAAATGAATGCCAGTACACCAAATTTTCGTCTGAACCATGATAAACACACACTATTAATATGTATCCAATTCATTTTTCACAAATTCTAGACAATTTCAGCATCAATAGAATTAATCTAATGTAACCTAACCACACAAATTGTGACAACAATCATAATGAATTTAGCAAAGTATCAGTAGTACCTAGTGCATAGGTAATCTTGCCTACATCATACAATGGCATAAATGTATTGCTGGTTGCATAACGAATCTTCTTGTGTCGTACTACAATGCATAATCAAAATAACTAATTCCATAAACTGTACGTTTAATATTTATATTAACAATAAATAGGATATCATCAAAATGGCTTTGATTTTATTCATGAAATAATCTGAACAAATACAACTTATTGATGATTGAATTCCGCCCTTTTGGATCAATTGTTGATATAAATATAGACATATTATTATTATGAATTGATTAATTTGAAATACAATTGACGCATTTTGGAATTGAATTGATAATTTTGAAATACATTCGATACTCTATAAAATTAAACTGACCAATTTGAAATACAATTGACTCATTTTGAATTGAGCTTGACGCTTTTTGAACTTGTAGACAACTCTCATATTCATTATTTCATCTTCTTTGAAAATCTACAATTATTGATCAATTCATGATATTTTTAAATCAAGGTAATGGAAGATCTTGAAAAGGGATTTCTACCAGAGATTTGGATGAAGTCGATGGAAGAAAAAAGTGTTCGACATCTCCCGATAATATTCCAAATCTACCCATCACTTATTTTTATAGCAGGACCTTCAGACCATAAAGATGAAGTCAGAACGGAACCCACTGTTTACTGTTTCAAAGTGCATCTCGTCGGTCCAATTTGAATGGATTTTTCGAAAGGAGCGGAGCTAGACGTACCAAACCGGTTTTCGGTGCTGACCTGAGAATTCAACGTAGGCCAATGCCTGGTCTGTTGAGGTTTGGATTTGCTCTATATATTTCAGTCTCATTGCTATCATCTGTAAGGACAGCCTTCATTTTTCAAAAATTTTTCGTGATACCCCTGGGGTATTTTTTCTATCCAGAGGAAAAAAACAAAGTTGATGATGATTTCTCGAAGACGAAACGTCGTTGAACCTCAAGAATTTATAATAAGAAATTTTACAGTACTTTTTGATAACTATACCTACTATAACAACGTCAGAAATGAATAAAAATTAAAATTACGATTTTTATTTTTCAAAAATCTAGAAATCGAAAGGAAATAAGCAATTAATTCTTATCTTGTCTTGTGAATTTTGTTATTTCATCGTCAGCACAAGAGATTCTGCGTGAATTTATTTATTTGTAGTTTGTTAATTCAGATTTGAATCAATGTTGAAGATTAAACATTATTCGAATGCTCAATTATAGTTTTTTCGTTTTAATTTTGTTGAACGCGCTATAACCTCACTTTCACAGAGAACATTTTGGCTAATATCTAAATATAAAATTTTCTTCCACTCGCCAATAAAACGCTCTTGAACAATTTCAGATAAGAATGATATATATTTTGAACTTGATGCAAATTAAAAAAGATACAGTAGGAACCACGATGAGATTTTACAAAACATTATCAAGTACCTAGCCCTTTTATTGAATGTTTTCAATGTTCCCATCTGAAAAAAAAAATTGAGGAAGTGGGACATGTACTTGCTTATTTCAAATAGAATATCTTTATACTAGTTATTATGAAATGGTTTCCTACAGATTTACCAATAGCAAAGTTTAAAGATTTCATAAAAATTGTGCTGTGCTTCAAAAAATATCAGCTCTTAAGTAACAATGCAATAAAATTTTACACACTATCTTCCGATTGATTAGAAATTTGGCAGGTGTACATTATTGTAGTGACCATGAGTGAAAAAAACCATCTCCAAAATGGCGTACGAGTTTTGTGATTATTGGGAAATTCAATTCAATAATAAACAGCTTTAAAGAAGAGAACTTAATAAATGTAAACAATATTTTCAAAGACAAGCTTCTATACAAAATGAACCAAAGAGCTTGCCTCCAAAAAATATTTTTGATGACTTTTTCTGTTTTTCAACTACTCATCACCGTTGTCGAAATTGCGACAAAAATGGTACAAAATAATATACAATAATTGTTTCTGATATTTTCATCTTCGCATAGATCCAAAGAATTCCAAAACATAACTTGACAGACCAGTTATTCTAACTCTCCGGTTCAAAAAAATCAGACGCTGATTATTGCAACTTGGAACAATCCCAAAATTCATGACTGTAATCAAACGCCAAAATCTCGTTGCAGCAGCATCCCGAATTGCATTTCCCTTTTCAATTACCCCCGCATAATCACCAAACTTCCCCAGTCATCGCCTTAATAACACGAAAATCGTAAAATTACAGCAACCCCCTTATTTCTACACGTCCGTTGCGAAGAAGCAGCAACGACGAAGATCAGGAAAAGGGAGTGAAGGGGAGGGGATAAATGATCCCAGAGGAGCTCTCAGACTCGTCCATGACGATCCTCAACGAAACGCGCACCATTGAGAAGTGCGCGCCAAAACAGGGCGTGAGATGCGATCGATCGAGCTACAGGGTGGTTCATTCCCCACCCCATCTTCCGTTTCCCGAATCGTTGCAACCCCAGCTTACTCTCACAGGGTTTGCCATCGGCCTCTAATGTCAACCGGATGCGCGATATCGAAAAAGTGCTCTGATGTGTTCACTAACAGGTGAGATTAAAATCATCGTTACATCGAATATTTACTCATATTATTATGATACAAGTTTTATAAGACGCTATTTTGTCGCACGCGTTGTTTGGAGTACGACGAGCGAAGCTAAGAGTGCTCCAAGTGAACAAGTGCGACAACGTGTCTTATATATATATCCAACATACCTACATAGTTTATTGATAAGAAGATCCTTAGTACACAATGTTAATGTCAGGATTAATAGCTTCACAATTCCTCAGCATTCCACAAAAAAGTTCGAGGGTAGCTTCTCATATAATGCACCTAGACTATTGAATCTCTACATAAGGCTGGTGAATACTCCATTTTCGTTCTTCAGAAAATAATTGAAAGAAACACTACTATTGAAACAAAGTCAACAAAGTTGAAACCATGTTTATGTACTGCTTGTATATCTATTTGTGTGTATTATAGTGTAGAAATATTCAATTAGATTTATAAGATTCTGTAATTGAACAACTTTATTTTTATTTATGTATATTAAGGGGGAATGGAGGAACGGCTCTACAGCCGAATTCCCACCTCTTGTGCTGTACCTGTTGTCTTTTCAGTACTGCTCAATAAATATATTATTATTATTATTATATATATATATTCCTCTTTATTTTAGTTTCAAACTAATTCATACATAAAAAATGGTACATTGTCAGGTATAAGAATAAACATAATAAAATTCACACATATATATTTATATAATACAGATGAATCGATGTTGAAAAACAAACTACAATAACTAGAAGATACGCTGGTTACTTCACATTGCCAAAAAGTAGTATTTCATTCTTTTTTTAAATGTATTTATAGACTGGCTTTCTTTGATGTCTTTCGGAAGACGGTTGAAAATTTCAATTCCTTTATTAAATACAGAATTGTATGTACTAGATTTTCTACAACTTTCAACTAGCAGATTATTTCTATTTCTAGTACCATAGTTGTGTATTTCATGATTATGTACTAACTTATTTTGCAAATATACTGGCGCCTGCCCAATTTTGAACATATCTGCTATTGGAGTCAATTTTGAGCACTGCAAAATTATTCGCATTGCACGATTTTGAATTTTTTGGAGTCTATTTATTACATTGAGCTTGAGAAAATATAAAATTGTCGAACAAAAATTAAAATGGGGCAGTATTATGGTATTATATATTATTAATTCCTACCACTGTCTGAGCTATATATGGAGAATACCTTCTCAAATAGTTGATCTTGTATACAACTGTTTTAATAAGTTATAAAACTTTTGTCCTATACAATGTTTTCTATTTTGCATTTATTTGAAGTCTTTTATTGGAAAAATTTGATTCGACATCGATAATTAACAGAAACATCTTCCATTAGTAACAATGATAACATTGTAATATTTGAAATCTGACGCACAAGCGTAAAGCCCAGTTTACTATTGAGCTATTTCGATTTTTGCGATACCAGCGGTAGAAAATTCAATGTAGTAATTGTTTTTTTTTGTTAATTTGAATCAAATCACACTCTGGATTGAAATTTACCAAAAAAACATTGAGTTTTTCACTGCTAGTATCACCAAATTCAAAATCGCTGAAAAAAAAAGCTGATGGGCCGAACTCTTCTGACTTTCATTCGACAGTTCGATTATACTAACCTCCGAATAATGAAAAATGCGTTTCTAAACAGATGCTATTTCGATAAGCATTTGCATTTCATGCAGACTTCATTATATAACCAAAATAAAAAAAATATTTACTAAATCATTCATTCATTATTCCGACACCAAGAACTTCAAAAGCAGGGTAATAATGTGTAATTTTGATGACATAGGAAGAGAAGGCAGTCAAAAAGTTTGCTACAGACGTCAGTAGACTCAGACGATAATGAATGAAATGTCGTTTCACAAATAATGCAACCTTCAAATCTTCTCAACCTCAGAACAAAGCAATTGAGTTCCTTGTCCTTGGAAGAGGTCATCAATTTGATTCTTAGAACGACCCGGTTAGACATCTGTGAAGTGTGCAGATGCGCATAGGGGATGAAAATGGGGTAACAAAGGACTAATTTATAAAATTATATAACTGACGGAAGCCTTTGTGAATTATTAAAGTATTAAATAGAAGGTAGGTGAACCAATTAATACGATTTCATCGTAACCAAAATAATTGATACATAAATTAGAAACATATAAAAGAATCTCAGTTTTTATCGTACCATTCTTGAGTTAATTATGAACATTTTCAACACATTATAATTGTATTATTAATTATTATATATTATAATCATTCTAATTAAGATTAAAATAAATTCCAACCAATTATACCCTACCGTCGATGAAATCATCATTTATTAATATTTTTGAAGATATATTATAAATTATTGCATCAGGTTCTACTTTCTATCCCATGTTTTGTATTTTGAATGATTATTCATCAAGTCATCTGCAGTAAATCTTTTATGTAAAGAAAATAATACCGCATGGTTTGAATGAAATTGTGAGGAAAAAATTGATTAGCTATTTAGACAAAGCTGACGAAATAGGCTAATACGAGGTATCTCAAGAATGACATTTTTTTCTAGAATACTTTTTTAAGGTAATTTCAACTATCTACTATAATTATGAGGGTGATTCATTTTCATGCCAGTAGGTACCTACATCATATATAATTCAAGATTTTGTAAATTAATTTAAGCACAATAATAATTTAATAGCAATGAATTACAGTATATTCAAATAATCACCGTCAGCTATATTACTTTGGTTTTTCAAGATTTTCATCGCCAAATTTTGTAAACCCACAACCGTTGAAAATTTTTAGGGGGAACAGCAATGAAACACTATAGCATAAGGTTGCTATACAATCGATATGGATGAATAGACATACCCTTCACTCACAATACTTCCATAGATGCCATGCTGCGTCAATAATAGGGTCGTTGATGAAAGGGGGTTGAAAAAAGTCCAGAACAGCCATGATATAATACCAGCGGGCCAATGGGAAGCGATTTTGTGAGTAACATCTGCTAGTCTTTATCAATTTTACTGAACGCTACAGATTTGGAAAATCTGTTCGAATCCTATATGTTATAATTATGAGGAAATCAAATCCACACAGTTGTTAATTTTTTGGGCGTAGTGATTTTTCATTCCTCTTCACAGAAAGTTACAATATTATGTCTTTTCAGAAAAAGATTTACTAATAGTTATAGTGATGTCGCTAAGTCATCACTAATATTTCACTTTTACGATAGCATTTTCATTCAAAAAAAATCAACCTAAGATAAAATAATGTGCATTATTTAAACTCAATTTTTCAGTCCAATAATAAGGTAGGTAGTGAAGAACAAATATTTTCTAATTTTGTCTTCCTGTCATGTTCATCTCGATCAATTATTCCTCAAGGATGAAAATTAACCCAATTGGGCTTTCATTTTGATTCGAGGGCTAGATTGTACTCTGTTAACAAAAACGTTCATTACCTTCATTACCAGGTATGGCTATATTCACAAGATGAATGTTGATTGGTTGTATAGTACCTACCTAATTAACATTTCAACTGGTTTTCATTTGCAGATATGTCTTGAAATAGCCGAGAACGACAAGAGTGGATTGAAAAGTATAACCCAACTATTGGAAAGGACCAGAGGGAGATCGTATGGAAAGAAATACCTCGAGAAAAACGAGAGGGAAAAATTACCTAATTTTTTTGATGCTGCATTTCTCCAAACTGTAGGTGAGTAATAGTTTTTTCAATATGAAAGATTACTTCAGGTTTTTTTTATCACATTGCCATATTCTTAACCTTGAGAGATATTATATCTAGCCCATCTTGAGTTATACAGAAAAAACTGATAATCATCGGTTTTTTGGAAATAAAAGAAAAAGAAATCAGAAATTCGATATAATAGTGTACCTACTGATAAATATTCGATACAACGTTTTGTGTCGATCGGCCACCATCAAGTTATTTTTATTTTTGATGATTTGTTGAAATCAAAATTCAGTGTGAATTTTTTTTTCGATGAAAATAGATAGGTACCTTTTTGCCCATTGAATTGTGTACCTATTTCATATGGTTTGGAATGCAGAATACTCACATAATAAAGGAAACAGTATGTATAGTCATATAGAAAAAAGTAGGTATAAGGTTAGTATATGCACAATAAATATGATCTTGCTGCCACAATGCTATATTTGTTATATTAACCTTATTTGCACTAGCATAATATTTTATATACAGTGTGTCGTGTGTCTATGTTAGATGCTTGGCTAAATTATTCAGCGGTGAGAAATGAAATATGGGCGCTCTGTTTTCATTGCCATATTTCCACTGCTGCATTCAAATCTATAGCGTGAGTTGTTAAGCGTGACACGAGTAGACTTAATCAGATAAGATAATTTAATTAACTGGAATTGAGGGTCAACAGCCAGTTCAAGGGTGAACAAGGGGTATAAAAAGCTGCATTGTTATGGTATAGCATTTGGTGGATATATCCGGCTAGGCTAACAACATGTGTGTACTTATTCGGTAGGATATAGTTAATTTGATAATGATATAATTATAATTTTTTTATTTTCATTACATTATATTTCAAAACTCATAATGAACCGATAATACTATACCGGGTTGGATAAGAGCAAAGCCTCCCATTTATGAGATATTCTTGCCTTCATTTTCTCAGAGATTATAAGTTCATCTCTTGGATAAATATACATATGAACAATTGAAACGAACTATCCCAAGCAGCATTTTGACGTTGCGGCGACGTGTTTGAAAAAGTTGCGCAACCAAACATGAGATGCGTAATCGACCTGTTACGACCCTGTTTTTCACCAATTTGGTCAATCATTTTTGGGTTTTTGAAATGTTTCATTTTCAACTGTAGGTAGCAGTTGGTCGTTTCCTAAACGTTGCTAAACTTACCAAAAAACAACTACACACTTGCGCCCTCTTGCGCAGCGATGACAGTTCATTTTCCACGGTGTTCAGAAATTAGTAAATATTTCAACCAAATCATTACTGATCACCAAAATTGACACTTGGTAAAAACTTTCTGATGACTACTAATGTTTTACTCGTGTGTTCATGATAGGTATACCTACCTTATATATATTGCCTGAAAATAAAGATTTCCAAACAGAAATTATCAACGCATTTCAGTTTATTGTCAAATATACGCCAAAAAACACGCGCTCCTTCAATCCGTTGCGAATTTCTCAAAATTCGAAGATAAAAAAACAAAAAAAAATAATTTGGATATATAATATTCAAAGTTAATATTTATCCAAACGCGAACCAACGCGAACTATAGAGGATACGATAATATATTAATCGTTTCTAGAGTACTGTTAACCTTTGTTTATATTTGTTTATGACCCAAATTTCTATGGCCGACAATGTTTCCGAAAATAATTACGCATCAAACATGGCGTAGTATTATAATAGACGTCAACACGACTTTGGATATCAGATAACTGAAAAATATACTGCTTTCAACCTTAGTCATCCAGACAACTAAATATAACCAAAGCGCGACTGAAGTTGGTTATCCGACCAAAAACTGAACGAAGTCCAACTAACGAACACACCTCGCTCCACATTTTAAAACGGGCTTTTCTGTGTCATACAATTGTCAGTAGTGTTCTTCGAAAAATTAATTGCTTTCCTCAATCTCTGCATTCAGGTTAGCGTTTGTTCCAAAATAACTGAAGTTTTCCAAACTGGCCTGTCTTCAGGCATAATTTCATTAATACAATTTTGAGGTTAGGTTGGATAAAATTTTTCTTCTCTTACTAGATATTTATTCTTTCTTCGAAGCATTTTAGCCAACATTATGCCCTTGTTGTCAATGAGGATGTCCTCTATAGTGAGTATTTCAAAAAGTTAACTGCAAAGATATGACTCCTCGAAAACGTTTACAATTTTTATAAAAAATTGCTTACTGTCAAGTTAAATCTCACAAGGTCGGCTTAACGTCGGAAAAAAGTTGAACATAACTAGAGTTATCACTCAAACGTTTTTAGAACGTCACTCCCATCCCCAAAATTTTTACTACATATAGTCGGTTGGGTTTAACCTTGTAACAACGTCGTCGGTTAACTAAAGTCATGCTCAACACTGATACAACATTGTCATGTGGTTTAGAGAGCGTCGTTTCATAAATGACTGATTTCCACACCAAGTATAACGTTAATTTTAGTGTATTATGTGGTTATCATCGCCAAAATGCTACTTGGGATTGGAATATAATATCGTCTGCTTCAATTTCAATTAAACTGTAACTATCGTTAGTTATTTTTTCCAGAGTATCCATGATGCTTCGTTGATGGTGCACAAGTGTGACATTCAACCAAATCCAATCCAGTAACCATTAATTATCCATCAGAAATATATTGATGATACATTCTAGCTCCTGAACGGATAGAGTGACAGAATTGTATTCTGTTGTGAATATATATCGTGCAAGGAAGATGGACCTGAAGGATATGAGATGGATCAACTCAGCAATGATGGAGCGGAGATATAGTTTGAAGAAATCAGTTTAGAGCGATGATTTAACCTGAGAAGGGGCTATAGCTTATTGTGAGGGCACTGATCAGCCATTTCCTCAGCAGTTTTCCATGTGGTTAGGCATGCTTGGGTTTGTATTTGATGATCTATATTCAGTTATTGAAGAAGATTTGCCAAATGAAAATCCTGGAGGTTCTGGATATTTGGATATTTTCTTCCTTCAATAAAAAATTACTTGTACCAACTGGCTGATTCGAGGTGGATATTTGGGTGAGCAGTCTGTGGCTGGAAGAGGAAAAAGCTTGAACAGAATCGAGAGTTCAATGTTTCACATTGACTGCTCACCCAGATATAGCTCTTTCCAAATGATTAAAAATATAGATAGGTATTAGTGCACATACATCTATGTTAATAGTTAGTAGATTGGTAGCGAAGCTTGAATAAATACCACACATTTGACAAGGTTGAAGAACTTCGAAAAAACATGAAAAAATGCCATGAGAGCGTTACATGTTTTTGATTTTGATATTTTTGTAACGCTTCTTAAAAGGAATTCCGCATAAATTATTCACATTTTCCAATTCACGTCAGTTTCACATGCGAGTTAATTCAATATTTCTCTGCTTCAAACTTGAATTTATCGCGAGATGATAGTAGTTTTATCAACTACTGAATCAGATTATGTCGCAGCAGTTAAAGATTTGGTATTATTGAATCGAATATGTTTGGATTTTGTATGTATTCTGAAAAAAAAAACGATTTTATTCATTGGCAACCAGAGCGCAATCAAGAATACGACAAACGGTCTAACACTTTTCAACTTTTTTTTATATCGAAGTGCGAAGCATCATTTCATCAGAGGAAAGTATAATGAAAATTTGATGGATCTTCAGTACATTGAATCTGCTGAACAAATTACAAATTACCAAGCCATCATGCAAAATGAAGTTCGAATATTTCCGAGGAAAACTGGGACTATGTTCAAGATAATCTTTTATTTCAATGAATTAGTGGAAGTGTTGAAATATGAATTCATTTGAAATGTATTGTTTCACGTTAGATACTAAAAAAATAAATGTTGTTTACTGTCAATTAAGTATTTTTTGAATAAAAAGTCAGACAATTCTTCCACAACAAGATCAATAACAATACACACATCATAATTCTAGATTCAAACAAAATTGTTAGAGGAAAATAATTATATTTCGTTTTGATGAAGAAAAGTTATTGAAACATACCGTAATGACTATCAGAAGGGGTCTGATTTTTTTGTTTGGACGGATCTGAATTTTTGTCTGATCACAAGACCAGAGTATTTTTTAAGCATCAATTCTTACTAATTTCTAAGAGATGAACCGTCTAAAACATACACAGCTAACGTAATGTCCCTTTCTAAGTGATTCACCATTCATAAATAATTTATATTTCCTCATTCGATTTGATATGTTGTGTTTCAGGTGGATATATACGAAACGATATCTTCGCTTCACGTTAATGCTCTACATCTACCCTGTAGATCCGAATTTGTTTGATATTAGGCGACAAATTCGGTTCTAGAGAGGTTTGTGTGGTGCATACAAAGCAACGTGAATTACAAAGTTCATCTGTCTTCATATCCGAGTCCCAGACCAATTGTGGAAGGAATGGAACAACTTTTTTATAGTTCCATTATTTCATTGCTCATATTGATATGGCGATTACATAATTGGATATATTTTTGGATTGTCGAAACCTTAATTATTAATGTTGATATAAAATGCGTTAAATAATTTGTAGATACCATAAATTGTTTTTTTATTTAATCATGTTCAACATTCAACTGATATAATTACTATATACATTCAATTAAAGAGTAATAGTAATGATAGGTAGGTACGTAAAATATATAACAACCAAAATGAAATGAGATATAAAGAGATATTTTATGGAAAAGTCAACTTTTCATGGATACCACATTGCGATTCAAGCTTCTTATTGGTAGATGGAATTAACATACTTTATTGATAGAATATATCTAAGTCTCTACAGTCTAGATGAATATAGATTTTAACGATTTTTCACAGTTCGCATTTGTGTAAGAACTATTTCGGATGAATACTGTTACTGTTGAATCTTCAGAAAAATACATTAATGTAATAAGTACCATAAAGATTCACCATACACCAAAGAAACTCAGATTTTTTTTCAAAAGAACAAATAAGAGAAGCAGTGAGCCGTGTGAGGTGGCACAACAAATATTATATAATTGAGATTGAAACGTTTATAGCAATATACCTATTATTCAACCAGTGTCTCTGAAAAAAAGATCAACAATGGTTTGATGATAAATCTAAACAGAGGTTTCAATTCATCTCCATTTCAAATTCTCTCATTTGAATAAAAATGTTTATCAATATTTGAGTGAATACGTACTTCACATCAAAGGTGTATATAGATATGGTGAAACGACTCTTCAATTGTTTTCGTCAAAACCTGTAGACTGGTTTAGCGAAGATCATAACACCGGTAATATTTCACTAATCGTTCGGAGATGGCGTTAATATCGAATTTAATATCAATATCGATAATTCAGTTCTCTATCAAGATCCGTATTCTATGGTTTCGTGTTCGAGTGACAGATCAATCATTATTGTGGTTTTGACTAAAAATACGAATATTTTTCGATTGTTCAATCATGGTATTGATTGAACAAATCACACAAAATCAAAATGACTGATAAATTGTGAAAATTAATATTCATCATGCGGTATCAGCAGACGTGGCGCCATCCATATATGAAGTCGTGGAAGTATTACTAGTGTTTGAAACTATGATTGAAATTCAACCAAAATCAAGTAGGCAGAAGTCTACAAATATTTCTAGTGCCTTTTAATGGGACTCGTTCCACTATATCTACATCCACCTTTTTCACATCTATCCTATGAAAGTAATGATGACATTGAAAAATTAATCATTGGACTTCTCTACCAAAACTGATAATATTTTAATACTGGATGATTTCCAAACACGACAACTATATAGTAATCCCAAATAAACATTCAGTTGTCAAATGAATGCTTTACATAGAAACATTAGTTAGAGCATGAGTAATCTACCAATTTCGTATTCGATGTAATCGAATCTTCCCCAGTCGTTTTGAACCTGTGTTATCTCATCGATATTCAGATAATGAAACGTATCAAGGGCGTTTATGTAGAATACCCAAATTTGAGCACTTTGGTTATGTTATTGTCATTTTATGATTTGGTTGTGGTTTTTTGAGATTATTCAAATCATCATATTATTATAGTACCTAAAAATGACGGTCAAAGGTTAAAATTGATCAAAGAGTTTCGATTTACACAATGACAGCTTTGACAGCTGACTGAACTGAATGCGCATGACCACAGTTATTTATTAATTTTCCCAATTGACCCTTCCCGGAATAGAAAGTTATCATTGCGGATTTTGACATTTGACAGATTTAGGAAAAAATTTGGGGAAAAACTTGACACTTGACAGTTGAGAAAATAAATGTTCCATGTCAAAATTGAATTAAAATTTAAACGAATCCAAATTCCAGAATATCGATATAGATATTTCAGAATTAAAAGGCAAAAAGAAAGAGGATATTATTCTAGAATTTGGATTTGTTCACATTTTAATTCTATTTTGACATGAAACACTTATTTTGTCAAATGTCAATTGTCAAATTTGTCCCTAGATTTTTCCCTACATCTGTCGAATGTAGAAATCCGCCATGATAACTTTTCAGAAATCATTACCAGAAAGAAACATGAGATTTTGTCTCAAATGTATTTTAAAATGGTTATTTCACCTTCGTATTAAGTTTTAACGGTATATTTATTATTTTCTTTTATAGTTGAGAAGAAATCTAGATTATTCTTGCATTTTGCGATAGTAATAAGGAAATATCATTGTTATAAACATTTCTCAGTCTGAAACGTATGAATATATTAAAATGTGGAATAGTTCCTCCTGACGTCATTGTAAAAGGTGAATAAACATAATGATTTTTCGCTTATTTTTTATATTAGCCTCGTTCCTCAAATTAGTGCGTTGAATGTATATTTATATAAGGTCACGATCTAAGAAAATTAATTAGTACAAGTAGGACCAACATTTTCGTAATCGTGAAACCAATTCAAAATTCCTTTAAGGTGGCTGTCATATGCACAGTGGAAGGAATAATACAAAAATTAACTCCGACCAATGGATGATTAATGATACCAAACTTCATAATAACACAAATTACATATGAATGTTATCGCACCTAGTATATCTGGTTTCATTTTCAGAAAAAAAGCCTACACACTCGATGATAGATTGGGATAATAAATTAATGCAAATTCTTTCTCTGTTCCATAATAATTTCCATAGAACACTACTCGTAGGTATTATGATTTGAATATAAATGGACTTTTGCAGTATTAAATTAGTTCTGTGGTGAATGT
Source organism: Chrysomela aeneicollis (assembly GCA_029955515.1). NCBI lineage: Eukaryota > Metazoa > Arthropoda > Insecta > Coleoptera > Chrysomelidae > Chrysomela > Chrysomela aeneicollis. Next base: position 31,180,102 of record JARUHQ010000002.1, read on the forward strand.
ACAACATGCAATAAGTCTTAAACTCTGATTCTCCTGGCTGAAGATGTTCACTGAATATGAAAATGATTGATCACCTGTTTGGCGAACAGGTATTTCAATGGGGATGAATATTTATCACTTCCCGGGACTCTTATCGAATTAATCATCTGATTACACTGATAATGATGATGAGTCAAACTCATGAAAGTTTACGTTGACCATTGTTCTTGGAGTTTCAGATTATGAAAATCAACTCAAAAGGTGTGAAATATATATTACGGTACTTATATACAGGGTGATTTATGACCGAAAGAAAGAAAGAAAGAAAGAAAGAAAGAAAGAAAGAAAGAAAGAAAGAAAGAAAGAAAGAAAGAAAGAAAGAAAGAAAGAAAGAAAGAAAGAAAGAAAGAAAGAAAGAAAGAAAGAAAGAAAGAAAGAAAGAAAGAAAGAAAGAAAGAAAGAAAGAAAGAAAGAAAGAAAGAAAGAAAGAAAGAAAGAAAGAAAGAAAGAAAGAAAGAAAGAAAGAAAGAAAGAAAGAAAGAAAGAAAGAAAGAAAGAAAGAAAGAAAGAAAGAAAGAAAGAAAGAAAGAAAGAAAGAAAGAAAGAAAGAAAGAAAGAAAGAAAGAAAGAAAGAAAGAAAGAAAGAAAGAAAGAAAGAAAGAAAGAAAGAAAGAAAGAAAGAAAGAAAGAAAGAAAGAAAGAAAGAAAGAAAGAAAGAAAGAAAGAAAGAAAGAAAGAAAGAAAGAAAGAAAGAAAGAAAGAAAGAAAGAAAGAAAGAAAGAAAGAAAGAAAGAAAGAAAGAAAGAAAGAAAGAAAGAAAGAAAGAAAGAAAGAAAGAAAGAAAGAAAGAAAGAAAGAATATTGGTGCCATAACATATAGTTTACACAAGTCAGGTAATACAAAAACACACACAATGTATACATAAAATATAGAATAAAAAAAATGAATATCCACAAATATAAAATATTTTACATGCCAAAATTTGTGTATAAAATTATTGAAATTGAATAGAAACAACAAATAAAATTCAATTTGATTTTAAATCTCGGAAATTATTTCGAAAATAATCTTCAATAGAGAAAATGATTCCACTATTGAATAGTTTTTTATAGTTGCTCTAAAGGTCTAACTCCACCAAAAATGTATTTAAGTAGTCTTTTATGGACTTACATCAGGACATGTTTCAAGGGATTATTCTCAATGTTAAAAATTTGAATTGGATATAAATTGAATGACAAACATAAGCATCATGGGTGAAGTTCGTTAATTCCTTATGATGTAATAGGTACAGGAAGAAACCTCAAATACCATCAATTCTGATTGGTTGTCAACAACATATTATGTAAAGTGTTCATTGAAATGTAACAGTACAGATCAAAGAGCTTCACTGATTCGGTCTGAAATCGATAGATAATTTTTCGTCAGAACATTCCTACAAATATTCACGCTTCAAGGGTCTATAAAGGGTGCTTATCACAAGGTGAATCTAATCTTTCTAAAAACTTTATATAGTTTATATTCACCATCCCTTTTGATCGTGTCAACTGAGAACTTGAGAACGTGAGGCCGACATATACCTTTTTTATTAATTAAATGCATTAAACAGCCAGCTTGTTGGATCTACCGTTGTAGGGGTTTTGAAGATAGCAACCGGCGGTAACTATTCTTCAGGGACACAAGATTAATGATGGTCGGTCCTAAAGATTCAAAAGTGACACGAAAATCTCAGCCTCAGCCTCAGTCCCTAGTCCCGACTGTATATTTAGGATGTTTTGTTCGAGGTATGTGTGGGTCCCTTAAGTTAATTTTTTTTCTGCTGGATACGTAATCTGCACTGAAAAGGTTCGTCACATCACTTGCCGTAAAGATTAGTTAGTTGATGATATGCATCGCATCATTAATCATGATGAAAGTATGCCTATATCATAAAATAAGGTGTTTAAATCTAATAGTATTAATAATTATAATTATTATTTGAAATGATCATACAAAATGTTATATTATTATTATTTAAATTGATCATACAAAATGTTATAGGAATCGTCAATAGATGGCGTACGGATTTTGAAACATTGAATATCGAAACATCAAAAAAATACTTCTGGCCATGGATAAGTAAGTATATATATACGAGATTACAAATCAATATTAAAATAATGTACATTCACATTCAACCAAATATTGGCGATGTTATATATTGAAATACAATCATTTCAGATTTTTCTAACAGTAAATTCATTCATAGAATAGAAACTCCATACCAACCTCTTCTTTTGAAGATTGAAAAAGCTGATATTTCCTTTATATCTGGTGGCAGGCAATTAAAGAATTTCGTTCCTTCTAAAAATGGCTAGTTTTCGAATATTTGAGAGCGGTGTTGTTTCAATCTAAGTGATTTACCACATTAATTAATGGAAACTTATATGCCCTCAAACGACGAATTATCAAAATATTGGGCATTCAATCTTACTTTCGAAGAATAAACAAACTATTTTACTCGGAACATGATTTTATATTTTGGTGAAGGTTCCGGGTATAACATTCCTAGTCACATCCCAATTGATTTGATTTCAAAAAGCATCACATGTATTGCAAAATTATCAGTTCAATTCCAAAATACATCAATTGTATTTGAAATTAGTCATTTGGTTTTCAAAAAGCATCAATTGTTTCCAGAATTATCAATTCAAAATCAAAAACTAACACTTCAAATTCAAAAATGGTCAAAAATATTAAATGTATTTCGTAATGTATCATTTGAATTTCAAAACTGAAAAAGCACAGGCAAAGGTTAGATGAGTGCTCGGATGAGTGTTAGGTAATATTTTCATTCACCCTGTATTTGGAACGCTCCTGATGGTTCGTTCCTATCATACATCACATATACATACATCACATATACAGAGCTTCCAAATTCACCATGTATAATATGTAACGTATAGTTTTCATGGAATGGGTTCTGCCCTACTCAACCCCAAATATTTTTCAACAAGAAGAATTGCTAAAATAGGTCCGATAGAGTGTGGGTATACCAATAAAATAAGAACATTCAAAAGTAAGTAGCCGACAAACGAGTCCAGAGACCCATGCTGATATTGGTGACAATATCTTGGATTACTCAAATCTTACATAATACCAAAAGTTAATGGAAATTAACCGATTACTTCTCGAAATACAGGGTATTCATAAAAAAAACACGCATTTTTCTAAGTAACTTGGACTGTATCTTTTTACTCACTCTGTATACAAGAAAAGATTATGCGACATTTTCTATATTGAACAATGTTTAATATATTCATGACATACTCTTACTTATTCGAACAAAAAAACGTTTGGTTGACGTACCCCTGTTTTCGAATCACCCTGTATAACAAAAAATAATGACAATCAACTTCGATCGAGGTTGAGAGAGTTCATCTAGGTTGAAATCAATCTTCAATTATCATCAGAGAACTCATACTGGTTGGTTTAAAATCAATCGGATTGGATTTTTGTTAATTCACCCTGTTGTAGAGCACAAAACGGAGAACTATAATCGTTAGAAGATCAATGTGACATTCTACCATCATTGAGGCATGGTATTCCCAGAATAGAAAGGTGTTTTGTCAATTATCGAAAATGTTAAATATTCTGAGCAGAAACCTTCATTTTTCAACTTTATCACCCTGTATCTCTAAAACTAGTCGGTCGATTTTTTTGTGCCCATGGACACTTTTGGCGGGAAAGTCAAAATATGAAACATACTAAAAATGCAGGATATTTAACCGAAAGCCATTTTCCATAAGGATGGTGCGGGGTCCTTTATTAATTTGAAATACAATTGACGCATTTTGAAGTTGAAATGGTAATTTGGAAATACATTTGATACTTTTTGAAATAAACTTGACGCTTTTTGAACTACAATTGGAAAAGGTGTAGAGATATGTTCAAGATAATATCATGAAATTCGTACTAACAAAAATTTTCACTTGTAATCTCCCTAGCAGCAGAATTATTACCCATATTTTTTTTTCAAGGTCACGAATGTTTTTGTTGTTGATAGAATATTATCCCGAGTCGAAGACTAGGGAAATTCGAAAAAAAAATTATAGGGAATTAATTCTGCTGCGTGGGAGATTCGGTAAAAAAAAATCATAAGTTGAAGTTGCTGTTAATATGATGAGAAGATGAACCCTATACGACCAATTCTGCGTGGATACTGTAGATATTAACTGATGTTTATTACTCAAATTTCAGGAACATTCAAAACAGTAATCCTTTTTCAATCATAACATCTAATATCACATGTCTACCCAGATTTTATTCTGAGTGACGTTTGTCAATAAATATAAGGCGCTTCATTTTTGACAGAAAAATTATCACTTATTATTTCCGTCAATAGGAACTAATAAAATTATCGCATGTAATACAGATGATTATCGAAACACAAATTCCTTCGATTTTGAGAAACAAATCATGTTGCTTGGAAACTACACGAGCGCACAGCGCGAGTGTGGTTTCCCAAAGCAACATGATTTGTTTCGAAAAAGAAAGGAATTTTCGGTAATCATCAATAACACAAGTTGTATTTGTTCAGATTATTTCATGAATAAAATCCAAGCCATTTTGATGATTTCCGTACAGTACGTACAGTTTATGGAATTAGTTATTTTGATTATGCATTGAAGTTAGACACATCGTTAAGCAACCAACAATACATTTATGCCATTGTATAATGTAGGCAAGATTACCTATGCACTAGGTACTACTGAGCTAAATTCATTTTAATTGTTGTCAGAATTTGTGTGGTTAGGTTACATTAGATTAATTCTTGCTGAAATTATCCATAATTTGTTGAAAACGAAGTGGATACATATTAATAGTGTGTGTTTATCATGGTTCAGACGAAAATTTGGTGTAGTGGCATTCATTTATTTACCAGGGAATCGAAAAATACTATGACATATTGCAACTGGTAAGTCGTTGTTAAATTAAACTACCCTACTGCCTACGAATCAGAAAGCGAAATACAGAAACGATAACACAGCATGTAGGTATCCAATAGCCAATCAGGAGTCGAAATACAAAATCGAAAACATGGTGTTATTGCTTATCAACACAATCATTTCAACCAATCAAAAGCATAAATGAAATAATCACGGTGATCGCCCGTTGCTATAAGCAACGTATACAAAAAGGAGCCTTCTAATTGGTTGAAAATGAATTTGTGAAATTTTCATCGAAATATAGATCGCATGATAAGTGCATGCAGAATTACCGAAATGAACTGATTGGTCTTCTCTGGAGCAGTCGATTGATAAAAAAGTATTGCATTGTGAGGAGTTCAACTGGCCAATAAAATCATCCTAATTTTTTTCCACGATGCATGCACACGTGAAAATAAGTTAGCAGGAACGTGCACTCCAGCAGGACATCCCTAATAAACGAGCTAGATAATGGATTGTAACAGAGCATTGAAAATAAAGAAAGTTGGAGAAGTGTCAAGCCGATGCCGGGGGGGCAAACGGAATCTCGAAGGGTAGATACAAAAAGACTCTTTTCGAACGTTCGTTTCTTACATACAATATTTTTTCTCTGGGAAAAGTTTGTTGTTCGTATAGCTGCGCGCCGCTATATATAAGCGATCATTAATCATGGCTGAAGTTTCGTGGAGTGAGTGACGTCTGAGAACAGTCGGCACCGGCTCCCTCTCCCTGTTTCAAAGAACTCCGGGGAGCTTTCAGAAAATTGCAACATCTCTCGAGTCGTGCACGATGAGGAGCTGATCTGGCGATGAACTCTCGAATAAAAGGGATCCGTCGATACGGCATGACGCGGCAATAATACGCCGATAAGGTATTTGTTTTAGCTTGATTAAATTGTTTGTCGACAACTGACTGTCCGTTGGGTATTGCGAGTCCCGGATTGGAGCAGACTAATTGATCGATGAAGGAGACTCGAGCGCTAAAAATAGGTTTTTCTATGACAATCTCGATAAATGTTCATTTTATAACTGTATAACTTCAATCATAAACAAGCACATTTTGTACAGAATTTCATTTTTGCATCGGTTGCTAGGCAAGTTGCTAAGCAACAAATGCGAAATGAAATATTTCGTGTTAGGTCTAGGTCAAGGTGGATATAGGATGGTGAAACAGCTTCCTATTAACAAGCACTAGAATAAACTGTAGACCTTTGCCTACTTGATTTCATACCGTAGTAATATTTCCTGAAATTAACAGAGATGGCGACATACCTTGTGTCGGTAAAACAGACACTCTGCATCTGTAATACTTTTATCAGTTTCATCTGTTCTAGATGAAAAATGATTGAGAAGAGTCAAAATATCAATATTCATTCCAAATTTATCGAAAATATTTTTAATGTCATTTCAAGTCACGTCTGTCAGATGTGAACCACAGAAATACGTAAGCAACAGAAATCTTCTTCGATAATCGATCTTACCGCCATCTTCTTTCAAGTCGTGGAAATATTAGTACCTTCTCAAACGGTCTACAAGTTTTTCGCAGAAACAATTGAAGAGCTGTTTCACCATCCTATATCCACCTTGGTCTAGGTTCACTCTGAAATCACGACGACTACGACTTGTCAAATTATGACATCCAGCGACAAATTGTTGAAATGTTAAGTAACGAGTAATTTCATAGTTCTTTTCTATAAAAACTATTCATCAAAATGGAAACTGATAGTGATATCGACTTAGATTTGACACCTCCAAACATTATAGAAGCAGCGAACGTAACAACACTTAATTTATTACCGGAAACGTCGAAGAGTATGTATCAACGCGCTTATGACCTTTTTTTTTGGAATGGAAGGTAGATCAAAAGACAAAATCATTTTCTGAGAACGTTTTAATGGCTTATTTTGGCGACTTAGCCAAAAAATTTAAAAGTTCCACTTTGTGGTCACACTCCTCAATGCTGAGAACGACTCTTAGTATCTATAATAATATAGATATTGCCAAATATTCAAAACTGAAAGCATTCCTCAAGCGGCAGTCTGAAGGCTACAAACCCAAAAAGTCAAAGATCTTTACAGCAAATGACATCAATAATTTCATTGAACAGGCTCCAGATGAAATATATTTGGCAACAAAAGTAAGTTTTATATTTCCATTTGATTAAAAATATGATTAAACGTGAACGATATGTTGTCATAGAAAAAGTATAGTATGCAACTCGCAACAAAATGGGCATCATTTTGTGCTCATTGCATAATATACTATTTTGTCGTCTATACTGAATCTTGCAAATTTTGAAAATTATTATCTATGTATCTTATCTCGAAAACAGCACTCTTCAGGAGAGCCAAAGAAACCACTTTTTCTTTCATAACTTTCACAGTTATTTGTAGAAACTCCTAGTTTTTGGCTCACTTTCCTTAGAATAGGAAAATTTACGTCTGAAGATTGGTTTCATAATAATATAATAATGTTTATTCGTAATCATAAAGCATATCATATAAATTTAAAAAATGTTTTGAATAAACGAAGATGGATCACAGAAGTAGTATTGACTATACTTGTGTATGTGATTTCCATAGTAGAATTAAAAATAAAGTTGATAAAAATCGTTAAAAAATGGGTGAACAATCTATAAAAGTTGGTAAAAACATCTAAAACAATAAATCGATGAAATGTGTAAACAGTGGGTTTTGACACATATAGGTAAATTATTACATCGTAAAAATAAAGAGGGTTATTAGTATCATCTTTGAAATAACACATATACTAAAGGGTTAGTCTCAGTCGTATTATTTTTTTTTACATATACACTAAAATATATAATACACTAATATATAATACACTAAAATATATGATAAATTTCTCTACTACTTTAGTGAATTGATCTCTGGTTAACAATATCAGTAAATATAAGCCTATCTTTGAGAATCCATTTTTTCAGTTCTTTTTTGAACATTTGGTAATTTTTTATATATTCTAACTCGTGTGGTAACAAAGCATGGATTCTGGGTGCTAAATAATTCGTATTATGTTGGCCTATAGTTTTTCCGCAACGTGGGAATAAAATTCCATCTGTCTTTCGAGTATTATAGGGGTGTTTATGTGTACTGAGTGTAATTTTTCCTAATTTTATAAATAGAAGTATTTTTTGACAAAAAATCTATCTTACATCTTTTATTTAGGATTCTTTGTATAAGGCATCTGTGGGAAAAGATGCCTTCTTACCGTATATTATTTTCAAGATCCATTTTTGTAATACATGTACATCATTCAAGAAACAGTCATTTACGCCTCCCCAACCTAATATTCCATATGACAGTATAGACTCTATCAGAGAAAAATAAAGTGTTTTTAAATATTTTATGTCCAGGAAATCTCTTAGGTATTTGAATTTCGATAAACATCCCCTAAATTTTCTGATAATTTCTTTGGTCTGTAGGTCCTACACCGAGATATGCTTCGGGAATTTGGGAGTTCAATCCGACATTCAAATTTCCTAAATTGGGCAGACCATTTAAATATGACGTGAATGGTAAGTTGTTCGTTTTCTTATAATTTAGTGTTAATTTATTCATTTGTAACCTGTTTGATATATTTGGAAAGTCAAATTCAAATTTTTTATTTGAGTTTCTGCCAAGTTGGTGCTGTGTATAATATGGTTGTATCGTCAGCAAAGCTGATGATTTCGCCGGTAGTATTGAGAAAAAGCATACTATTCATATATATGATAAATAGGAGGGGGTCAAGAACAGTTCCTTGGGGTAATATGTCTACAATCTAGTTGTGATGCTTTATCATCATATCTTTTCGTAATGTGTATTATGTATTATATTATGTAATTATCAATAATAATTAATAATAATCAATAATAGATTCAGATAATTTAGATGAAATTATTGAGTATATTAAAAAAACAACAATTCTTACAGAAAGCAGAATATATAAATAATATGAAAATAGCTCATCCTAAATTCTAATAATTTTGATATTAAAGATAAATATTATATTTTATCATAAAATTTACCAACTGATGAAATGCATCCTAAGAATTCATGAATATTGAGTTCGGTAAGTTATTATTTTGGTTATTCATACATTTCATACCATACTACCAAAAATCTTCAGACACATGAAAAACGATAAGATTTTCACGATAAATATATTTATATATGTTTTTTTTACACTTGTGTACTTATACCTGATGAAGCTACAGTGTTAGCGAAACATGTTGTGAAAAAAAAAATCGTTTTTCGTTTGTTTACAATAACTATGGATTTTCATCAAGTAACGGTCACGTCAATTGAAAACTTCAGACATATGATAAAAAAAAATTGTTTATAGCGCCACCCTTTCAAATTTCACCATCGAATTTATTGATGGGGACAACAACCCAACCAAAATTGTCAATGAAAAGCCGTCGAGCAATTAAAAAAAATCCATAAGGGAGAAACGGTTATTCAGCTATTTTCTTTCCAATTTTTCCTCCTCATATTCGGCGCTCATATGAGTCAAAATGAATGAAATTCTCATTGCCACTTTTTCTTAAGTCTCACATACATGAAGGTTACAAATTTGTGTATAAGGTCAATACTCATCATCATTATTTCTAAACATAAGGAATTTCAAAGCTTCAGATTCAGATGTCACCAATATTACAGAATGCCATCATATGTATATATGCGGGGAAAACGGGAAAACACTCAATAATAAATCATAAATCCGTAAAAGATAGGTTTACATTTCACACGAGGAATTTATATGAGAAATTCCGTAATAGATTCCAAATAAATATAAATAAAATCCACAAAGAGATATCTTTGCTTCCAATTTGTATACAAGTAAATTTTTGATCATTTAGCTACTTCCATATGAGTATTCTAATTATGTTTGATGTTGGAATTCTGAAGATTTTTTATGGGCAATTCAAGTTCATATTCTGGGAATCATATTGATGAAAATCCCGAAAGGATACGTGAGTCCAGATCAATGTAGGTAGTGGTGGAGTGTTCAAATTCCGTTCTTCATGTAGTACAAAATATTTATATCAGGAAAATCTGTTGAGGTAGAAGAGTCACATTTCAGAGGAAGTCACTAAAAATGTTCATCATATCGAATTCTTCATATGACCGGATGCCGGATGAAATAAACTGGCAATCTAGATACGTAACTTCATGGATTTGGCAAGTGAAAACACTTAAACACAAAGTTCTCCTTCTTGGAAGTTCGCAGGGAATGGGAAACATTGACACCCTAGCACAATTTCTTAATTAAACGAATTCATCAAAGGGGAAGTTAGACAACTTGCGACAGACTCGCCTCTCATGTTTTGAAGAGATGAAACAATTTAGGGAATACAACGTGAAGATCGTGGATATTTGGCCAACTAACCCATAGAAATATATTCGATTCTTATCAAGAACATAATTTATCAATGCTATGGTATTTGTGAAGTAAAGTATACTTTTTCCTGTTCGACCATCATGCATTTAATAACGACCCAGTAGTTCAAAGGCAGTGAGCTCACCGAAGAATATAATTTTTTTACATTCGATACGATTGGTTCGTTCGACAGCTCCGGCCATTTCTCATTAATAACCTGAATTTTGAAAGAATGCCGAACACAACCATTATGTAGTCTGGAACCAAGTTATTTTCGAGCCACCCTCGAGGATCCCTACATTTTTACCCCCATGCAGTAGAAAATATTTATGTAATTTTCATGGTCCATTAGAAGTTATATTGTTGTCTTTGTTACTTTAACGTTAGAGAATTATCAGTTGTATGTATATTTCACAGACGTAAAAATGTTGAAAAAAATTGTTCTCTGGAAGTGATTAATTGATCCTAAAAGGTGGTCATATTGTTTTGTTCATGAATGTTCAGGCATATCTTCATCTGCTGATTTCTCAAAATCACTATATCAATTCAATTGAATCAATCAATTATTATTTCAAACGAAACATAAAATTATAATAATAATAAATGAATTGTATTCATTTTATGTACTATTTGCTATTCGACAATTTTTCGATTACTATGAGTGTCCTACAAACATCGCCACGATAGACTTGAAGTATGTCTTGTGATATGAATGTTTACTAATATTTCATGGTATTCATGATTGAGGAAGGAAGGAAGATTAGACGAAAGTCCCAGATTGATTAAATATATAATTGTGATTATTAGAAAAATTTGTTTTAAGTACTTCTTTCCACGTTGATCCACTAAGGATTATTTTCGTTATACTATTAATGTAAACCAGGAACATTATCGGACCCAATACTGTTCCTTGTGGTACTCCTGTTTGCACTCCTTCATCATAGCCTATTTTATCCCAAGTCTTAACCCGTTGTATTTTCCTGTCAGGTAGTTCTTCAATAATTCTAATACGATACCTCTATAACACCATAATTGTATAGTTTGCTCAGTAATAATTCATAATTAACGGTATTATTTGCATCAGATATTATCATTATTAATTTTTCAGTGGAATGTCGCGTTTGCTGATTCAGATAACGCTACAAATCGTTGCAAATTTCATTTGGAACAAAGTACTTTTACAATAATCATGGTCTGAAAGTCACACTCGATAAAAAACGGTAATTTTCCCATGTTCAATAATGTTTAAAGATACATAATTATATACAATAATAATGTCATTGAAAATGAGCACTTGTACTAATTCAGGTGAGCACAATAATTATTATAGCAATAATTACATTCGTTCAGTTGCGTATCTTCTTCGTCTCTTCACTCTCGATTAGCTATTATGATATTTCAACATGAAATTCAACAACAGGAAAACTAATAATGGATGCAGATTGCATCGCAGTCCGTGACACAATTAAACTGGTTGTATTAGTGAAATTTATGTACAGATAACTGCCAGTCATTCATGACCATGGAAGAAATAAAAAGTGAATATTCTGCTAGTCATCCTTACGAATCAAATAAACTATATTTCCTGCTGTAACGACTCTGAGCTTCTTGATGCATTGTTAAATATAAATAGAGTATCCGTCGGATATTAGAGATGATTCACTGTTTCAAAGACACGAATCTAAGATTTAGATTATTTTAACCAAAATGGATTTCGAGAGTAGCTGGACCCAAAAAGAAAACCTCTACTTTCAATTGTAGAAATGCTATAAGTAGAACAAAAGTTTATTAATTCCGAAAATTATTAAACCCAATGGTCAGCAGTCGTATAAATCATTATATATAGTAAAAAAAAAGCCAAAGGTAGATTTTTTACTAGAAAATAAGTATAAATAGTTTTGAAAAAATACTGGTTTTTGTCGATTAATGCCTTGCAATTTTCTTTATTACAAAGAGGCGAGTCAGTTGATAATGTGAGAAAGTATGTCATGCCACTGTTTTCTACATAAACGTTTCGTTCTATGTAATGTATATATAATATCAAAAACCAAATTGCTGTAGTATCGAGTGTATAATATGCTGATGGTGTAGGGTTCTGATGTTGCCAATAATTTTAGCACACCTCGGTTATATTTAAAATATATTAAATTTTCTATTTGTCGACCTGAAATCCTGTGAAATTCCACAATTTCTAATTCGATGTTGTAGATGAAGAATATGAGTTATATAATTTTCGATTTAAAAATCTGAAAAAATCGACAATGATTCCTGATTCTATGTAATCGAGGAGAAAAATTCGACGATTGAACTTGAGCTATTGGCAGTAGTATGGGCGGTAATGTTTCTGATGTTTCGACCTAAAAATCTGTTGTTGATGTTGGAGATAATGGTGCCAATTATAATCTCGCTATTATTTAGAACATATTTTTTATACTTTGAGATAAAAATCGAAAAAAGTCAATAATCAGCCTTCTCTATCTGTTGGTGGAGTGTCTTTTGGTGCTAATGTTGCTTATGTATAGCACACCTCGTTAATATTGGAACAATATATTTTTTTTCGAACTAAAAATCTGAAGAAATTCAGAATCTCTTATTCGATGTCAAAGATAAGGAATATGTGATCGGAAAGAATCAATAAGCCTCCACTTTCCTTTGATGAAGAGGCGCTTATTGTAGAAGTTGCCATTCGCGTCTTTTCCGCTGATTGTATTCTTTTGTGAATAAGATTTCATATTATTCTGGAATAGAGATATTGATATCAAGAATAAGGAGTCTTGATAAACTCGTAGGTCATTCAATGTGCCACGGAAAAAGTCAAGGGAACATTGCGAACCACTATTTATTAATGAGAAAATATTAACATTAGGTGACTGTATGTCGAGCAGTATGTTTTATTATGACCCGGGTTAGTACTTGGCAAAATAGGAACATTCCTTCCAAACCCAGGTCATCCCTGACGAATCATTCAGTAATTTATGAGAGCAAAATAGTATATTATGATACAAGTTTTATAAGACGCTATTTTGTCGCACGCGTTGTTTGGAGTACGACGAGCGGATCAAGTTCGATTGTACCAACCCCCGAATAATAAAAAATGCGTATTGAAACAGACACTATTCCGATACGCATTTGAGTTTCATAATGACTTCATTATAGAACCAAAATATAAAAAATATTCAATCATTTACCTATACTCACATGAAAACGATTAAACCATCATCTTCTTTTCGGAATAAAGTTAAATCCATGCTGCTGAAGAAGGCCTGCTATAACTTAAAGAATATTATGATGATCAACTATTGTGAGCAGATATAACATTCGTTGTGTAACATGCATTTTGTTCATGCTTTATAAAAATTTAACATTTTAATCTCTCTTTAGTATTTATCAACCTGTTTTTATTTATGGTTTATTTTTTGTAATTTTTGACCATACTTTGTCAATGAGATTTTGTATCTGATTATGAAGAATCAAAAACCCAAAAAAAAACCTGAACGGCATCAAAAATTCCTCGAGGAAAAATTAGCGAACCATATTCGTATATATCACCCGACGATCCAGTCCCGAATAATTATCTGGAAATGAAGCCGTCCAAGGGGATCACCCAATTTTCTTATCAATCATAATCAAGTCAGTGGAGCGCATTTCTTGGTTAAATTGCTCGAAGAGTTGCGGCAAGTTTTATCTTTGCCAAGGAGTTTCCGCTTCTCTGATATCGAACGTCTCATTCGGTTCTTTCGATTGCGCGTCCTCCTGCCTGCCTGCTATTCTTGTATCCGAGTGATTGATCGATGCTGGATGATTTTGGAATTCGGTTAATTTGAATTCGAATGGGCTTCGGAAGTGGATACTATTCGTGTGGTCGATAATATCGGGGCATCCGCGTTCAAACGGGAGCAGTTTACACACTGATAGGTATGATGAATACAGCGACATCATACGTTCAGCGCCAAGGCACAACAGCTAGCAAATTCCAAGATTTTTGACCATTTTTTATTTTTATTTCATTTCGATTTCTGGTGTCATTCTGAGTATAAGAAAATCATTTCAGAAACTTTTCTGACATTTTCTTATGCACGGAGAAAAAAAGTCACTAACTTGAATACTATATGGGACAAGAAAACAAGTTGATAACCCCAAGAACATTTATTTTGTGTTCTTGAAAATGAACACTCACCACTATTGTTCGGTTTCATTATATAATAGATCGATACTCATTATTGAACACATCACTTGCTGAGTATCATCTAACACACTTATAGCAAGTGAACTGTTTTTCTATCAGTATAATACACGTAAATTGCCATAATTAAACTGATGAATAGCCCCAAGTGGGTTATTCACTCAATATTAGCGATTCATTAACTCGTCATCCATGATCCATTACAATTTTTTTTACTTTTGAGGAATGTTCGCGTGAAGAAACCAACCAGCAATTCCAATGTAGTGATTAGTAATATATATTATTTCTTGAACTCACTTCAAAATTTATAGAAATTTACCAACAAAAATATCTCATTCGAAATAATATCTGAGGCATGAAGGGCATACCTTTACTGAAGAATTCGAAAAGTAATTTGAATCTATATTGGGATTGTCGATCGATCTCTTCCTGCTGAACTGCGTCCAATCGAATGATTATCTGTGGAAACAATGAGGTAGGTATATATACTTTCAAAACTTCATCAACCATTAACAATGAGAATTAATCATAATTGGTGCTACGGCACGGCCGCGATCGATTTGTGCTATCGACTGATTCGGCACCCGAATAACGCCGAATATGCCCGAACAAAAAAATAGTTAATAGCCATTGGTGAGTTGTAGACAACCCCACTCGACTTGATCGATTGTTGTTATCGATGAGCTTGCTTAGAGCAAGTGATTTTGTTTCAGGAACATAATTCAATGATAGTTGGTATTTGTATAGCTACCACGAGTTTATTGAATACTTATAATTTTCGAACATAAATACTGATGACTATCAATAAGTGTCCTGATCGATTACTGCAGAAACAAACTTTCAGAAAAACGATTTTTCTTACGGTTGGTATCTCATATTCCTACAGTAGGTGAAAATGTACCCGTCACAATCGAATTGTTTTCTAGTAAACGATTTACTTAGCCGAGTTTTCTCAGTATGTGTTTGTGAATGTGTATCATTTTGAATTTTACAATAAATTAAACACAAACATTTTTATCTTAAGAAATCAATCAATCATTCATTTTCCACAACTAACAACATAACGTTGTATAGGAATAGTCACAGATACTACGAAACTAGAAAACTTACTTACTATATAATGAATGTTACAGATATATATTATGTTCACAAAAATTCGTTCACATTATAAAAATATTTCGATTTGTTTTTTAAATTCTATTTCCCTTGCACAAATGTTCACTGATTCAGGTAATCTGTTGAATAACCTTGGACCAATATACAGTTTGGCGAAGAACTGGTAATATTCAGTCTGGCAAAAGGTAACCTCAAGTGATTTTTCTGTCTCGTATTGATGGTATGTGTATTATAATTCTTCGGTATTTCTTTCCTATTTCTATAGACAAATAAACATATTTCAAAAATAAATAATCCGGTCGAGTTAAAATGTTCAGTTTTTTGAAAATATCTCTGCAAGGGTGTTGTCTTGATTTTCCTGCTAAGCACCTTACAATTCTTTTTCGTGCAATGAATGTGTTTCTAGAATGTATGGAGTTGCCCCAGAAGTTAATTCCATATCTCAAACGAGATTCCCACTGTGCATAGTAAAAGTTCATCAATTGTTCTTGGGTTAGAATAGTCTTCAAATTATAGATCAAGTAATAGAATGAATTAAAGTTAGATATTAATGATTCGCAATGTGTTTTGAAATTGAGGTTCTTGCCTATTTAAATGCCCAGTAATTTCTCAGTATCGCTGGTTTCAATTTCTTCAATTTTGAAGTTATCACTGTAATTTTGGGCTGTCTGAAATTTTATGATAGATGTTTTGTCTGGATTGAATAATAATTTATTCGACCAAAACCATGTATTTCATCAAAGACTCTAATATAGATTCGCATTCAGGTTGTCAGACAGTGCTATGTTTCTCTCTGTCACAGCCACATTTCTTATGCTATATTCTATACTATACTATTTTGGGACATGCTGAGTGAGAGTGCTGCTGAGGTTTTTAAGATTCAGCGACGAGCAGTTGGAGTTGTGGCAGGCTTATCCTATCGTGATGACTGTTGGCAAGCATTTAGAGACCTAGACATTTTGACATTCCCATGTATGTTCATTCTTGAATGTCTTAGCTATGTTAAAAAAACTTACGACTACATGAGACCCACTAGAATAATCGTGACTATGACACAAGAAACAAAAAGCAATTGAAATCTTAATTCTGTAGATTAAAAACGTGTCAGGACTGACCGAGGAACCAGCCGTACGTTTTTTTGGATACATTACCTGAACAATTTAAAAAGCTGAAGGATGTAAAATTCATAGGGAACCTCCAGAAATTTTTATTGCAGAAAGCATTTTACTCATTTGAAAAGTTTTTAAACTGTAATTTACTGTCCTTACTGTGAAATTTTAGTGAAATTTTAGTGTTGAATAACTGAAATTCAATTGTTTCAAATCAATGATTATTCTGCTAAAACAATTGAAGTAGCGCCACCAGGTCTTATTTTCATCATTGCTGGAACTATAATTGTCTTTTCACTCAAGTCCCAAACGTCTGCCCAGATGAGGTCGCTTCTTTAGAAGATTTGAAGCTCACTTGTTTCACAATTTTAGGTTAAAGTTATGTTTTTTAAACTTCAACAACTATTATGTACCTACTATCCTAATATAATATATTTTTACTCAAATTGGTCCAATACCATCAGTTATTATGAATAAACAACAGGAAGATGAAAATTTTAAGGTTTCGTACACTATCATGTGACTTCTCAAATTTCTGCTATTAGAAACACAAAATTCGTTCTTCTTTTTATTGAAACATCCACACACGCTCACATTTACTTGTTTCAAATATTTTTCAGCGGAAAAAATCATTAAATTAATAATTATTATGGTGTGTCGATTTGACACTATCACAAAGTGATTGTTCAGGTCCGGTCAGTCTGGGTTCTCGATGGTTTTTGTTAATGTTTTGAAGGGCGAATTTTTTTAAATATACTATAGTTTTTTCTGCTAAACAAGTGAATCTTTGCTTCAAAATGTAAGTGGAGCAAAATATACGAGTGTACAACTCAAAGTAAGTGATTAAAATTGTATAAACAATTCTCGTACATTCGTCGTTATAAACTTCAATTCTACTGAAGTTCAAATAGATTCTTGGCCACCGTTTGGAATTGCAAATTGAAAAAATATTTTTTTTTGATTATGCATCTGACGACAATAAAACATACCTACATACATATGGGTTTTGATTTGAAGTGAGAAATATAATGCATGTCATATAATTTCAAATATCTTCATTATCATGACATAATCGAAAATAATATCGTGGACTGGACCTTTGGATACAGATGACGGCTGCAAATATGTGAAATATTATACATTTTTATCAAGTATTGATAATTTCTCTGATTAGATCGTTCAACAAGAATACTTGCCGAACAGTGACCTTGATATTATTTGTATCATTCACACATACTCACCTTGATACCCCACCTAGATACCCCATGGTGATCGTGATAACAGACCCTATTCATATTATAATGATGTTGAATTATGCTAATTAAGCGATGCAATCATATAGAGTGTTTAAATTTTCAATAAAATATGGATCGATACGTGGAAGCATTTATCGAAATTTCTTCAAATATCGAGATATAGTGAAGACAGTTTAGGTTTATAGGATCTGAATAGTAACCCACATAAAGTCTTGTTGTTATTCACCGACATCATTTCTCATCTGGTGTTTGCATTCGAACTAGATTTATTATCATTTTCGTTAGATAGTACTTATTCACGCACTCAGATGTGATATTTTGTTGTTAATACATCAGATGCGAAATATATATGATTATCGTGAGAGGTTTCGTTGTTCGGAGTCTTCTTTCTATAATTTGACGAATGATTTATTTGAATCACCAGGATGTAGCTCGACTATGAAAGTATGAAAAATGAGCAAGATTTCAGATGAGACTCGACGTAAGCACAAAGAAAAGAATTAATTTGTCCTCCACACGACAAGAGGAAAGTAGCTGTAACTAATTCCTTTATGATGTTTTTATGATTTTTTGTACAACCAGGCTATTCCCGATTATTAACTGTCTGATGTCTATGACAGTAGAGTGCATTTACTGTATTTACTGTGTACCTATACCAGTATCCATATAGTCACAAGTCACAGTGTGAATCTAGATCAAAATCATCGAATTGAATAAGATATTTTCAAATACTGTGTCTTTGTAATTTCAAATTAGTGAGATGAGGAGGCTTTAAGATGAAAATTGGCAATGAAAAATCTGATTGCATGAGTTGATAAAATGAAAAAGAGAAAAAAATACCTCTTCGATTTAGTAGATGGAAAATGCTCCAAAGAGACCTCACACCTGTTCATTATGTTTATGTTTTCTCATTTATTCAGTTATCACGTTTTCTATCGCTTAGATACAACAGATCCAGTCGGTTCGATGTACTTGAGACAGAAACTAATTGCTACCTTAAGACGAGTTCAGGTGATCACTTCAAAGATAAAAATCGTTAATCATCATTAACATCCATCATTTTCAACTACATCAGATATACATGGTGTTTCGTGAAAACATGCTTATATTCAAAGAGGTTATTCTTTGGGTCCATATTGAAAAAAAAAGTATGATAATAACTTTGGTAAGTACGCGACATCTTTATAGATATTTTTCTTCCTAAAATCTACAACTGAAATGTCTTTCCTTATATCCCAAATGGAACTGCTATTTCTGCTGATACTGTTGCCAGATCTTATAGACATATATTCGGTGTGGGAATCAAACATGTTTATTTTAAATTATCATATCTTACTACTCGATAATTGAGCGACCTGATGATTACATATTTTGAACATATTCAATCATGCACAGTCCCATTTTTTTGACATGAATTAGGACATTTGTGTCGGGAGAAAATACCATTTATTACCACCAAGTATATATAATGGTGAAACCGTGATTCCACGTAAATGTTTGCTACATATTTCAATACATTATTTCTATTCAACTTGCTTGCATTTATTGAACCGAGAAAATAATATGCAGGTTTTGTGTAGTTCGCTTAAATTGAATACTTGGTGGAACACCTGCTGGGATATCAAATTCAAATATCCATTCACCCAATGGGTTTATAATGGGAAATCGAACACCATCGGTGTTATACGTATCCTGCCATCTAGCAAAATTATAATATCTTCAACACATGATTTCACAGTTATTGGAAGTAGATAAATATAAAAAATATCGCTATACAAATGTGATCCAAAGTATAAAAAAACACCCCTTTTTAAAATAATAATGAGTATTCTGTTAGGTCCTCTATTTTCTTTCTATATACCAGGAGATCATGAAGAACATTGGTTATTTCGAATACAACATTATTCTTCATATATTTAGTCAGGAATCGCCTCTTTCGCCAAAATATGAAAATGCCAAGTCCAATTTTCATAAGATGACATTAGGTCATTTTCATGAAGTTCATAGGAACATTTCAAGGATAAAGAAGTATTGATTATCTCCTCCTTTAAAATATTATAGTGCTGACAAAGATAATTTCATATTTTTAGCACACAAATTGAAAATCACAGAGCATTCACAAAAAAAACACGTTTTCAAGTTTACCTGTTAAATTTCAGAATTATTTGTGGTGTCATGTCGACGAAATGTTTTTGCAGTACAATCAAGTGAATATTCTCATGAGAAATTTTATAAATAATGTGAGAAATATTCAATATAATTACCCCACTATCAATGATTCAATAAGTCTTTCATTTCGAAATAGATGTTTGATATGGAAAAATGAATTATTCAAAAAAATGATGAAATGAACTGGTGATTTCGAATTATCATGACAGATATATAGCTACTCTGGCCCTTTCTGTGAATACAATGAATCCAGACTTGCACGCCACACCAATTCCTACTGAATGCATAAAACCCAATGACTGTAGAAAGTAAAAGAACACAATTATTATTCATTTGTAAATGTCAGTTCTGCTCGACATTCAATATGGTAGGAGTTACTGGACCACACGACAAAGTTGATAAATGATGTCTGATTCTTTGGACAAAGTATTAAGTTTTGAACATTTTTCGCGACGTGCTTTTGAATATAAGAAAGTCGATTTTCTCGGTGGAGCTGAAAATTTTTGACAAAATACTTATGTATTATAATTTGCCCGCTGATGCTTTGATGTATAGACATTGAAACGGAAATGAAAATGTATGTAATTTCAATATAAACGAGGTCTACGAGAATTTCAAAAATTATAGGTAGGCCATTTTGTTTCCTATTGATATCGATCTAACCATCGATTAATCATAGTCATTCATCTTCTTCACTCCATACAAAAGCTGATATATGGGATAGTTTCATATTCATCAATACAACATGTGGAAGGATATAAAGAAACAAAAACAATAATGAATTAAGAAAGGTTATTCATATATGAATACCTATCTATATATAGGTTCCAGTAAAGAATTGTAATTGATTTTGTGACCATATAAAGGTCAATGCCATTCGAGAAATCTGTTACTCCAAACAGGTTTGGTAATTTGAAATTGTATGTTATATTTATATATTTTCGATATAGATTGTTATATCATTGATGTGATTTATTCACTAACATTTCTGTTTCATATATCTTCAGGTAGATGTTTTGATCCTTTCTTCATCTGAATTTATATATTTTGTCCACAATTTTTCCTTTCAGGAATGGTCCAATAATTATTCTTTCCTGATAAGAATCGTCCTAATGAAAATTCATTCTCATCCTATTTTTATTCATCTACATTATAAAATGAATTCTTAACAGATATTCGTGCATGGTTTGCTATAATTGTTAGGAATATATCTAAATATTCACCGTGAATACACTAGCTTTTGTGTTGAAGGTATATTTATGAAGGCATGATTTTTATCAGCCTTTTGTTAGTTCGTGCCGATCTTCATACTAAAATTGAGAACTAGGTACAGCTATTCTTTCCTTAACGAACAGGTAGTCAGAATAATGCATAATAATTTATGATGCTCGTAAAGAGCACCGCAAGAAGCAATCACTTTGTTTCATAGGCTCGTACAACCAGTCAAAGGGTTATATTGCATTTCTGCGATGATTTATTATCTGCATTAGTTCCGGGTTACAATGTTGGTCAGGGTTTTTCAAAGAATCGACAATATACACTCATTTTATTATGAGATTCTTGATTCAAGATCCTAGTGGCGACCCTTTACCAAGGCAATAGGTATTCTGGGAGAAATCTTGGCTCTAAGAGTATGTCTTATTCCTCATGCAGAGGATAAAATTGTTCCAAATTCCAAAATTTTCGCTAAGTTCATCTATATCCAATTTTCCCGGTTCAGCTAGTCTCAGAGGACCCTGTATATATTCTCTGACATCCTGTAGTCATCTGCTAGGTAGCATAAGCTAGCACCGTGAAACCTTCACAATACGTTCCTGATGTTTGCACAGCCTTTTGAAGTAATTTGAGTTGATACCAATACCATCATTCATGACTTCAGAAATCTAGTTGTGTGTGTTATCTTTTTCCCATTTATTTCAGGATACGAATTTTAATAAGACAGCAGCGTCAGGATCCGAGTGCGGTACCCGTTTTTCAAATGTCACTCGATTATTAATGATCATTTAGAGAAGTTGACGTTATGACTGAATATCGTTGACAACTGTGCTGGAATTCGGCCAGAAGCATTTTTCGTGTATTAATTAGTCAAATCAGAGAGCTTCTCAAACTTAAAAAAATCTAGTCTTGTCTATATGTTTGAACCTTTCCATCAGTAATATGAATTATATTTTCATGCATGCTTAGATTATATATTGGATTTTAGGGCTGCTCGTGAAGGATATACAACCTCACAAGCACCTCGAACTATATATGAGATCTTTTCTGCATCATGGCATCTGACATCAGAGAGCATAAAAAAGGCGAAGCTCTCGCATTAGCAGAAACTATCACTCTCTGATTTGTCCTTTTTGAGATGATACCTCAGAGGGCAGTTTAGTATATGATCAGTCCAGTCATTGTAAAGTCTTTCTTGTCCAACTCAAAAAGCTGTTTTGGTGTTCTTGGCGAAATGCTCACTAGTCTTTGTCCTGGCACTTTATTCACAGTGAGATTTCTTTTCATCTATTTCCCAGCGTCGAAACTTTTCGAAAAATGAAAATCCAAGAAGCGAATTGATATATTCAAAATGATATATAGATATTTATTCAGCAGATGTTGAATAAGACATAATTATCATTGAAAATTCGATAGCTATAATACATAATATATACCTCCATCATATACTCACTTCTATACGTTATTCCATTGCATGATGTATATACCTAGTGATTATTCAGAGAAATCCATGAAATCATTGCTCCAAATATTGTGGCATCTTCATGATGGATCAGTATCCCACAATGCATGTTTGTATTATAGATATGATTCCCTGATGACCTTATCGATCCAGAGAGAATTTGGTGTTAAATGTTGAGTCTCAAGAGAGTCAGTCGTGCAAGTCACTTTCTTGCAACTGAACTTTATATATGGTCAACAATATAATGTTTAGTCATGCAGGTGAGCAGAATTATTATGAAAGGATCCTGACACCACTGTGGAATCAGAAACTGACGAGCATGATAGGTATTGATATGTTGGGTTGGCCTACCTGAGTTGAAGTAATTGAATAAGTATAAATAATAATAATGGAGACGAAAAAATGTTTAATAATATTTCAATATATTCATTTAAAAAATACTTTAATCTGTGTGTATTGTATAAGAGAGTGATTTTAGTTACTTTATATTTTTTATCGAAAACTCACTATAATAGGCTCTCAAATATCATTTTTGAAAGACAATATTTTGTTCTTTGAATTTTCTTCAAATTTGGCACACTTAGTTACCTACTATGTTCCTTCACAGCCTTGTTATACAAATTAGACTTGAATTACTCAAAACCACGGAACATTAACTGCCTGGTCCTTCAAAAAAGGCACATTACATTTTTCGTACGTACGTACTTTCCAGACGATTTTTTTTTTGAGAAAGTGGCATTTTTCCAGCCTAGTCCGGGAAGTAGCTAACATTCAAAAATTATCAGATGAAAACAATCAATGTGAAATGGAAACTTTACCTTCTTGTTGTGACTTCAACAAAAGGCACTTAAATATACCAAGCATTTCAAACAAATTGAATCCATTCAATATTAACAATTGTTCTAATTTTAATATAAATATTAATATAAATGTTCGAAATTTTGTTCTAATAAAGAAATGTGTTTCTTTGATTTGTTATTCTACACGGTTGCCGAAAAAATTGTGTACGCAACACGCCCGAAAACAGTTTTTTTGGACTCGCAGACTTCCAGGACTCGCTACGCTCGTCCTAGAATTTTGTCCACTCATCCACAAAAACAGTATTTTCCGGACTTGTTACGTAAATTACTATTATTCAGGGAGATGATCATTCTGTTATAATATATGATACTAATAAAAACTTCTTTATCAGTGAGTTTCCGAAATAATGTTGAACATTTGATGAGTAAGTAGTATATCTAATATCCTCGATAATATCTCTTCAAAAAATAATATTGGACCTCCATCGCTTTCTAAAAAACAATTAGTAGGTACTTATCAACTATAGTTTCAGAAATAATCCTGATCTATACCAGAAATCTTTCTAAGTTTCTTTGTGAATAATCTTGATCAGTGTAGGTAAATACCGAGGTAAGTATACTTTCCCTCATAATTTGAGAGATATAACTCTATATAAGTGAGTATAACGACTACAAATATAATAATGAGCTTTCACGTTTTTTCCAATGGGACATTCAGTATTTACTCATCATTGCTCAAAAAGGCGAAGTATTTACAATCTTCTTACGAGAATTCAAAGTACTATAGGCCCAATAGAAACTCACCTGAAACTTTTAGATACATAGATCTCGTCCTCAATTTTTAAACATGCATGTTCTGGTATTCTTATATTCAGCTTAGATCATTGAAATCGTTTCTAAAAAATTGAATCTTGGAAATTGATAAAATATAGATTTCTCAAACCTTCAATAAGAAGTATTTATTCAACCTTCACATGCCACTCATGCCAGGATAAAACTATGTGAAATATCCTCGGAAATATCTTTGTTAAGAGGAATCATTGACTGTATCTTCGCAATTTTCAATCGCTTTTTGAGTCATCGACATTAGGTAGGTATATCAAATATTGAAATATGTTCATTTTCGAAGTGTCAGCAAATTTTTCAGATGCCTATCGTACCTACCTCATGTCAATTGATATCAATAATAAAAGTCAAAGACGAGGATAAGGTTGTAATTGAATTGAACACGATTACTGAATTACATTATTACTTATCGCATCAAGCACTGCATGCACACGGCTGATTTTTTGTTCCTTTTGAAATTCCTGTTTCTCCGATGCATCGAAAACCAAACTCCATATATCTACTTCTTTCTCCCAAACGATCAAGCTCCCAATTCTCACGAGGCGTCACACGATGACGGGCCTTGGTGGGCATTTTTCATCTCTCTTCCACCCACCGGAACAGACGAGAGAAAACAACGAATGCCTGATAAGTGGCAACGCCAAAGTGGGAGGAGTGAAGAACTTCCACTTCCAATCCTCATTGAATACTCCAGACTCCAGAGTCCAGTCGCCACCAAACAGTTAAAGGGTATGGTTATTTCGCAGTGAAAACTCCAGTGCATTGTCAGATATAAGTATCATTATCAGAGGATGAGAATGTATCGATTTTTGTTGGCAACGATGATGATGACAACTTTAGAATAGATTCGAAACGTGACATTAGGGATTTTTGTGGAAACTTGTGAATTTATAAGATCGCGAGAAACATCTTGGATGGATGGTCCTATCAGATGATAATTGCATATTGTTATTGTGAGATAGCTGCGTGGTGAAGACCGAAAGGAAAGTTCGTTTCGTTGTTAGCCGGTCTTTCCCACTCTGGCGCCACCGAGCCGTCATCCATCATGGTGAGTGACGTCACGAGCCGCTATTGGATTGCCATGGATCACGTGGTTAGTTAATTCGGTGCTGTGGGCGTCAACACAAGTCCGGGAGCGAGAGAGAGACAACGAGCGTAGTAGGGGAACAGAAAAAATAACTCCTATGAAACAACATAGTAGGTTATGAGTCCCCACCGTAAACTCCGCAACTTATAGAGAGCTCATGCCTTGAGGTCGAGAAAAATTAATGATCATGAGCTCGTTTCTGATGAATCCCGTCTCTGGCGCCCTACCGTCGAGCTATCAGCATCAGGCTCAGCATCTATCAGCCGGAGTTGTTGTGGACCCAAAGTTCCCCCCGAGCGAAGAGTACAGCCAAAACAGCTACATTCCATCGCCTTCAGACAATTTCTTCGGGAATCACCACCTCAGCCAGCCACAGCACCACCTGCAGTATGGCTACCACAACCACCACCAAGCGACTTCGTACGGATCCAGCGGTATGCCGCTGTCCAATTCTGGATACGCGGGTTACGGTAACTATTATCACCATCAGCTGCATCATCCACCAATTCACCAGATCCGGCCGTCAGTGCAGCAGCTGCACGAATCGCAGCAGAGCCTCGGCAATTGTGGATCGATACCAAGCGATCACAATCAACAATCGTCCCACAACAATTCCACGAGCATGCTGCAAAGTATGGCTGAGATTTCGCCCAACGTTTCCCAGCCCAGTGATGTGAACTCGAGTGTGTGTAGTCCGGGTTCGGTTGGACATGGACAGGAATCGCGGGGTTCGCCTCCGGGACATTCGTTCCAGGAGTTGGGACTCCGGTTGGAGGACAGTGTTTCGGATGGTGCTGATGGGCAGGATGATATCGATGATCAAGGCAGCTCGACTAATAACGACGATGAGGAGGATGATGATGAGAACGGGGAGAGGCAGATCTATCCCTGGATGAAGAAGGTCCATGTGGCAGGAGCATGTGAGTAGATTGGAATAGAGAGTTTTAAATTCTTGAGGCAGTATACTTGCTGTATGGAAAAAATGAAACAGAAAGTAGAGGAAAGAGTAGAATAATATGCTTGATTAACAATGATGAACGAATAGCGAGCACAGACATATACCTAAATAGGTAACAGTCAATTGCAAGCAATTGAAATTTCCAAAACAAAAAAATTCCTTCACAGGTTATGCCCAAAATACTGCTCCAAGAAATGAAAGCTATTGTTAACTAGAAACTCTTTCATTTTCCACTTGAAGCTTGCGGCTTGAAGTATAGGTATACCTATACGGAACGATTTTTTTCATAACTTCCGGATTCAATTTTAATATTCTTGATGCCTTGGAATTTGAGGCATTTTGAGTTATTCGAAGTTTTGTAAACGGTATATCATTCTGGGAGAATATATGTTTTTTGTACAGTTATATTCACCATTCTAACATGAGTTTCTGTAGTAGGTTTGATAGCTCAGTTAGACACTTTTGAATTCCTTATATTTGTAACCATACAAATGAGAATGACCATGGCTATTACCATGTAATCGGAGAAGAAATTAATATTATAGAACCTATTGAGATGAATTGAACTTTCTTATATACCCTCGTATAAACCATATACAAAAAATATTCACCTCATTACTTCAGCTAGAAGCCATCCGACCTATTCAGTTCCCAACTAGACTTTTTTCTTATTCTTTTCATCATCTTTCCAATACCTACTCAACCATGTAACACAAGTTGGCATTCGGTTTTTGATTTACAGTTAATACATCGTTTTTTTCTAGATTTTTTATTTGAAATCATCAAGGTGGCGGTTGCTATCGATTCCAATATTGTTTTCATGCTCAGTAGGCTATGAAATCCAAAGTGAATATCAGAGAGCCTTCGACTTCAATTTCTTCCAGGTTCAATTCATATTTGTTTGAGTTTCAATAGAAACGTCTCAGGAAACATCTAAACATAGTTAATGATGTTGTGAATGATATTGTGAGATGAGAACAATGTAGGTACTTATTATAAAAACTGGCATTTAATGTCATCAAAATAACATTGATGATGTTGTCACTGAACAATGCCTATGAAAAATTCAATATCCGCGAGAATGAAGAATTGTGTTTATTTTGTCTCTATAGGTATATAGGCTCACTTACCGATATCATTACACAAATTTGTATTGAATCAAAATGAAGACTATAGACCTCCTCTATACAGTGAAGAAAAAAAAATTACACCAGCTCACACCAGCTAACACCGTCTGGTATCCTCTGAGGTCCTAATTGTTTTAGTGTAGGTATTATGTGAGCTTTCCCTTGGGTGTTTCTATAATAATCAAACCCAGTTGTCAATAACACTGGTGTTAGTGCTGAATTTGGCAGAATAAACACTTTGGTGGTGTTCGAGGTGGTGTTCTTTATTCATTTCCGAAAGTGCGATTTGACACCGCAGTGGTGTGATGCACATTCTGTGATTTTCTTGATGCTGATGTGTTTAAACAATGAATGCGAATACTTTTCTGGTGTCTAAGATATTGAATATTGAAATCAAGTACGGTAGGAAGGACGTCAGTGACACCTATTGGCAAAAGTTCTAAGGTTCTAAGATCGAACAGATGAGAGCATGAAATTCACACCATTCAGATGCCTATACTTACAATATTATTCATATCAAATGTAGTGTTTTCAGGATGAAATACTAAGCGAATAATTATTGCCACCAAATTAAATTATTCATACACCGCCTCGATTCCATCCTGATATGATACGGTGTAACTAGGTGTTAATTTTATATAATATGTGTACTTTATGAGTTAACGTAAATGGTAGCACCATTAAGGATATTACATTTCACGAAACATTCTATTCAACTATTTGGTGCTTTTTATGATTATATCTTTCAGAATCGGAATTAACACCAATGAACATTAAATTGTGAAATGTATAATAAAAACACACAACTTTGATATTTAGGTGTTAATTTCATAGTTTGCTCTGTATGTGTAAGAACTTATAGCACCTACCTAATACAAGGATAATACCCAATATTGATATACTGACCACAGAATGAATATACTTAAATAAAGTATTGAAAACTTTTTAGTTTTTTAATTTTCTATAATTTTTATTATTTTTTCTTTATACATACCTAAGGTATTGAATTTTCTATTCGATTTCAATCAGTTTTGTTTCAATTGTAAGGGTTATTTTATAGTAGGTATAGTTATACCTAATATTTATATAGGATAAAAATCAATTAGAGTCAGAACTCTTCTTCATTACTTGTATTTTCGTTTCTATTAGCAAAAGATAGATCGGAGATCAGCTCAATCCTGCAATATAGTCACGTTCACCAAGAGATTCCCCTTGTAGTTCGACGAAATTGATTGCACGTCATTTGTCTCCCATGCCCGCCAAACAGATAATCCAGTCAAAATAGTGAAGTGGTCCATTTTTATTCTCACTAAAAGGTCCTAAGCACATTCGACTGTCATTGAGGCACATCTCCGACACAATAGGATGCTTATTTCATCATGTAAACAGTCTCACATCCAAGGTCGTTGAGATGAGAAGTTACAAATAGTCCACCATTACTTGATAAAGGATAATAAATTGGTGGTGCTCCAAGACATTGTGTTCAACAATGGGATCGACATAAATAACTAACTAAATATCGATTTTTGGGGTTGTGGGATTCAATTTTAAAGGTATTTTGACTTCTCTTCGAGTACTTGAGTGATATAGCCGATTATTCATCCATTCACAAGGTTGATTTCTTACATGGAAAGAAGTGGTTTTGTGGCATTTTGTTCACACTATTTTATGCCCTTTGGATTAACAATCATAGGTACTAAGGTGATCTATTTTGTCGATCATTATGAGTTGTGAATTCTTTGAATTCACATTAGGATCTGTTTTTGACGAGCTCAATGTTTTAATTGGTAAATTTTAATTCAGAGTGTGATTTGATTTTGAATTGACCGATAAAAAAAAACATTGAATTTTTCACTGCTTTACGCTTGTGCGTCAGGTTTTAATTATTTCTATGTCATTATTGTTACCGATCGAAGATGTTTCTGTTATTTATCGATATAAAATTATTTTTTTTAATAAAAGACTTCAAATTAATGCAAAATAGAAAAAAATTGCAAATGACACGCGTTAACTATAAGACACGTTGTCGCACTTGTTCCCGCTTCGCTCATCGTACTCCAAACAACGCGTGCGACAAAATAGCGTCTCATAAAACTTGTATCATGATATACTATTTCACTCAACCTTTTTTTGTAATTCTTGTTTCATCTTCATGCACAAGCCCAGCAGTATTTTAATCAGTTGTTTCACTCTTCTCGTAGCAGTATTATATCAATTAATTCAACCAATACAAGTTACAGGTATAGGTTTAGGTCAAGTAACAATAAAATTGTATTGTCCAATCACGTGGGTATAGGTATCAAATATTAACTATATTAGATAACTCACAAACTGAATGAACTTGAATATAAAAAAAAAGTGATGACGGCAATGGATGGTAAAAATACATAAATTTTCAATTAGATACCTACTATAGGTATTATTGTACTCACCATTCGCATATTGAATAATTGAAATGTCATGATATAGGTACTACAAGATCCTTGACAAATGACAAATTAATTATTTGTTTTTATGCCCACTTGTATAATCCTGATGAGTTTTTGAATGATAGATTTTTTTATTCATTATTCATGTCTACTGTCATAGACGCATCTGATGCAGGAAATTTCGATGATTGTGATATATACAATTATTATATTAATTAATTAACTAACTTTTTATAATACTCTATAATAATGATATATTATGTCATATAATGAACATTATATTATCTGAAGATTCAGATGAAAGCATGTAATATATTGGAATTCTATAGATTTGTGACTTTTATCAGAAAACTAAATCGATCTTTGAGGATATGGGATAATGGTGTAACTATGAACAAAGATGTTAAAACTTGTGGGCATAAAATCGTTATCAAGATATATTTCAAATTTCAGACTGTTCAATTTAGAGAAGTTAATCGCAGGGCCATCAAATTCAAAAATGAATATCTCTGTAGCTTTTTCCTATATTTGAAAATTTCCTGATCTCAAATAAGCGGAAGAAATAACTAACCAGGATATACTTTTATGATATAGTAGGTACATAGTTTTGAGTAGGTTCCTCGAATGATTATTCATCAATAGAGGTTATGCATTAACATTTCCATGAAATATTTTCAATCGAAAAGTAGAATTGAATGAAGATATAGACATTGATGAATAATATAACAATTCGATTCGCAATATAATGTATGCTGTCGTCATAATAATTATCATTTTCATCTTTGCAGTTTCCAATTCGCATCATGAATTTTCTTTAAATGAAAGTAATTTATTCCACATACTTAAGAATATCCAACTTCCAATTGTTCAGATGTTTATGTCAAAAGTTTGTGATGTAATGAATAAGGCATAGTGTTGTCATGCATAGACTACACATCGTGCATATTTATACACCTAGTCGCATCATTATTCTTATTTTACCAAGAATATTAATGACACTACATTCGACACATAATATGATGGACATTTTGATATAAGATACAGAACCTATTAATCATAGGTACATGGGGTCAAAACAACGTATATTTTGAACTTTTGTCAAAGATTGCTAAGGAATATACAGCTGTACTGTATGCAACATAAGCAATACCTACATATAGACGTACACAGAAGGTCATACTGTGTTAAAAACTATAGCGGACCACAATTTTTTACTAATATTTTTTGAATTAAAGTATAATATTCAAGGGTGGGTTCAATTTGGGAATAAAATTCATATTTACTTACTTATATACGTTCTTGGATATCACTTCTGAATCCAAAATCGTTTTTCGGAATTTTTCATTCATGCATTCATTTCAGTCGGCTGTTCCATCATACTGTATAAAGCAGCAATTATCATCATTTGTACATTTACGCCTACACGTGATAATCAAAGTCACGCATACCGTTTCAGCTGCATGATATAAATTAAAGCTTATACATACTCTTTTTAATTGCATCAAAGTAATTAGCAATAATTCATAAATCATTATTTGTTATCTTGATGAAGCCTATAGTATGGAATAACTACACCAGCTGATTGTTATAGTGAGTTGTTTCACTAGTTACATATAAAGTGAATTTTCAAAAAAAAAGTATTCGACTGTGTCATTCCATTCGCTTACCTCTTACCTCATATACCTAATGCTTGAATCATTTTCTTCAAACCTAGATTTGGTAGAATCTGATTCATTTGATTGATGTTGATGAGAGAAATTATGGAATAAAAATCTCGGATGAAGATTCTACTAGCAGAAACGACATGAAAAGAAAAAACTAAAGAATAACAGAGTTACAGACTATCGAGGTGTGATTTTTTCGAAAGCCTTTGAATTTAGTAAACTATCAATTTATTCTCGTTATAGGTCTGAACTATAACCATCACATTCTTGTTTTTATTTCATGGGTCATTTTCTGGGAATCAAGGCAATTGAGGGTCCATGCATAGCTGGTATACCAAAAATACAAGAAACATTTGTTACACGTGCACAAAATTTTAAGCGAATCGTTTAATTCAACTGACAAAGAATGATGAATCTATACCTACAACCTTTGTAATCGACGTTCCTCACTATAGTTATAATGATCTCACTTAGGTACCTACATGAACTTCGAAAGAACGAACTAGTTTCTTCATTTATTCCCAGTTCCATGACAAGCAAAATGAATTTCCTGAGTTTTATTGACGTTGACATAATCACAAAACCTTCCAGTTCCTTTTTAAGTGATCCACATGTAGGCAAAATTTAACCTACATAGGGGCAGATAATAACGAAAGTGCAGCTGTATTTCTGCTTCATCATTGTGCAGTAATGAATTCTGAAGCCGACTCGGCAACTCAACAACAGTCCATCCAACACGTATAGACGAAGAAGTGAGGAGCAATATTTTCGTTCGTAGTTTTCAATAAAGGCCAACCTGAATGAATTCCTAATTAGGGAGTTAACAAATAAAATGATTTTATTGTTGGATTATCAGTCGGTATCTGCCATGATGGGAACAAGCTATTGTAAACAATTTAGTCTTGATCTGGAGAATCCAGTCGACCAATAGCATTGCCGTCGCTGATGCAAGATTTCGAAGGTAGCTCAAACGATACATAGGGCTTGTTCAACCATTAAAATATTTTCCAATTATCACTTTCTGCTGATCATGTTGAAAACATTCAGGCAACAGATCACAACGCAGGATCCTCCTTCAAAAACTTCAATAATAACCTCAAAAATGTGCACTGAGAAAAGTTCCCGAAGGAAAGTTCCTTGCTGAGTTTTTGCAAAAGTTGCTTTGGCTCTCACAGACTGTCAATAATAAAACCATTTCATTCCAAATGCGAAGAAACCATTTGAAATAAGCGAGTGAATACCAATTCTGTACCACTGTATAATGTTTTCACCAGTGATATTTTTCAAATCGATTGTCTATATTGAGTCATGTATTGTCCCTCCCAAATTTTCAGGATATTTATTTCAAATGTTTATTGCTTTATAGGTATATGAAGGTAGTTGCTTCGAGGTTACATGAAAAATGTTTATGTGTTTGAGAGGCATCAGATGGAATCAGATTCAAATTTTTGAAAAAAAAAGATATTTGGGTAGACACTATATACTTAGAAATACGTCGGAAATACTGAGGGTTTATACAAGAAGTATAGGTTAACTTTCATTGTAACATAATCAAGAATTGAGAAATGTTCGTTCTTAAACTTTTAGCGGGCATCGTATTATCGATATTAATTGTTTTCAATAGTGTTCAGGGTTTCGTGTTCAGGAGCTTTTTGGCTTTATGCTCATTTGTTCAATAAAATCATTTAATTCAACACTTGGAAAAAACATTGAGCTTTCAATCAAGTAACATTCAACATCTGATTTTCAATTATTAATTGTATTGTATATAAACACCTCCCTGATTGTTAATTCCTAATTATTATTTTACGTTTTCACGTATAATACAACTAGAGCTTCATTTATTGCTGGACATTTTTTAAAGAACATAAATTTTCTAAAAAATATTCGTGTTCAAGAAAGAATTTTTAGCAATGATGGAATCTATAGAGTGGTATATTCGGTAATAAAATTTCAAACCAAGACTCCAGTTAAGATTACACTAAATAAAATACAAAATACCGACCTCAGTCACGCAAAATAATAATAAGGTAGCTGCTGGTAGTTCAAACCATTATTCTTGAATAACTTCATTCCACTAAAGTTGGTAGAAATATCTATACTTTCTTATACAAGAAACTTGAAGAGTGGTACCTGATATCTGCGAAGTTGGACATAAATGTCCATTTTCTTCCTTTAAGGAAAAGAGAAAAATGTCTTGAAATAGTTCTAGTTGCTATGGTAACGATTCAAAATACCTATAGGCTTTTGATTGGTCGAAATTTTCATCCAAATGTCTCCTTATACCCTGAGAAAACAGAATTCTTATTACCTGACTATAGGCGCTACTGAGTCGGTGAATGACTATAGTCTCCTTCTTCAGCCTTTAACAGGCATTATTATTTTCTAAACGATGATCATGCACATTATTGATGTAAACAATTGCACCGACAGTCTTAGATTGCGGCAAGGTCAGTTGGATGTTTGGTGTGGTCCAGGTTACTCTCCATCGTCTCGTAGGTATATATAAAAAGAATGATGGCGATGATTGGGTATTTTTTTCTTGTCACGAACCATTCTACAGGGTCATACAAACTTAAACCCTCGCTCAAGCCTTAATATCAATTTATCTTGTATCACTGGAGAGAAGAGGAAGTTGAAGGGATTCAGATATACAAAAGATTCTCAATAAGTGAAACATTGTTTTCTGTCTAACTTTTCATTAGGCATTGCTGTTTTTTTCGACTTCATAAACTTGGGAACTTATTATTGTTTCTTGATAACTTATTACATCGAATGAATTGATTTATCATAATTTGGTTGAAGAAAAATAATCACAGGCAGAAAAGAGTCCGATGAGTAATTGATTTAATCACATCAAACACACGACTATAGGGTAAAGTATGAAAATTAATAATCAAAACCTCTATATTGATAAAATAGTTCTATATTCAAATGTTATCAATTTCAGTCTCGAATGACCTTTAGGTAAGTGTCGCATTATCAAAAATTAGTTTAAATTCATCACTCATTGAATTTTAGTTCCTGATGCATAGTTGTATATGATATTTGGAAAAATTCTCATTTGGACTGAATTCGATCATTATTTGATTTCGTTTTGTGTGAGTGCACATCCACGGTCTTATTTTCGCAGATCCTATATCAAATTGAACGAATGTACGGAATCAAGAGGTTGATGGATGAGCAATAAAAGATTGCTCTTGGGTGATGACAGCTTTTTCAATGCGTGAATCTGTGCCTAGACTAATAGCGAATCCCATTGGTAAAACCAGTGTTGCTCTAATTTTGAACTAGTTTTGCACTGACACTGCCTTCGTTTTGAAGTGGTGCAATCTCAATGGGACGATCTCCGACCGTTTAAAATTTCAGATTAGTTAGGTTAGGTTTTCGAATTTCGATTTTAATATCATTCAATTCATCAATTCTGTTTTCAATATAATAAAAATGGATCATTCGAACAATTCCTGTAAGTACTTTACCACTTTATACTCATGATATATTATCAGCTGACAATTACCCACTCTAAAAATTATTGGCGGTTGTCAATCTGCTTATGCTCCATTTAATTATATATGTTTTTCATTCACAGATAATGTTGTACTCATCAAATTATATTATTGACTTTTTCGAAATCATTGGACCCGCCATTTTTCCAGTGCACTGAATCGCGCACGACCTCCTAAAGCAGGTGCGAAAATTCTTGCACTGAGTGCAAAACTAGCCGCACCAGTTTTTCAATGGGACACAAGAACTACAACTGATTATACCAATGGGACGCGCGATTTGCACTCAGTGCGCACTAGTTTTACCAATGGGATTCGCTATAACTACAGCAGAAATACATCAACACGTGCTCTAATCAAAACATGTTGTGTCTATATAGGTTTCCATTTTTTATCGTATCTGTTGTTTGTATTCACCATTCATATGCCGGGAGATATAGTTCTTGAAGTAAATCGCATAAAAATAGTACTTCCTACTTTATATGCAACGGATTGATCTATTTTGATAAAATTATAGGATTCTTACTTTGATATCTTTAACAGTCAAGCATTTCATGGCATCATATTGTCATGAATCTCTTGGTATGTGCAAATACTCTAAAATTGAATATCAATACCTAAGACTTATGATTTATTACTAAAAACTTATGACTTATGACTCCAAATTGCTGCATAAATGCACCGTATATCATAATATCATATTACTTTTATGAGAATGATATTCTCAGTAGTGATAAGTGCTTCAATATATTCGGGTTATTCATCGATAACTTGTTGCATAATTTCAAACAGTGTCAGTTTGACAGTTGAAATAAACCGAACGCGAAGCGAAAGGTTTATTGATTGTGCAGGAAGTTTGAGATGTATAACCATACTTTTTGAAGCACGAATTGTATTCGATACGATTATTTTTTTACAATCGTTCGAACACAATCGTATATCACTTCTAATGCGAAGCACCGAATCGACTAATTTTCTGACAATTATAGGATAAACGTCAATATTTTATGGAGCGCTTCGTTTGTATGTAACAATATAAACTGGTTACTATGATTATTTCATTCATGCTAAAATACACGTTTTTGATTGGTTGAAATGCGATTGAAATGATTGTGATGATAAGCAATAACACCATGTTTTCGATTTTGTATTTCGGCTCCTGATTGGCTATTGGATACCTACATGCTGTGTTTTCGTTTCTGTATTTCGCTTTCTGATTCGTAGACAGTAGGGTAGTTTAATTAAACAACGACTTACTAGTTGCAATCTGTCATAGTATTTTCCGATTCCCTGGTAAATAAATGAATGCCACTACACCAAATTTTCGTCGAAACCATTATAAACACACACTTTTAATGTGTATCCACTTCATTTTCCACAAATTCTGGACAATTTCAGCATCAATAGAATTAATCTAATGTAACCTAACCACACAAATTGTGACAACAATCATAATGAATTTAGCTCAGTAGTACCTAGTGTTTAGGTAATCTTGCCTACATCACACAATGGCATAAATGTATTGTTGGTTGCATAACGAATCTTCTTGTGTCGAACTACAATGCATAATCAAAATAACTAATTCCATAAACTGTACGTTTAATATTTATATTTACAATAAATAGGAAATCATCAAAATGGCTTGGATTTTATTCATGAAATAATCTGAACAAATACAACTTGTGTTATTGATGATTATCGAAAATTCCTTCTCTTTTTCGAAACAAACCATGTTGCTTTGGGAAACCACACTCGCGCTCGTGTAGTTTCCAAGCAACATGATTTGTTTCTAAAAATCGAAGGAATTTTTGTTTCGATAATCATCAATACACTTGTTGTATTACATGCAAAAATTCGAATAATTCTGAATCCATGATTGGTGGAATGGAGCTATTCGATGTATATCCAAATATATTCGAAATAATACGAGTTAGCTTAGCTCATTTGGATGTACCAATTGATCGGGAATCGCATCACGAAAAAAATGATCATTGTTATCGAGAAAATTTGCAATTTGAATGCATATTCTTTTGTTGCAGCTACTGGAGCTTTCGCCCCTGGCATGGAACCAAAAAGACAAAGAACTGCCTACACCCGCCACCAAATACTAGAACTAGAAAAAGAATTCCACTACAACCGATACCTGACTCGAAGGCGACGGATAGAAATAGCCCACACGCTGGTCCTCTCCGAAAGACAGATCAAAATCTGGTTCCAAAACCGCAGGATGAAATGGAAGAAGGACAACAAATTGCCCAACACGAAAAACGTCCGGAGGAAAACGAATCCAGCTGGGGTGACCACCACCGCCAAATCCGGGGTCAAAGTCCGGGGGAAAACAGCGAACAGCACTCCGGGAAATAACAATGATAAACGGAAAAACAACAACAGGGAGATGGACGGTTTGGGTGAGAACATGCTGGATATGTCGCTGACCGCTCATTCCTTGAGCAATTTGCACCACCCCGGGATGCTACACGGTGACCCAAGTTTGCACCTGGGGTCACTGATGTCGCCCCAATCGCCTGGGTGTGGTCAGATACCTGGGACGCCCCAACCTGTGATCAAGTCGGACTACGGACTCACGGCTCTCTAAAAGTGAGTGTGGCTCAATGTGTGAGGTGTGAGGGCATTTTTGGTTCGCTTGGATGGAAGGAATGTTATCAAAGAGCGTGCTTTTATGTACCCTCATTGAGAAATAGATGAATCTGGCGGAGCTATCATTCCTAAGACCTGCTTGAGCACGGTTCTTATGAAAAAAGAGTCCTAGTTTTTCTGCCACTGACTCGAAAGTCGACTATTTTTGTTCTAAAATCAGCTCTAGAAGTTGACTTTTCTCTTACCGACACACCAAACTTATTAATATGTATGTTGCTTGGCCACACTTTTAGTGCCTAGGAGATCCTAGGATTTGAAAATGAGGTACCTTATACTATAGCATTTGGATATGTTATATGATCATCATTTCAAGAACTAACCCATTCAAGAATTACCAACATTAGATCCATTTTTTCTATTGATATTGAAAGTACACTTGAAAATTGAATAAAGCTGATTTGTCAACAGCTACAAATGATAAATATTTTATTTGTTTCTTCATGTGGTCTCGATCTGTTCCTATAGGGCAATTGGCCAGCACATTTTTCTGAACTTTTTCCAGTGCCACCTTTAGTGCAAACTATGAAATGTTGAACTTTCAGTACTTCTACTCTAATAACAATTATTATCTCTCAAATGGAAATCAAATCCCCAAATTCTAAATAATTGAAACTTATAGACCAGGAGAAATAGAGGTTAGGTTATAGTTCTTCTTCTTATTTTGTCTTATTGGCCTCTTCCCTTCCTGTCAGAAAGTTGATCCAGGTTAAATTTTCGTCAGCCTCATTGGTGGTTATTTCTCTTACAATTCAATTATGATATATCGATTATTTTGATTGCAGAAAAAAAAACATGTTTAATTCGTATCAAAAGTGTATTTGTTTGACTCGTAAATTTTGGGGCCTCGCAAACGCAAAAGTCGCTTGTCAAATAAAATGTCATTTTTGATCCTAATAAAACAATGTACTATTATGATGTCCTGCAGGGGCGGACTGGGCCATTGAATCGGCCCGAGCGATTTTGACCTTAGCGATCCAACTATAGTTTTTGGGACAAAAATAAAAATGTCTTCAGAAAAGTGATTATTAATACAACAAAATAAAAAAAGCAAAAAACATTAACATGTCATTTTCGTAGCTCATCAACATGAAAGTCTCCAAATGTTTGTGATTTTTCAGTTCGTCAGGATATATTTATAAATTTTCGAAACTCAGCGTAGAAGTTATGCATGCAAAATATGATACAACAAAAAAATGTTTATTTCTTGAAAAACTGATGATTTGGCGAATTTAATTTTTCTTCATGCAAAAGACCCTCCTGATAGAGTAAG
This sequence comes from Chrysomela aeneicollis, assembly GCA_029955515.1. Classification (NCBI taxonomy): domain Eukaryota; kingdom Metazoa; phylum Arthropoda; class Insecta; order Coleoptera; family Chrysomelidae; genus Chrysomela; species Chrysomela aeneicollis. The sequence goes on from JARUHQ010000002.1 coordinate 31,219,279, forward strand.
TAACAAGGCTTTCCCACTTTAAAGTATAATCAGTCGATCAGTTCCATTTACAATCATCAACCGTTATCATTGCGTTTCTGTTAATTATGAATGATCAGAAAAACGTAATGAAGCACAGTTTCACCACACGCTAAACTGTTATTTTTGTCACCTCGACTCGTGATTCCAGTGCAGTAATAACTTTATAAATGTTTACAGTATGAAACTCATCATTTTTTGATTTCTTGTTCTTTGAACAAAGAAATGTTGATGTTATTGCTAGAATTGAAGATTTTCTGAAAACCATTGATGGTCTTATATTATAGATATCTGTTAAGAAAACTTTCTTAATCACGCACATCAAGATATAGGGCCAGTTGCATAAAGATTTAACAGACGATTAAATATTTAATTTGTTTATAACCATGACAACGCATGCCTCAGCTCACGAGTTAGCAGAGTTAATCCCACGTTAAGTTAACAGAAGGTTTGACGGGCTTTTATGCAACCGGCACATAGAGTTTGGAGATTTGAAAATTCCGCAAAAATAGCCCAAAACATGAATTTGGCTAGTCACATAGTCTATTGATTGTTTGAAGCGACTTTATCCGTGAAAAGCCTCTTGAATATCACGTCCCTTGGGTCACTGTTAGAGGTGTAACTACACCATAATATATTCTTCCGGCACTAGCACAATTTGTTCAATTCAATTTGTTTTTCTATATTTTATATTGTACATGCTTTCTCTTCGTAATTTTCTTAAATTTTTACTGAATGTACCAGCCGCAAGAGGCACCGGCCCATTTGGCGATGCCCGATCGCTCGGACTCCCAGTCCGCCCCTGATGTCCTGATCAAATGAATCCGTGGGCACAACGCGTTCTAATGGACAGTTTTAGACAGAACAGGGTTTTTACTTACCTTCAACGGTTATCTTTGTTGCAGGAAGTTGAGAACGATGCTTACAATCTTGATATTATTGATACGAGTTGTAATGACTTGTCTTGCAACTTTTTATTAGCACTCGTGTCAATGATATCAAAATAACAAAATTGCCATAATATTGATATTTTTAAGGTAAGTTATAACCCTGTTTCAGTATGTTCAACCCACCACCGTACCTCAACTCAAAACCTATCCATTAGATCTCGTTGAGCCCATGGTTACATATTTTGATCAGAATAAACTATACATTATACCAAATTTCCAGCCAATCCGACTGTGGGACTCTTTTTCCATAAGAACCGTGCATGTACTGAATATCTGAAAAATTCTCACGTTTTGTTGTCCACGAAATTGTGTTGCCTAACAACAAAATGAGCAATTTGAAATCATGAAAAGATATTCAGTACAGAGTGGTGTTTTGCTAGACTATAGACAAAGCACAATATAAGCATTTACTATGAACATGAATATTCCATTTGGTGGATATCTTCATTTGATGAAAACACTAACGCTGATTGACTAATCAGAATTAAGAGACAGCTGGTGTATTCGCAATAATACAACACTAGTCTATGGTTCGTGGTTGGTCAGATTACGTGAAAATTTTGAAACTTCGCTATAAAGGCTTCTTCAATTAAGGAATTGCTGAAATGCGTAACCAAGGTTATAAAAACACAAACTTCTTTAAAGAAGAAAATACCACTGAAATAAATACAGATATAATGACATATAGGATAATAACTCCTTCCATTCATGTGAATTTCTCCTCAAGTGTATATATATGAAATGCTGACAATATATGTGTATATTTCATTGCTTAATATTTGTTGATTGTATGGTTAAGTGATGACGACCATTTATTCGGTGGGAAAATTCTTGTAAAACCACTGCGGATTCCAATACAAAATTTGGCGCCCACATAACCATCACTGTTATGATAATTATAATTGTATTGTATCAATCATTTGTATTCGTAATCGACTATATTCAACTCTTCATATGACCATTATTTTCATTTGATGGATATGGATTGAAAACTTATGAGGCTACTGAAAATCAAAGTAAAGTTGAGTACTTTAGTAGTTCGATACTTTTATGACAAATGCTATTCAACACTATTTGGATATTTTTCTTCCTCATTATATCCTTAGAAGTATCATGATGTGATATAATATGTTTCTTGCAAGTAACATTGCGAGTTACAAAAATATTTTTTTCTATTTTGGTTGTATAAAGAAGTCATTGTGCAACGCAAATGCGTGTCGAAATAGCCTCTATTTCGATATGCATTTTTTATTATTCGGAGATTGGTACAATTGAACTGTCAAATGAAAGTCAGAAAGAGTTAGGCCCAGTTTACTTCTGAGCGATTTGGATTTGGTGATATTAGCAGTGAAAAACCCAATGTTTCAATTTGTAAATTTCAATTCAGAGTGTAATTTGATTTAAATTGACCAATAAAAACAATAACAACATTGAATTTTCCACCGCTGGTATTGCAATAATCAAAATCGCTCAACTGTAAACTGGGCTTTACGCTTGTGCGTCAGATTTTAATTATTTCAATGTCAATCGAAGATGATTCTGTTATTCATCGATATTAAATCCATTTTTTTCTTCAAATCAATTCAAAATAGAAAAAATTGCATATGACACACGTTTTATAAGACACGTTGTCGCACTTGTTCATTTGGAGCACTCCTCGCTTCGCTCGTCGAACTCCAACAACGCGTGCGACAAAATAGCGTCTCATAAAACTTGTATCATAATATACTATTATGGTATGGACATCTCTCGAATCCAATAATCATTCTGGAAAAAATGTTAGAAGATTTCATCCATTTTGGTACCTACTCAGATTTCAATAAAGCATTTGATAAGTATAACGAATCTTTGATTTTCAGTTGAGTTGCTGTGCCATTCCTGTAATATCTTTTTGTTGTTAACTTTTTTGTTGAATATTTACTTAGCTGTTTCGATTCTGGAAACACCAAAAGTTTTTATAACCTCACTGTTGAAATGTTGCACATTATTATGAACGAAATATTGATGCGAACGTTTGTGAATATACCTACCAAGTAACTGTGACTTCTTATGCAATTTATATTTTTGTTGGTTCTGCATTCATTTAACTCAATCGATACCTACCAATAATTTATCAAGGGTCACATTTCTTCAGGGAAACATATTTCAGATAGGTAACTGAAAGTTGAAAAGTCGAGTAAAAAATAACATATCTTTCCCATATCTTGTACGCTTACCCACGGCCCTCTTCAAACAGGCCTGTGGAACAAAACAAGGCAACACCGCAAAGTGCCGCAGCCGTAGTCCTACCGTTGCTCACGTTCTCCTATGCACACAGCGACGACCTTCATTCGAATCATAATATTGTAATTTATTTATCATGTTTTAATTCTTGAACAGACACATAGTGTGGTATTGAGATACTTATAGTTCAGCTACCTGATTAGTCGTTTTCAAACATTTTACATCATTTCTGAATTATCTAAACTCAAAATCCAATTCAATTCTTTGAAACCAAGCTCATTGTCCTCTACAAAAATGTTGATATTGAGGTCATTATCTATGATGAGTTCATTTTCAATTTTCAAATGAGCATTTTCAGAATTAAAATGTGAAGAATACAATATTTGTACCAATTATTTTAATCTTCCAGGAATCAGATATTGTCAACTTTATGGAATAACTGTTTAATAAATTATCAATACCTACTATTAATAATGTCAGATTTTTCAAAATTTTGCACTAATAATTCATTCTCATGGATTTGATTTTGTCGTCTACATTCTGGATTCTTTCGATCAACGGATTTTGTTGTCGATAAATACTGTGGCAAATTTGGAAAAATTTAGGGGACAGCATTTTCTCTCAACCTCGGTAAACAAGGATTGTCATTTAAGGTACCTTCTGAAGAAATAGTTTTCACAAATTTGATAAACTCACCCTGTTCGAAATAAACGCTGCATACTGCAGATTGCGGTTGCCAATCTCTTCTAGGAATGGCTTTCAACCAATTTTTTACCAAATCTTCATTCTTAGGAAAGGAGAAAGTACTCTTGGCTTTCTCCCTCTTCAGAGTAGATACATAACTTGTCTTGCATTCAGGAACGCAACATTTCCTAGGCATTTTCATTCACTATATCCTCACATCGAACAAACACTCAACCTCGCAAACAATTAAAGCATAAGACCAGTTTTATGGTAATTGTCGCATTGATTATTATATCGACATTTTCTTCTTCACAAAACCTTATTCTTCTATGAATATTGCACCAAAATTCATAAGATTATATCAATTAGTCGACCGAAAACAACGAGATAAACAAAGATCTCGACACGATTATCCAAATATTGATGTACAAACGAGCGAGCGCGGTGGGATTAGATCGACGTTGCCAAGTCAATTACTTCCCGGCCTGTTCATAAAGAAGGCCGTGGCTTACCCAATTTTACAGATTCATCGACATAAAAATCCTTTATTTGTCAAGTTGAAAAGATTTCTTCTGCCCGTAACTATGTAGGTATACTGTCATCTAAATTTCTAAACATAGTGCAAGAAATAATTGACGGATTCCTTAACATGGAATTCATGTTACATAATATATTTTATGAATGTTTCATTGATCATTACTCAACTCCAATGTTGACACTATATTTGTGATAACGAACCATGAAACCCAATTAAGTGAAGGTGAAATGCTCAACTAACCATTTTGGATTCCGAAGTTCAAGGGGATATAAAAATTATAATAAAAAGTTATGTTGAGTGATGTGAACATTATGAATAAACTGAATACATTCGCATTGCTTATTTGTATCGAATCAATTGACATCTGAATCATTTCTAATATCAATTCAACTTTTTGAACTTGGCATAAAATCGACGGTCAGATACTTTTACTCAATGGTATTATTGTAAAAATTTTCTGGTATATCTGTCACTGCATGATCACATTTCAGTTACCTGTTCAATATATTTTCATGCAGGATATCTAATGATTGCGAATTCATACATCACCTGGAGTATTGGCAAACGTTTTCTGAATTATTTTCAGGTATCTAGGTATTCTTGTGCAATGGTCCATGAAATCTCTCACAAAGCTTTCAAAATGGGGGTTTCATTAGTATCGACATTGAATGCTAGGTGCATTTTTTGTTACTTGTTTTTTATTACGTATGCATGAACTGTTTAGAAAATTAATCATCACTTTCATTTCAGAACACTTGGAATCGGAACAAAGTGAATCAAAAATCTAACTGCAGATTATTCCTGATTTGTTAAGTCTCATCCTATTTCGATTATATTTTTGATGGTGAATAATAGAGACTCGAATATCGTGTGAAATGTTAATCAAATTAGGCTTCTAATAATTCCTTCTATTGATTGGGAGATGGTTACCAGTTTTTTATTGGGTTTGTAGTGTGATGGATTTTACTCATTATTACTCACTGATATATACACCAAAGAGTTCGCGAATAACGACAGAACTGAAATAAATAATAATAACCAATAAAAACTATCGTTTTCAAGTGATAATATTTCTTCAAATCCAACAATAATTTGGTCAGTGGCAAATACTTACAGACACTAAACAGTGAGAAGTTATAGATGTTATGCCATCCGGTATACTGAAACAGGGACAATGGAGATGTGTTATTTTTTGAATCGAATTATGTATGCATGTTATAGTTTTACATGGTTTATTTATTTAAATTCATCCAATATCCATCTCAAACTTGCGTTATTTCGATTTTCAAGATTTGAGATGTATATTGGTTTCATAATTATTATGCATGTATGTTAAACCCAGTGTGATTCTATGAAATTATAAGTAGAAATAGATATGTATATATTGTAGGAATAAAAATGTATAATTCTTATATTGATTTTCATTACCAACCTCATACCAGAAAAATATTAAATAATATGATAACTAAACGTGAAATTGAAAAAACTTGAATTATACGAATGTTATTCTCAATAAGAAAGAAGTACACCAGACTTGGGAAAATGTTTATTTGACATATAAATAAATTGACGGGGAATACATATTATAGGGCGGTCCATTAGAAAAACGATACTTTCAGTTACATTTCTAGATCATCAAATTTCTATTTTCTAACCACGATGATGAGGCACACTGAATAATAATAATACAAATGACTCAAATGAGACGAAAGAAACAAAGCACAATTCAAGAATTCAAATAAATAGTAGGAGACTCCAAAATGAAACGTCTGAAACAGAAAATCGATCGTTGTCAAAAGAAAATCTATATGCCACTGTTGGCAAATCTATCAATAACAGATTCATTGATTATTGTGTTATTATTATTAAGATATCCAAGTGATTCACTGGGAGGAAGATGAAATTATCGCCGAAGAATAATTCCTATTGGATGACATCTGTCACTACTCCAATACCTATATCATTGAGATATTTTATAGTGTTTGACAAAACATTCAACTTGTCACTCGTAATTATTCCGACTCTGGAATTTCTTTTGAATCTCCTTTTTTTATCTCCCGATCAATTTAAAAAAAAAGTAACACTTTTAAACTTTTGATTTGAGGTTTCTTTTACGAGATAGGTGATTTATATAGTTACTTACGTTTCAAAAGTACTTGCTCCCAAACTTGGTCAAAAATGCGTGTATGTCATGGAAGTTATGACAAAGATTTTCGATAGAAAGCATTTTGAAAAAAATATACATTGCATGTTAGCTTATTTTTCGAAGAACCATCGAATAGTGAAATTGTCACTATAAATTGGACCACCCTGTATATGTCGAGATATGTCTCCTCATTCTTGCTCTGGATATAATAGATGCATTATATTTCTCATTCGCTATATACGAGGATCTTAAAACATTGCATACCGAGAGACCAAATTTTATGTTCAATTTTGAGATGAAATTCGTGAATCAATGAAAATATTCTGATGTAAAATAACGGCATTTGAAAGGACTTTTGATAATTTTGACTGTTTTTTTAAGTTATATTGTCACGAAAGGCTATACTTTCCAAATTCTTGTTGCAATTTATTATTACTATCATCTTTATTTGCATTGATCCAGTTCAGATGTGAATATATTTTTATTTCATAATTAAACTGTCCTCGCTCGTGACAAAACATTTTTATAAAATAAACAGGAACTTACGGCAGAAGGAGATGTCCAAAAGATATGTGTATATGTGATATTGACTTGTAAGTACTTTCTTAGCTTTTATTAATTCCACAAACCCAAATGCCTCTTCAAGGATTTTCTAAATTGTTTTTCTTATATTGAATAAATTTGTATTCGTTTATTGTTTCCTAATTAAGTCATTTTAATTGAGTAGAAACTCAGTAGAATCCCAATCAGCAAGAGTCACATATGTGACATTATTATTTATCCGGCGGTCCAGTAGAACATCGTGAGTGGCTTGATAGCGAACGTACATTTTGGTGATAATTTAACTCGGAGAGCAATATTCTTTGGTGAAAAATTCACAAGAGGAAAAAAATTTAAACAAAAAAAATCGAGAATCCTCAAATTTTTATGGAAATTTCGAAAAATGACAGAGAAAAAAGATGCTCAGTTTCCAATTTTATACATTTGTTCTAAATTCGGACTCTCAACTGTCACTTCCACTTCTACTAAGTGAAAATTTTATTTCGATTTGATCAGTACCTACTTATTTCATCTCGAGATCTTGCATTAGTCTTGTATTGTTTAAAATCACGAAATTTTATATCATGTCTAGTACAAATCGCTAGAACGAAAGTCTTTTGAATAGTTATGAAACTGTAGGTCATTGTTTAGTTTACAGAAAAGTATGATATTTCAGGTTTGTTCGTAACTAAATTATTGGCCAGAAAAATAATCAAACTGGATAAAAAACTATTAAAAAAAGAAATACGAGTGTAATAAGAATGAAGAGAAATTCGTTTATTCGATAACTGACATATTAACGTCCATACATTGAAAATCCACATCAGTTTAACAATGAAATGAAAAAACTAGATGAACTTTGCAACAACAAAGACAAATTTCTGGGGATGCATTTTTTTTATTTTGGGTAACAGGCCAATGTGGGTAGTTCCTGGGCAAGATATGATATTGAAGTCAAATATTCATCAAAATTATGAAAATTGAATCATGTTTCGTTCGAATCGATAGAGCGAAAGATTCGAAAAATTAAAAAAAATGGAAAAAAGTCGAAGTGACAGTAGAGAGTCCAAATTTGGAACAAATGTATGACATTGGAAACTAAGCAACTTTTTTCTCTGGTATTTTTCGAAATTTCCAAATTTCCAAATTTTTGAGGATTTTCGAAACAAATGTTAAATTTAACAGGTTCAGAGTAGCACATGGAAAAAGGAAAGATGCTGTATTTCACTCATCTTTTAAGCACAAACTAACTGCGAAGTCAAATTTTCTTTTTATCTATTAATAAAAAAAACTTCCATATGTCGCGTACTTTATGTGTGACACTGTATAATCTACAGTCATCATGTCTCAATTATTCTTAAGTGATGAATGTTAAATGTTAAATGCTTAAAAGTTTTTATAAATCCACCCTTACAAGTCGGAATTATTATAGAATGAAAAAACTATATATGGCACATCCGCACGCCTTCGTAAAATGGATATTTCAACTCCCATTTCCAGAGTTTTCGAAGCCAATTTCGCAGAACGTTTTCCTCTACCAAATCAGTCGAATCCCCGTCCCCAAAAAATTACGTATGTGCATTTCAGATTTCAACTCGACGCAGTCATCCACAATGGGCGTCGGCCCTTTCGCTTGCCTGATTTCGCCATCAGGGCCCTTTTGAAGGGCAGGCCATTCCGGAATCAAGGGGCGATGCTCGGACCCTTCGCATGCATGCACCCCCGGCTGCCAATCTATAGGGGAACATGCTTCGCTGAACTATTTTTACACAACAGGGCCCTAATCTAAAATGGCCGCTCGCTGCCGCAGCCTAACAAAGGTTTTTTTCTTGCTACGAGGAGGCAGATTTGGTGTTCCGTTTCGGTGGAGAGAGAGAGATTCGCGGTCGAAGCCGTTTAATGTGGTGGAATTCCAAAATTGGTTTTTCGTTGCCCGAAATTAGAGTCAGTGTGTTACAAGTAATACGTATTTCAATGTTTCACGTGTCTTCAACAATGTTTTTTTTCAGTCATCAACACTAGAATATTTCGGAATATATCGTCCTTCATTATGATGAAAATGGCAGCGAGAAAAGAGATGTGACATATATCAAAAATAGTAATTCATCTTGAAAAAAACTACAATTAAATTTTACTCGAAGATATTGCCTACATCTGTAGGTAGGTACTTATATATGAAAATAACATTGAACGTTTTAGGATGTCACAATCATCATTGACTATCAATGTCTTATATAATTGTCTTATTATAACTGGTACCTATAGTTTTATCATTATCGCAATCTTATATAATAATTATGATACAATTTTCATAAGACGCTATTTTGTCGTACGTGTTGTTTGGAGCTCCAAGTGAACAAGTGCGACAAAAGAAGAAAAAGTGGATTTAAAATCTATAAATTACAGAAATATCTTCGATTGGTAACAATGAAGACATTGAAATAATTAAAATCTGACGCACAAACGTAAAGCCCAGTTTACAGTTGAGCGATTTTGATTATTGCAATACCAGCGGTGAAAAATTCAATGTTGTTATTGTTTTTATTGGTCAATTTAAATCAAATTACACTCTGAATTGAAATTTACCAATTGAAACATTGAGTGTTTCACTGCTAATATCACCAAATCCAAGTCGCTCAGAAGTAAACTGGGCCTAACTCCTCTGACTTTCATTTGACAGTTCAATTGTACCAATCTCTGAATAATAAAAAATGCGTATCGAAATTGAGGTTATTTCGACACGCATTTGCGTTTCATAATGATTTCATTATAGACATAGAAAAAGTCATTTAAGACACCAAAAAAATAAAAATAACCAGCTGCACGTCGTCAAATCCTTGAAAACCTTGCCCTAATATTTTTTTAGCTTCATATTATCGATGAAATTAACGACCGGCAGCCTTTTGGAGTTTTTTTTGAGTTTTCCAGTTGTCTTTACCATCAATGACATCAGAACTAAGTATATAACTACCAGTGTGAAAACCTATATGATGGAATAAATTACGTATCCCCATATTTGTCACTTTTCTTATATAGATAATCCCGAATATAGAGTTGGATTCATGCAACTTCACTTCATTTAACTTAACTCCACTTGAGAAGATGAATCCATCGGAATTCTTCTCCAAAGAATAGATGTGTTTTATGAAGTTTTCAGAGTAACACTCCCAATTAAGAGGAACCAACACTATGAAATCTGAAAAAGTGCTTTATCGAAGTAAGTATACCTATACTGATTACCATCAGGACGCACAGAACTACTCTTTATCGGAAAAGCCATCCTTATCTTGGGCCCAAACTCTTCAATAAGCTTGAAGATTCCATCAAAATTGCTCCAAACATCGATGTGTTTAAATCACGACTAAAAACTGCCCTCGTCGAAAAAAATTGTTACACTCTAAATTCTAATTTTAACTCTCGCCTTTTAAGAGCGATCTCTTTTTAAAGATTTCATCTATTTTATTGTAGATTTTTATGATATTTATGTGTTTTGTTCATTCTGGTTTTTCATACATTTTTATCTATTTTCTTGTTGTTCCGTATTCCTTTTGTGATAGGTTGTTTTGTCATTATATTTTACTTTAAATTACCCATATTTTTAAGTATCTCTTGACGCTTTCCTTTTTATTGTATAAGTATATTGAAATTGTTTCAACTTTATACTCTTTAAAAAGAGAAATGAAATTATTATTATTATTATATTGTGATACAAGTTTTATAAGACGCTATTTTGTCGCACGCGTATTTTGGAGTACGACGAATGAAGCGAGGAGTGCTCCAAGGGAAGAAGTGCGACAACGTGTCTTATAAAACGTGTGTCATATACAGTTTTTTCTATTTCGAATTAATTTGAGGTCTTCTATTGAAAAAAATTGATTTAATATCGAAAAACTACAGAAACATCTTCGATTGGTAACGATGATGACATTGAAATATTTGAAATTTGACGCACAAGCGTAAAGCCCAGTTTACTATTGATCGATTTTTATGTAAGCGATACCAGCGGTGAAAAATGCAATGTTGTTATTATTTTTATTGGCCAATTCATATCAAATTACACTCCGAATTAAAATTTACCAGTAATAACTTTGAATTTTTCACTGCTAGTATCAAATCCAAAATCGCTCATCAGAAGTAAGCTGGGAATAACTCTTTCTGTCTTTCATTTGACATATCAGTTCGATTGTACCAACCTCCGCATAATAAAAAATGCGTACCGAAATAGCCTCTGTGTTTCATAATGACTTCATTATGGAACCAAAATAGAAAAAAAAGTTTATTTGATTATAAAACTTTCATTATATAATGGTTCAATATTCAATTTGATGAGTTTTCTTGAAAAAATCTAAAAACCTCGATGTAATAAAATATAGGCATCGATGATTCCGATTTTGGAACAAATCGCCTCAAAACCGACCACGCATAGTAAATGGGAAACAACCACTACAATAAATCATCTTCGAAAAACACAAAGAACATTGGCAAATTTATGTTTATAATGTCGCGGTAAATTATAAAGGGTAAACCCATCGAACATCCCTCCACATTCAACACTGACGAAATCCAAAGAGTTGACAAATTTCAACTGGACACCCCGCTCCCGAAGGACCATCAGTCTGGCTTTAGAACAATTAACGGTAGTCGGCCGTGTCTGCACAATTGTGTGGGAGTGACCAAAGAGTGACCGCTCACTGAAAGGGTTGAGGCCCACCCTCTGGAGACTGAAACTTTGAGAGCTTTCTGGTAGCTCTTTTCGCGTCAACGTCTACCGAGTGCGACGCAAAGTATATGCAAATCATTCACATTTCGGGGATTTGAATAGCACAAAGACGCCGCAAAACGACTGGGAGCTGAGAGATGAATTGCTATAACAGGATTTACATGTATTTGAGGGATTATTAATGCGACAGGAGTTTTGTTGTACGGCAATCGTTCGAGAGGCAGTCCATTTGAACAGAAAGTGTCGGTTTAGAGCGAATGAAGGCTTAAAAAATTTGTCCAATAAGGAAGTTTCCGAAATTCAGATTTTCATTCCAAGTTGAAGTTTATTAAAATTCATCGAATACGTATTTTTTATTTACCTCGTGCTATCAAATTTGACTTAGAAAAACATTCCCAAAAATTTAGTTACGGCTTCTCCACCATTCTGATGACGTACTAATTAATAGAGCCTTGACAGAAATGGATAGATATTTTCATCATTGTCTTGACGCACTCTAGCACTTTTGCGCCTGTACACAGTTGCCGGAAGTATCGATATGTCTAAATAGTCGGATATTCTGCATTAACATCTTGGTATTGCTATGATATCCAAAATGTATCATTTGTTCAATAATTCGAGTTGAAACTGAATTATATTTGGAAATTTCATCCCGGTGCCCAAAGGAATGTTGATTATAGAGAAGAAAAATATTAAAATAGAATATTTTTTCATTTTGAAATTATGGCGAGGTCCAAAATAATTTTCATATTGTCAGTTTTTCTTTGAAGTTGATTATGCTAGTCAAATATTGCATGTTTTGATGAATATTTCGATTCAACCCAGAAATTAGTGACTTCAATCTGGCAACAGTGCAAGCAACAACTTTCTACTTCTTCTTTTTCAGTCCGTAAGAATCTCATGACCAACTAATATTCCCAAATGTCACTAAATCTAATCAGTACGTCATAGTGTTCCGCCATCAAAATTTTATATCGCTGTCGTTTGAAAATTAAAATTATTAGGATGATTCCAACAGTAATTCTAGACAGCAAGTTTGGAAATTAGTTTTGTGCTGAACCGCACTTTTACATCATCACTCATTTTCTACATACTTTTTTATATGGACGCAATATTGGATTCTTCCTGTTGAGAATGAAATGATAATTTTTATTTATGAGAATCTATTCATAATCATGGATTTTTGAGTTACCCCAATTTGGTCGGAGTCAATGTTCTGAAGTACTAATGGGTCACTATTACAGTGTTCCTATATGTTGAACGACCTAATTGTATATCCATACCTCACGCAGCAGAAATCAATATTCACTATGAGCATGTGAAGGTTTTGGAACATAATCGTTGAAAGCTCCAAAGTGCCAGAAAGTATTCAAATCAGGCCACATCGATTTTTTTCTTGAAACGCCTAGTTTTTGATCGCACAATCGAATTTTTGTCATCATCATTCAGTATCCGATTAATTAATTAACACTAACAAAACTATGATCAGTTTCGTATACAACGCTCGTTCTTTTCGAGAAAAGTATGACCTGAATGTATGCTTTGTCAAAATTACATGAACAGTGTCTTTCGAAGTATTCAAAATTTATCGGCATTGTGGTGAACATTTTGTAAAACATTCAATTCTACTTCTTAGGTAAATTTCATGATTTCATAATGACTAAATTCTCATGTGTTGGAAACTTCTTCAGTTTTCAATCCAGGATACATATAGTTTTTTTTCTTAATTTTTTTGCAATCGATTAAAAAATGTTGAAGATATTATAGCTTTCTGCTTTTTCTTCCTTTTCGTCCTTCATAAAGTCCGCATCATATGGGAAAAACTTTTATTAGGCGTTAAGTTGTGTTTTAAAAAATATGAAAAATGACCTACTCGGATGTGGTCACGTGACTTTCGCTACCTGTCAAAAGTAATCGCTGAAAATAGGCTTATTTATTGGAATTTCAAGAAATTTTAAGGGAAAAAGTTGTTTATTTTTCGATTTTACACCTACATCTCAATTTTGAACGTTTTATTGTAATTTTCACTTTTTGCAATTTTTTTGATAATTACAAAATTTCTGGAACATTCAAAAATTCGTAACTTCGACAAAACTGTTTTATTCCATTCATTTAAGTGAATTTTTTCAGTATTGAAATGATACCAACGTCATAATTCAAAACATCATAAAACTTATTTGCTCTTATCTAACCAAAGTTTACGACTTTTCTCGGTACAAATCTCAAATTAAATTCTTCCTACTCCGGTTATGAAACTTTCATCAATTTTGTGAAGTAGGCTTTGGAAACAAATGAAAAAGGTAGTCAATGGAAACAACTTCATATTAAACATTGTTTGACAGTTAAATACGCGGTTCAATACGTTTGAATCAGAAAAACGTTATAATGTTATCTGTACAAGAAAAAATTGAGAGTCACGTGACCACATCCGAGTAGGTCATTTTTCATATTTTTCAGAGAACAACTTAACGCCCAAGTTGAATTTCAAAATATATCATTCATAAAAGTTTTTCCCATATGATGCGGACTTTATGAAGGACACTGTATAAAGAAATCCAGAATTCCCACGTCAAATCCATTGACGGGATAGCTTGATGTTTTCGATATAGGGAAACCCTGCTGCTTTCGGATTTGAGGAAATCGTCGAAATTCCTTGGTCAATCTTTAGTCCAATCCCTGAAGCCCCAAAATGGCCGGACTGACAAGGGACCTATATTGAATGCCCACTAAAAACACGCTATTTTCTGCCGGCCTGGCATATGCTGTTTAACCACGGCTAAAAAGTACCTGCTCTTCTGATAAATTACTCACGATCCGCGCTCTCATACAGGATGTTTCGATCTGTTACAATTTGGAGATCGAAAGAATAAGTTATAGATGGCATCATAACACACTAATATGATTGTACATCTGATTGCTTCGAAAAACTTGATAATAATTGATTTCTGATTGGTTTATATATAACTCTATAAATATCGTAGTAGGTAGTCGGTTTTTTTCAATTTGCCTTCCTTCACTTTAAAAGAATCATTATATTTCAAAACTGATATTCACTACATATTTCGGAAACTGCGTAATACAAACCATCTTATTCTTATTGATGTTTGGGTTCAATACCTACTTTGGAGAAGTGATCACAGATTCACCCAGTCTGGAATCTCAGTTAGTAAAAGAAGAGAATCAATGATGAGACTGCAATAAAAATATCCTACACAACAACAAAAAAAAAAACATAACGGAAAAAGTGGACGTTTATATTTCTGAACCTAGCGCCGTGGATACTATTCATTATGGGGTGAAAGTTTGTTTCAGAATGTCAAGTATACTACTTATACTCTGAAAACAAAAAACATTTTTTCTATTTTGCGTGTCGAAATAGCCTCTATTTCGATACGCATCTTTTATTATTCGGAGATTGGTACAATCGAACTGTCAAATGAAAGTCAGAAAAGTCAGGCCCAGTTTACTTCTGAGCGATTTGGATTTGGTGATATTGGCAGTGAAAAACTCAATGTTTTAATTGGTAAATTTCAATTCAATTGTAATTCAATTTCAATTCAATTGTAATTTTATTCAAATTGACCAATAAAAACAATGACAACATTGAATTTTTCACCGCTGGTATTGCAATAATAAAAATCGCTCAACTGTAAACTGGGCTTTACGCTTGTGCGTCAGATTTTAATTATTTCAATTTCATCATTATTATCAATACAAGATGTTTCTGTTATTTATCGATATTTAATCCATTTTTTTCTTCAAATCAATTCAAAATAGAAAAAATTGCATGTGACACACGATTTATAAGACACGTTGTCGCACTTGTTCACTTGGAGCACTCCTCGCTTCGCTCGTCGTACTCCAAACAATGCGTGCGACAAAATAGCGTCTTATAAAATTGTATCATTATATACTATTATTTCTCAAACATTAACCTTTTGAAAACTCCGGAATAAATTTCTGACAAGTAAAGGTGCATACTGTATGTTACCACGTTATAGTTTATTTAGCCAAAACATGCATTTTATTTTTCAATCATATTTTCGAAAATGCAACGTTGCCAAATTTATCTGAAATATACAGTAATTCTCTCATTCAAAATGGGACACCATGTATATTCTTACATTTTTTGAATCGACTTTTTTGAATTTCTCCAACAATATTTGAAAATACCTCAATTGGAAATGCTTTATTACTCACAACAAGATATTCATTCGATTTTTTGTTAAAAAAAAGCCAAAAGATGGACATTATACAATCATAATGTTCACAACTGACTCACTTTTCTTAGAACAAAAATAAAACTACGTTAACAAATCACATTTATAATATTGGGTGGTTTTAAAATAAAAAAACAACAACAATCAGAGTGATGGAAACAAGAATTGTCCGAAAATCATTTCTCATTGAGTTTAGGATTTAGTACCAGACACAATCAGAGCTATCGTATCGATTTTATCATTTTAAAAAATCTGAAAATTTGTATATTGGTACGACAATCCAAGAAATACTGAAAGTATAAAAAATAATATAATTTCAATATCATCGTTTGGTAGAATTAATACAAAAAAAAATTAAAAGTATTAGGTATTACAATTTCGTATAAAGTACATATTGACAACGTGTCTTATAAAAAGTTTGCCTTAAATTTTTTTTCTATTTTGTTTTAATTTGAATCGATATATAACAGAAACATCCTCCATTGATAACAATGATGGCATTGAAATATTAAAAATGCAATGTTGTTTTTCTACGAAAACCTCGATAAATGTTCATTTTATAACCGTAACTTCAATCATAAACAAGCACATTTTGTAAAGAATTTCATCTTTGCATCGGTTGCTAGGCAAGTTGCTAAGCAACAAATGCGACAACTACGACTTGTCAAATTATGACGTCCAGCGACAAATTGATGAAATGTCAGCAGATCGTTTCTGTCAAAGTTTTAGTTGGTAACGACTAATTTCATATAGTTGTTTTCTATAGGCTACTATTTCTGTGTACCTATTAGAAATAGCAATAAAGGAAATATTAACATATTTCTTCAATTTATATTTTAATTCTGATAGAAAGCCCATTAGCGGCGAATTCGGAGTAATGAAATATCGTCAGTTTATTTCTTTCAAAGTTTTCGCAATGCATGCATATGTATCAAACGTGAACGATATGTTGTCATAGAAAAAGTATAGTATGCCACTCGGAACAAAATGGCCATTTTGTGCTCATTGCATATTGTTTTTATTGGTCATCAATAAAAGCATTGAAAGGGTTTTTCACTGCTAGTATATCACCAAATCCAAATCGCTCAGAAGTAAACTGTGGGCCTTCATTTTACAGTTCGAATGTACCAATTTCCGAATAATAAAAAATGCGTATCGTAGAGGCTATATTTCGATTCGCATTTGCGTTTTTTTTTTTTTTTTTTTTTTTTTTTTTTTTTTTTTTTTCTGACTTCATTATAGAACCAAAATAGCAAAACATATTCACCGAATATCCCACAAGTTTACTTTGTAGTTGGTTTTGTTTTATGGTTTGTTGTTGATTAAATACCTACATATATATTTAAACGTAGAAACTTTTTATGAAAAGGAATATTATTATCACAAATCAATCAATTCATTTATTGTTTAAGCAAAACATACAGTTTTATAAACAAGGAATTCGGCTATTAAGTAAAGTAAGTATTATAATATAAGATAGAAACAAAGAGAGAGAAAAAAGTCTGAACTATATCAGATAACATAAGTAGCTATAAAAATAAGAAAAAAAAAAACATTAACCATATCTCTAGCTAACTATAAATATTCCACCACCTACACATGTATTTTACCAGTTATATTTATATAATTTCTCCATAATTATGCATCAGACCAAAAACATCGATGTAATACAAAAAAAATTAAAAAGAGACCCGTTACGAATTAACATACAGACCAAATATATATAAATGAAAGAGAACCCAGTGCCTAATGAAAATTACCTACTCATTAATAATTAATGATCTAATTTTCAAAATATTCCAGATATGTGTGGCTATTGATTTTGCTTCAGTGGGCGTAATATTATTGAGCGTGCCAAACAAATTGTTAATATTCTTCAAGCAGGGAACGTTACGGGGTCGCATTGAGGTATATATAGGACAATCAAATAAAATATGATGGATAGTTTCAAACTCATTCTCGTTACAAACTGAGCAGATTTCTTTCGGGTTGATGCGGTAAAGTGATCCACTATAAATAAATTTTATCGCCAAACTGTTACATAATCGGAGTTGGGCAATGGTTCTAGTAACTTGGATGGGTACCATCATAAGGAGATAGTTTTGGGCTTGTTCAGAAAGTGTAAGTGACTGGCTGAGTGAGAGAAAGGTTGAGCGAGAAAACAAGGACCTATCTTCTTCTTTGAGTCTGTTCAGATACCTGGAGAGCAACATCGACCTTCTCTGTTTGAGAATATGTGATGTGACTTCTGCTAATGGCATGTGAAAGTCAGCAAATTCAAGCTACTGACTTGCATCATACTTTCATACTATCATTTAGACTATTTCGATCGCAAGAAGAGCTCCCCTTGTACAAATCATGTAATTAAAACGGCCCCTATGGTCAGTCGGCAACAATCACTAAAACAGGAAAGGTTGATCATTCGCCAAACACCGCTTGATTAAGTAGAAGGAGAGCGTTTTGAGAAGGGTTCGGACTCGAAGACTGACAGGCAATCAGCTCAGTGGCTCACTGGGAGTTCGAAGCAGACTCTTGCTGAATTCCAATTCCATTTTCCGAAGGCACGACTGTCTTTTGGATTCCACGGCTGATACGATTGACTGGTCATACTCATCTGCTGGAATATGTTTTATTCATGCGTTTGTCGGTGATGAGAACGATCTCAGAATATGTTGAATGTGATTTGCATTACAGGAAATTAATGTGATAACAAAAGTTCGGGTAGGGGTAGCAGTTGAGATGTTCGAAATAATGTCAATAACACAACCCAGATAACACACATTCGCCTAAGGATGTCCTCTAATAGTCGCCAAAAGAGGATGTTCTATATTCTACATCCTGAGAACGTCACTAGGCTCAGAATGTTCGACATAATTGTCGCACATTAGTCCTCTGAGCGGCAGCCTGAGGATGTAGATATGTGTGGGCCTAAGGACGTCCTCTAATAGTCGCCAAAAGACTGTAGAGAATGTTCTATATTCTACATCCTGGGAACGTCACTAGGCTCAGAATGTTCGACATAATTGTCGCACATTAGTCCTCTGAGCGGCAGCCTGAGGATGTAGATATGTGTGGGCCTAAGGACGTCCTCTAATAGTCGCCAAAAGACTGTAGAGAATGTTCTATATTCTACATCCTGGGAACGTCACTAGGCTC
Organism: Chrysomela aeneicollis; assembly: GCA_029955515.1. Taxonomy (NCBI): domain Eukaryota; kingdom Metazoa; phylum Arthropoda; class Insecta; order Coleoptera; family Chrysomelidae; genus Chrysomela; species Chrysomela aeneicollis. The sequence continues at coordinate 31,238,474 of JARUHQ010000002.1, forward strand.
AGAATGTTCGACATAATTGTCGCACATTAGTCATCTGAGCGGCAGCCTGAGGATGTAGATATGTGTGGGCCTAAGGACGTCCTCTAATAGTCGCCAAAAGACTGTAGAGAATGTTCTATATTCTACATCCTGGGAACGTCACTAGGCTCAGAATGTTCGACATAATTGTCGCACATTAGTCATCTGAGCGGCAGCCTGAGGATGTAGATATGTGTGGGCCTAAGGACGTCCTCTAATAGTCGCCAAAAGACTGTAGAGAATGTTCTATATTCTACATCCTGGGAACGTCACTAGGCTCAGAATTTTCGACATAATGGTCCCACATTAGTTATTTCAGCGGCAATCTGTTTTTCTTCAATTTCAGATAATAAGCGCTGGAAAAAATGACCACATTATGTTCTGTTGTCATAATAATACTGTAGTTTGGTAGAATTTTTGAAATATTACCGTTCCTACTCTTACATCTCGTTACCTACCTAATTTTTGTTAAAAATGGAAAACGGCAGCTTTTCGAATACTGAAAAATTTGATATGTTGTCATGATATATTTTGTGCCAAAGAAATTGTGTTGATGCTGAACGTGCGTACTCCAATAAGTATCCAGAGAGGCGACAAATCAATATCTAGACGCCTACTATCTAAAATTGAAGAAAAACAGATTAAGTCATCACTAAAATACATTTTGCGCGAGAAATGGTTCCGAAATCATATTGTGTGATACATTGCTGTATTAACAATGAAAAATGGATTCGTATACAGGGTATACTTTAGTTTCGGCCCACATAAAAATCCAAAGTTGATGATGTTTTCTTAAAGACGAAACGTCGCAGAAAAATTCTGCTTATGTTATCGTGTAGTCCTTAAAAAGTGGCCATGGCGAAGTGCTATATGTTTTACATTTCCTTTGAAAATAAAGCTAGGAGAAAATAAAAACGAAATTCTCAAATTTCGGTTTTTCTCGGATATCTCCGAAACTACTTGGAATATTAAAACTTTCTGAATGTCATATTATTAGGCACTGATAAATGCGATACTTTTCTCTTATTTAATCGACCCCGTATCAGTCACCGTTTTCGATATCCCGATGCTGTTCATTCTTATCTTGGACACACTGTATAGGTACACATGTGAGTTAGGAGCAATGGACTGGAGCACACTGGAGTATGTTCTACCAATAAGAATAATTGAAAAAGGTAAATATTTTTATGTGAATTTCATCTCTTCCAAGTCACGAGATATATATATATATTCCGAAATTGAGTCACAAATTTTCAAAATATTGAATTCATTTTCAATTATTCGATATTGGTTGGTTCTCCACTCTGTATGAATTTCCCAATTTCGAAGTGAGTGATATATCAAGAAAAAATATCTTGTCCATTATTATCGGACAAAAGCATTCCAAATTCAGTGTTAAGAATCCTTGAAAATCATTGTTCTTCAAACAAAGGCCATAAAAAGGACTGAACTAATTGAAAGTTAATCATTAATAAGTTCCCGGAATAGCGACATTGCAATAAGTTAAATACGTTAAATACGTTAAATCACAGAAGTCAAGCGATGACAGCCGTGGCTAGGATTTGGATGGGTGACCACATAATTATTTTTTTTTTCATTTTTTTTTTTTGCATTAGTTCTCAGATATGCTCTTCATTCTGAGAATAATAAAAACTTAAAAAAGGCAGAACCCAGATAACACACATTCGCCTAAGGACGTCCTCTAATAGTCGCCAAAAGACTTTAGAGTATGTTCTATATTCTACATCCTGAGAACGTCACAAGGCTCAGAATTTTCGACATAATTGTCGCACATTAGTCCTCCGAGCGGCAGCCTGAGGATGTAGATATGTGTGGGCCTAAGGACGTCCTCTAATAGTCGCCAAAAGACTGTAGGAGGATGTTCTATATTCTACATCCTGATAACGTCACTAGGCTCAGAATTTTCGACATAATTGTCCCATATTAGTCTTTTCAGCGGCAGCCTGAGGATGTGGATATGTGTATTGTGTGGGCCTATATGGATGTATTCTGATGATATTTTCGTCTTTAAATATGTATAGGTACTCATGTGAAGTTAGGAGCAATTGACAGGATAGTATGTTCTACTCATAAAAATAATTGAAAAAGGTAAATATTTTTATGTAAATTTCATCTCTTCCAAGTCACGAGATAGATATACATATATATTTTCTAAAATCGAGTTACAAATTATCAAAATCGGACGAAGCGTTCTTTATTATTGAATTAATTTTTAATTATTCGATATTGGTTGGTTCTCCACTCCATATGAATTTTCCAATTTAGAAGTGAGCTATAAATATCAAGAAAAATTATCTTGTCCATTATTATTGAAAAAAAAATAAGTATTCCAATTTTAGTAATGAAAATCCTTGAAAATAATTGTTGTTCAAATCACATTGAAAGTAAAACACTTATAAGTTCACGGAATAGCGACATTGCAATGAGGAGGTAAGTTGAATCACAGAAGTCAAGCAACGACAGCAGTGGCTAGGATTTGGTTGGGTGACCATGATAACGCTGATTTTTTTTATTTTTTATTTTTCATTTTCATTAGTTCTCAGATATGCTCAAAAGTCATTCTGAGAATAATAAAAACTCAAAAAAGGCATAACTGGAGTGAATAAAAAAAGTAAGACCTCGTGGGGATCTTCTGATGAGACGTTATTTGAACGTGAAAAATGGTAACAGGAGGACGTCCTAGAGACGTTCTTTGAAAGCCCCTCGACGTATTGAGGACGTTAATGTGACCGCCTCAGAAGATCCTCATAAGGTTTTTGTGTTATCTGGGAATCTATTCCATGAACATGACAACTGCGCAGTATTTCGTTATTTTGGGAGTCCTATGAAGAAGTTGGAAAGAGAAATGGTTGGATAGCCACAAAGAGAGAAGCTATTTAAAAAAAAGTGTCATAAAAAACTACATGAGGCATATTGTCGCTCTAGTCTGAGATCATGAATGTGATGACTGGGAAAGGAAAAAATATCACACAGTTCACATCATATTCAGTCATTTGGTGATTTTATAGATTTCGATGTGCTTTTTCCGAATTACAACTTTGCCGCTTGAGGGGCCATATTGGAAAACTGGCACCTAATAGCAGTTTTTTCATAATACCCCTCAATTTCTTCTTGTTGAATTTTGTATGGAGATGTTTTTATCGTAAAATTAGTCGGAAAGGAGATAATTTGAAAAAACTGCTATTAGTCGCCATTTTTCCAATATGGTGGATCAAGCGGCAAAGTTGAAATTCGGAAAGAGCACAATGGAATCTATGAAATCAATAGCTTCCAAAACTCCCGGAAAGCTTTCCAGATAATCCCTATTTTGAGCACCAAATGACTGGAGTATATCCTTGGAAGCATTTGAAAGAAAAATCATACAAGCTGCCCAGACATTTTCATGGATGATGAAGAATTCAAAGATGATATCGTCTCTGTATTCAGATGTTCAAAAACCTATTCTCAATAATGTTCCACATACATATGGACCCAGCTTGTATAGTGAAATATCCTGTATTTCAAATTTTCCGAATCCACATTATATACTTCATTCACCAAACGATAATTTATAATGAATAGTGACCTATCTATACATTTTTCGAAAACATTTTACCTCATTGAACAGATCTATGAATAATTTGTGATACCATAACAATAGACAGTGGCACTTTTCTGATGCTACCACCCTTTTCCATTAAGATGTAATTAACCATAAATAACTCATTCACAGTGCAGTAATGATCCTGATGTTTCCCAATACCAATAGATACTACAGGAAAGAGTGATCAAGGTCGCAGTTGTCTTGAAAGGTCTACGACCTACGTCAAATAATATAAAGTTCTGAAAAGTTCACCTATTGACCTATTAGTTCGGTTTATTAATGTAGTTCAGAGTGACTTCTTAGTCAATTAACAATTCTGGTTGATAGTTTGCCTGTGCAAGCCTTTAAATTTTTTTTATATTCTGAACTGTACTATACTCATCAGAATGTCTATTGAGCATAGGTATTAGGTATTTTATTAATTGGGAAACCTCAAAAGAATTTTTGAAACCATTCCACACATTTGCAACTTTCAGAAATGGATTCCCAATATTTGTCATCCATCATGATCTAACGGCAATTTCAAGGAATTGGGACACCATATTGTAAAGATAAAGATTATGTTTCTATTAGATATATTACATGAAATTCTCACCAGAAATATGACAATTGTATATTATATTCATGTGAAAATTACATCTGAGATGGTGGTCTTGGATCATCAGGCCTATGTGGTTCGTCAGGTTGTGGTCCATTTGGTCCATTTGGTCCATTTGGTCCATTTGGTCCATTTGGTTCATTTGGTCCATTTGGTCCATCAGGTCCGTGTGGGCCATCTGGTCCATCAGGTCCGTGTGGGCCATCTGGTCTATCAGGTTGTGGTTCATTTGGTCCATCAGGCTGTGGTCCTGGGAATGGTTGTGGTTCTCTGCTGAGACTCATCAGTTGTGGTGGTCTTGGTTCATCAGGTTGTGGTCCATTTGGTCCATCTGGTCCGTGTGGTCCATCTGGTCCATCAGGTCCATCTGGTCCGTGTGGTCCATCTGGTCCATCAGGTCCGTGTGGTCCATCAGGTCCGTGTGGGCCATCTGGTCCATCAGGTCCGTGTGGGCCATCTGGTCTATCAGGTTGTGGTTCATTTGGTCCATCAGGCTGTGGTCCTGGGAATGGTTGTGGTTCTCCGCTGAGACTCATCAGTTGTGGTGGTCTTGGTTCATCAGGTTGTGGTCCATTTGGTCCATCTGGTCCGTGTGGTCCATCTGGTCCATCAGGTCCATCTGGTCCGTGTGGTCCATCAGGTCCATCAGGTCCGTGTGGTCCATCTGGTCCATCAGGTCCGTGTGGGCCATCTGGTCTATCAGGTTGTGGTCCATTTGGTCCATCAGGCTGTGGTCCTGGAAATGGTTGTGGTTCTCCGCTGAGACTCATCAGTTGTGGTGGTCTTGGTTCATCAGGTTGTGGTCCATTTGGTCCATCTGGTCCGTGTGGTCCATCTGGTCCATCAGGTCCATCAGGTCCGTGTGGTCCATCTGGTCCATCAGGTCCATCAGGTCCGTGTGGTCCATCTGGTCCATCAGGTCCGTGTGGGCCATCTGGTCCATCAGGTCCGTGTGGGCCATCTGGTCTATCAGGTTGTGGTTCATTTGGTCCATCAGGCTGTGGTCCTGGGAATGGTTGTGGTTCTCCGCTGAAACTCATCAGTTGTGGTGGTCTTGGTTCATCAGGTTGTGGTCCATTTGGTCCATCTGGTCCGTGTGGTCCATCTGGTCCATCAGGTCCATCAGGTCCGTGTGGTCCATCTGGTCCATCAGGTCCATCAGGTCCGTGTGGTCCATCTGGTCCATCAGGTCCGTGTGGGCCATCTGGTCCATCAGGTCCGTGTGGGCCATCTGGTCTATCAGGTTGTGGTTCATTTGGTCCATCAGGCTGTGGTCCTGGGAATGGTTGTGGTTCTCCGTTGAGACTCATCAGTTGTGGTGGTCTTGGTTCATCAGGTTGTGGTCCATTTGGTCCATCTGGTCCAGCAGGTCCGTGTGGTCCATCAGGCAATGGTTCATTTCTTCCTTTTGAAATTCTGTACGCATTGAGCGGCTAAAAAAATTCTTATTATAAAACCATTCGTAGATAGTACGATCTCTCTTTCAAATTGATCAACATCTGTTAATTAAAAGAAATACATATCGTTTATCATCAAAAGAATAGCAGGGTAGAGCCAATAATAGATAATATAACAAACTAATCATTTTTCGAAATATTTCAGTTGAAGAAAAAACTCACCTGTAGAGCCGACACCGCCAATAAGGCGACTAATACAAAGACAGATGCTCTCATGTTGATCAACTGTCTGATGTTTTGCACTGAATTTTGCTAGTATTTATACGAAAATATTGGACTCACTCGAAACCTGATCAAGTATCATCTTGATATATCTGTAAAGATCTGCTCTGATGATAACAAAATATCAACATAACTGAAACAAGGCTTAAACCTGATGAAAAGAATATTTTCCCTCCGATTTTCGTAAATTCCTGATCTTTTCATTATTTTCTTGATCAAAATAACTGAATTCTCAATTTTTAGTTTCTCGAAAAATAGAGTAACTTGAGGTAGCGTTCTCACAAAGTATTCTATGGAATTTGCATCCTGTGGAATACAACTATACAAGGTGTTACACTAGAATATGATACCTATATTATATTTTTCAGGTACACCCAGGGTGATTGGCTATGTATATAACGACTTCAACAGCTGATATCTCGATAACGAAAAGAAATATTCGAGATTTGGAAAAATTAACTTGAATGAGATATTTTTCCCAGGCCTATAACTTTCAATTTTTCAAATGAAACCTCCTATATATTATAAAATCTCATCAATCAATCTGTTGGATATTATTGTGGAAAAGTGCAGTGTGATGCGTTTTTATAAAAAACAAAATTCCATCTTATGTGATTAATATTAAAATAGTATCTGCAACAAAGCCTTGAGAATGCTTTGGTTCATATGACAAAAACTCAGAATATGAGCGAAATTGATGCAATATAAACTTTATATCTGTCGTAGTAGTCATGAGTGCAACAGTATTATTCATCAAAAAGTAGTACACGTACAGATTCGGAACCTTTGTGACAAAAATAGTATTATTTTGACACACCTACTGGTCAAAGTCGATGAAGAGTTTAATCAAGATTGACAAGCCTGATGACTCAAAATAGCCTAAAACTGCTGTACTACTTCTTTATGTACACAACTGTACACAAGGAAAGACTGGAAAGAGTTTTATAAAATTATGATAATATACAGGTTCCATTTGAAAACTCAAAAGTCATATACATGAAAAAAACGCCATTTTATACAAATTAATTTTTCCAAATCTCGAATACCTCTTTTCGTATTTGAAATATCATTTGTTAAAGTCATGAAATCCATAGTCAATCACCCTGTACATGATGATTTACGAACACTCGTTCTAACGACTTATTCAAAAGGTTGAATGATGATGAATTTATCGAATGTGGTGAAAACTTCATGAATGCAAATATTTGTCAAACAAAATACTCTGTAACATCATCAGGGTTATTCATAACTGGGATGTCGAAAACCCAAATTGTGTTTGGAAGGAAATCCACGATTTCTTTTTTTATTACTGGAAACAAGCTGGACTCCATGGGGTATTTATTTTATGTAGCACCGATGTCAGGGTTTAATTTATAGTGAACAATATTAGTATCTTCTAGGACTGTCACGAAATACCTTCATTATATGTTCAATGATGATTTCTGAATGTAGTACATTGTAATACTCCTTCTCATTGTGGCACAATTTTTCAAAAAACGCACGGGTAAATCGCCGTAACCATGTAACATTGCCGTAACCATACAGACAATATAATCACAAACATTCCAATTTAATAGTTCTTTGACAGAACGCTATAATAATATACTTACTAATTGTCATGTTATTGTTTTTTACTTATACTGTATATTATAACAGTCGTAGAGAAAGTATAGTGTAGAACTCGTACGGAATGACCATTTCCTACTCGCATTATTTTATACTCGTAGGAAATGTATGTCATTTCGTGCTCGTTGCATAATATTCTATTAAAAATCCACAACTGTCCCAATTTGGACTTTTTAATATCCCCATGGATTTTCGGGATCCCGATGATGAGCGTTCAGAATTATATTCAATATTTCGAAATTCCGAATTCTTTACATCCAGGGTGGAATCTGGCCACTACTTTACTTACTACACATTTGAAGATTCGAATTTTTTAAGATTCTTGAGTCACCTATGAAGTTTGAAACCCCAAGTAGACTCCATGGGTATATCTTTTTCTATATAGTACAAATAATTTTTGTGAATTCGAAAACTCGCGCCCATCTATCATCTAACCAAGATTAATAGAGTTATTTCTGAGCAGAGACTATTTTGAATTCGAGCATCCATTTGGCCACCATGCTAATTTTTCCGAAAGAGATTTCCATATAAAAATATTTCTTAAAGTAGCAGATTTTTCGTCATAAACCTGAGTGTCCCTTTTGAGAAGTTGTAATGTTATCATCAGCTGTACTTATCTTATCATCAGGAATCTGCAAGATTATCCAGGAATGTATGAATCAGTAGATATACTTGAAATATTTGTTCTCGAGTTTTTCAAGGAAATTTTAAATTTTTTACCGATTACCTACTTATTTTTTGCTCTGGTTGCGAAATACTGGTTGGTAACTTCAATAATAATAATGATTATTTTTTGGTACGATTTTCAACCAATCGGAACGCCTAAATGAGCTAAGCTACCTCGTATTATCTCGAATATATTTGGATATACATCAAGTAGCTCCACCAATCATAAATTCAGAAATATTCGAATTTCTACCACTGAATATACTTTTTCTGCAACTGACTCAAAAGCTAAGGTCCCCGTCTTCCTTACTCATACAAGTCCTAGACTTACGAGGGTTGCTTTGCAACTAAGTTTTCGGTTGAAAATACTTTTCAAACACTTTCAAAAGTCGCCTATTTTTGTACTGAAATTAGCTCTTGAAAATGAAGTTTATCTTACAGAAACAATGAAATAATTAAATGTATTTTGAGCAATACTTTTAGTGTATTAGGAGATAAAGTTGATTTCTAACCGCTAGGATTCAATAATGAGAAACCTGGTGCAGTAATAACCAGCTCATGGAGAATTAAAATAGTATATTACACAACAAGTGTGGAAAGTGACATATTTCACACGAGAAGTCGTTTAGCACGAGTTGCGTAGCGGTGAGTGCAGAAACGTAACGAGTGAAGGAAATGCACTTTCCAACGAGTTTTGCACACTATTTTTCCTACGACTCCGAATACTTTCATTTCGCGGGAGGTCTTGTCAAAAATGTAACTTGAGCGGTCTCTAGAATTTCAGGTGGTTTTGATTCGATATCAAGTACTGTTTATTTCCATATTCAAGATGATAATTGAATACTTCTCTGACAATTCCTCATTATGTGAATTACTGATTGATTGAATTAGTTTAGTTTGGACAAATTTTATTGATATTGACACATGCGTACATAAACAACCTTGACACCATTCACCTGCTAGCGCCAGTAATCACGCAACCAGGAATACAGATCCATAGAAGTATGTAGTGCTCAAGCGCGTACGAGTTACTCGAGTTAGTGTGTCCTTGACTCTTTGCAAACGCCTGTGATACCAAAGAATCTTCTCGTTGGTGATACTGTGATATCAAAGTGATGCAAGCAGCAAGCCGCGCATAAAACTGTAGCCGTACTCTTTTGAATGATCTAACCCGCAGTCATCAACATCGAAATAGTTCCAGCAAAGAGTATAGGTTTCAGTTTTAAAGTGAATTCAGAGGTAATGTATCAGACACATTGAAATTAATAGATAAAGAATTCTCGGTATAATTCAAAACGAGACAGAAATTTCAATAAATAATATGAATTTGATTTGAGAACGCTTATATTGACAGTGAGTACCTTCACAATATATCAATTGAGGCGACCGTTGTGATATTTTTCATATCAACACTAGTGCTTTTTTTCGTTCAAATAAACAATACCATGGTGATATGAGCTACTTTCTGAATAACATGACAGTGTGATTATTGACGTTTTCATACGGGGTCGTAGAAAAACATAGTTTTCATTATATGTTCAACAAGAAACTATGATACAAATGCATATATTGATATCTAAACTGCAATAATTGAAAATAGAATAAACCTGATTTGATGACAGCTACAAAAACTGAGTATTTTTTCTGTTTCTTTATATGTTTTCGCACTGGGGCAATATTGGTCGGAACATTCTTCTGGTTTTTTGTTAGGGTCAGCCTTGAGTGACTCTGAGATTAACTCATGAGATTAACTAATACCCATCATTGAGTTGAGTTCGTATAAAATGATGAACTTCCAGTACTTCCACTTCGATGAATTCTATTATCTCTGATCATAATCAAATAAATAAAACAATGCTATATACAAAGTTATGCAAATTTCATGGTGCTTATTACGTAGAAATATTTTCTGAATTGAAGGGTAACTTTAAAAATCGTTTCTAGAAATTTAACGAAATTGCCTCAGTCGCAATTCGTCGTTCTACCCTTCATGAAAATTTCCATCCAACATTTTGCCACATTTATTAAAGTAATTGAATTTCAAATTACGTCGATTTGAAATTGTTACTCTCGAATACAAAAAGAATCTGGCCTTTAGTAATTCAATTCAAATATTCACTTTTTTGTCGGGTTCCGTTGTTTACTTCAACCCATTCGAATGAGCCTTCTTTCTCCAATATTGAGTCAATCAAGAAAAAATACTGCAAATACTACAATGGACTTACAAACATATAAATAAAAGTGTCAGTGCGTCTAAGTATCAGCTTTCTCATTAAAAATCATGAGATCGTATTTGACATTCACGATTGTTATTGATTCAGTTATGTTGTTTGTTATATACTGGTTAATCTTCATCAGTAGACATGTATGTTGATACAATATATGTTGAAAATAACTGTGTCATATTCCTTTCACTCCGCTTTCAGCTAAGTAGCTCACTGTGTACATCCCATAATCGTCAAACAAGTATTCTATAAAAATGAAAATCTTTATGTACATGGATGAATAAAATATTGAACAAATTATAGAATGGGGAATTCTCCTTCGGACGATAATGAAGTAATTCTTATTAAATATCTTCGAAACACCGCATTTCAAACTCACCATTTCAACCTTTTTCCGAAAAACAAAAACATTTCAAGTGTTTAAAAAATTAAGACTTGCTATGGGGATTCAAAATTCAAAGCACCTTGTTGCTATTTCACCATTTGGCAACATCGACTGCAGATTTCATAAATAATAAAGAAGAACAAATCCATTACGTTGATTAGGTAAATAAATATACTACCAATAAGTTATGTGGGTTAGGTGCCATTCTGCTTATTTCTGTTCTATGCTCCTCAAAAGATGCTATACTCAGTTTTGGAGGTTATGTTTATATTTGACTTGTGGATAGATTGGTGTTTTTGTTGGATTGAAATTTATGTTTTGACTGGTTATTTTCTTTATATATTAGCAGTTTGATTCTTGAATTATACATTGGCATCAAGTGTACATAATAAAAGTGTCGCCAAATGTGAATTATTGCTGTTCTTCTAGTCTACTAGGCGCTGTTGCCAATTTGTGAAGAAGGAACAAAGCGATTTGAAATTTAAAACTCCATATTTGAAAAATTAATTTAGATACTTTCCGCAACGAATTCGAAAAATTCATGAATGAAACTAATAATCAATAAGTTCATACTTGCATTTGCTGTAATAAACCGAATTGAGGAATATTCCCCATTGTTGGTCATTTACACACAGGTACAGAAAACGCACATTCATGAAATAAATAAAATCAACTATTTTTCCTCATATTATTTTTTATAATACTCGATAAATAATTTATATTCTCTATGAATTGGTTTCAAATCGAAACATTGATTCACTATTCTAATAGTCTATATTCAAAAATTCATTATTGAATACATTTGTCATAATTTTCTGATTGTGAAGTAGGTAAGTTTTCTCGATATGTTTTCGAGATCTACAGAACTTTTCTGTATGAGGGAAATCGTCAAATAATAATAGTTATTTCATTTGATTGGACCAATCGGATGTGTTTTTTCGAATCACATACTCGTCCCTCCTTAGTATTTCGAATTAGTTTTCTTGTGAACTGCCAGTTTCCACGCATGCTGTTGAGTAAAAATATGGACCATCTATTCAATTAAGAGGCTGAGGAATTGGCCTTTACCTCAAAATGTATGATCAAATTAAAAGGTCTTGGAAGCCGTTCATACTATACTGAAAGAAGCTCAGAAAATGTTTCCTTCATCATTTGCCAAACTATTAATTACTTAATTTCTTTGTTTTTATGGAATTTCTCCATGGGTATATATACAAAGTATACTTATTTTTCGTTTTGAAATCCCTTGAAGGCCCCAACTAGGGTTACGAATGAACTCACGCTCAATAAGTATTTTCATTCAAATTTCTGGTGCTATTTCATCTTGATAAATTGTTATTAGAGTCACTATTCCAGTCATTTTCCCAGGGGAATTAATCGAAGACAATTGGAATCAGGATATCAGGCAGTTTGTCTTGTGAATGACCCAATTCTAACTGAATGCATCAGTACTGAAAATCCAGTGCAGGGCTATAACTTTTGCTGTTATCCCTCCTAGAAGGTCCATTTATGAAGGTCGTCCCACACCGTTGACAGTAGCAAACTTCAGAAAGTATGCTCAAAAATGTGTATCATCAACTGATGAACATGATCTGATGAGATGGGACTGGGGCAGTTTATGGAAAGGATGGATATAATGTTTACTTTAAATATATTACAGGAAATATTCACCACAAATATTGCAATGGTATATTATTTTCATGTGAAAATTACATCTGGGATAGTGGTCTTGGTTCATCAGGTTGTGGTCCATTTGGTCCATCTGGTCCATCAGGTCCGTGTGGTCCATCTGGTCCATCAGGTCCGTGTGGTCCATCTGGTCCATCAGGTCCGTGTGGTCCATCTGGTCCATCAGGTCCATCAGGTCCGTGTGGACCATCTGGTCCATCAGGTCCGTGTGGGCCATCTGGTCTATCAGGTTGTGGTCCATTTGGTCCATCAGGCTGTGGTCCTGGGAATGGTTGTGGTTGTCCGCTGAGACTCATCATTTGTGGTGGTCTTGGTTCATCAGGTTGTGGTCCATTTGGTCCATCTGGTCCGTGTGGTCCATCTGGTCCATCAGGTCCATCTGGTCCGTGTGGTCCATCTGGTCCATCAGGTCCATCAGGTCCATCAGGTCCATCAGGTCCATCAGGTCCGTGTGGTCCATCTGGTCCATCAGGTCCGTGTGGGCCATCTGGTCCATCAGGTCCGTGTGGTCCATCAGGTCCATCTGGTCCATCAGGTCCGTGTGGGCCATCTGGTCTATCAGGTTGTGGTTCATTTGGTCCATCAGGCTGTGGTCCTGGGAATGGTTGTGGTTGTCCGCTGAGACTCATCATTTGTGGTGGTCTTGGTTCATCAGGTTGTGGTCCATTTGGTCCATCTGGTCCATCAGGTCCGTGTGGTCCATCAGGTCCATCAGGTCCATCAGGTCCGTGTGGTCCATCAGGTCCATCAGGTCCGTGTGGTCCATCTGGTCCATCAGGTCCGTGTGGTCCATCTGGTCCATCAGGTCCATCAGGTCCATCAGGTCCGTGTGGGCCATCTGGTCTATCAGGTTGTGGTCCATTTGGTCCATCAGGCTGTGGTCCTGGGAATGGTTGTGGTTGTCCGCTGAGACTCATCATTTGTGGTGGTCTTGGTTCATCAGGTTGTGGTCCATTTGGTCCATCTGGTCCATCAGGTCCGTGTGGTCCATCTGGTCCATCAGGTCCGTGTGGTCCATCAGGTCCATCAGGTCCGTGTGGTCCATCTGGTCCATCAGGTCCGTGTGGTCCATCAGGTCCATCTGGTCCATCAGGTCCGTGTGGTCCATCAGGTCCATCTGGTCCATCAGGTCCGTGTGGGCCATCTGGTCTATCAGGTTGTGGTTCATTTGGTCCATCAGGCTGTGGTCCTGGGAATGGTTGTGGTTGTCCGCTGAGACTCATCATTTGTGGTGGTCTTGGTTCATCAGGTTGTGGTCCATTTGGTCCATCTGGTCCATCAGGTCCGTGTGGTCCATCAGGTCCGTGTGGTCCATCTGGTCCATCAGGTCCGTGTGGTCCATCTGGTCCATCAGGTCCATCAGGTCCATCAGGTCCATCAGGTCCATCAGGTCCATCAGGTCCGTGTGGACCATCTGGTCCATCAGGTCCGTGTGGGCCATCTGGTCTATCAGGTTGTGGTTCATTTGGTCCATCAGGCTGTGGTCCTGGGAATGGTTGTGGTTGTCCGCTGAGACTCATCATTTGTGGTGGTCTTGGTTCATCAGGTTGTGGTCCATTTGGTCCATCTGGTCCATCAGGTCCGTGTGGTCCATCAGGTCCATCAGGTCCGTGTGGTCCATCTGGTCCATCAGGTCCGTGTGGTCCATCTGGTCCATCAGGTCCATCAGGTCCGTGTGGACCATCTGGTCCATCAGGTCCGTGTGGGCCATCTGGTCTATCAGGTTGTGGTCCATTTGGTCCATCAGGCTGTGGTCCTGGGAATGGTTGTGGTTCTCCACTGAGACTCATCATTTGTGGTGGTCTTGGTTCATCAGGTTGTGGTCTATCAGGTCCATCAGGTCCATCAGGTCCGTGTGGTCCATCTGGTCCATCAGGTCCGTGTGGTCCATCTGGTCCATCAGGTCCGTGTGGTCCATCTGGTCCATCAGGTCCATCAGGTCCGTGTGGGCCATCTGGTCTATCAGGTTGTGGTCCATCTGGTCCATCAGGTCCGTGTGGTCCATCAGGCAATGGTTCATTTCTTCCTTTAGAAATTCTGTACGCGTTGAGCGGCTGAAAAAACAATATAAATCCCGCTATATATAATTCGTGGACAATGAATGAATGAATGCATGAATGAATAAATAAACGAATGAATGCATGAATGAATAAATAAACGAATGAATGAATGAGTTTGAGTAGGAGGGAATCCTAGCATACAAACATCACATTAATATCAAGTAATACATATACAAAAAAAATTATCTTGAAATTGAATGTAACACTTATTCAGACCCAAATATAATAGTAATATTTTGGAAATATGATTGAAAAATCATGAATACATAGAGAAATACAACGACCTATTTTTCAATATCTGTTGATTATTTTTCATGAAACCATTATGCTCCTTTTTCAATTACTGCTTCTACAATCACTGACTGTGCCGTAATTCCAATCGGAAAATAGAGTTTTCTATAAATTGTTATCGATTCATTGAACCAAGTGTGTCAGATAGGTTAATAACTATTGAATAATATTTATTATGTAACGCCTGAATAATTTCTCAATATCTTTTCGAGAAATTGATGGAGATATTTAAAAAGACAATTATGAAAAAATTTAGTGTCATAGTATAGGAACTGAAGGAGTTTGTTATTTTTTTAAACGATTGACTTGTTCACAATTTTATTTGTGTATATTATTCTGTACTAAATAATTCTCACGTACTGAATACGCGGGCTCATGAAAATAATTCGTGACCTGTAACTTCGTCATTTCAAAAATTACAAGAACAAAATAAATGGTTTGTAAAACAAATACCGGAAAATACACAATCGATCGTTTCAATTCATAGTGATATACTAATTCGTAATTATCGAATGAAAATTATTATCCATAATATATCCGATTTCATCGGAAGTTCAAAATCAATCTAAACACAGGACCTATTCAGTTGAAATCAAACAAATATTCGTGTTTAGTTTGAAATTATAGTAGATTATCTTGAATGTGCAGAAATTTGAATAACATTGGTGATGTTTTCTAGATTTTCCTCAAAGTTTAGTGTAGGTGCACGAAAGAAATTTTGTTTTACGTATAAGAGTACAATTCGATATTTGAAAATTCAAACATTAACTCATTGACAGATATTTGTAACATACAATTCGTTTCAAGATTTAAGTGAGTCCAGAATGACAAAGACATGTCAGTTAATAAAACCTATATAAATTCGATTCGAACAGCAAATTATAACAAACGAATCGATTTTTCGAAATATTTCAGTTGGAGAAAAAACTCACCTGTAGAGCCGACACCGCCAATAAGGCGACTAATACAAAGACAGATGCTCTCATGTTGATCGACTGTCTGATGTTCTGCACTGAATTTTGCTAGTATTTATACGAAAATATTGGACCCACTCGAAACCTGGTCAAGTGTTCTGTTGATATATCTTTCTGTTCTGATGATTATAAAATATCCTTATCTGAGACTCAATGTCAATGTAGAAATTTGAAATGAATATTTCCTTTCGTAAATTATGGATCAACTGAATATTTTTGTTTTTTCAAAATACTTTTAATTCACCATTTCTACTTTCTCGCGAACGAAGCTAAACAAGACAAAAATTATTATAGTATGGACTTTAAATTTCTAGAAAAACAACTACAAGGTATTCCACTGGGATATTGATTTCTATTATTATTATTTTATTTTATTTTTCTGCAACCGACTCAGAAGTTGTCCATTTTTGTTCTTAAATCTAGAAGGTGACGTTTCTCATACTGACACAACAAAGTGATTAATATGTATGTTGCTAGGCAACACTTTTAGTGCCTAGGAGATAAAGTGGGTTTTTTAAATCCTAGGATTTAATAATGAGGAACCTAATATCTACCTATAGATACAATCACTTCAGACAATTCATACTTTAGTATAATGTGACTAGACATATCAGACTAAAATACATCTTGGTTAATTCACTCGAAGATAGTATTTATTTCTAAACCTTCCTTCCTTCCTACTTCAATATGGGCTCAACCGTTTCGGTTATTTACCCAGGTACTTCGTATAGGGATGAGTTTGGAATTATATCCATCACCTCCTCCCTGTTGTGGTTTATATAATTTATCTATATTTTCTTCTTCTATTGGCTTATGCTTCTGACTCCTTTCGGTGCCTATTTTTCGATACTATTTTGGCTCCTTCATTCGACAAATCCGTTGTCAACCTGCCTGGTTACCGGTGTAGAGACACAGGAACCTGTTGTTTTTCTCTAATATTCACTTAGTTTAACATTTGTGGTTGACTGAGGTTCTTCTTCTTCTTCTATTCGATTTGAATGGCCTAAGTTACCAGGACTATCCAGCCAAGTACACGCAATATTTGATTATATA
Source organism: Chrysomela aeneicollis (assembly GCA_029955515.1). Classification (NCBI taxonomy): domain Eukaryota; kingdom Metazoa; phylum Arthropoda; class Insecta; order Coleoptera; family Chrysomelidae; genus Chrysomela; species Chrysomela aeneicollis. Next base: position 31,255,342 of record JARUHQ010000002.1, read on the forward strand.
ACCTCAATGGGGCCCACCTCAAAGTGGATCTGAGACTACCTCATACCCCACGAGGGTTCTATGATTACAATTTCCAATATATTGAATTTCACACATGTATTTTAACTTCGATACAGGTATGGCCCCCTTATCCGACAAATCCGTTGGTTGACTAAGGTTATGGTTGAAGGTTATAGTTCTTCTTCTTCTTTTTTTCCATTGGCCAAGTTTAGATTGACGTGAGCCACAATGGCGGTTAGCTTCACTCATATATTTCATTCGGCCGTATTCGCCGTATACTTTTAAGCTTATCTTAGGATTTGAGCTCGCTCAACAATACGGATATTGTATGATTTCAAAGCGAGCTTAAGTTAAGCTTAGCTTAAGAGTATACGGTGATTACGGCCGTAAACATTGATATATCTTTAAAATATTATATTGAAATATTAGATTCCATGCAGATAATATAACAAGAAAGCTCGATTGATATGTTTATTTTTTGATTAAGTTTTCCATGATTATTATTATATTTCCAAAATGAATAAAAACGCCTCAAGCTATAACTTCTTCATTATTCACCCAATTTCGAGAAATAAAAAAAATGATTAGTTGCAAAAAACTATATACTAGAACTTTAATATAATGGTATGTTATTCATGCATTTCATTTCAAATTTCAAAATCAAATGACAAATGATAGCAAACGAAATAATATTATACTTAGAACTTGACAGAAAAAAAAATTGGAATGCTTTCTTGACGCTGGGAACCAATCAGGTCTGCAATTTTTGCTGGACAGAGGTCATTTACCACTTTTGAAATAAGGGGGTGTTAATTATGCTAATCATGCTTCACATAATTATTTGCACGTGATATTTGAGAAATTGATCGTCCTCGTGATATTGTTGGGTTACAATCGAATTCAGAAGGACTATTATTCTAGTTCGAATGCTGTAAGAGTTTTGGACAAATATTCCATCATCATGTAAGTGCATGAACAAAGAGTATTGAGGTATATATCAAAATATGGACCAACATCAAAAATTTAGCGGTTGCGATTTTATTCCCATCTTAGGGTGAATAACTGTCGATTTGAGCTTTATGCTATGTTTCCAACTGCATGAATAAAGATTATTAAGTTGTCCTAGAGGACCTATGGAGTTTGACACCTTATTCAAAAACCTCACATATCTTTTACCATAGTACAGAATATATTTGTTGTGAATTCTAAAACTTTTCCTCTTCTATAAGAGATATTGATTGATTGATTGGTTGATTGATTTCCCCAAAAATAAATTCACTTTTTGAATTCGAGCATTCATATGGCCACTATAACGATTTTCTCATAGTTAGGTATACTTGTTGTTCAGACAGAAATTTCCCCATGAAAATATTTAGAGAATGTGGAATATTATCATTAAAAGTATCTTATCAGGAATTTGTAACATTAACTAGGAATGTATGAATAGGTAGATACTTGAAATATTTTTTGTACTCTCGAGTAGGTACATCAAGGACAACTGGAGATTTCATACAATCACGTATTTTCTGCTGATGTTGCGAAATAGTTGTTGGTAATTTTTAATAATAATCAATCTATCTTATTTTATCGGTAGAAATTTCTATTGAACGTAATAAATAATATGTATTCTCTATGTTTGCAGTGCAGCGAGATGATTGGACGAACCTTATAGGTATTTAGAATAATTATATCGATATACTTTTTTCATGATCATTCTATCCTTTTTCGTTAAATTCGGGAGTCCACGTATACCACAAGAAACTTCAGTTGTGTTATCACTTTTGTTTCGTTATTTCCTGACTATGAATAAATTTTTCTTGAAGTTGTGATGAAGTTTTTCTTGATGCCTATAACCTCAAAACAAATCAAATACCATCTTTACCATCTTTCGACTGGTTTGTACCTACGATATCTCGTGTGAAAAATTCTATAGTTTTTTTGTTGATTTAAGTTATACTGCCCATGGTAGATAATTATTGTTATGTTTATTTTTGCTGAGTGCATCAGAACTCGGGAAGATCGAACCCTCGCAAAGTTATGATGGTGCTTCGATAAAATCTTGAAAATTTTAACAATATCATAAAATTTTGGTCACACCTGTTTAGAGGCATTAATCCAGTGGCGTAGTGATTTTTTCAATAAAAAAATCGCTAATAAAAAAATCTCGATTTTCGACTGATAAAAAATATCGTAGTATGCCCTGAAAATTGGAATAAACATTTCAAATTTTGCCCCAAGATAGACCTTTTAGTACTTGAAATTTCAAATGAAAAATATTAAAATCTGTTTACAACTTCAAATTTTAGGGGGGTGTTTCCATTAAAAATGGGTCACACTGTATATATAAATATTGAATGTAACATTGTCAACTAAATATGTGAATAAACATTATTTTTATTATTATTATTATTATTATTTACATCATGGAAGCTAGTGGTTGGCCATTTCTTCTAATGAAACTTTGTAAGATGATTTCTGAACCTCAAATCTTATACCTGTATAGATGCAAGAATCTATAAACGGAATTAAATTAGTACGTTGCAATTATGAATCCATAATCAGGTGTCACGGAATATTTCATAAATATTACGACTTAATTTAGCTTATCCATAATAATGGATTGATTGGCATGTGTGTGATGTGAAATCTGAAACAAGATATGCATTTTGGAAAAAATCTATGTGATGATTTATCATAAAATAGATAAGATATAAATAGCTCATAAATTTCATGAATGATGCAATCTTGAAAATATGCGCGTATCGTAAATAAAACACTTCACAGTTTCATTAATTGAAATTCGAAACGAGCCAGATAATGTTGCCATGCAAAAAAAATATTCGAAGATGAAAATTTGGGAAAGTACCGTTTTGAATAATAGTTAGAACTCATAAAACATTGAGATATTCTGTTTACACGAAGTGTAGGTACTACATAACGCATGTCAGATAATTTTCTCTTACACGAGAGCTTTTTTTTTGTTGAAGTGAACTTGACATGTATCAATGAAAATTCTGTTGCATGGCAATTTAACGAAAAACACTACGGCCTAAAGGCCGATTCGGATTCATGCATTTCCATGCAGGGTTTTTGAAGCACGTGCGATTTACAGGCACATGCATTTCTGACGCTTGTGCCTGAAAAAGGCATGACATTTCACATATGTACATGTCTATCGCATTTCTTACCGGAGGTCATATTTTAATTGGTTTTTTCAGTATTGTAGGTTCAAGTGAATCTAAAATTTCATCTCGTTCATTTTCTCGAGATTAAAATCACAACAGAGAAAGGCGGGAATGTATTACAAACTTTACAAAATGATCGTCAAATTCAAAATTAATCAAATGTCAAATTCAAATAATAGTTATTTATGTATTAAGGGAATTATGAGGGCCTTAATTACCGATGGCAAAGTTTGCGTCCCGAGGGCCTCTGGCCCGAGGGACAGCAATTGCCAGAGGTTATTAAGGCTCTATAATTCCCGTGGTACAGATAATTTTATTTTTGACCGATTTTCATAACAATATGTCCATATTTAGAACGCAATAAATGTTTAAATTCATAACCTTTCTGGTATATTTGAATTAGGTAGCGTTGATTGTAGCATTGTTGGTTGTTGCTAGGTTGTCGCTATGTTACATGTTTATAAGCAAAATTTCTTTATCAATCAATGTTTTTCCGTTAAAAACGTGTTTATTTTTTATCACAAATCGACGATCTTTTTCTGATATAATGGAGGATATTTTAAAAAAAGCGGAAAAAGCAAGACAATCATTACTTCCATCGAAAAGTGAAGGCCTATATCAAAAAGAATACAACTCATATCTGAAGTGGCTGACACATTACATATAAACGTTTATAAGCATTTCTTGTATCATTTTCACCTGTAAAAGGTAAGAGGGAACCTTAATATCCCAAGGGAGTTATGACCCTCATTATAGATATCGTAACTATGACGATATAAGCTTATAATGTCACTGTCAGAAATAAATTCATTTATTTCAATTGATACTTCATTCAATTCACAGCTTAATCATTTTGAATAAAGATTTGATTTCATTCAGCCCACATTGCCCTCACTCTTGAAGTTTGCATGTGATGACTTCCAGAAGTTTATTGAAGGAATTGCATTCTTTTTGAGCATATCTCTTGGTTTAATTCTCCTTGATGGTCCCAAAGTAAAATCAAGGTTCTCATTACAAACAACAAGAGACACAACTACAGTTAAACCAGATCTTATTTGTTTGATTTAACCTGAAAGACATACCTTCGCATTCACTTGAGAAATCCAGTTCTATAGGAAGCTTACCTCAAACGTAAATGTTTGTGGTGATAAGTTTTCCTATTTTCAACGTGATCATCCATTTTTCACACAATCCTGAAAGGAAATTCAGGATTTTGTGCCAAAGGAACGATTTCTGTACGGTAGGAGGAACGCTGAAATACTGAACAAATCTTTGTCGATTTCGTCTTTACGACTTTTTGAACTTGCTGCATGTTTCAATAATATTAGTAACTAGCTGATAAGCACAAAACAAGTTCGAAAACTATTCAAAACAATTCAATTTCATTAAAAATAATACGAAAGCCTATGCTATACAATGCTGAATTGCTTTGTTGATCACCCTCGGAAGGCTTAGAAAATTTGACACCAGATGCCGCCCACTCCGTGATTTTCGCGAATTGGAAATATTTATTTATTTCTGTAGCATCGTTTAGCGGGAGGAGATAGGTGACCAACCGAACATTCTTGATACCTAGATTACAATCCTTCGAACTCTCCAACGATTACCAGCCGAGTAGTGCTTCGGATGACACTTTAAAAGCTAAGGTCTTCCTTACTCATTCAAGTCCTAGACTTACGAGGGTTGCTATGCAACTAAGTTGGCGGTTAAAAACACTTTTCAAAAACACTTTTCAAACACTTTCAAAATACGGTCTCAGAGCTGAATATGCATTCGAAACTGGATGAATCTGTTTTAAATGAAGCGTATAAGGAACTACGTACCGTGTGACTAAGCATGCCCACCAATTAATTATTACTGCAGAACCTATAAGGGAAATTTTTGTTTCATATCTTAAAACCATCTCTTATGAGTCGATACAGTTATGCTAAAAGATGATCGATATTTCGCGATTCTCGCGATGCTCGCGAATGTGCAGTAATTAAGTCTTGATCAAATAAATTTTTCGGCAACCGTCCGGAAAGTACGTACTTTCCAGACGATTTTTTTTTGAGAAAGTGGCATTTTTCCGGCCTAATCCGAGAAGTACGTACTTCCCGAACTAGGCCGGGAAGAATCACATCGTTGTTGTCATTGTAAATATGAAAATCTTGGTAGTATGGTTTTGATAAATGCAGTTGATCATTACCATAGCAGCAAAATAACGACTGACAGCTATCTGACATAAAATTAGCTAACATTCAAAAATTATCAGATGAAAACAATCAATGTGAAACGGAAACTTTACCTTCTTCTTCTGACTTCAACAAAAGGCACTTAAATATACCAAGCATTTCAAACAAATTGAATCCTTTCAATATTAACAATTGTTCTAATTTTAATATAAATATTGATATAAATAAGAATTGAAATGTTCGAAATTTTGTTCTAATAAAGAAATGTGTTTCTTTGTTATTTGTTATTTGTTGTTTGTTATTCTACACGGTTGCCGAAAAAATTGTGTACGCAACACGCCCGAAAACAGTTTTTTTGGACTCGCAGACTTCCAGTACTCGCTACGCTCGTCCTAGAATTTTGTCCACTCATCCAAAAAACAGTATTTTCCGGACTTGTTACGTAAATTACTATTTCAATGACCATCCGCAAACAAAAAGCATTCCCTGAAGCATTGTCGTTTTAAATGGAAACCTAGTAGGCTGCAGCTATAATATTGTCAGTTCAGTCAAGTCCCAAAACGTCTGCCAACTTGAGGTCGCTACTTTATAGAAGTCGTTCGATGCTCATTTGTGTCAGTTTTTTCGCCGTCAGCGATCCAATTTTAGGTTGAAATTATGTTCTTCTTTTTTTTTGACTTCAGCACATTTTATATGTATATGTCATAATCTGACATATTTTTACTTCTCTACATATTTTTACTCGAATAGGTCTAACACCAGTTTTTAGGAACAATAATAGGGCATATTCCAAGGAAAATTTTTGGTGGTACTCGCGTATTTTGGCCTTCCAGAACAAGAATCCGAAACGCTTGTTTCGTAAATATACACCCACCATTTGACATCTTAAAATTCTTCTACTAAAAACACAAAATTCGTCCTTCTTTCAATTAGATCACCACACACTATCACATTTACTTATCTTCAACACTTTTCAGCGAAAGAATTCAATATTTTTCAAAAAATGTACCGTTCTTCGGAAACACAAGACTTTGATCTGTCAACTTGACACTGTCACAAAGTTCAGGTCCCGTCATGCTCCCATCATGCTCGGTTCTCGATGGGTTTCGTAAAATTTTTGAATTTCTCCAAATATACTGTTTATTCTGCTGAAAATTGTTGAAAACAAGGAAATGTAAGTGTGTGTGGTGTTTTAGTTTAAAGACGGACTAATTTTTGTATGCTTTCTTCAGTGGATATGAATTACGCGTACATCATGTGGAGCAAAATATACAACTCAACGTAAGTGATTAAAATTGTATTAAGTATTGTACATTCGATATGCCAATACGTTCACTTGATGCCTCGCGTATTTGAATTTCTCATGATGTTTTTTTCTGTTTCCTGATCAATGAATCAATGATATCAAACAATTCTGTGCTTGGAACAGGAGCTTCGCTGTGCTAAAAGGAGCGCGTAATTCAAAATGTAAACAAAAACGTTAGGTTTTATGCAAGGTGGATATAGGATGGTGAAACAGCTCTTCAATTGTTTCTGCGAAAAACTTGTAGACCGTTTGAGAAGGTACTAATATTTCCACGACTTGAAAGAAGATGGCGGTAAGATCGATTATCGAAGAAGATTTCTGTTGCTTACGTATTTCTGTGGTTCACATCTGACAGACGTGTTTTGAAACGACATTAAAACAATAAATTTTCGATAAATCTTGAATGAATATTGATATTTTGACTCTTCCCAATCATTTTTCATCTAGAGCAGATGAAACTGATAAAAGTATGACAGATGCACAGTTTCTGTTTTACCGACACAAGGTATGTCGCCATCTCTGATAACTTCAGGAAATATTACTACGGTATGAAATCAAGTAGGCAAAGGTCTACAGTTTATTCTAGTGGTTGTTAATAGGAAGCTGTTTCACCATCCTATATCCATCTTGGTTTTATGCCTATAGTTTGACACTGAACGTTCAAAATAATTCACGGTTATTATGAGAAGATGTCTCTACCTTACAGAAGAAGTGACGTCATTGTTTCCAGTGAACAGACAATATTATACCGTCTACTAGGTGTTCATCATTTAGATCGACAATGCCTGAAGTTATAGACATCTCTCGAAGATGTTACCGGAAGCTTAGCTATACAAAAATGTGAAAGCTCATACGAATTCCAGCGAATGTTGAACATATATACGGGGAGCAGTTCCAACCCCTCGACGGTGTGATGATGAGATGAGAGGGTGGTAAGCTAGCACCCAGCTGTCGCTGATACGCTCCCCAGTTGGTATGTGAGACGAAAGAAGCTGTTCCCCCATTATTTCATCCTTCTTCATGTTTGCTGATATGTGTTGTGGGAGATAATATGTGCTAGCGATGTTTAGGTACTTACGATGGGAGTGATATTTCCTTAGTTGATTGCGATATACCACATGTTTTCAGCTGAAACAATTTCATTTTGTCGCATTTCAGTCGAAAACCACCAAAAATTACTCGGAGATGATTGTATTGGAAAATGATCAGTCCCAATCTTGAAAATCGAATTTTGATATGAGGAGCCTGATCATATCACATATGTATAGCGCATCTTATAGTATTAAGTCCGTGTCTGACGGTCAAACTATTTGATCAACTATAGAAGTGTGATGTCATCAATGACGTCACATCAAACATCAACTGAAATTAGATGAAAAAGTAAGGTAAGGGTTGTTTGTTGACACAAATAATCTAAACGTCAGAATACTTAGACTTCAGTTTTGGATTGTTGGAAATGTCTGCTGCTTGATATTGGACCGAGGGCAAATAACGTTCTTAAAAGATCTCTATAGAAGCAAAGAACTTTTGTATAAGATTTGACAAAAAGATTACCATAAGAGAGTTGAGGTGTCAGATGCATTGAATGATATTGCTAGTAATTCTCCCTTATTCCAAATAACTGGTAGGTGTTCTGAATCACTCGTCATCCTTTTAATTGAAAATAGGTACCTACAAGGCATTGTTCAATATTGTCCAAACACAGTTTAATATGGAACTGAGCTAGTTTCGATAATTATTTGGATCTACCAATCTGATTTCTTGAAAAATCATTGGTAGGACTCCTCTACGAATATTTCTTCATTGGAGCCATTGTCTTGTCCATATTTTTCGATTCTTCTTATTCACTGTTCCTGAAGGGGTGCGAACATACTATGGAAATAAATTTTTAGCGATTTTTGTGTATTATTTCTATCCATATGTTGTTGAAAATACGCGTTTTGATTTTGAGTGCAGATTTTTCTTCCGTTATGATCAATAAATTTTTGAAATATTTGAACAAACTTCTTCAAATCGTGTGAACACTAGTTCTGCACATTTCAAACATTTCAATCAAATGGACAGAAATGACGTCACGTCAAACAAATAGTTTGACCGTGAGACACGGACTTTAGAATGTTCTAAGTCCATTTTCCAGCATTTTGGAGGATTGCACCTCATTTTTCTTCTGAAAATCAGCTCGATCTATTTCCATATACGTAGTACATCAGGAAAAAATAAATTCAATAGAATGTCCATTGTTATTTTGAGTATTCGCAGAATTAAAATCAACCATATCCATTTTGAATCTATATCCTAATACTCAGAGTTTAGTGAGAAGCAAAACAGGGCATTTTTCTCAATTATTTAATTGTTGTATGCATTTATAGAAACGTAATTCGATATTCGAAAGTTATTTCAACTCATAGAAAAATTTCAATATATACTTCAAGCCCATTAGCTATACTGTTTATAATCTCTGGCTATACTTAATAAGAGTTTATGCTAAAATCACCAAATACTTTGGAATAGATATTCAAAAGTATCACAGATTATAAAAGATTTCTGGCAAATTTATTAACTTTCTTCCATGATAAAATACAATTTTAAGAAATAAAACACATTATACTCATTTCAATTTTTCCTGTGGATATTTCAGTGATGATTTCGAAAATTCACATCTAACAGAAATGTTACCGCAGGTATTTTCCAGAAGCATGAATGATCATTTATTGGATATTCGAATTATAAATCTATAGACCGAAAAAAAGGAATGAGAAAAAAGAATTTGAAAAATAAGACAGGACAGACGCGGGTTATAGGTAATAAAAGGTATTTAGAGATGAGAAAATTCAATAAGATTTGAACTAACAATATTTTGTTCAGTTCATGTTATCGATGAGTTTCGTTCTTTAGGAAGTCAATCTGAAACAATAAAAAAAACATTATATTGTTTCCCAATTATTGTTCTATATCCCATACCAATTACCAGTATAGATAGCAAATGGAATGGTTTGTTCTATAACCAAAACTATTTCTTGATATTATTCGATTGTCGAAATCATGATTCTGAAGATATATATATAAAGTTTCTAAACTTAATTTTCCATTTCTTCAGTTGATGTTTCTTGTTGACTTGAAACACATCAACGATGACTATTTTATGTTATATATTGCCACAAATCACATGCACAAATGAATAAAAGTACAATGAACAATGAAATTGTTCTTGAAACAAAATACATTTTACAGTTTAGATGAGTTTCTTAATCGTTGAATAGAAATCCTCTCTATTGTTTTTATCCCAACGGAGTCCATTGTTAGAGCCCGTTATCAATTTTTCCAGTTATAATTTTTAGTTAATAAAACTCAAATACACAAATATCATATTATGATGGTCTATATTCTGAAACTGTATGTTGTAGTAATCTTCATTTGTGAAAACGACATAGGAATATTTTCAATGTGATATTGTTTCTGCTTTCCCGACGCCTCTACAGGGGCTGAAATACTCTCTAAATATGTCTTAAAATTGTATATTTCATAACATGTAGTATCTCTGGGAAATCAAACTAATCTAATTTCTAATCTATATTATGCTAAACTGTTCCTTTAATTTTTTCTAAGTTCATAATTATACCGACATTAGGTACAACATTTCATCTAAAACAATAATTGTTTTAGCATATGTATTTCAATGTCTTGTGGCAAAAAGTTGATTCCATCCATATTCAAATCGGATAAATCTATTATCAGACAATTCATAAGTGAAATTCGTTATTTACTTACTTAATTGAGGCAATCATATATGGAACTCAACTGTGTTAGAAATGGAAAGCGACAAAAAATCTTCAAATCATGAAATTCTCAATGCCTACCTACATATGGGCATACCGAGGATCCGAATTTAGGTTGATGCTGTAGCAGGCTGTGAACCACTGTGAACGCACCAATGATTAATGATTTATTGTCAAGCTGCTCCTAGCTTTAGACACAGATTCTTTAGACTTGCCTTTGGGTCCTTGTCGGTTTTTCTCAGTTTGCCACCCCTGTATATGGGGCACTTGCATTGATCACGATCTTCGAAATGATTCACTGTATATTTTACGATGTTCCTGACGCGAGATTCAAATGAAGAATGCATGCAATATAAAAAAACAATTGAAATTATGTGGTCAAGTCAAACTTCAGTGTAGCTCACATTAAATCATAAAAAATTGCATTGTGAAACTTTTTCTCAACATCCACAATTTTATAAATTTGATAACTGAATATTGATTCACAATCAATTAGATATAGGTATGGGGCTTTAGTTGAAAAAACAACAATCGTTGACAAAATTGAGAAATGAGGGGTGGCATACTGATAATAAGTGAAGTCTTAAAAATAAATAAGTAGAGGAGATGGTTTGTTTGAAAAGTTATTGATGGGTATCCATCAGATCTTAGTTCAAAATATGAATTCAATATTTCGAGGTGGGTTAGAAGATATTCGGTCCGATTCTTTAAAAAGTGGTTAACACAGTGGATACATTAGTAACGTTGTTAACAACTACTTTTTTAACCACTTTAGATTTTCCACTATTCATATGTGGTATTCTTCAAATACGAAATTTATCAAGGTTGCTAATTTCTTACATTTCCACTCAGTGGTGAATAAATGCGGAAAAGTTAGTAACTCCTCTTCTTTTTTATTATAGTTTGCTGTTTTTCTGCAATTTCAACGTCAATCTAACCTCATTTTTTTTCTGTGTCCGGGACTGCCAAGTTTTTCGTGAATAATTGCAGGAATAATAATTATATGTTTTGTCAATGAACCTAGTGAGGTAGGTATAAATGTATCCTGGAATGCATATTATTACACAGGATCATTGCTCATTGATTCAGCTAGGTATCTAATTTTTCAGTATAGCAACACATTCTACCATGTTGAACATCATTGGTTCTATCAGAGACATAATTAACATTAATATTCTTGGTTTGTATAATTTCATAAGGCTCTATATAATTGGATGCTATCTGTTTCTTAAGCATATATATGTAGATATTTTTATGATATTTTTTTCAGTAAGAAGGTATAGGTTCTCAATAATATCGATTCTCCTACCATATAATTATTTCCTGAGCAACTCAAATGTAGACAACTGTGAGAAATTTCCTTTATAACTGCCTCTTCAAATATATATCACCTTTATGATGAATTATTATTTCATTTTCACCAGTAAAATCTGGTGGATAAATTAGTCACTTTATCAGTGGTAAACCAACGACAAGTTGTTAAATTTTTTTCCATTCTGACGTTAGAGAATTGAAGATTCGGAAAGTGATTCAAATAACAACTGACCTTCCTATTTGCCACCCAAATGACAGTTGTTGAGATAACCACTTCCTTAGAGAATCAGACCGATTGAAGAATTAATATCAGTTCTTCTGAAAAATTTTTACACAAAAATGTAGGTAAGTACCTATTTTCTTTGAGCCACATCAAAAATATTGGTAGACAATTCTGGACCACCTTTTATACAGGGTGTTTGAAGTGTGATTTTTGATTATCAAGGGGTGAAACTGATAAAACCTGAAAGGAATAAGTGGCAGGATTTTTTCGGGTATGAACATAACAATAGTTGGATGCCATCTACTTATTCGATACGGTGGTACTATGGATGTACCACCTCACCAAGAGTTATGTGGGACGACGGAGATATCCACAATAATATCTTAATTTTCATTTATTCCCATATTATGATATGGACGAAAGTATATTTTTTCAGGACATGAAAATTTTTTCGTGACGCACTGGTAAATTATTTCTTTTATTATATGTACCGCGAAGAGATACCTGACAAGAACAGGTGTATACCTCTTGAAATGGAATCCTCCTTTAACTTCTTTGTTTCTGAAGATATGAAGTAATGTTGAATAAAAAAGTTCAATGAAATTACTTGAATTTTGATGTACTTGCAGATATTTTTTGTTTTTTTCAAAATCAACACCAACTTTGGTTTTTCTGCTATGACGGTTGAGTTTTATCGTTTTGTTTTCAGTTTCAGAGCCCACCATGTTCATTTAGATTATGTGATATAAATGATATGCGTGAAGATATGAGACCATCAAATTTGGATCAAATTTGATCGTCAATAACTGCTACTTTCTAATATCAATAAAAGAAAGTTGAATTTTCGAATGTAATATTTTGTGACGAAAGTGAATAAATTATTATCCAGTATTTTCCTTATTAATATTTAATTTATGTGCTTTTTTTTAATCCAGTCGTAAATAAATTAGTATCGTTAGATTCGACAAAAAATCCTTTTTTCGGAAATATGGTTGCCATCTGAAAAATAATAGACACGAAAATGTAATGTTGCCAACTAGTCTTATTCCTATCTATCATACTAGTCACAAAAACTTTCCCATTGTAATTTTCTGACATCACATGAGGTCCTCAGATTAGTTTACGTCCGATCATGGCCACCTGGATGCAATATTAAAAGTGACTCTTAAAAAAATGAAGTAGGCTTAAAAACTTTTTAAAATGTCACATTTCGATCCAGAATTGTCTCAGAAATCAAAAACTGTTACAATATACAAGGTGTTCCATTTAAAAATTCAAAACCGGATAGGAAGTGACCGGAATGTTAAAAATATGCGAAAACTTTCCTCTTCACGTGCCATTCACCTATACCAAATCTCATTTTGATACACCTAATATTCTAGAAGTTATGACTTGTCTGATAGATTCGTTGACACCTGGTATATACATAAGTAGTGTTCAATTTGGAAAACCAAAGTTGGTGTCGAATTTGGGAAAATGAATGACCCCGTAAACAAGAAACATCTGTATATCAAAATTCAAGTTAGTTCATTCAACTTTTCTATTCGACACTAATTCAAATCTTTAAGAAAAAAAAAGTTGAAAGAGGTTCCATTTCAAGAGGTACACACTGATGATGGCTCAACAGTCGAAACGCTCTGAATTTGCAGCGAACTGAGATTCAAGCGTCCAACTCCTTTCCACCCATCAGAAGTTCGAAAGTTGGGCGAACCTCATTATAAAGTAATATTCTATGACGTTCGAAACTTCCAATTTCGGAAGTTGTCCCCGAATGTCGACGTTCTTAACGAGATTGTGGCCCGACGGTTCCGAAAACGATGTGGAGGGTATCAAACTCAAACTCAACCCGTCTCATTATCCTCGAGTTCGTATGCAGGGAGCCATCTGATCACTCGATAAAATATTACTATCATTTTTCATCCTCCTTCAGCAGCCTTTTGGTTGTCAGATAGACTTGATCATTGGGGATATTAAAAGAGCGGAATGATTGCGCATTTTCGTGGCATTGCATATTCCAATTTTTCTATATCGACGAAAGTTCTGAGAGGAATCTCGAACATTTCAGACGTGTGAGAGTAACACCATTAATAATTCAGAGAATGAGATGAAGCTTGTTGTAACTGGTTCATGGTCTCCAGAGTCATCGCACTTTGAGGATTCAAATTTCAACCAAAAAAGGTGTAATGTTCTCCTTTATTCGTTATTTTTTACGTCATACTGTTGAAATCTCCGAACAACAAACCCACTAGAATAGTAACACCTCAAATTGCCTGAAGCCAACATGAAATTCATATTCATATATATTTCCCCCACAGAGGTTGTCACTTCGTAACATTTCAAAGTGATAATCATCCCAAGACCAAACTTTTTCAAGGTTCCCAAATATATATAACCTTCTGTTGAGTCAAATGGGTGTATCAAAAGCTAATGTATTCAATATTCGTCATATAATACAGTGCCTCATTTATTTATAAGTGATTTATACATAGCACGTCTTTCTGAAGATTGCGACATTTTTTGGTGAATGCGCCAACGCCGCTACTTTCGTTCAACCGATAATCGACCGAACGCTGACAGTGACAGCGCGAAACGTATCGTTTTCAAATCAACTTTTGTTTGAAGTTTTGTGTGAAAATTTTAAAAGGATATTACTTGAAAACCATATTTATTCTGTTCGAATCGAATCGAATTCAAAGGATGGTGAAACGCTGTTAAATGTGTGAGAGACGATTTAAAAGTGGTGAACAGAACACAACATTCCACTGGTGAGTTAATCAGGGTCGTAACATTCATTGTTTGAACATTATTTACCCATCCTATATGCAAAACAATTTGTGGTAATTTGAAAATATTCTCGGGTTTCCCGATATGAAAAGTTAGTGAATATATGTAAAAATATGATCGGAAAAGAGAATACTTCTGGAAACGCAGAGTATGCTCGCATCATTTTACTACAAGTGATAAAATTGTTGGCCCAAGTGGTAAGAGTATTAGATAAGCCTATATTTAGTGGAATTGAAAAGTAATACAATAAAATGTTCGATGTTATATTTTTCGAATCTTTATATTACCAGAAGATAAACAATGTACTTAGACAGTGAATTGAATCTATTATCATCCGAGTAAAACATCCAAGATGTGTATTTTCAGAAAAAAATGACAAAATTGTTTTCATTAAGTTTTAGGAAGAATGGATATGATAGTTTTGTTAGTAGTTCAATTTACTCAAATTCAGACCCTTTCAAGGTAGCAAGACATTGGTACTGGGGAAATCTGTTGTTGCATTGTCACGCCACTGATGAAATCAGAAAAA
Organism: Chrysomela aeneicollis; assembly: GCA_029955515.1. NCBI lineage: Eukaryota > Metazoa > Arthropoda > Insecta > Coleoptera > Chrysomelidae > Chrysomela > Chrysomela aeneicollis. The sequence goes on from JARUHQ010000002.1 coordinate 31,270,633, forward strand.
ATATCAAATTTTGAAATTTCTCATTCAATTTTGAGTAAATATATCCAGACTTTTTATCAATCTAAATTTATAAATGCCCATGGACTACTCAAAAATAACTCAGCTTATCACAATACAATAAAATTACCTTTTTGATTTCTAATGTAGCAGGTATGTGAAGCTTTCCTTGAAGACCTTTGACCAAAATATAAGTTCAATATTCCAAGGTTGTCAGAAGATATTGAAGAAAAACATATATATTTATCGACCCTTCCAAAGGCGCATATCGCCCTATAGATAATTATCTAATATCGGTAAAAAGCATTGCATATTCGACTTTTTCTATCGACGAAAGTTCTGAGAGGAGTCTCGAACTTTCCAGATGTGTGAGAGTAACACCATCAATAATTCAGAGAATGGAATGAAGCATGTTGTAACTGGGTCGTGGTCTCAATTTTTCTTTAAAATAATTCGTCACTTTGATGGAATTAACAAAGCAAGGTATAATCATCGCCTATATCCGCTATTTTTACTCCACTGACAGAATCAGGAGAAATATCAATTTTCATAATTTCTCATTCAATTTTGAGTAATAATAATAACATTATTTATAAATCGAAAGTTATGAATGCACATGGCCTACCAAAAACAGCTCAGTTTATTGCAATATCATAAAATTACCAATTTGACAACATTACACAACATTAATAATTCAGAGAATGAGATGGAATATGATGTAACAGCAGGTTCGTGGTCTCGATTTTTTTCTAAAATAATTCGTCACTTTTTTGGAATTAACCTCTTGTGGATGGAAAGTGGTCCTGTTAACCACATCCCAATTTTTTGAGGTAGCAATTGGGGTCTCAATGAAATTGTGGGGTACTATATAAAACACACGAAATCTGCAATTTCCCCGCATTTTCGTGGCATTGCATATTCCAATTTTTCTATATCGGCGAAAGTTCTGTGACGATTCTCGAACTTCCACCTCTTGGTGGATGGAAAGCTTTGCTTTCATCAGCATATCGATACATTCAACAACTTGATGATGAATAAGTGGAAGATACTCTGACTGCTTGGTACGACAGGGTTATTTTTATCAGAAAAATCAAACGTAGCTACTATCACTGAAATATGAGTATCGTCATTCGCATCATATTATATTCTAGATGTAATGTTAAAGCGTTGTAACCGTCCTACCTTCGTCTCGTATTCTCGTGAACCTCTATAACAATAGACAGGAGCTTATTTTTACCTGTCTCAAATACTGGCTTCACACACATGTCATGATCATGATCCCACGCATTTGTTAGAGTTACATTTCTGTATCTACATCATATCGACTGCTAGTTAATCGTTGGGTCAGTCCTTTTTGTTGTTGATGTAATGTATCCGAACATACTCAACAGTATACAGTATGGTGGAAATGTATGGAATAAATTCATTATCTCTAACGTATATGAATTTTAAGGAAAATCCTGAGACAGGTCGATTTTTATTTTCAAACTCACATCTCTTAATAATAGCATTTTATTGCCCAACAGTTACCCATTTACAGGACAAATTATTTATAAGAAAGTTCAAAGTGTAGATACAACCATTTTGATGAATAAATTACAAGAGTATTCAAATATAGATGAAGGAAAGAGAAAAGAGAAAAAGAGAAAAAAAAAGAGGTGGAAGAATGAAAATACTACAATCTATACAATATAAAATAATAAAAAAATATTAAAAAATATAAAAAAATATAAACTATAAAGAAATAAAAACTGCTACATCTTACATAATGTTTTCATTCAGATATTGAATAGCCATATTTCCTATATAATTCAGTGTATCATGCAGAAATTTTATTAAAGTTTTCACACATGGTATATACATATAGGGGACTTCAAATATAAATTTGTCCTGGCTCTATTACAGTGAAACGTCTTAGTGTACCTAGTTCTAGAATTTGGAACAAAAAACTTCAATTGAGACAATATATTACTTGCATCAATTTGATAGTGCAATAATTTGTATAGAAAAATAATGCCAGCTTGATATACATACGGAGTATGTGACGTCATCCACGTAGTTGTGGTGACGTTATCGACTATTTTTTTAAATTGGAACATACCCCGTTTATTTATTTTTTTCGGAAGGTATATTCATTGTCTATCTGACGGTATACTAATAGGAAAATAAAGTAATACAGGGTGAGAAAAAATTATTAATTATTTTATATTTACAACGGAAATCGTTACAATAAATAATCAAATTCGGGACCTTCTGCAAGAATACAATGTAATTGACAGAAAACAAATCATTCTCGAACTTTGCTATCGTTTCTGAATATATTTGTGAAATATTCACTCGTATTTCGTTCTTTCAAATTATCTGATCTTTCCGGCATCTTACATAAACTTTGCTCTTCAGATAACCTCAGAGGAAAAAATCGAGAGGAGTTGAATCAGGAGATCTAGTTGGCCATTCGATTTACCCTCTCCGACCTATTTAGGTAATTATTGTGTACATTGATAGCATAATGAGGTTATAAATATAAAATATTTTTTTCCCACCCTGTATCACTTTATTTTCCTAATATTAGTATATGGTCAGATAGACAATGGATATACCTTCCAGAAAAAAATTAAACAGAGTGTCTTCCTATTCAAAAAATAATCGATGACGTCACCACAACTACGCGGATGACGTCACAAACTCCGTATGTATATCAAGTGATGTCAATATGAAAATAAAAATCAACCAGTCTCAGGATTTCCTTTAAAATTCATATGCGTTAGAGATAATGAATTTATTCCATAAATTTCCACCATACTGTATAAAAATCACGATTCTTTCAGACCATGAACTGATTATCTGGTATTCAGAATGTGTTTCACCTGATGAACATTGTTTGGAATCTACGGATTTCTCTGAAAGGTATAGTTCTATAACTTCTTTTCGTAGCATGCGTATAATTTGATAATAATAATTAGGTTAATTCCCGCAAAATGTCTATTCCACAAATGTTTGATTAGTTTTGACCCAACCTTATGTGATTTAGGTTACTGAAGCTGTTTTCGGATAAAACAAACATGTTTTTCAGTAAGGGAAGAGGAATAAAAATTCTATTTTTGTGTTTTCAATCCGGTTCTAAATATATGGGGTCCTCGTTGGATTCCAAGTACATTTTATCGATTAAATTTTTTGATGTCTTGTCAATTTGACCCATTTTATGGCACCACTGACAACTTTTTTCAAATTCCCGCCAAATCTGAGGTCAAGTGATATAAGTCGCAACGGATTTTTTAGTTGTCAGACATGCAGAATCAAACCGCCATTAGAGTTTTTCAGAAATATCATAATATCAATAATAATTATTTTCCCATAGTAGTCGACTTTATGGCGGACACTGTATATACCGGGTGATCAACATAGGGAAAAACTACACGGGTATCTTGATAACGGTATAGGAGGTATACGTATTTGGTTAAACGAGAGAGAGAGGTTGCACAATAATTATCTTCTTTCGTATCCGAGATATTTCAGAAAAATATAAATTTCGAAATATCGTTATTAGGTATTTATTTCTACTGCCGTTTTAGTAATTATCTAATGTCTCATTGCAACTTTTTGAGTTTAAAAAAATGGCAGTAACAAATTTCGACCCCAAGGTTTTTGAGAAAATCAACTTTGATTTTTCTTGTGGGTAGAAATAAAAATACACTCACTATAGTTTATATAACTAAAATATACCAATAGGTACGTATCTATCCAGCTCATTTTTATCTTTGTCAAAAAGATTGTACTTACTCTAAGCAAAATATTTTCAAAATTTGAAAAAATCAATGAAAGCACATTTTATAGTTAACATAAGATTCTTCATTTAATGAAATTGGTTGAACATGGTGTTATTTGAGTCGTGTGTACAGTGTTGCCAGGTGTGGCGCATTTGCGCTAAAGTGGCGCATTCGAAAATAAAATGGCGTTTTGATTTCAACACTATGCGCCGGGCGCTTAAAAGTGGCGCTTGGAAATTTCTTCAATCTTGTTTCTTCACTGGTGGGGCATCGTCAAATTTGAAAATTTGAATATGCCAAATGGCCAAATGGCCAAACGGCCAAACCAACAACGAGTCTGGAAGTTATTTCGGTTGATGAATGCTCCAAAACAGTGTTTTTTGAAAAAATGATATCAGCAAACTCCCAATCTATCAGAAATAATATAGTTACTCACTCTAATAGCTTATTCGCATTATTCGCATCAACTATCATCAATAGAACCTGGTATGATTATGATCATTGACGCGAAAAATAACACATTTGCATTGAAAAAGGATGCCAATGATTGACCCATAGATCTTACTGCTTTCGCTAGGCATCCTGTAGTAATTTTCAGGTCAAGAGGGGTCTGCAAGAAAGTAGGTACTACATGATCACGTGGTACAACACATGTATGGACAAAAATGAAAACGACCAATCAATGGCCTAGTACTTTCAACCCCTCCGGACCTACAAAAAGAGTAACCTGGATACCGGATCTAGCGTAAGCAATAAGATCTATGGATTGACCAATGTGAAACAATTGTTATCTATGAAACAATAAACAGTTTTAGTAAACGATGTAGAAATAAATCGCTGGAAAGACGATTCGAAGACCTTTAAAATGAGGTGAAGATGAAAAAATAGACAATTACGCCAACACTGATGGCTTGATGTCGATATCGTGTGATGGGCCTAGTATAGAAGAATACTTTTTTTTTCAAGATTTTTTCGAAGTTCATTTGTTTTCCAAATAATGAATTTATTTCATATAATAGCATTACACTGTATATGATTTTCCGTTAGCTGTTTTTTTTTTACTGAAAGGTGGCGCTTTTTGGCGCTTTTCAATGTTAATTAAAACTGGCGCATGTGACTTTGCAATACCTGGCAACACTGCGTGTGTACTCGAGATCCGATAGTTCCTTGTTTTCGAAATACAGTGTGCTGTAACTTTTCAAAAAAAATGGCACAAAACACAAAAATAACTACCTAACCAAACCATATGAAAACCATAATTTATTACTTCTGATCAGCGATACCATGGCGTAAAGAAAAGCTATCCAACGAAAATGTCCGTGTTTCATTATTACTTAGTGTGGTCGCATCATAACAAGCTTTATCAGTATTCAAATGGGACGATCGCAGGTAAGAGCGTGTTTGTCGATTGTCGACTGTCTCCGGCAGCTGACATGGCCACCTGGATGTTGGCTTGGCCCCGACACCGAAACCGCGCTGCGATATGCACCCACGCCACCTAGATTTTGCTGACGCACGACTGTTTCCTTCGCTGAGTGGATACTAGATGGAGATTGCTGATAATTAAATGGCACGTTGTTTTGTGCATTTGACCCTTCCCAGAATAGAAAGTTATCATATGGCGGATTTTGACATTTGACAGATTTAGGGAAAAATCTGGGGAAAAACTTGACACTTGTCAGTTGAGAAAATAAGTGGTCCATTTTGAAAATTGAATTGAATTGTGAAATCCACATTCTAGAATGATATCCTCTTTATTTGTGCCTTTCAATTCTAAGAAATATCTATATCGATATTTTGGGATTTGGATTCGTTTCCATTTCAATTCAATTTTGACATGGAACACTTATTTTCTCAACTGTCGAGTGTCAAGTTTTTCCCAAGATTTTTTAATTGACCCAGAATAGAAAGTTATCATGTCGGATTTTGACATTTGACAGATTTAGGGAAAAATCTGGGGAAAAACTTGACGCTTGACAGTTGAAAAAATAAGCGTTCCATGTCAAAATTGAATTAAAATGTGAATAATTCCAAATTCCAGAATAATTTTTTGTTGTGCCTTACAATTCTATAAAATATCTATATCGATATTCTGGAATTTGGATTTGTTTCCATTTCAATTCAATTTTGACATGGAACACTTATTTTGTCAACTGTCAAATTTTTCCCTAGATTTTTCTCTAAATCTGTCAAATATCAAAATATGCCGTGATAACTTTCTTTTCTGGAAAGGGTCAATTGATCAATCCCACGCAAAAAAGTTTGGTGGATATTCAAATGACGGCCTTTGACAGCTGTCACTTATTCTTGTGTTTCATGATCCGTGATATTACTTTTCAAATGGCAAACGGCTGTCATTCTCAATCCATTTTGATTATTTTAGTCTCATCAATATTCCATAAAATACATAAAATCTATAGCATTTTATTGTTCAATATCCTGTTGATGTCAACTGAACTTATATATTGTGTTTTAAAAGAAGCATTTCTTCAAACTTTCATTCTCCTTCATCAATTATTCTATCTTTCACAGATTTTTGACAATATTCAAATCCAAAGGAACATATATATAATTATGTTCCTTGAACATCATTTTACCTAAAATTGAAAAATAATATTGAGGTGTACTAGAATATTTTTTATCTACCTAGTTTTGTCGTAATTTCTAGATCAATTAAATATGCAAGATCTATGAATCCACAATTCTAACATAACATTGAAGTGGAATAAAAAATCAAAATGGATTGTAAATTCAGCTGTCCGACATTTAAAAAGTAAATCACAGGGCATAAAACACAAAAATCAGTGACAGCTATCAAAAGATGCAATTTGGCAGATGTCTGATGCTGTTGCTTTGCATGTTGAACAGAATTACAAAAAAATCAAATCACTGAAGTTTATATCTATAGCTATCTAAAAATTAATATGATAAATTTTTTGACAAGAATAAATACCTACATCATTAAAGATTAAAGTAGGAGAAGATCAATAATCAAAATTGAATTGAGCAGAAACATCCACTAGAAAAATACCAGGAAAAATTAGTATTTTAATGAGTCATTCAATTGCCCATCAGACCTAGACTGAATCAACTAAAAACACATTTACCTAGGTACTAGGTTAGATACTTCGCCATCATAATCATATATAACCCTGGTATATATACAGATGCAAAAAAATAGAATTGAACGTTTTCGATTGTTTTGTATTTCGAATTCATTCTCAATAATAATAAAAAACGTAATTTCACTGCACCCGCTATAAGTCACGCAACTTGGATTGTGTTTCAGAGAAATGCTCATATGCTCCATCTACTAGCAGTTGAAAATATTGAGAAAAGAGAAAAAACTGTTTCCGGATAACCTAATGGTGAAATAGAATAAGAAGAAGAAGAAGAAGGAATGATCAAGACGGACTGATCGGAATATCAACCAAGACTGGTTTGCAAGTTTTCCATCTTGAGTATTTTTTGCAGTTTCCATTTCCACGAACCCCTGTTGAGGGGCCATTAGCAATAAGCGGAACAATTGCTATGAAGGATTATTACGTATAACAAGGGTTGAAGCTATTTCTCAATCAACGGTATAAGTTAAATCAATGATTATATACACTGTTAAATATTCAATAAATTCTTGTAGTCTGTGGCTTCCAGCAACTTCCATAATGAGCAACTCCATCTAGTGGCGTATATAAATACTTTCAATATCATAACAGGTTCCTAACTAGAGATTGAGCTACTTCGAAGTTATGCTACTTTCTGATAGATGTCTCGATGAGGTTAATAGTTACTGAATTTAGATATTGTGTTATCGTAGTGTTATCTACATACAATGTATCTACTATCGTTCATTATGTACCTATTCAGATAACACTTAATTATCTCAGTTTTTTATTTCCGTTTACCCTTCTCATCATGGAGTCTTTTTCAACTGAACATCAAGAAAATGTATAAAGTATACTTATTTGCATAGCTCATTTCAAACAAAACTGCCCATCATTGTTAATTATTTAATGAGAATTTCTAAATCAAGAATTTTTCTGGTCAATTTTGTAACTAGAATGCACAATTTATGAATAGTTCTGATGAAAATGATGACATTTTATAATATTCAAATTCTTGACAATGAATGATACAGTTTTCAAAACAACATAAAACTGCTCATGCTTAGTATGTGAAGCCGACAATAGAAATATGCCGTCATAGGCAATCTCTTATACGATGGCACAACTTCAGCAAAGACTTCAGTAATAGTAAAGTAATATTGTAATCTTCTCAAGTTTGAATAAGATATATTAATTGGATTACCATATTTATTGAAGAAAGTACTGTTTCTGAATCACTCCATAACAGTAGCCATACCCCATACGAAGAAATCAATTTTAATTGTCGGTACATTAGAAAATATCCTAAGGTGTAAACTTATTATAAGTTCAATCTCTGCTGATAATTTGTTAGAACATCGTCCTTGGTAGTACACAGAGGAAAAACGCATCTCATCGAAACGTTGAGTGTCATAACATTAATGGTATATGGTATTCGTATAATAACGGTATTTTTTAAACTAAATACTGAATCGTATTAGATTTAACAAAAACGGAAATTCATCACCCCATCATGTAAAAATTCTATTTCAAAAGAATAGATAGGGTTATAACATGGAAGCACCCCTATTTAAAACATATTTTTAAACTGATCGTCATGATTTCATTTCATTAGATAAGTAGACACTTTGAAAGACCCCCAAAATTATATTCTTGGAGTCGAGTATTATTATTTTTAAATGATGACAGGAATTAAAAAATATATAGTAGCGATTTAAAATATATATAATCTGACTACTCCAAAAGTTACAAAATTGTTTGTGTCGAAATGCGTTCATCAATATAGAACAGTCAAGAAGGAAATTACATTAGAAAAATACAATTATTCTTCAAATTTCAACCATTTGTCGACTACGCCACTGAAATCAGAATAATATTTAACAAGATATTATTCAAATAATGTTATTCGTGAAAAATTATGGGAGAATCCAATTCTGTTGACTCCATTCGATTGAAGAATATGTTTCACAAAAGTGATTCCATTTTGAATGTGTTGCGATTACGTTGACATTTTAAGTTTCCATACACATACAGGATACTCAGTGTTTATGCTGGTAGATTCAACCAAACTAACAACTAAGAATTAACAAATAATGATGAGGAATTAACTTCCAGGAAAGTGTTTATTTACAATATAATATTAATAATTAAGAATCTGATGTTGAATGTTACATGATTGAGAGCTCAATGTCATTTCAAAGTGTTGACTTGATCAATATTATTAATCAAATGAGCCAAAAACCAAGAAACTCCAGATCCTGAAAACCATAACACCATTAGGAACAGATCAATATAGATGCCCGCCAAAAGTTAAAAGAATACAAATGATGGTATTCTAATCGTTTTGTGCGTTCTGTCCACAACATTTCTTAATTCTTATAATTATTGATATGTGACAGATGTAAATGCATCAACCTTCGTAGACGTTCTCGTGTATTCAACATTCTTAATTCTTAGTTGTTAATTTGATTTTTCAATATATATAAACCCAGCATTATCATTTAAAACTAAAAATATGACGAAAGTATATGAAAAAGTGTTCTACAATCTCTACTGCTCTCCATTTCTATGAGTTTAATCGATATTTAGGATGATTTCACTGATGCAAATGATTGCGACAGTGATGATTCTCGCATTTTTGCCACTTGCTCATTGTTGATCAGCTCTGATGTTGGTTGGCTTCATTTTCTTTCAGCTCTTTGAGAGGATTTGGACGACTCGATATGTATTGTCGCTCAGCCACGGCCTTCTTTATGAACAGGCCAGGAAGTAATTGACTTGGCAACGTCGATCTAGTCCCACCGCGCACGCTCGTTTGTACATCAATATTTGAATAATCGTGTCGGGATCTTTGTTTATCTCGTTGTTTTCGGTCGAATAATTGATATAATCTTATGAAATTTGGTGCAATATTTATGGAAGAATAAGGTTTTGTGAAGAAGAAAGTGTCGATATAATAATCAGTTATAATAAATTATGTTTTAATTGTGTGCAAGATGTTGAGTGTTTGTTAGAAGTGAGGTTATAGTGAATGAAAATGCCTAGGAAATTTTGCGTTCCTGAATGCAAGACTAATTATGTATCTACTCTGAAAAGGGAGAAAGCCAAGAGTACTTTCTCCTTTCCTAAGAATGAAAATTTTAGAAAAAATGGTTGAAATTGGCAACCGACCAAAAGTTATGCAGTATGCAGCGTTCATTTCGAACAGGGTGAGTTTATCAAATTTGTGAAAACTATTTCTCTAGAAGGTACCTTAAATGACACTCCTTGTTTACTGAGGTTGAGAGAAAATGCTGTCCCTTAAATTTTTCAAAATTTGCCACAGTATTTATCGACAACAAAATCCGTTCATAGAAAGAATCCAGAATGTAGACGACAAAATCGAATCCATGAGAATGAATTATTAGTGCAAAATTTTGAAAAATCTGACATTATTAATAGTAGGTATTGATAATTTATCAAACAGTTATTCCTTAAAGTTGACAATATCTGATTCCTGGAAGATTAAAATAACTGGTACAAAGATTGTATTCTTCACATTAATTCTGAAAATGCTCATTTGAAAATTGAAAATGAACTCATCATAGATAATGACCTCAATATCAACATTTTTGTAGAGGACAATGAGCTTGGTTTCGAAAAATTGAATTGGATTTTTAGTTCTGATAATTCAGAAATGATGTAGAATGTTTGAAAACGACTAAACAGGTCGTAGCTGCTAGTGCTATGCTGATATGATTTGAAAACACTGTGATTACTGTGAACTAAGTATCTCAATACCACACTATGTGTCTGTTCAAGAATTAAAACATGATAGATAAATTGAAATATTATGATTCGAATGACGGTCATCGCTGTGTGCATAGGCGAACGGGTAGGACTACGGATGCGGCACTTTGCGGTGTTGCCTTGTTTTGTTCCACAGGCCTGTTTGAAGAGGGCCGTGGCTCAGCACTTGTTTACACCAGCTTCTGCCTTCAGTTTTCAAATGAGTGCAGACTCTACCTTGTTGTTTCATTCGGTTCGTCGATGTAGAATATGAAAAATAAAAATCATTAAACGTTTCAGGCAATAAGTGAACTGATATCGATGCCATAAAGAGATAAAAGGAAATAGAAATCATAAAAGTTATCTCAAACAATCAAAGTATGATAATATAGCTGGAAAATTTTCGAAAGATGATAGTCAAATTATAAATGAACACTGAGAGATGTATGCCAATTTGGTCGGACTTTTACCGCTATAGAAAGAAAAATTCTTGCTGAGCAATTCCATATAAATTCACATTTTTTTTTCAACTTTCTGCCCGAAATGATTTGGAGGTTATATCTCACTAAAAAAATTTTTCATCGAGAGAAGTTCGGCAGGTCTCCTAATGCAAATTCAAATTTCCAGGACCATTGTGACTATTTTCGAAATTATGCTATTGCCTACCTATCGAACGTTTTGGGAATCCTCTTGCACAATCCACAACTGGTGCAATTATTCCTCTGATGGCTTTTGTTCAATAAATTATCACACGTCATTCGACTGGACGTCAACTTCCTTATATCCATCCTCCAGTGTAACAATCTACAAACTGAGATAACAATGAATTAATATTTTTCATACAGGGTGTCGAGAAATAGGTTGTAGGTAGATTGTAGAGCAAAAAATAGGACCAGCCGAGCAGTCTTCCATCCGTAAGATACCTGTAGAGACGAGCTTCTGATGTAAATATCTACAAAAGCCCGGATCTACAGGGTAGATCACGAATGTGCCTATTCATGATGGTTATAGTGGCATGCAAATAACTGTACCTACTTACTACATGAGTGATTATTCTTGAATTTTCCTCGAATAATGGGTGAACAATCAATAGTTCTCCAGTTGCTATATATCGCCAATACCTGAATATGGTACATTGTTTAATTAGGATGGAAAGTTACACTTTGTTTGACAAGCGGATTTTGCGACACATTTGATCCGAATGAAACATGGTATTTTTTTCTGCAACCAAAATAATTGATATCTCATTTTATGTGTAGAGTTTTCTTGATCAGAGATATTCGAGTGGAAGTATTGGAGGTTCATCATTTTATACAATATGATGAGATCATCTCAGATTCACCTCAAATGTGGTCTATAAGAAGTCAAAAAGAATGTGCTGGCCCAGAGGCCATATAAATAATATAAAGAAACATAACAGATCAGAATATGTTGTATTTGTAACTCTTGACGAATCCGGTTAATTCTACTTCCAATTGTTGTTTCAATATTGATTCAAAAAGTCAACTTTATCTCCTAGACACTAAAAGTGTTACTCAGAAACGTACATATTAATCATTATGTTGTGTCCGTATAAGACAAACGTCAACTTCTAGAGCCAATTTCAGAATAAAAAAGGACAACTTTTGAGTAGGTTGCAGAAAAAATAATGTAATTCTTTTTTTGTCAGCACTGATATAGATAAATAAAAATCAGTCAATCCAAACTGAATGAAGAGTCATCAACCTCGTGGTGTCCCATTTTATTCAGTTCTTGTAAGGTCGAGGCACCGAAAATAAATGATGATCTAAACCGACTCCAAGCACGTAATATTGCATTTTTCAGAAACGGCTTCAGGAAGAGTTGAGAACATTTCACAGAGAAGGTGGCATTCACCTTTAGTCAACATTAACTTTCAACAAAACTGCTAATAATCCCTAGGTTATGCTCGCTCATCTATCATCGAAAAAATCAGCACATCAATTTCGAAGAAAATAGATATACCGGGTGTAACAGGATCATGGTACACCCCCCGTATCTCCGTTAGTTTCAGAGGTGATTTATTGAAATTTGAGACATGCTATGAACATAATAAGCGTTACTTTTTGACCTACAAATGTTTTTTTTTCACTTCCGGTTTTGCCGGAAATGATACCAAAGCTCGATTTTTGAATGGAACACCCTGTATATCTTTATATTTTTGAAATCTGCATAATTTTCTGGATCCAATGATACCACATAAGTGACATTTCAAACGTCAAAGTTTTTTAAAATTTAATTTTTAGTTTTCCATTTAGGTGTACAATGATGGTTCCGATTTATTCAAATCGATCCGTATAATGCTAGAAAAATCTAAATCCCGTCAAAAATACTAAATTGCGTTTTTTATGAGCAAATAAAGTTCATCGTAGTCGATTTTGCGGTAAAACTCATTTTTTCAAATGGAACCATATTGGTACCGTGGTACCATTTATTAGTACTACCAATAAGGAATTTATTCATAGCTGGTAATAAAATGTGCGATAAATACAATGGAAATTACAGCTAAAACAAAATGAGAAAATGAAATTATTTAAAATTTTGACGTTTAAAATGTCACTTATTTGATATCATCGGATTCAGAAAATTTTGCAGATTTCAGAAATACAATAATATACAGAGTGTTCCATTCAAAAATCGATCCGGTTTCGCCAGAAGTGCAAAACATATCCCAAATTTCAATCAATTACCTTTGAAACTGATGGACATACGGGGGGTGTACCATGATCCTGTTACACCTGGTATTATGGGTAATAAGATAGTATATTATTGGATTTTAACGAATAACAGCATTTTTCCATTTATGGATATAAAGCATAGTGTAGGTATATTATTTTTAGTCATATTAGCAAAATCAGGAATTATATGAGTGCTATATTCAGATGAAAAAAATTCATGATATGAGACAGCTATGCTATAAAAACGGTCATGACTCAGAATCAATAGAAGACATCGAAAATAAGAAAATCCCCATTCTTGTATTAGATTTTTGAGAAAATCATGAATTATCTCATTCATTTCTTCCTAGGAAGGGATTGGTGCCGGTGAAATATGTCCAAACAAAATCAAAAAATGAACTGAAGAGCTTATATGAGAAATATTTCCAAAATCAGTCGTCCTAAGGAATTGTGAAGGAGTTTTGCTTGAAGGCAGTAATTTTTCAAAACTAAAAATCAATGTGGTATTTTTTTGCTGGTAATAATTGAAATTTAATCAGGCAGTCCTTTTTTCCATATCACAGAGAATTTTATACTAGTGAGGCAATTTAGTCGTCCAGTTATTGAAATATTAAATAAAACATAGACTACAAAACATTTTGCCCTGCGAATAATAATACAAGTGGCGGTACTATGTGCATATTATGATCTTTACCGACTAGTGATTTTTTCATCCTGTAATATCTTGGACAATATTTTTCACATTCATCATCGTCCTGCTTCAAGCTTTGTATTTCCTATTACAACGAAACTAAGGATTGAATATAATCATTTTCATTGATGTCAACATCATGAGTTTTGTTCATATTCTTACTGAAACCCCTAAGTTTGCATGCTAATAGAATCATTACTTTTGCGCATGACAATGCATTTACCATCAAAATAGAAAGAGAACTCGGAAAGCAAATTAAAAGTTCCCAAACAACTAAAATGGTTATGATTGCTACTCAGAACAAGAAATGAATGGGTGAAACTTGGGCTGACCATCAATACAAAGAAAGGAACCAATCAGCTATCCAAGGGAAAAATTCTTCTCTCCACTCAGCAGGTGTTCCATTATTGTATCCCTTCATTAGTATTCAGCAATTTTGCTATGGCATTCTTACTTCCTCAATAAACCTTTGTGTACCTGCTGCATCAATGCATGGCTCACTTTCATCTCTCGCACTTCCCGACATACAAATCCAACTAATCCCCATGCAATATACAAACAATTTCACAGAATATTCCAGGGGTGCAATAGAACTAACAGGTGCTGTTAATAAGGCACCCTTCAAAGTTTAACGAATATTTTAAAACAGGTAAACGTGCACACACTGAGAGGATACTTATCTGTAGAAATGGTCGACGTTCCACGTACAATTACTCGGTGACGTCGCGACGTCAAACAGACGCCGACGCCCATAACGCGTCTCTGCGAGATAGGGAGGCTGTGAGACGAAGAGGGGCGGGATCCTTGATCTGTCATGGATGGGGTGCCATTAAAACATGTCCTGATGCACCCCGTTGAGTAGTTCAATATATTTCATGTTATACATTATTATAAATTATCCAGAAAATGTTTTATTTCAAAAATTCACAATTTTTTTCCACGAACTTGCGATTTGTTATATCCCATCTCATATACAGTGCGATGTTAAAGTATATAATTTCAGCGTATTCTATTTTATTTGTTTCAATATGTTCTTATAGTTAGACATATCCTTTTGTATTTTCAACTCTTTCAATAATGTAATATTACCACTCCTTTTAACTTTACTTCAATCTGTTCTGAAATATTTTTATATTTTGATATATTTATTTTCACTCATCAACTGTGATTTTTTATCTTTGCTGAGATGTTCATTTCCAGAGAGTATTTCATTTTTAGTTTCACCAGTATTATGTATAATATCGCCAATATTGTTTAATCTAGATTTATGTTAATTTTTTCATCTTGAAACAAGTGTTTTACTAGAGAAAAAAATAGTCTATCCAATTAAAAATATCAAACATAGTTTGAAATGAATGTCTGGTAGACTACGAGCAGAAAACAACTACTTTCCTGGTAAAGACCACGCAGAACATTGAATTATATCTGTTCGTAGTCCATGCAACGATTCACACTGTGATGAGGGCCAATAAGCCCGAAACCGGTCTGTAGGTTGTTAGGCGTGCCTGTCTCGATGTGAATTTGTCACGTCTTAGGAAGAAAGAAACATTTGCGATCTGCATTCACAGTGTGAATCGTTGCATGGACTACGAACAGATATAATTCAATGTTCTGCGTGGTATTTACCAGGAAAGTAGTTGTTTTCTGCTCCTAGTCTACCAGACATTCATTTCAAACTATGTTTGATATTTTTAATTGGATAGACTATTTTTTTCTCTTGAAAATTTTTCCAATTTATGGCTAATCCATTTTTTCAAGTGTTTTACTCTTATTGAGACCGTTGGCATTCTTGTTTATTATTTCTCTCGCGAATAAATATCATTATTATTGTTATTTTCATCAATAATAAATTAATCATATTAAAAACCGTAGAAAGAACACACGCCAATTTTAATTTTTCAACAGCCATCAGACATCCCCTAAAAGTTTGTCACCCAATAGAAATTCATATAAGTGCATGAAATTGAATTCAATATTTTCAAATTTATAGAAGAAACTTTTGAACTGCAAAAATATACTACATAAAAGCTCGACAATATGTTTGCAGAAGATTTTCATTTTCAAAAAAAATCTTCGAGATGTAAAAAGTCAAAAATATTGAATCACCCTGTACATGCCATCGACATTGGATTTGGCGTTATGACGTAATCGACAATTTTTTTAATGCATAGGCGTCCTGAGACCCATCAATTGAAAGGTCTAATTATCAAAAAAATTATCTCTGCATGGTTAACCAAAACGGGCAAAACTGTTTGTTTATAAAAATCCTTCTTGAAATTTCATATTTTTCATTTATACAGTCTTAGTTGACATCTGGTATTCTTGGATGAAGTGGTTCAATACAAAATATATACCTACTGAATAATTTGAAAGTGATAAAAAGACAATTTCATAAAATAAAATAGGATCGAAATTTTCTCCTTATGATGACCTTTATGAAAAAGATTGAAAATTTGATTTTGTCCAATTGTTTAACTGTAGAATGAATTTATACAGGGTGTCCCAGAAATCTAATTCAAAATTGAAGCGGAAAAGTCAGTGGAACGGTTAATTTCACTCTGAATGGAATATTCTAAATTTAAATATTTTTTTCTGACCCCACAAATGACGTAAAAATACAATATAAGAGTGACATCGCGAAAGGTAGAAAGTTGGTTTTTCGTGATGTGGTCCCGGTGTATAGATTATAAGTGAGTTTATAAATTTTTGGAAAAGTCCTATTTATTTTTAGAGAAAAATCTTCCGTTGCAATTTGGCAACATGTTTAATCAAAAAATTAATTGATTCAGTTTTTGATATCATAATACATGAAGAATAATTATGTTACTTCAGAAAAATAGAATTGAAATTTCAAAAAAAAGGCCAGAGAAAAGAGTTGCTCAGTTTCCACTTTTATACATTTGTTCCAAATTTGGACCCTCTACTGTCACTTCGACTTTTTTCCTTTTTTTTTTATTTTTCTAATCTTTCGCTCTATCGATTCGAACGAAACATAATTCAAATTTCATAATTTTGATGTATATGAGACTTCAATATCATATCTTGTCCAGGAAATACCCATATTGGCCTGTTACCAGAAAATAAAAAAAATCATCTCCAGAAATTCGTCTTTTTGTTGCAAAGTTCATCTAGTTTTTTCATTTCATTGTTAAACTGATGTGAATTTTCAATGTATGGACTTTAATATGTCAGTAATCGAATAAACGAATTTCACTTCATTCTTATCACACTCCAGTTTCATTATTTTCCTTACCAATAATTCAGTTACAAACAAACCCGAAATATCATACTTTTCTGTAAACTAAACAATGACCTACAGTTTCATAACTATTCAAAAGACTTTCGTTCTAGCGATGTAAAATTTCGTGATTTTAAACAATACAAGACTAATGCAACAACTCGGGATAAAAATAGGTACTGATCAATTCGAAATAAAATTTTCACTTAGTAGCAGTTGAAGTGACAGTAGAGAGTCCAAATTTGGAACAAATGTATAAAATTGCAAACTGAGCCACTTTTTCCTCTGCCATTTTTCGAAATTTCCAAAAAAAAAATTGAGGATTTTCGAAAAAAGTCAAATTTTACAGGTTCAGAGTAGCACATGAAAAAATGAAAGTTGATGTATTTTACTCATTTTTCAAGCACAAACTAACTGCGAAGTCAAATTTTCTTTATATCCATATTAATAAAAAAAACTTCCATATGTCGCGAACTTTATGTCTGACACTGTATATCGATGATTCCATACATTTGATTGTACCGTTGAAATGGAAAAAAATAATACAGACGATATTATTATTATTATTAGATCGAATCCGATTTTGTTTCATGCCTCAGATGAAATCGACTTAAACAATTCCGGCTTGCGAACACCTCGCATTTGATCACCATTCCAACCAGTCATCGAATGGAAAGGGAGGAAATAAGTTGGTATTGATCGTCAGAAATGACGGCGTGGTTGACGGTTTAGTAAACGAATGCGACCCCCAATGCGCAGAAGAAGAGGGGCGAATAATGGCAAAACGAGTGCATCTTGTCATCGCCATTTGGTTATCCAGTCGACTGGCTAATGTGAATTGAGCCCCCAGTAGAATTGATTTTGAGTTTTGAAGTCCTGTGGGATGCATGAAGAACGTTGTTTTATTTCAAACTTCCGTTTTGGTCTGGTTTTATTTTCGGAAATGAAATTTTAACCCTTTCATTGTTTGAAAAGGATTCCGAAACATATCAAAATTGAAATATAGATTTTTTTGGATTTTTTGACTTCATCAGGAGAGTTTTTTGGCTGACAATTCAATTTATGCACTGAAAATGCCATATGTCGCGGTGTTATGTCATTATAATTCAAACAACTCAGATTTTTATTTCCATGCAAATTATATTATATTACGTCATCATCAGTGCATACCTGAAAGAAAGTATGATTTTGTTTAAGTAGAAAACATTCTTATCAATGTATGTTGAGATAAAAAAAATTGAAAACATTTTTTTGTATGGAGGTAAATCAATACTTACTTGTCAGGTATTACAAGAATTCCATAAAATCATAAAAGTATTCATTTGCTATAAAATGCTTTACATCAATAAAATACATTTGGTTTTCCCAACATTGAGAAATCTTTCACTTTTGTCATTATGACAGCGATAAAAGTTTGCCCTAACTTTTCCATTGCGACAAAACGGATCCTAACTTTCGAAAGTATGACAACCAGCATTGTAAACAAATTTTTCTATTTTGGTTGTATAATGAAGTCATTGTGCAACGCAAATGCGTGTCGAAATAGCCTCTATTTTGATACGCATTTTTTATTATTCAGAGATTGGTACAATCGAACTGTCAAATGAAAGTCAGAAGAGTTAGGCCCAGTTTACTTCTGAGCGATTTGAATATGGTGATATTAGCAGTGAAAAACTCAATGTTTTAATTGGTTAATTTCAATTCAGAGTGTAATTTGATTTGAATTGATCAATAAAAACAATAACAACATTGAATTTTTCACCGCTGGTATTGCAATAATCAAAATCGCTCAACTGTAAACTGGAATTTACGCTTGTGCGACAGATTTTAATTATTTCAATGTCATCATTGTTACCAATCGAATATGTTTCTGTTATTTATCGATATTAAATCCATTTTTTTCTTCAAATTAATTCAAAATAGAAAAAATTGCATATGACACACGTTTTACACACACGTGTGACGAAATAGCGTCTTATAAAACTTGAATCATAATGTACCATTTTAATGATGTTATGTCAATTTTTCTCAAACATGCATTGTAAGAAAAGTATCTAATTTGTATTCAATTTCAATTTCTCCACCATTTATGGTGGAGAAATTGAAAAAGCCATCCATCAATGATGATGTGCCTCGCAATAGTTTGAATTCAACTACATCAATTTTGCGACAATTTTCGATGTTTTGTTTAATTTGTTGATTTACATATTCATTAAATCGTCTTACCGAATTACAATCTAGTTTTTTTGAGTCGAAGTAAACTTACTAGTCTTATATACGGAATCGTAATTTCTTCAGAGGCCGTTTCTTTCGTTAAATTGTCAGGCAACAAAATTCTCATTGATACATGTCAAGTTTACTTGGACAAAAAAAACTCTCCTCGTGTAATTGATTATGAGTGAAAATTGAATGAAAAAAAAAAACATCAATTTATTGACTTCATCCTGGAATGG
This sequence comes from Chrysomela aeneicollis, assembly GCA_029955515.1. Lineage (NCBI taxonomy): Eukaryota > Metazoa > Arthropoda > Insecta > Coleoptera > Chrysomelidae > Chrysomela > Chrysomela aeneicollis. The sequence goes on from JARUHQ010000002.1 coordinate 31,290,344, forward strand.
CAACTCATTATATTTATTTTGAAAAACGCCAGCATAAAATTCCCTATAAATTAGGTACAAAATGTGTGATTCTATTATACAGGGTGAATGATACTTTTCTCCATATTATAGCCATGTATCCTAAAATGCACTCTTCAAGCTACAGCCTTTGCAAATTGTGAAAACGATACAGCATAATCTTGTTGGCCATGAAGAAATCTGTAAATATTGTTCTTTTTTTTTTATAAAACCAACCGTTTGCTGGAAAATCTTTATCAACGAAAGAGGATGCTTCATCGAAATTTGTATCATTGTTGACACTAATTTTTAGTTGTCAGTTTTCAGTGGGTTGATCATTTATTGTTATGATATTAATCTAGTTGGTGAAATATCAACAAAATAGTGGCTGTTTTTATTTTTCAAGAGTGTTTATGCTATGACATTGTATGATATTATGTGGATACTCGAATAACTGAAAGTCGTAGAAAAAAAATCATCTATTGTGCCAATCAAGGTCAAGAGTATGTTATTTTCCAATCATAATATAGTGTTATCTAACATCATTGTCACTTATGATTGGGAATATTTTATAATTACACTACGCAGATCAGCTAATATGAATTCTTTATTGCTTCAATGTACCTAATTTCTTCTTCCAGAGCGTGAAATAAATTCAATATTAGATCACAGTCACGTGCTACTTTGGGGGAAAAATGTATTCCGTTGAGTTTCATGTATGGTGTTCGAGGATGAATCGAAATAAAATGTAAATTCGATTTTCAGCCCGCAAACAATATCCGAAATACGGTTTCGAATATCCAATAAAATGCAGATGAAAACATATGACGTTCAATGGACGAAATGTATAAAGAACATTACGATATGGAGTCGAGCATTTTTCATACCAAAGTTATTTCGGAAGCCCTTTTCAGCTGTGGAATATCTTATTATAGATAAATTCATCTTTGAAGTTTTTTTCGATGGCACGACGACTTTAGAAAAAATGCACAATAAATTATCAGTCAAATACTCTGAAACCCAAGTTTGTCAAGGTGGCAACTATTTTCTGTTTCTATTTTTTCATTCAAAGTTGTGAATTTTTGAAAAATTTTCGAATCACAGATCTAAAATCGGATTGATTATGACTCCCTCTGCTGCTTTATTTTTGCTTCGATTGCTCTAAAAAATTCGAAAAAAAATTAATACCCATTTTAATTAATCAATACATATGGTGAGATTTTTGTATTGAACAACACGTTATATTGCAAGGATCTGAAGATGAACTTTGTCAGTGAATTTAGGGTCAGCCAATTTTCTATTTTAATAAAGTAATAACATAGTGAGTGACCTTCATTGTGTAACATCGCTGGAGATGCCGAATCGTTTCGCTTATTCTTCGACTCACTCTGTATAATCGATTCGAAAAAGTGGCTAAGGGTCATTGGTCATTGTATTTGAAAGTCTTGAATACCAACTACATACAAATCGAATTCTGAAATGTGTCCTTATATTATATATACTTTTCGTGTTATCACTATATATATCTACTCTCAATAGTTTTTAGAAATACAGAAATGGAACCGACACAAACGTTGTTAGATTTTCGAAAGTTTTTCCATTATTTTGGAATTCTAGTTGAGCTGGAACTGATGCAATTGCCAAGTTGATCAACTTCTTCCACTTGTATTCAGATCATGATGTATTGATTTCTGGACATTATATATACGCTTTTGGATTGTTTTATTTTATTTTGATATTTGAATGCATCGGTTTAAATTGATGAATGCAAAACAATGAAGCCTGCATGCTTAACATATTCAATCATAATATATACTCACTTGATATCCAATTTTAAACCAGCATCTTTGCAATAGGTATTTGAGCCATTTGAGGAACTAATTATATTAAGTTTGATATATAAGTCTTTACATTTCTCAAAATACCTTGAAAATCACTATCATCAACACACATCAACCCACGTTAGTAGGAACTAGAATGCCAACTGATCTCTGCAACATCAGTAGCGGATGCCAGAAGCTGTAAGGGAAAGCTGTCAAGATAAAATTTATGAGGCCATAAAGTCAAACTCCCTTGCACCCTGGCATTGTTCATCGTGCGAACGTGGATGTTGGTTGTGTAGGTATACAGAGGGTGAAAAAACTATACAAAATATCATGTTGGCAGTCAAGACTTGCAGTTTGTACCTATATGGAGTCTTTTTGGTCAGTTGTACCACAGATTACAGGTTCCTCAACGTTATCTTTGAGTGAAATTACGAGTAATGCCTGTATGATATTTTTCCTAAATCCTTATCCAAGTAGATGATGATGATTTTCTATATTATTCACTATGGAAACGACGTTATTATCCATTTTGTAACCTCGAGGGGCCGTACATATAACGAAAGATATAAGAAAAAAATTACGTGAAGTAACCTAACCTACTGGTGATGTTTTGACCTCATCTGAGAAAAAAGAGGTATTCTTGATGAGACACCCTGTATACAAGATCAGCATCTTCTGCCACCAGAAAATTCACGTCGTTTTGGAGTAATATCAATGACAAAATTTAAGATTTCGGGACAATTTTATTCATCCACCTGCTTCCTCAAGAAATTTCGGTTTTCATCACCTGCAATGGTAAGTAATAGAAAGATCAACAGATCACGAGGAAATTCTGATTTTCGTCAAGATCATACATAATGAGAAAATTCAGTTATGACAATAGCGATAAGTCGACAACCGAATCCTTCTCCTTCAAAATGTCATTGGGCCTTCCTCTACATAATATTTGGATATTTGGGAGATGAAGGGATTCAAAATAGAGAATGAAAGCTACAATAAGAAACGCCTGTACCTAGGGAATAGGGATACATATTTGATCGCCATCTATCAGCTCGTCTCCCTACTAGAGCAGTTCTTAAAAAAACGAACACTACTGCTCTGTCCTCACGATTCATGTGCTTATAGAAAATGCCACGTGATGACGCCACCTGTTTGAATTTCAGATAATAATTTTCAATGCACCTAGGAACACGAGTTTCGTATATTTTGATGTTGGAGTATGTGTGAAATTTAATTGTATAAATAAATGCATTCGTTTTATTACCACCGAAAAAAAATTCATTTGCACAAAAAATTATTGGTTGTTATTTATAATTCTCCGAGTGAAATAATTAATTAACCCAAAAATAGAAACACGTTTAACATGGGACAGTAACCTTCCTCCCACCAGTGAAAAATATCTATTGTTGTTAGTTTCCAGCACTTAATGAATGCTATTATCTAGTTATGCAAAACCTGTTTAAAAAAGTTACGTGTTAGCCCTCAGCAAACTTGATAAATATTTTTTTTTCAGATAACAAAGCTGATTTTTGTCTAGACCGATATGATATATCATGAAATACATTAAATTATTCTGGGAAATACCTGTCCTACCAATCGATGATCCAACAATGTCTCTCGATTTTGTAATTGTGTAAAAAACAAAGAGAAATCACAGAAATATTTGAAAAACCAATTACGTATCTCGACAACTAAGTTGTCATCTTCAGAATAATCGACTGCTATATATTGAAAAATCTACTCAAACTAGATTTTTAAACGTGACAATGACAGATTCCATGGTGTCTCATAAAAGGTAATCTGATTTTCATTATAGGAAAATGATTTCACTGCATTTTTTGGTCGATATCACATTCAAGAAAAATTTACAATATTTAAAAATCATAAAGAACTGATAGTATATATGATATATGGTATATATGATATGTATACATGATGCCGTGATAGAAATCTCTGTCATTTCTTGATGCTATAATTTCTTGATCAAAATATTATGGTTATATCATTCTCGTTTATTTTTTGTTTTCGGTATACTGAGAATTGAAAGAAAAATCGGAATCGGAGCTTTTCAGGTACCTATATTGCTGATTTTTTCTTTTAGTTTCAATTGAAAACTTTCCAAATTTTCATTTATCTATACATACAGCATATTCGAATAGTTATTACTTTGTTTGTTTTGTTGATTACATAGATTTCATTCCATCATTAAATTCTCATTCATCTCATCGTTATAAGAAACTTTTATATCTGCAAACCTATTATTATTATATGTATCTACTATTAACAAATTATGATGAGTTTGACAATGTCTTGCTTTACTTGTTCAGTCCTTCGAATAATGTCTCGTGTTATGAATGTGTGGAAAAAGTTGATATCAACTAAAAATGAGTGCATAAAGTAAGCTACTGTCTATTTGAAAGCAGAACACAAATCAATTATCGTGTTTTTGAACTATGAACTATTGTGCTATAAGTGCTGAAAAAATGAGTTTTCGTCTGCATAAGGAAATTTGGACTAAATGTTCACTAACTACCATTAGTGAAATGAGGAAAAGGACACAGAAGAGATTTGGTGAGTGAATGTATATAACAAAAAAAAGTACTGATTGTAGAATAGAAATAGCCTGTCGAATTTCATCAATATGGCTCCTAGGACCAAAAATAGGGTAGAAAGTTCGAATGAACATGACTCGAAAGATTACTCCTGAGGTACTCCATCGGCCTTCATGTAGGAGACTCCTGAGGATGGTATTTTCGAAACGCTATGTCAATAATAATTGCTAAGTGTATAGCTTCCGAAAAGTTTTTGTCAATGAAATTATTGCGCAGTATAGCTACTACTATGACGCGGTGCATAAATTGTGAGAGGTAACAATATTTTAAAATCGATTCTACTCGAAAATGACTCATCTGATCGATACAAAAAAAAATTAAATGATATCGAAATTTGCGCCACCCTATATTTTACACTCCCGAACGAAATTTCGAAATAATTTCTTATTCACCTCTTTCGACATGCATGGAAGTTGAGTTCTTGCATCTTGTAAGGCTCTCTTGGAACTGATTTTTTAACTTATGTCCATTCGAACTTTGTCACCTATTTTTGTAGAATCCGCTGCTAATGTTTGGCAGGCTAATTATGGAAGACCCTGTATGAACGAGGTCATATTATTTGGGACAAAAAACGAAAAATGTTCACATACCTGAACATGCGTCCGAAATCAAATCGTACAGTGTTTTCGAGTTAAAAAAACGATTTTTTTTAAATTATGAAACCAGTAGTGATGAAATTCATAATGTTTGTTGAAATCTCAATTGAGTACTCTCTGTACCTATTAAAGTTGATGAAGTATTGCCAGGGGCGGGAGATTTACATCATAAAGTTCGCTTTGAGGAATTGAAAACCATGTTCTAGTCTCATCATGTTTCCTACTGACAGGGGCGGACTGAGAGGCCGGGCCCGATGGGAGGTACATTCAGTGGAATTTTTGAAAAACTGCCAAAAAATTATTTCACATCATATGGTTGTCAAAAAGTAAACCTCGACAATTTCATGTTTGTGGATAGTTTTGTGAATTTTCAAATCTCCAAAGTTCAATCTTGTGGTACGTGATCGAGCAAAAAGTCTTCTTGACTGCTTCCTAAAATATGAGACCATTACAAGTGCAATGATTTGCAGAAAATATTTCTTTTTATACCACCAACACTAACATCAACATCTTCCTGTTCAAACAACACAAAATAAAAAAGTTATGAATAAGGTGCCTCTGACTTTCAACGGAAAGTTTGAAGTATAGGTTTATCACCATTGATGAAATTATCACTGCACTGGAATCAAACAAGAATTGTTTCAATTAGTTTACATCAGTTCTGTAAGAAATGAATATTTTGTTGTTTTCATATTTTGCATGAATGATTTGTACGCCAAGGCCAAATTTATAGAAATTTTTTAAATATATCCTGACGCTTTCAATTTCACAAGATCTCTTTCTGAATTGAAATTCATTTTGAATAGGCTGAGGAATACTCTCAGCCTCAAACTGAATGATTTCATGTTGATGAGCTGCAAAAAAGATATTTTGCCTCGAAAGCAATCATGTTTTCATTGACATCGTTTCAAGAAATATAATTTTTTGTCAATTGTTACAGTCTTATAGTTATTTATGTATTAAGGGAATTATGAGGGCCAGAGGCCCTCGGGACGCAAACTTTGCCATCGGTAATTGAGGCTCTATAATTCCCGTGGTACATAGATAATTTTATTTTTGACCGATTTTCATAACAATATGTCCATATTTAGAACGCAATAAATGTTTAAATTCATAACCTTTCTGGTATATTTGAATTAGGTAGCGTTGATTGTAGCATTGTTGGTTGTTGCTAGGTTGTCGCTATGTTACATGTTTATAAGCAAACTTTCTTTATCAATCAATGTTTTTCCGTTAAAAACGTGTTTATTTTTTACCACAAATCGACGATCTTTTTCTGATATAATGGAGGATATTATAAAAAAAGCGGAAAAAGCAAGACAATCATTACTTCCATCGAAAAGTGAAGCCCTATATCAAAAAGAATACAACTTCTATCTGAAGTGGCTGACACAGAGAAATGTTATGTCAAAAGATGCCAACGAAACTGTCTTTCTGGCATATTTTCAAGAACTGGTAAAGTATTTTCAGTATTTTCTGGTAGATTTGGTAATAATTGTATGTATTCGTTGCAGTCAGAAACGTTTAGCCCAAATTCGTTATGGACTAAATGGTCAATACTCAAATCGATGGTGACCATATATGAGAAAAGAGATATCACCAAGTTCAACGAACTAGAGGCTTTTTTCAAACGGAAAAGTAAGGGGTATAAGCCGAAAAAGTCTGCTGTCTTATCTCCTAAAGATGTCATCAAATTTCTAAAGGACGCCCCTAATGAAATTCATTTATTGCATAAGGTAATTTTTTTCTCATAATTTTATTTGTCGTTTGTTTATTTCGTTTTATTTGTTATAGGTTGTTCTAATTATGGGTTATTTTGGAGGATGCAGAACTCAGGAACTTCTAAATATGAGTATAGCAGATATAGAGGACCGGGATACTGTTATGGTAGTGAACGTACCGGAAAGTAAAACTGGTGTATCGAAGAAATTTACAGTTGTGGATGAAAGAGAGTTATCTGCTTTGCCTTTATTGAGATTTTATATGTCCTTGCGTCCTGAAGGTAGGTACAAAACGATTTTTTTTGAGCTTCCGACAAAATAAATGTACAACTCAGCCAATTGGAAAGAATATGTTTGGCAAAATTCCCAGCAAAATCGCAATGTATTTAGGATTGCCAAACCCACTAACCTATACGGGACATTGCCTTCGTCGCACTTCTGCTACTGCCCTAGCCAATGCAGGAGCAACTACGACAAACTTAAAAAGACACGGATGTTGGAGAAATCCCACGGTGGCAGAGGGGTATCTGGAGGACAGTATTGAATTGAGAAATAAAACGGCGCGTATGCTGTCTACTTTGCCATCAGAAGAGGCAGGCACCTCGACTGTAGTGAACAGCAACAGCACCACCCATAAAAAAGAAGAAATTGTTTCCAGCGGCGGAAGTAATTTTCAGGGAACATTTGAAAATTGTACATTTATTATTTGTAATGACGTGAATAAGGAAAATATGTCTTAGTTTTCATTACATATAAACGTTTATAAGCATTTCTTGTATCATTTTCACCTGTAAAAGGTAAGAGGGAGTTTTTGAACCTTAATATCCCAAGGGAGTTATGACCCTCATTATAGATATCGTAACTATGACGATATAAGCTTATAATGTCACTGTCAGAAATGAACAATATAACACGTATATTGCTCTTGAATAATAATACTATCACTTGGATATCTCAAAAATAATACCATCTCTAACACAATATTTATTTTTCAATTACATGTGATATTTTTCCCGAATAATTATAGTTGCCCCTTCCTACTTATAACGTCATATATACAGGTCCTTTCTTTTATCATGTGGTGCTATATTCCAAACCGTAGTAGATACAAATACGATTAAATAGGAAAAACTATTGTAGAATGCAGTAAGTTGGCCAGAAAAAAGCTACAGGGACTATCACCCTTTCCGAGTTATACAGGGAAAACTGAAAATGCTGTTTTTGGTTTGGAAGGGCGAGAGTCCCTGTAGATTTTTTTTGACCAACTCACTGCTCACCACAATAGTTACCTTTTTTCCTATTTAATCGTCTGTTTTATCTATTACGGTTTAGAATATAACAATGTTCCCACATGATAAAAGATACGGTCTGTATAGATAAGAAAACTGACGAATCTACAATATTTTTGAAATAGAAAAATAAGTTTACAGCTCTTCCTCGTGAAAATGTTTTATTGCTAGATGTTCAAATTTGTGTTCTGGAAAATCCTCCGCATGATAAAAGAAAACAAAAACCATTTATATTCTGAACCCTTTGGTAGGTATATAGGTATAGGTTCTTGTGAATGGCTACCCTCAATGTGTCTATTGTGACTAACCCCAAGGTTACATAAGGATTCCACCTGTTATCCGCAGTTCTTCCTATGCTAATAAGGCATCGGTTGAAAGAGGTGAGGTTTCTTTGAATTGATATTTGACTCAGAATTTGTGTACCTGATACGAAAATGTTCAATGTATTAAGCTGTCAGCATTCTCATTGGAATGCTTGGATCATTTCTACCATGTTTGTGCGCTAAACTCCTTGGATATTGTTTATTTCTTAATTTTTTAATCAATCTTGAATCTATGAAACACTCTTCATTAAGTTCCGATTCCTCCTCAAATACTTGAATTTTCAACTCATCAAAGTATTCTGCTTCGTCCCTTGCGTATTCTTCTGGCGACATAAACACATCAGACATACGAGACAAGACAAGGATTTCCAAATAATGACTTTTGGCTATGAATATGATTATTCTTCGTATTTGTGTCTAATTACAAACTCCTGATATGATCAGTCGGTAATATTGCATGAAATATTTCGACTAGATTATATTATGGAAACTAGCTTTGCTTAACTTTCACTGCGCACTCGTTAATAGGTGTCCATCAAGTAAAACATAAGAGAGATAAAAACCGGCATCAATACTCGAAATTATACTGATGATATGGAAAGCAGAATGCCATGTTGAGTTACTAGAGACATCAAAACAGATGGGTACAAAGTTTTGCTTCTTTTTTCTCATCGAATCCATTTCTTCAATCAAATTGAAATGAAACCGCAATAGAGAATGATTTTTCATGTAGAAAAAAAATTATTAAAGGGGGTACCCGTGCAACTTTTTCTAATCGCCATAACTTCCGAACGGATGGACCGATTTTTTCGCAAATCGCTAGGAAATAATATTGACAAATTTTCTTAAGGGTAAAGTCAAGATTTCCTAACTGTAAGGAAATGATATTTTTCTATTTTGGTTGTATAATGAAGTCATTGTGCAACGCAAATGCGTGTCGAAATAGCCTCTATTTCGATACGCATTTTTTATTATTCGGAGATTGGTACAATCGAACTGTCAAATGAAAGTCAGAAACAGTTAGGCCCAGTTTACTTCTGAGCGATTTGGATTTGGTGATATTAGAAGTGAAAAACTTAATGTATCAATTGGTAAATTTCAATTCAAAGTGTAATTTGATTTAAATTGAGCAATAAAAACAATAACAACATTGAATTTTTCACCGCTGGTATTGCATTAATCAAAATCGCTCAACTGTAAACTATAGGCTTTACGCTTGTGCGTTAAATTTTAATTATTTCAATGTCATCATTGTTACCAATCGAAGATGTTTCTTTTATTTAACGATATTAAATCCATTGTTTTCTTCAAATCAATTCAAAATAGAAAAAATTGCATATGACACACATTTTATAAGACACGTTGTCGCACTTGTTCACTTGGAGCACTCCTCGCAATCGCTCGTCGTACTCCAAACAACGCGTGCGACAAAATAGCGTCTTATAAAATTTGTATCATAAAACACTATTCCACAATGTTTTGTTTTCGAAAACACCAGCAATTAAATTTAAATGCATCAAGTTTGACAATTCAAAAACGTTTCCATAGTAACGTATCCAATTTTATTACAAATTTCAAAGCATTTGTAAGTAAAATAATTCGCAGTTCAGAATTAATTAATATCTGTCGATTTTTAAACTCTATGTTGCCATCTTCACAGTCGTTCAGGAATGTTAGGGTTTTTCTACTTGGTAAACAATGTACTATTGCATCTTTTTTGTCCTAGAGAATGCAGTTGTTTCATCGAAAAGACCAAAATAGTAAAATAAGTTTTTTTATCGCCCGAATTCTTAAATTGCTATACTATCAAAAACATTTTTCGTTTATCTTTTGTGCATCGACTGAAATATTATGATCTACTGGGTGAACTGAAAATATACCTATACAAACTTTGAGAGGTATAATTCGACATGAAATCAAAACAAACATTTTTTGTTTTGTAAACAAATCAACGCAACTGAGCCATTTGGTGGCATCATAACATTAATTTATTGCTGATTTGCACCTTACTCACGGTGCAACACAGTACATACAGGGTGTCCCAAAACACGGGTCCAAAAATGGCCCCCTATGGAGTTATATAGCCATTTAAAAGTGGGCCGGAGATGAACGTTTTTTGTAAATATTTTCGAAACCCTTCGAGATGAAATAACAAAATTTTGTCCATATATACCTAACTTTTTATGTCCAATTCAAAAATGTTCTGAATATTCAGATATTTTGTCCTGGGGCGTGAGAAACGAGAGGTGCTAGGGATACTTTATCCCCCAACTTTTTCGCCAGTTTGATCAGAAAATATAAAAATGTAAGCATTTTCACATAAAAATGGTATACATGTTTAGTTTGGATAGTATTCACCATTTTCGAGATAAGTCAAAACATTAGAGATAGATATTAAAAGAAGGGATGTTATCTAGCACACTATAATTTTCAAGTAAACTCGGACTTTTGAAAAAAAAACTAGAAAAAATAGGTTATGATGTTTATTGACAATGTTGGTAACAAAAGATACAAGAATAAAACAAATTACCATTGGCTACCATCATAAATTTCCAAAGTGATTTTCATTACAATGAAAAAAAATTGAATTGATCGTGTCATGAATATTTAGGAGTTAAGCAACATAATTTTGAGATCGAATTAGGTATCTCGAAAAAATGTTTAGCTTTCCACATTTTTTTATCGAACTATCGCAAAATGCATACATAAAAAAGTTGGGGGGAAAAGTACACCTAGTAACTTCCGTTTCACACGCCCCTGACAAAATTTAATCATTCCAAAGATTTTTGGATTGGGCATAGAATGTATATGGACAAAATTTGGTTATTTCGTCTCAAATGGTTTCGAAAATATTTACAATAAACCTTCATATCGGGCTAACCTTCAGAGGTTTTCTATGATGCCTATATTATAATTTTAAGGATGTTCATCCAGAAACAAAAATCCTGAAGATTTTCCTCGTCGATTGGGTTTTTCCCAAGAGTTTTTGGGTTACATCGAACCTGATTTCAGATATTCTGATAGCTCTCATGCTGCATCGTTTCAACGCAGAATGTTCACTTGTTCACTAGAGCTCCAATAAGTATTGCTGTAATTTTTTTCGGAAAGAGATATTTTTCCAAAAAATATTCGTGTTAATCGTGTTCGAGAAAGAATTTTCTGTAGTTAATCCTTTAGTATAATCAAGGATTTAATTGAAGCTATAGAGTGGTATTCGGTAAGAAAATTTCACACCAAGACTACAGTTTAGATTTCGCTAAATATAAAACAAAATACCAACCTTAGTTACGCAAAATAACCAAAAGGTAGATGCAGGTAGTTCAAACCATTATTCTTGACTAACTTTATTCCACCAAAGTTGGTAGAAGTAGGTATAGTTTCTTACCAGAAACTCGAAGTGGTACTTAATATCTGCGAAGTTAAATACGAATATCAATTAACTTATAAGCATCAAACAATTTCTAGTGATGTAATACTATGCTTCTTTTCCAAAGGAACAGAGAAAAATTTCCGGAAATTGTTCTAGTTGCTATGGCAACGATACGAAATATAGGTCTGCAATTTTCAGCAAAATATTTCGCCAGTTTCAACATGACCAGGTGTATCTTATGATTTCTCAAAGTTTGTCGTTATGTTTCAGTGAAATTCTGTATCTTCCGGTGCATGGGCGCCGAAACTTGTATATTCCAAGAGGGGCAAAATAAATCGAAATAAAATGACATTATTTAATATTGTTCATATAAAATATTGGAAAGTAACAAATTGAAAATATAACGAATTATTGTCTAACTTATATTATAACAACAATCGCAATGTCAAACGAAAAACTGTTGTCAGGTACCGAGTCAGGTACATACATACATAATACATGTCCAACAATTTTTTATGAAAATGTTTGTTTGTACCCATGTATTTGGTCCTCATCAGGAATTCGAATTTGATAATAAAGTCATAAACAAACCAGCACTTTTCGAGATGATCCATGCCAAAATTCGAAATTTCACCGTCTTGAACTATCAACTTCTCTGTAAGTATTGTATATTCACTATGCTTTTTATCTAAGGAATTACATATAATTTTCCTCTTTTTTCACCATCTAGGCTACATAACAACGGCCATTTAGAGGAACTCTGGGCAAATACTGTAGATGTCATATAGTTAACTCCTAGTAAAACCACTCAGTAGCCTGTTTTCTACCTTCAATACATCTCAAAAAGAAAGATATCAGTAAAAGAAGGTGATATTTCGAACTTTGGCATGGATAATCGTCAAAACAAGTAGTTTGTTCACGATTTCATTATCAAATTCGGATTCATGAGGTAAAAATACATGGGTACAAACGAAAACGTTCAGTTAAAAATGCATTATGAGTGCAAAATTACCAATGGTTGCCCAATTTGAGTGTAATCTCAGGGGGGGCGTTGCCCGCCCTGGTGATTCCCAGAGGGGGCATGGGCCCCAGTGCCCCCGTGTGATCGGCGCCTATGTTCCGGTGTCTTTGTCCTGGCATAAACAGTTAATGACAACTAAGATTGCTCTTCCGGCTTAGGACGTATACGTTTGTTCGATTCGGCTTATTTCGAAATCCATTTGACTTTCCTGATGAAAACAAAGAATTAGTACCTACTTATATCGGTAGGAAACTTGACTTTAGAGGTAACTCACTTGACCATTATGGATTAAGAAGAGGGGCTATACTTTAATCGGTTCTGAAGATATTCCAAATGCCTACCACGATTATGTGAGTATAATTTAAGAAATTGTATTTTTTACTGGAAAAAATTGTACCTCTATATTTAAATCTCCAGAACATCTACTTTTTAAAATTGAACTACGCCCCTGTAGATAAACTCAAAACGTTGAGGTACACCACCCATAGTATAGTATAGTTGTTGTGCCAAACTGGAGGTTACACAGTTTGTTTTGAAAATCTTCCAAGGGTTCAGTTTATTTGTTGATTATATTTTGTTGTGTCTATTTATTTTGATGCTTTCATGAATTTTACTGGAATATGAGAATAAACTTGTTATCTTTCGCTATGGTGGATTTACAATCTATTGTGATTCAAGTATCTGTCCAGTTGATAAGCGAGTATTTTGGCGAACATAAAATCAAAGACACACAATAAACTTATTTACCTACTCGATAAAATATAGTCTTATTGTTCTTATCTATACTTGGAGGTCGGATAGGATAGTTCTTTACTATAAACATCAAGAACTTGGTAAATATTTAGTTCAGGAAAATGTAAGCCTCATGGTTATTGCAGTCTTTTTTTTTCCACTATTTGTAGCTGAAATTGAAGACTATTTTCGATCACACGGCTCAACACGACTCAACATTGATTATTATCTATCTAACTGCAGTTAGAAATATAACTATTGATTTCCTCATCCATTGAAATATCAAGTGCCATCAGTGGCTTACTCAAAAAAATTTGTCGATTTTCTTTAAAGACTACCTTCCTGTATATTTATTAAATTTGTATGACACGTTTCTAATGCATATTCACGGTAGTTAATTGCCCTACGAATTTCAGAGCGGTACCTATCAAGGATTTTGAAATATTCAACATAATCTGAAAATAAAATTATTCTTCATCGCCCTCTCAAGGCTCAACGGTGTATTTTCGTATAGAGGTAAAATAATTTCAATTGGCTTATTTTGGTCTCTACTTCATTCTGTGGAATTTATGGTACATTGTTCTAGGACACCTTGTATTTGTGCTCACGAGGGTGAAAAAGTACTCTGCTGTCTGCCACGTCAAAGCAACCGTCAGATCCTTCTGCCTTAAAAGATATGTGCTTCTAGTACTATTAGAGGATAACAAATAAAAATTTCAAAATTCCTAAATTTGAGTTCATAAAATGATATATTTAGACATGCCAAAACGGCAGCCGTCCTAAAATACATCTTTAGTTCATCAAATTAACATATCTGACACACCTGTGCGACGCTGAGCCTACCGCTACTGGGGATAACCCACCAGTCACCAGTGTTGCCAACATAAAATCTCAAAAATCTCAAAATGGCTTCTTTGCAAACACCAGAAAATCACAATACCTGGTTAAATGAAAAAAATGCGCCGCAGGCAAACATTTTTGAAAATCAAGTGGTTTTCTGGTGGTTTACTACGATTGAAACCACTAGATTAACACCAGATCATAGCTAGTTCTATTGGTAAAACTGGAGCGCAATCGGTGTTTAAGTTTCTGCTTTCGAAAACGGTACTATTTATGTCAAACTAAAATCTATGCTCAGCATGAAACATGAGACATGAGAGCTCAACATGACGTTGACGAATATATCGAAATCGTGATCCGTGTCATGCGCATGCGTCAACTGTCAATTAGTAGTGAAATCTGTGGCAGAAATCAAATATGGAAGAAATCTTAGAAATCACCAGATTTCCACATGTGTTATGAAAAATTCACAAAAATAACCACCAGTCACTAGATTCAATTTCTTGTCACAAAACGATAACTCAAACCAGCAGTTTTGGTGTAAAATCCACTAAGACGGCAACACTGCCAGTCACCTCATGCTCAGTAGGTAGAACTGATTCACTGAGGGCCGGTTTATCAATGCAGGGTTAGGTTAATATAACCCAAGGTTAACAGCTAACTCTGGGATAAAATGTTTATTTCTGACAGTGACATTATAAGCTTATATCGTCATAGTTACGATATCTATAATGAGGGTCATAACTCCCTTGGGATATTAAGGTTCAAAAACTCCCTCTTACCTTTTACAGGTGAAAATGATACAAGAAATGCTTATAAACGTTTATATGTAATGAAAACTAAGGCATATTTTCCTTATTCACGTCATTACAAATAATAAATGTACATAATATAATAATATAATAATGTAATATGCCAGAAAGACAGTTTCGTTGGCATCTTTTGACATAACATTTCTCTGTGTCAGCCACTTCAGATATAAGTTGTATTCTTTTTGATATAGGGCTTCACTTTTCGATGGAAGTATTGATGGTCTTGCTTTTTCCGCTTTTTTTATAATATCCTCCATTATATCACAAAAAAATCGTCGATTTGTGGTAAAAAATAAACATGTTTTTAACGGAAAAACATTGATTGGTAAAGAAAGTTTGCTTATAAACATGTAACATAGCGACAACCTAGCAACAACCAACAATGCTACAATCAACGCTACCTAATTCAAATATACCAGAAAGGTTATGAATTTAAACATTTATTGCGTTCTAAATATGGACATATTGTTATGAAAATCGGTCAAAAATAAAATTATCTATGTACCACGGGAATTATAGAGCCTTATTAACCTCTGGCAATTGCTGTCCCTCGGGCCAGAGGCCCTCGGGACGCAAACTTTTCCATCGGTAATTAAGGCCCTCATAATTCCCTTAATACATAAATAACTATTATTCACTTCGAGGTGGGGTTGAATGCTTTAAAATCAAACGGGAAATTTTAGCTCTAGGATAAAGTTAACCCCGGGTCAGTTAACCCCGCAGGATAACCCTGCATTGATAAACCGGCCCTGAGAAAATTTTAGGCTTTTGTGAATTATGTGTCGTCTGCTGTTTACTGGCTCTTAAGACTATTTTGGTTTCTATCTGGGGCCTTCGTTATGCGTATATTTTACAGTCCATTCAAGTTCGCTTTTTCAAACGTTTACTTTGTTTGCCAAAAAATACCCCAGACTATATTGTGCGCATAGAAACTAACTACATTGAATCATCATATATAATTTTCGAATCTTCGTTAACCTTGCTTAATAAAGTGAAAACTATGGACAATACCAGACTTAGCAAACTTTGCTACGCACATCTTCTTGACATAGAGCGGAATGACACTATAGATTTAATTGGCTTAAACCTATGGAGGCTTTTTCTCGACTGAACTCGGAAAATCTTACGGACATATTCTAGTTGAATTTAAACAAAAGCTGATTTCGCTTGACTCAGAAAGACTTGCAATTTTTTCCTACCCGCTCATATATAAATCTACTTAAGTTCACTTTCAAAAATTTATACAACACGCATTATTGCTCAAATCAGAACTTCTAGCAAAGAGTTCTTGTTGTTCTCTTTCCTTGGGTCCTTTTACCTAATTGACATTACAGAAATGTGTTCAATTTTTAACTTGAATGTAGCCGAGTCTTTACAACACTAAATAATGTTTGATTGTCCTATCTACTCAGGCATTACGCAAAAAAAAAATTTGTCTGAAATCGGCGATATTGATGGAGTACGTCTACTCAATATACCAACAACATATTACGATCGCTCATTATGAACGAATGATATAAAAATATGCCTATATATCATCTGTTTTCTCAATGTCCTATAAAGGTCTTAACTTTAGAAAAAGTAGTGGCGTATATTACTTCAAAATGTATTAGTACAAATCTGTTATTTCTATAACTGGATCAACTCTTTGTTCGTAAAAGAAAAATATAATATAATTCATTGATCTTTCTAATTTGATATAACATATAACAACATAAGAGAAACGAGAGACGTTAATATGTGTGCAGGAAACTCTTGATATTTCCAAGAAAATCGCACACAGACGCCTTTGGTTGAAAAATGAATTGAAAAATAATCCCAACCTTCAGAAGAAATATGAAATTATCAACAAAAACATCTCATTTCTGGAGGGATAATTCCACAAAATATAACATTGACACCATAAATAATTCAAAACCATCGTACGGATTAGGTGAAACTGCTTCTTGATTTTATACAGGGCTATTCAAATTCGAGTCTATGCTTGGGGATTTCGATAACGGTAAGAAATAGAGGGTTGGTTAAATGGGGGCAAAGTAGCGTATTTCAGGGGTTAATTATATGGATGAAAAAAATCTGACCTAGCTTCTTCAGTTCTGGAGTTATACAGGAAAAATTAAAAAAAAAATGTTACTGGTAATAGTTAAAAAACATTCTGAAATTCAGATGAAAATACTACGTCAGTATAATACATGACTCTTGGCATTCAAAAAAATGCAAGAAAAAATAAAGGTCCGTATTTGAAAATTAATAGTTGAGGGTGGCCCAATCTATACGATACCCTGTATTTAATTTTAATTCAGATATTTGGAAAGGCTACATAAAGTTGCTATGGCAAAGTGGCAGAATTTTGAAAAAATCTCTGTGGAATAAAAATATATGTATAGGCAAAAGAAGAATCCCCATGCATAGACTCGAATTTGAATAGCCCTGTATATTGCAGGTTTGTTTGAGACGAACACATAGAAAGAACTGTAATAAAAGGATCAAAGGATTGAAAAACAAAGGATGCATGCGTAAACATAACAGTCTTCAGGTGCACTATATTTTACCCGAGTTTTTGAGGATTTGGAGCTTTTCTCAGACTTGAGGCAATATAATTGTTCCTCATAGGTATAATTCAAATAACTCCTGAACAATTGAATTTTTAATGCAAAAGGCAGAACTCATTTACCTATCATGGCATTTAACACATCGTGTAGTATAACTGCTCATTTCATTGATGTTTTTGAATTTCGCCATTAGATACATAAAAACCCTATTTGTAATTAAAATGCTCCTTTATTCAGGTCTCCTTGATATTTTATAGACTGGTCTGCAAACTGTATGATTATCATATTTCGTTTTGGAGTTTCGATTAAATCAGGTTTCAGCTGAAAAGTCGCGATCAAATCATTTTCTATTTGAAATAATTATCACTCAAATACATCATTTCTAATCATCAAGTCGTGTGGTTCGGTCGTTGTAAAATATATAGAGGTGATTATTTTGTGGTTGATTTTCACGTTCATCTCAAAGATGAAGGTGTCTAGTACTTGTGGAGTGTCGCCAAAGCCCACAATGCAAATTACCTTTCTATAAGACCCCAGGCGTCCTTATAGAATAATAGAATATTGACTTTGGGTACGTCTCGTCTGCTTCCCAATATGAATAATACAGGGACTGACATACAATGCTCCGAGCAATGTTCATGGTTGAGTTTAAGAAAAAAATATATGACACATTTTACGTTATATTTTGTCTCCTCATAACACGTAACCTAACCATCGTCTCTTCCTACTTCACAGTGCGACATGTTTTAAAGAAGAATATACAACATAACAGCAGGAATTAATTTTTTTTTACCAGGATATTGTAGTAGTCTAGTAATAGCAGTGGTGCTTCAACTATCCATGAAATACATACGAAAACTAAAAAACAACAACATCATTGGTATCTTTTATTTATTTCAATAGAAAATCACATTGCGATTAGTACCTGCCTAGATTGTACCTTATGATTTATTTTGTCACTATTTCCAAATTTTGTGACATTATTATGCATAGTCATTATGGTCGTTAGCTAACTCTATAGTTAACTCAATCCTAATATCATTATAGGAGTTATGCGAAATATCGATTGTGTAGTGAATTATTCGGAACAAGTTGGCCATATAGTCATAATTTTTAAATATCTGAACCTGTAACACGAATAGTAAGACTCGATCGAAACTATTTTTCCATGACAATTTAATCCATCCATAACACTCAAGGTTGAAAATAAAAGAAAATGTTAGGATCATGAATGTCAAAAATGTCAGGAATGTACCTATCCATGTGATTTTACATCGAAATAAGTAGAAATACACCTGATAAGAAAGTAAGGATCATTTCTGGTCAAACCTGAAGTGATATAAAACAATTTTTTTTATTCCAATCGATCAATCTGGGTTGACAATTTTTTACAATACATTTTATACATTTATAAGGCATAGCAGATTTTATTGCACTATACTTTTCCTCTCTTTTTCGGTCAGGGGGTGCATCTGTATCTACAGACTACATAGTGCACACTATACTATCAACCAGTGGCGGGGAGCTTTGTTTTGTCCAGTGGTTACCAAAGTAAAGAGGTTTTTGCAAATTTTTCATACTTAGTTCAAGGTTAAATACCTTTAAATTTGTACCGTGCTGCTGGCGCCTATGAATGTTTATTTCTTAGTCTTATTTAATAGTATTCAATCAATCTGTTTTTTTTTCGATTTTATTTACCGAAATGGGTCAATATGTGGCTCAGACTCGATAATACCTACTCACAAGAAGTCTAAGAATTATGGACTAGGTACTACTGGACATTGATCAGATCAGGTAAAAATTGAGAAAATACCTGGCATGAATTTCATATAGGAAGTGAATTTTTATCGTTTGACGCTTATCAATAGAATACACTTATTCGACAGACATTCAAAAACAAATGTCACTTTGTGATAGTGGGTGAATAAGAGAATTCCAAGACAAATACTATAGGTTGAGAATACATACAGGGTCATGTTAAAATTATGAATGTTTGGATAACTTTTATTTTGAATGAACATTTTCCATTTGGCGACTGTACGAAAGGATAACATATAATGTTCGTGGAACATTGTGCAAGGTAGTGAAATATTTTCTTAATGTTTTGCGGTTATGAACATACGAAAGTAAGCAATTATATAATTCCACAACTTCGCTGTTCGATAGAAAAAGTAGTTATGCTGAAGGGAAGTTCTACAGGTCTCAAGCTCGACAAAAGAAGTAACATATTTTCAATACGTGATTCGAATTCAAAAAGTTGCTGAAAGTATTCAAAACCTTGTGAGATATTTCCGATGATATTTCAGTGAGTGTATATTGGACCTATATATTTTATATTGGTACAGGCTAATGAATAGTTATATCATGGTTATGGAAATCATCCATTCTCAAAGTGGTCCAATTTGAATACAATCAAATGAAAAACTCAAAGTCGGTCGACCACACCATATAATAAAATAATGAAAAAGTGGGTGTAACTATAGTTTCGGCTCAACAGCCATCATCAGACACAGTAAGTAATCTGTAATAGGAGAAATAATACTAAATAACAAAATGGTGTTCCCAAATACTTACAATCAAATTCAAAGAAAGGGGTATAAACCAAATCAATGCCAAAATCGGATATCGGAAATCAATCATACATCAAAATACATCTTGTTTAAATTTGCATAGCCACCAAAAGAAGCTAAATATCAAAATTAAAGCAGAGTTGAAGAACATCATCCTCCACTGATGGTAGTCAGTATTCAACTAACAAGAATTAAAATGG
The DNA here is from genome assembly GCA_029955515.1 of Chrysomela aeneicollis. Taxonomy (NCBI): domain Eukaryota; kingdom Metazoa; phylum Arthropoda; class Insecta; order Coleoptera; family Chrysomelidae; genus Chrysomela; species Chrysomela aeneicollis. The sequence goes on from JARUHQ010000002.1 coordinate 31,310,805, forward strand.
TTACGGTTGAAATTTGACAATGACTTGTGGAATTACAGTTGACATGGAACAATGAATTTTATGTCTATGAAATTTATATAATAAAAGTTGTATGAAATTTTTGGTGAGAAATAGTGAGTTGAGGTGGAAGATTCAGCAAAAATTCTTGTTAGTTGAATACTGACTACCATCAGTGGAGGATGATGTTCTTCAACTCTGCTTTAATTTTGATATTTAGCTTCTTTTGGTGGCTATGCAAATTTAAACAAGATGTATTTTGATGTATGATTGATTTCCGATATCCGATTTTGGCATTGATTTGGTTTATACCCCTTTCTTTGAATTTGATTGTAAGTATTTGGGAACACCATTTTGTTATTTAGTATTATTTCTCCTATTACAGATTACTTACTGTGTCTGATGATGGCTGTTGAGCCGAAACTATAGTTACACCCACTTTTTCATTATTTTATTATATTGTGTGGTCGACCGATTTTGAGTTTTTCATTTGATTGGAGTTATATCATGGTTTACTCTACTAAACCTTCATATCGATAATTTTTCTTGATTTGCTGTCACGAATCATATAATGTTAATAATAATGAGTACTATCTTTATTGTCTACTTTCATTTTATTTTACAAAACATGTTGATTATAAAATGAACATTTATACAGGAAATAAAACCATTGAGTTGCATATCATATTAGTTTTGCTGGAAATATTGAAACAATAGCATTTTTGAAAAAGCTACAACTTCCTATTCTAACATTTAGGGGTTGCAACTTTATATAGATGAAACTACTGACGTTAGACCATTTCTGATGATGCCAACTATACTTTGACTTAGTCAATTACAAAAATAAACAAAATTTCAACCGTTTTCTCCAAATGATAACTGTGAGAAAATATCTCAGGAACCACAATATTTTTCCACTTTTCAAATGCCATATTGAAGTGGTTCAAATTACGCTACTTCTGGTGGGGAGTTGAAAGCGCGAATGATAATCAAAAAATTATATCAACATGTTCTATCATCCTTTCGGAATATTTTTGATTTCATTAAATCTATTCGTTACTTTTCGAACTCCCTGTATATCTATTTTAGGTCGTCACTACACATTCGAGGAATCTTGTGAACGTTAATTTATTATTTCATTCTCTATATTTTGCGATGTGAATTCATCTTTGTCTGTTCGAAAAGCACATATATTGTATCAAATTCTCATCACCGTTGTGAGTAGTTACTCTGTACAATGTTTTTGATAAAATAATCAACCATCACTTCTATCAGCGTATTCTTTTGGGACAGAAATCGGAACACGAAGTTACTTTAAGTGGTCTTATCATGAAAAGTTCGGCTCGAGGCAAATAAATATCACCAAATTGTTGTTGATACAAAATAAATATTTTATTTCTAGAAGGTGAACAACACTCGAGTTTTTAAGCGACTTGTCGAAAATCTCAGTTTTTATTAGCGTCGAAAATCCTGTGGATTCGAACAGGTAAATTAAACACCCCCACTAAGAACTATAGGTACTAGGTACCCTGGTTATCCTATTGGTTGGATGCATAAAACAATTAACGCAATATCGATAGTGGGAGGGTCGATAATTCGGTAGGAAGCATGTAAATAGCATCTCCTTGGCATTACCTGGCATAAACATTGTTGACAATGTCGGGTGAACATCGAAGAGAAGTTCTTGAGGCTAACGCAACTTCGCCAGTGATTGAAGATATTTCACCACCTTCTTCACCAGAATATGCAGATGAAAATTGTTATGTTGGTGTTTCTGTGAATAATAGTGAAAATATTGCTGAAGCAGAGCAGACCAGTGTTTCATACCAGGTGGACGTAATTCAACAACCAATTGTAAGTTTTTTTTTAAATTATTATATTCTTCGAGTACACAATGATCGAACTGAAAATATGGCATAGTTTCTGCGTGAATTCAGTAATTTTTTTAATATTAGCATTCGACATATTTTATAGTATCTTACGCTCTAAATTAGGTACGACCGGTATTATATTTGATATTTCATTGTAAATACCTTTTTACCTTCGGTACATATTTTTTGAAATAGGCAGATGCTTTAGTGATTTTCAAGACCATCGAAATATGGATTTCTATCGGTATAATGTAAAACTATCATAAGATAATTCAATATCACCTGTGACATCAGAATCAATATCGCTATGTATGGGTGTCCCGCAGGGATCCATATTGGGACCGATTCACTTCTTACCGTTAACGAATTTGGAGCTTAAATAATCCACTCGGATCTGGCGGACGATATATTTTAACTTCATTGACAAATACTTATGAAAAAATATCAAAAAATTACTGAAAACCAGGTACTTTGTAGTGTTCTCATAACTTTTAACAGCAAGCAGCTGAATTTCATTAAATTTATCAGTGATTGTCTGAACTGATTGATTTTTGGTACGAGATAGGGATCTCGGAAACTATGACAGATAGGAAGATGGTTAAATTAGAAAAAAGTTATCTAACGATGTGCCGCTTAGTTTTGAAATTAAGAGTAGTTTTGGCCATTGCCATTTTTCAATCTCTATACAAAACAGCGTAGGGAGGTTTTCCGTACTTTTCCGTTCTTATTTTGACCGGAAAAAATACCCTGTATTAAATAGCATATTTTTGTACGAATACAACAATGTATGACACAATTCGATTCTGCTATATTTGAATGAAAATAGAAGGATTTTTATCAAATTTCGAACGTTTTGATGTAGTATGCGGTGAAATGATGGCGTTGATTATGTGTAGTAGGCTTTTATTATTCGTGTTCGAAATATTTAATTAATATCACGTTATTGAAGATTTGAAAACATAATTCATATACGTAGGTAGGTCACGTAATAAGTAAAATTTAAACAAATTAGTTGAGAAATACCAATTAGAAAACCAAAAATCTAATTTAGATTATAGAGGATAGTCAAACAAATTACAATCATTGTCCAAACACAGACACCACCTTCTGACTGTCAAATTTGAAACTCTTAGCATATCAGGTGTAATGCTCTCGAACGCTTCAAGAACCAGTCTCCTTAGTAGATGATCCTTAGATTCAAAAACACGGAAGGTAACATAATTCTTGTAATACCTCCAGAGAAAAAAATCGAGCGGAGTTATATCCGGCGAACGAGGGGGCCACGAAACTGTTGAATGTGTACCTATCCATTTTCCTGGAAATCTGTTCGATAGATACTCGCGTAACAGAAAAAAATCTGTAGCAATAAGGTCATTCACAGTGTGAATCGTTGCACGGACTACGATCAGATAGTATTGATTATCAATCGCATAAAATATTGACGGCAATTTTACAGGAGATCATCCCGCGTCTATTGATTTTATATTTTCAGTTTTGAACGAGGTTTCGAATATTAAACACATTTATTCCACTATAAATCTTCTATCGGAAACTTTTGAGGGGCAAAAAATCCACTAATCACACGTAGAATTGACATTCATATAAATATATTTCCAAAGTGTTTCATAAGAACAATTACTTTCATAATTGTATTTTGAAGTTCATTATCATAACTATTCTGACACTTTTTATGAACTTCAATCGATCAATCAATCAAATTTCAATTTTTTCCTCACGATAGAATTTTATCTTTAGGTTATGGGTCAGCAGCAGCAGCCATCTTGGAATGGACTTATGGGTGAGAATTCTCACCAACCGACGATGTTGAACTATGCTGAGAATCAAATGTTCAGCATCCAAATTCCCTTCGAGGTGATGAACGCTAACCCTACAGATAATATTGCAGGTGAGATATAAGTCGAATTAGATTCACATGATTATCCATCAATTCATTCATGCTTATTTGAAAGGAAGAAAATAATAATGCTCTGGAGGTTTGGAATGTGATCTCTTATTTTTTTGCTGAAAAAATTGATATTTCCAAGATTTGTAGACCTTGAATTCGATGTGCTAAATATTTTTAATTATTTCCAGATGCTACAAAAGATGATTCCGTTGGTATCAAATCCAAAAACAAAATGAACTCGAGAGCCCCAAAAAGGGCAAGAACTGCATATACTTCAGACCAGTTGATCCTATTAGAAAAGGAATTTGAAAGTAATAAGTACCTCTGTCGCCCCAAGAGGATACAGATCGCCCAATCTCTCAGGCTTAGTGAGAGGCAGATCAAGATTTGGTTTCAAAACAGGCGGATGAAATTTAAAAAGGAGAGGAGGAATGCATTGGGATCTCCACAGCCATCTACAAGCAATGTAGTTCCGCCGACAGGAAGATCGAGACTGCCAGGGAATAACAGATCTGAGGACTCAGCGATAGTCGAACGTCTTCTGAACCATTCTGCTGTTGCACAAAATTGTGCAGCCGGACCTTCCATCCAGTACCATCAGCAGCAATGGAGGCAGAACATCGTTTACCATAATAATCAATTTATACCACACAGCAACAACATTATTTACCCCGCCGGAGAACAAAACGCATTACCACAGTTTCCAGCAACCACAATGGCTCCCAATAACTTTGCTGGGAATAACTACCAACAATTATTTGATGGGAGCCAACATACTGCGAATCAATCAGGCTATTTCCAGGGAGGAGCTGGACCCACATTTCAGCCAGCAATGACACCACAAACAAATGGATATGCCCAAAATATATCCTGGAACAACGAAAATGTATATTTGGGCAATAATACTCCCCCAGAATATCAACAACAATCGATGATACAGCCGATTGCTCAAGCAAATGGTTATGATTTGTCCCAAATTGTAGCCTGGGATAACGATATTCCCAATTTGGGAAACTTTACCCCTCCTGATAGTGATGATTCACCAGTTTTGCCAACCAATGGATATATTTCGGCTCCGAAAAATGAAAACTGGAACAGCGATGATAGTTCCCCGGATAGTCTAACGAAGTTGTAAAACAAATTTCGACTGAATAATTGACTGAAGATCACCTGCTGATCTGTTTTTTGCATATGAGTTTTAATAAATATAGAGATGTAATTTATTCTGTCTTGTTATTACATTTTATACGTTATCTCCAAAAAAAACGAGCCACTTTTCGTGGACACCTGGCATCGAGCCTGGCATAGTCAATTTTTTCAAGAAGTACAAATTTTATGTTCAATATAAACGATGAAAATATAGGTATTTGATTTCAGAAATTCAAATTCATGTCGCAATAACATTAGACATTATAAGTAAGGTGCCAGTTCATAACAAGAACTTTTGAACAGGAAAATTCACATCAGACTTAAATTTTTCTTAGAATAAAATAGATATGGCATGCGAAGCTTCAAAAGATATTATTTAACATAATACTGTTGGCTTTAATAATAGATGAGTTTCTTCGTGAAGTATGTGAATATTTTCAAATTGAATTATTTTTATGGCAAGAAATTGATCTCAATTTTTTCATATCAGATCTATTTCAAAACTTGTATATAACTATAAAATTTCGTTATGAACAATCTTTCCAAATAACTTTTTTCAATATTTTTCCAAATAAGTGTGTTATGAGACATAAATAATATTTTTTCGGTATAGTTGAAAAATATATTGAGGTGATTATTTTGTGGTTGGTTGTAACGGTGTCTTGTACTCGTATGGTGAGTCGCCCAAGCCCAAAATGCGAATTGCCTTTCTATAGGACCCCACAGGATTCCTTATAGAATAACAGAACATTGACTTTCAGTACGTGTCGTCTGCTTACCAATATGAATAATACTAGGACTGACATACAATGCTCCGAGCAAGGTGGATATAAGATGGTGAAACAGCTCTTCAATTGTTTCTGCGAAAAACTTGTAGACCGTTTGAGAAGGTACTAATATTTCCACGACTTGAAAGAAGATGGCGGTGAGTTCGATTATCGAAGAAGATTTCTGTTGCTCATGTATTTCTGTGGTTCGCATCTGTCAGACATGAGTTGAAATGACATCAAAACACAATATTTTCAGTGAATCTGGAATAGTTATCGATATTTCGATTCTTCTCAGTCATTTTTCATCTAGAATAGATGAAACTGATAAAAAGGTGACAGATGCACAGTTTCTGTTTTACCGACACAAGGTATGTCGCCATCTCTGATAACTTCAGGAAATATTACTACGGTATGAAATCAAGTAGGCAAAGGTCTACAGTTTATTCTAGTGCTTGTTAATAGGAAGCTGTTTCACCATCCTATATCCACCTTGGCTCCGAGCAATGTTATGATTGTGGTTCAGAAAAAAAATTACACATTATAAGTATCATTTTGTCTCCCTTTTTATTTCACAGAAATATATGGTTCATTGAACAAAGTTCAAAGTTGCAAAGTGCAATCGAGAGGTCAGTATAATAGAATTCGTTTATTGCATCCGAATTGCATGTGAAAATAAAAACATAAGCAAAGAGGAATCGATATTTTTTGTCCAGAATATTGAAGTAATCTAGTAATACAACATAACAAATTCAACATAACCATAACATCACTTATATAAATTATTTCAATAGAAAATCACATTTGAAGCAGTAAGCAGTATACTTGCCTATACAGGGTGTCCCACTAAGGTCAGCGAGGTACGATATTATGGAAACCATAAACCTAAGGGCTCCTAGAAAAAAATATTGAGCACTAAATCGGCCAAGAGAAATTGATGAAAAATATTTTCAAGTTCCTAAGATGACCGCTAGAGGGCACAACTACTATGACATAAATGAAAATTCGATTTTTCTCGGAAAATCACCATATCAAGGTACTGTTTCAATGACGGAAATGAAGAGTTCAGCCAAATTTGCGTCAGTTTGTTCTTTTACTTTTTTTCATATCTCGACTTGGGCTCGTTTGAAAGATAATTTCACAATCATTCGAACGCTCCATTCGATGTTGATCTCCAGTTCACACCACGTCTACTAGAGGGCGTTGTTCACCCAAGGTTCAGTTTTTTCAGATTTTCTCAAAAAATTCAATCGGAATGCTACAAATTTCTAACATTTCTTTCGAAGAGAATAATATTAGCTACAGTTTGGTGAAAACCGCGATTCGATATCTCCATTCGTTTTTGAGTTATTTGCAAATAACTAATTCAACCTGAAAAAATCAAGTTTACTATACGCAAAATAACAATTGATGCAAACTATTCCTCTATTTTCATCGTGATATCTATGGAAATCGTTCTTCAATCATGCTAGTTGCATTGAAAATAATGGAATGCATTTTGAACATTTGTAGGGACATTTTTTTGTATCACGTTGTCGATCTTCAGAATGTAGAGGGTATTTGATATTCTTCTATTTGTTATTATTGAAAGTCACTTTCCGTTATCGCAGTTTAGATCTTGACTAGTAGGATCCACATTTTCATTCTCAGTAAGTGACATTTGCATCAATTGTTATTTTCCGTATAGTACGGAATATTAGATCAACGCACAAATGCACCAAAAGGCTGAACATTTGAATAATAACCGTTTTAATCACTAGCACAGGTGAATTGGATTGAATTACCTCACATTTCGCTTGCAACGCAGACTCACTGAAGAAAACGGAAATCATAGAATATTTTTTTCCACAAAATACTTGATTTTTTCAGGTTAAATCAATTATTTGCGAATAACTGAAAAACGAATGAAGATATCGAATCGCGGTTTTCACCAAACTGTAGCTAATATTATTCTCTTCGAAATAAATGTTGAAAATTTGTAGCATTCCATTTGATTTTTTGAAAAAATCAGAATAAACTGAACCTTGGGTGAACAACGCCCTCTAGTAGACGTGGTGTGAACTGGAGATCAACATCGAATAGAGCGTTCGAATGATTGTGAAATTATCTTCCAAAAGAAAGTAAAACAACAAATTGACGCAAATTTTGCTGAACTCTTCATTTCCGTCATTGAAACAGTGCCTTGATATGGTGATTTTTCGAGAAAAATCGAATTTTCATTTATGTCATAGTAGTTGTGCCCTCTAGCGGTCATTTTAGGAACTTGAAAATATTTTCCATCAATTTCTCTTGGCCGATTTAGTCCTCAATATTTTTTTCTAGGAGCCCTAAGGTTAATGGTTACCATAATATCGTACCTTGTCGACCTTAGTGGGACACCCATTTTACCTTATTATTTATTATCTCACTATGTCCAGATAATTTAAAATTAATTATGTCACTAAGGTTGTTGTTATCATTTAACATTGTTAATACTATTATTATATCATTAGGAGTTATGTTATTAAAAGTTTATGTAAAATATCGATTGTGAAGTAAATTGTTCGCAAGAAGTTGCCCATTTCGGATATAGTAATAAATTCATAATTGTTCGAATTGAATTGGATAAGTATCATTATTCTGAGTTTTCGAATTTTTAATAAACTTGTAAATAACACGAATAAAAAGTATAACTCGATCGAAACTATTTTTCCATGGAAATTTGATTTGAAATTCACCGTTAACTCATTCATAACACTCTAGATAGATTGAAAATAAAAGAAAATGCTGGGATCATAAATGTTGAAATATCAGGAATGTACCTATCCATCTGTATTTTACTTATAATACCACTAGAGCTTCAATTATAACTGAAAAGTTTTTCGGGAACCCGAACATTTTGAAAATTCTGAAAAATATTCATGTTTGAGAAAGATTTTTCTGTTTATTTGAAGCTAGACTTCATTACGCTAAATAAAATTCAAAATACCGACCTTAGTGACGCAAAATAATAATAATAAGGGAGTTGCTGGTAGTTCAAACAATGATTCATGACTATTACTTTATTCCACTTAAGTTGGTAGAATAGTACATTGTTTACCGGGTAGGAAAAGCTTAACATTCCTGGGCGACTGTGAAGATTTCTAAGTCGAGGCGCAAGCCGAGACTTAGCAACACAGAGTCCAGGAATGTGGCTTTTCAGACGAGGTAAACATACTATTTTTCCGCAAATCGTTTAAAATTCGACAGATATTGATTGATTTAAAAAAAACGCGATAATTTTATTCCCAAATGAATGGTGCTTTGAAATTCCTAATAAAATTACTTGGGCTACTATGGAAACGTATTGAGGTTGAATTGTCAAACTTGACGCTTATAAATTTAATTGCTGGTGTTCTCGAAAGTAAAATGATAAGTGATGATGAAATTTCCATTCCTGGGACTCCTCCAGAGCTGGTTGAGGCAGTGAATACTGCTTCATCAGAATTATTGCCAAAGAAATCAAGAGAAAAGTACGAAAATGCATACAGACGTTTTATGGATTATCGCATGAGTAAAAATACGAGTTCTTTCTTAGAAAATGTTGTAATGGCATACTTCCTGGACCTTTGTTTAAAGATGAAATCTTCAACATTATGGGCCAATTATTCAATGCTGAAGTCAACCCTTGCAATTAAACACAATGTAGATATATCTACATACTAAAAACTTCGTTCTTTATTGAAACGGCAAGCTCAAGGTTATAGGGCAAAGAAATCTAAGATTTTAACGAAGGAAGAAATTGAAAAATGTATCCAGGAAGCTCCAGATAAAGAAAATTTAATGATTAAGGAAATTTACAAGGTTTTAATTTCTATTTAGATTGTACCTTTATTTATTTTTTAGGTGGCTGTAATATTTGGTATTTCTGGGGCCTGTAGAATGGATGAGTTAGTCCGAATGACTGTACACAATCTAAGCTTTCAATCAGCATACCTGATACGAAAACCAACAAACCAAGATCATTTGTAATTAATCAGATCTACTTGAATGTTTATCGAAAGTACGTTTCGTTAAGACCAGAAAATATGAACAGTGACCGATTTTTTTTAAATATCAAAGCGGAAAGGGTTGTAGACAAGTGGTAGGAATTCATCAATTTAGAAAAATGCCCAAAATAGTTGCTACTTATTTGAACTTGGTAAATCCGACAGAATACACTGGTCACTGCTTTCGTCGGTCTTCTGCAACAATATTGGTTGACTCTGGTGCCGACATAACTAGTTTAAAGAGGCATGGCGGATGGAAGTCATCAAACGTTGCTGAAGGATATATCGAAGAATCGCTTAACAATAAGGTTGAGGTGGCAAATAAAATTTTCTCAGTACAAAATATTCAACAAAATAACCCTACCACCCCGCATGTTGTCCAAAATGTTTCTCATAGTTCTAACAGTGTTCCTCCAATGTTCAATAATTGTACTAACTGTCAAATTACTGTAAATATAACAAATTGAAATTAAAAATGTATTCAGCAATGACTTGATGTTTTCAAAATATAAATTAATTCCTTATAAGCAATGTGTTTTCAATCATTTATGTAGAACACTAACAACTGTACGGAAATATCATTTCCTTACAGTAAGGAAATGACATTTCCTCACAGTAAGGAAGTCCTGACTTTTTCTTCAAGAAATTTTGACAGGAATGTCAAAATTTCCTAGCGATTTGCGGAAAATATATTTTCTTACAAGAAAATCGAATTGGCATTTGACCTATAAACGTCAAAATATTACCAGTGTAATTCGCGATAGAAAATAACACGTAGCGCTATCTCATGGTAACAACTCGAACTTCTTTAAATGGTATCGTTTTGTTTTCATATTTTTGATGTTTGTGTATTTGTGACATAGGTGTCTTGCCACCAAACAATAACTAAAACGAGAAAAACGATAAGATTTCACATGTATTTTACCAAAACATCTCTCGAAAAACTGCTAGAAGTACACCTTCCACATCAGAAGCGAACATAAACAGAACAGAGGTTAAGTTTTTCTGTGGATTATCCTCCAGAGAGTTCAGTGGTTATACCACTTCGAGTGGTTCACGAGTCACCGCTAGGTGGCGTATCGCTTAGCACTTATCGCGAATACCATGCTTTTTTTCCAAAGGAAGAGAGAATAATTTTCGGAAATTGTGCTGGTCGCTAAGGGAACGATACAAAATATAGGCTTCTGATCGGTCGAAAATGTTGGGTGTGAAATTTTCAATTGAAATAATTAATAGTATATTATGATACAAGTTTTATAAGACGCTATTTTGTCGCACGCGTTGTTTGGAGTACGAGGAGTGAAGCGAGGAGTGCTCCAAGTGAACAAGTGCGACAACGTGTCTTATACAACGTGTGTCATATGCAATTTTTTCTATTTTGAATTGATTTGAAGAAAAAAATTGATTTAATATCGATAAATAACAGAAACATCTTCGATTGGTAACAATGATGACATTGAAATAATCAAAATCTGACGCACAAGCGTAAAGCCCAGTTTACAGTTGAGCGATTTTGATTATTGCAATACCAGCGGTGAAAAATTCAATGTTGTTATTGTTTTTATTGGTAAATTTAAATTAAATTACACTCTGAATTGAAATTCACCAATAAAAACATTTAGTTTTTCACTGCTAATAATCACAAAATCCAAATCGCTCAGAAGTAAACTGGGCTTAACTCTTCTGACTTTCATTTGACCAAAGTCAGCTAAATGGAAAAAATCTAGTCTTCCGTGCACTATAATATCTGCCCAATCAGCGAAAATCGCCTACAGTGATCTACCAATCAAAATTAATAACACTCAAGCAGCGCCGCTTCCTATAAACTATTTTAGTATTTCTATCTCTGTTTTGGACCTAACCTAGGATATTGGATGATATCCTGATATAGTGAATGTTGAATGAAATGGACGCGCAAAAGTCATCGTGAAGTCGTGAATTTATATTAATCATACTTGTAAAAGCATCTGGCCTGGCCAAATGAACATACCCAATTTGGGTATTCTGTGATATAGTGATGAATAATGAATACAATGTTAACCCCCAGTCTAAACTTACGAATGACATGAGACGATTTCAATCGCACAATTTAAAAGCACTGGGACATCTAGAGAAACACTCGAGAATTCAGTTCACTACCAAATACACTAAAATTTTGGACTTACCTCGAAAAGTTGTAGGCACACAGCTCTTTTTGAGGAATTTCAGTATCAAAATGGTAAGGCCACAATATTCAGATATCTCTAGACATTCTAAAGCTAGAATGAATCAATTCATATTACCTACCACAAAGATTCTTCATGCAAACTATAGGTACCTATTAGTATATTTTCTTGTCCATCATGCTTTCCAAAATTGAAGTCACTGGCGAATTCATGAAATCCTATCACTTTTTATTGTTTAGTTTTAATTTTAGCGCAAAGTCGTGACGTGGATGCATTTTCGCGGAAATGAAAAAGTATAAAAGAAACAAGAAATATTTTGTAGGAATGTGACATTTACATGACTGACATGTGCACCCGAACCTACAAAATATGTGAAAAATCAAAAAATGGCATAAAATGCGTTATTCACTTGTTATACCACTCAAGCAGCGCCCTCAAACAATCTTACACTGAACTTGGCCATTGAACAGACATTATAGTGCACGGAAGACTAGATTTTTTCCATTTAGCTGACTTTGATTTGACAGTTCGATTGTTCCAATCTCCGAATAATAAAAAATGCGAATCGACATAGAGACTTTATCAGAGTCACAGAGTCGTACACGATAGCATAATCATCGGCAAAAAGATGCATCTAACAATCGTCCATATCTAAGTAAAACATTTTATCTCCTCCTATCAAATTATATATTCATTTTTCAACTGCTTTTGACCAATTTATAGTATCTATAAACAAACAACGTGAGTTATGATAACTCACTAATATACAGTGTCATCCCCAACGTATGCACCATATGGAAAACTTATTTATCAAGGGTTTTTCGACGAAAAGTTTTTCTTGATAAAAGTTTGTGCATCCCCTAAAACTAAAAATACAGTAAAACACACGTAATGTACGAGAAGCCTTCAAATATTTGATTTCACTATATAATCAATCGGAAAAGATACGAATTCCTAATTCTCAGTTGTTAATTCAATTTTTAGTGTAGTTGAACCTATAAACCTATATAGCATCAACAATATTTCACAATACATTTTATACAATAATATGGCAAAGCAGATTACATTGCACTAGGTATACTTTTTCTCTCTTTTTTGGTCTCTATAATATGCGCCATCAGAATTTTATAATAAACCATACCTACCATATTATAATTAGGTAGTATATATTGTCAGGAATCTCAGAAAATCTTTATATTTTTATATGGTATACAAAAATAAAAATAAATTGAACAAAATTTTTAACTATGGTGTGAAACTTACCTATACTTCTGATTGTATTTTGACCTGTGTAAAATTTATTGTTATAAGCCTCAACAAATATATTCTGATGCTATATTTAACTTTTTCTTGTTCCAAAACATTTTTTTTGAACTTATGCCTCTTAAAAAATACATTCAATGGTAAGAATATGAAGGTTCACATATAAGTAAATATATTAGCTAACAGAAAAAAATAATATATAAAAGAGTATAAGGTAATGTAGAATCATATTTAATTTTTTAAAACACAAACTAGAGACACGTACTACTTATTTAAATAATGGTGGGTATGGTAACCTGGAAATACGAGCTCTCTCATTGAACACGATATATCGTAGTTTGAGTACATTCCATAAGAAAAAAAGCAATAGTCTTCACAACATTGACAGTAGGATCATCAAAAGCGTGGACCAAAGCCGTCATATCTATTAGGGAATTCAGAAATGCAGGTTTCATTGAGTTGTATAATGGGATAATTGAAGAAAATATGTTCAATAGTTTCCAATTAATTGTGGTTACCAACTGTGCACAATTCTATAGGAATTATAAAGTAAGTTGAACAGTTGAGGGTTTATTTGATGGAAAACGAGTTACTTTTTCTCAACTGAGCTATGCTTCTGGTGAATGAATTTAACAATACAGCCCTGTATAACATGGGCGCTGCCATCAGGATTACTTTCAAGAAGAATTATAATTATACTATTAACCAGTGGCGGCGAGTTTTGTTTTGCCCAATGATTACCTACCTAAGTAAAGGGGTTAGGGCAAGGTCAAATACCTTTATATTTTAACCTTGCTGCTGGCGCCCTTGCCTTCTTTATAAGGGTGGCCTTATAATAGTTATTTATGTATTAAGGGAATTATGAGGGCCTTAATTACCGATGGCAATGTTTGCGTCCCGAGGGCCTCTGGCCCGAGGGACAGCAATTGCCAGAGGTTATTAAGGCTCTATAATTCCCGTGGTACATAGATAATTTTATTGTTGACCGATTTTCATAACAATATGTCCATATTTAGAACGCAATAAATGTTTAAATTCATAACCTTTCTGGTATATTTGAATTAGGTAGCGTTGATTGTAGCATTGTTGGTTGTTGCTAGGTTGTCGCTATGTTACATGTTTATAAGCAAACTTTCTTTATCAATCAATGTTTTTCCGTTAAAAACGTGTTTATTTTTTACCACAAATCGACGATCTTTTTCTGATATAATGGAGGATATTATAAAAAAAGCGGAAACAGCAAGACAATCATTACTTCCATCGAAAAGTGAAGCCCTATATCAAAAAGAATACAACTTATATCTGAAGTGGCTGACACAGAGAAATGTTATGTCAAAAGATGCCAACGAAACTGTCTTTCTGGCATATTTTCAAGAACTGGTAAAGTATTTTCAGTATTGATTTTCAGTACAGATTTGGTAATAATTGTATTTATTCGTTGCAGTCAGAAACGTTTAGCTCAAATTCGTTATGGACTAAATGGTCAATGCTCAAATCGATGGTGACCATATATGAGAAAAGAGATATCACCAAGTTCAACGAACTAGAGGCTTTTTTGAAACGGAAAAGTAAGGGGTATAAGCCGAAAAAGTCTGCTGTCTTATCTCCTAAAGATGTCATCAAATTTCTAAAGAACGCCCCTAATGAAATTCATTTATTGCATAAGGTAATTTTTTTCTCATAATTTTCTTTTTCGTTTGTTTATTTCGTTTTATTTGTTATAGGTTGTTCTAATTATGGGTTATTTTGGAGGATGCAGAACTCAGGAACATCTAAATATGAGTATAGCAGATATAGAGGACCGGGATACTGTCATGGTAGTGAACGTACCGGAAAGTAAAACTGGTGTATCGAAGAAATTTACAGTTGTGGATGAAAAAGAGTTCTCTGCTTTGCCTTTATTGAGACTTTATATGTCCTTGCGTCCTGAAGGTAGGTACAAAACGATTTTTTTTGAGCTTCCGACAAAATAAATGTACAACTCAGCCAATTGGAAAGAATATGTTTGGCAAAATTCCCAGCAAAATCGCAATGTATTTAGGATTGCCAAACCCACTAACCTATACGGGACATTGCCTTCGTCGCACTTCTGCTACTGCCCTAGCCAATGCAGGAGCAACTATGACAAACTTAAAAAGACACGGAGGTTGGAGAAGTTCCACGGTGGCAGAGGGGTATCTGGAGGACAGTATTGAATTGAGAAATAAAACGGCGCGTATGCTGTCTACTTTGCCATCAGAAGAGGCAGGCACCCCGACTGTAGTGAACAGCAACAGCACCACACATAAAAAAGAAGAAATTGTTTCCAGCGGCGGAAGTAATTTTCAGGGAACATTTGAAAATTGTACATTTATTATTTGTAATGACGTGAATAAGGAAAATATGTCTTAGTTTTCATTACATATAAACGTTTATAAGCATTTCTGGTATCATTTTCACCTGTAAAAGGTAAGAGGGAATTTTGAACCTTAATATCCCAAGGGAGTTATGACCCTCATTATAGATATCGTAACTATGACGATATAAGCTTATAATGTCACTGTTAGAAATAAAAATATTTATCACTTCAACATTCAAGACTTATCACCTGAGACATATGGATTATGGGATAAGCTTTGTTAAGGTTATAACAACATTTAGGACTAATGATTTTATATACACCCAATATTTTAGAAAATGACCAAATTCCAACTTGAGAGATGGGTTTTAAATGGGATAAATGATAATAGGATTTGCGCATGTGTTGTGATCGAAAATGACTACTTTGTCTGCCGCAATTATTCAAAATTACTGTGATTTTTTTATGTGAATTGATTTGCATCTTATCGAAAGGTAACAAGAAAACAGATAATTCAAAATAAGACCTTTAAATAGCCGTAGGAAAACTCTATTTCAGTTGAACTCATTTATTTTTTTATTTCAATCCAATTTAAAAGATAGGTACTTAAATCAGTCCTAAATATTGAGTATTTTTATAACATTCCAATGTCATATTTCAATTCTTAAGTGATAAATGGTAAATGCTTAAAAGTTTTTACAAATCCACCCTTAGACTTTAATTCATCTGTTCAGCCATTTTTCACTACACAGATGACACTTTTTTTCGATATATTCACTGAAACAGAAAAACAGTTTTTTTATAAATAACTCAGGAACCACTAATTATTTTTTCGGCAACCGTCCGGAAAGTACGTACTTTCCAGACGATTTTTTTTCGAGAAAGTGGCATTTTTCCGGCCTAGTCCGGGAAGTACGTACTTCCCGGACTAGGCCGGGAAGTACGTAAGTATTGTAAATATGAAAATCTTGGTAGTATGGTTTTGATAAATGCAGTTGATCATTACCATAGCAGCAAAATAACGACTGACAGCTATCTGACATAACATTTCAATTTTTGAAAGAAATGTGTTTCTTTGATTTGTTATTCTACACGGTTGCCGAAAAAATTGTGTACGCAACACGCCCGAAAACAGTTTTTTTGGACTCACAGACTTCCTGGACTCGCTACGCTCGTCCTAGAATTTTGTCCACTCATCCATAAAAACAGTATTTTCCGGACTTGTTACGTAAATTACTATTTCAATTTTCAAATGCCATATTGAAGTGGTTCAAATTACGCTACTTCTTTTCTAATAGCAACCCCAAGGTATGAAGTGGTTGGGAGTTGAAAGCGCGAATGGCAATAAAAAATGAAGAACAACATGTTCAACCAACTTTTCGGAATAATTTTGATGTCATAAAATCTATTCGTTACTTTTTGGAACGCCCTGTATATTCATTTTAAGTAATCACTACATCACGTTCAAGGAAGATCAGCATTTCTGCTGATTATAAGCCATTCGAAATTCTTTCCTGAATGTACTATCTTGTGAACGTTACTTGTTTTTGTTGAAACGACCAACATTTATGATTTTATTCTTTACTTTTTGTCATTCGTGAATTCATTTTTTTTGTTCGAAGATCACATTATATTGTGATTTCTGATTCCCAGTGCTGCTGTACTCGAGAAAGAGCAAGCGCAGCAAACGCAGCGTCGTCAGTGATGTTTGAAGATATTTCGCCACCTTCCTCTCCAGAGTATGCAGATAAAAATGTTGATGTTGTTGTGAATGATAGTGATGAAAATAACGCCAAAACAGTGTCGATCCGCATTTCATACCCGGTGAACGTTCAACAACCAATGGTAAGTGTTTTTGTGTTGGTTGAAATGATTGTGTTGATAAGCAATAACACCATGTTTCCGATTTTGTATTTCGGCTCCTGATTGGCTATTGGATACCTACATGCTGTGTTTTCGTTTCTGTATTTCGCTTTCTGATTCGTAGGCAGTAAGGCAGTAGGGTTTTAATTAAACAACGACTTACTAGTTGCAATCTGTCATATTATTTTCCGATTCCCTGGTAAATAAATGAATGCCACTACACCAAATTTTCGTCTGAACCATGATAAACACACACTATTAATATGTATCCACTTCATTTTCCACAAATTCTAGACAATTTCAGCATTAATAGAATTAATCAAATGTAACCTAACTACAAATTGTGACAACAATCAAAATGAATTTAGTAGTACCTAGTGCATAGGTAATTTTGCCTACATCATACAATGGCATAAATGTATTGTTGGTTGCATAACGAATCTTCTTGTGTCGAACTACAATGCACAATCAAAATAACTAATTCCATAAACTGTACGTTTAATAGTATTTATATTAACAATAAATAGGAAATCATCAAAATGGCTTTGATTTTATTCATGAAATAATCTGAACAATTACAACTTGTGTTATTGATGATTATCGAAAATTCCTTCTCTTTTTCGAAACAAATCATGTTGCTTGGAAACTGGTTTCTCAAAATCGAAGGAATATTTGTTTCGATAATCATCAATACACTTGTTGTATTACATGCGAAAATATGGTAGTTTATGGTAAAAACCATTCGACATATTTCATGAGATCTTGAATGAATGATAAAAATTGTGTTGTAATCATTTTGGTTGATATATTCAATAATTTCCGTTCCAAAGTAATTTCAAAATAACTTTTCATATTTCAATTATTTGTTATCAATAATTGAATTAATAATACTGTTATTCAAATACAAGTATCGATTATTAATCGTAGAAAATAAAAACGACAATTTTACAGTATTTTTATCAGAAACTTTTGAGAATAAAAGAATCACTAAAGTTTAAAAGTAGAATTGTAATTCATATATTTTCGAATTATCTTTCAGAGGATAATTAAATACGAGTATGTTTATCATGATAGAATTTTATTTCCAGGTCCTGGGTCATCAGCAGCAGCCCGCCTGCAATGGGCATATTTGGGAGAATTCTCACCAATCTAAGATGAGCTATGCTGAGGTGATGGACGCTAATCCAACCATTGATATAGCAGGTGAGATATTGAGTATATGTCAAATTAGAATCAACCACATGATTATTCATGTTGCATTCTTAATCCTTTGATTTATTTATGCTTTTTTATAAGGAGGAAAATAATAATGCTCTGGAAGTTTGGATTGTGATTTCTTAACATTTTGCATAAAAAAGTAAAAAAAATAATATTCGCATTACCTTTAGGCTTTATAAAAACTGAATGTGCTAATTATTGTTTGATTATTTCCAGATGCTACAAAGAATGATGGCGTTGGTACCAAAACGAAAAACAAGAGAATAAGAACAGTTTATTCTTCGGACCAGCTAATCCTATTTGGGTTTGAGAGGGATATGTATAATACTTGTCTGAAGAAGAAACAGATTGCCCAATCTCTCAAGCTGAGCTAGAGACATGTCAAAATTTGGTTCTAGTGATGAAACAAATTTAGATGGGGTCTGAAATGAAATGATTGATATAAACCCAAAAAATTGACTGAAGATTACTTGTTGATCTGTTTTTTTGTACGATATGAGTTTTTATAAATATGGATGTAATTTATTCTGCCTTGTTATAACATTTTATACGTTATCTCCGAAAACAAACGAGCCACTTTCCGTGGACAACCGGTATAGTCAATCGGTATATGCTGATTCGTCGAAAATATTAACATTAATTTTTTCAAGAAGTACAAATTTTATGTTCAATATTAGAAATAAACGATGAAAATATAGGTATTTGATTTCAGAAATTCAAATCCATGTCGCAATATAACATTAGACATTATAAGTAAAGTGCCAGTTCATAACAAGAACTTATGAACATGAAAATTCACAGAATTAAATTTTTCTCAGAATGAAATAGATATATAGCATGCGAAGCTTCAAAATATATAATTTAAAATAATACTGTTGGCTTCAATAATAGATGAGTTTCTTCGTGAAGTATGTGTATTTTTTCAAATTGAATTATTTTTATGGCAAGAATAATTGATCTCAATTTTTTCATATCAGATCTATTTTATAACTTGTATATAGCTATAAAATTTCGTTATTAACAATTTTTCCGAATAACTTTTTTCGATATTTTTCCAAATAAGTGTGTTTTGAGACAAATAATATTTTGTCGGTAGTTGTGAAATATATTGAGGTGATTATTTTGTGGTTGTTTTCCACGTTCGTCTCAAAGATGAAGGTGTCTAGTACTTGTGGTGATGTTTATTTTTAGCATACTCCATTTACGAACAGTAACTGCAGCGTCAACTGTAGCTATACGGCAGCGGAGTTTATAAATTGAGCTTTAAGATTGCATACCATCATCTCTTTCTATTTCACAGAGCGTTTCTTATCGCGGCGACCAGGTCGCATCAAGCATGGCCCTGGTCTAAAGTGTCTCTATGGCTGTTACCAGTATATGTACAGGGTGTCCCCTCTCAATTGGAAAAAACTTCTGGGGCATATTGAGGAACCATAGACAAGCAGTTTGAGATAAGAGACTGATGTCCGGAAGTGCATGGTTTTCAAAATACACGGTGTCAAATTTTTTTTCAAAAAACTTTTTTTTTTAATTTCAAAGACACGTTAACCGATTTTCTTGAAATTTGCTAGTGATGTAAGCTTCAATAAGACGCTCAGTTAGCACTAATTAAATGTTAATTATGACTTCCAGTGGCGCCCCGGGGGACAGTGTCACGAATAAAAATGACAAAAAATGTACGCTGCTGACTTTTTTTAAAAATTTTATATATTTTTTAGAAAGCTCAGTTAAAAATACAACTTTTTTGTCACTTGATATTTTTTCGTATCTCTCTCCGTTTTCGAGAAAAAATTTTTATTAAAAACTTTATTGAAAGGTTCATTATCTGAAAATCTAAAACAAAACAATGTTGTCATGGTAACACATAAACATGTCAAACTTTAGTAAAAGTGTCAGTTTCTAAGTACTTAATTATCTTCAAACGTTACACTAATTGCAAAAATGAATCGGTTTGACTTAGCTGAGCTTGCAGATATGCATCTCTTGTATGGGAAAGCGCGGGGTAATTCTTTGTTAGCACAACGGTTGTACGGGCAGCGGTTCCCAAATCGTGAATTGCCAAACCATAAGATTTTTATCAAAATTCATCAAAATCTACGGGAGACCGGCTCATTCGTGGTAAGTATTGCAGAAATGGCAACTTTCGGTTTTTTTTTCTTGCGCGTTTCTGTTTTACAGCCAATCTAAGAGGCTTTGTTATCTTTGCAGCCTATTCGAGAATTTGCAAGGCAGTTTCCGATCAGAGATGCCGTTGAGGATGAAGTCATGGCACGCATTCAGAATGAGCCCAACACTAGCACTCGTCTGATTGCGTCGTAACTTGATTGCAGCAAAAATACTGTCCATCGAGTATTGAAAATCCACGATCTCCATCCATTTAAACTGCAAAAGGTGCAGCATCTACTGCCTGACGACGCTCCTCGGCGGCTCGAGTTCTGCGAGTGGTTGCTAATAATAAATTATTTGTAAAAAAGCCTCCTTGTTTTTCTTTCTAATAATAAAAAACCTTTCAATAAAGTTTTTAATAAAAATTTTTTCTCGAAAACGGAGAGAGATACGAAAAAATATCAAGTGACAAAAAAGTTGTATTTTTAACTGAGCTTTCTAAATAAATAACATTTTTAAAAAAAGTCACCAGCGTACATTTTTTGTAATTTTTATTCGTGACACTGTCCCCCGGGGCGCCACTGGAAGTCATAATTAACATTTAATTAGTGCTAACTGAGCGTCTTATTGAAGCTTACATCACTAGCAAATTTCAAGAAAATCGGTTAACGTGTCTTCGAAATATTAATAAAAAAAAGTTTTTTGAAAAAAAACTTTGACACCCTGTATTTTGAAAACCATGCACTTCCGGACATCAGTCTCTAATCTCAAACTGCTTGTCTATGGTTCCTCAATATGCCCCAGAAGTTTTTTCCAATTGAGAGGGGACACCCTGTATATTTCATTGAAAATAATCAAAAACTGATTATGGAGGTCTTCGAAATAGGAAGCTCAAGAAGAATTTTTGCTTCTTGTTCAATGATCATCAATGAGTATAGAAGAAGGGATTACAATAAATCGGTTGAGAGTATTCCACTACCGGTAATAAATATGTGAATTCGAATTGTCACTTTTCGTCAATCTATTCTATAAAGTTTATTTCACTGAATAGAAAACAAAAACTACGAGTGCTACCAGTATTGTCTAATTCACTATTCCTCAATGTACACAACAATGATGTACGAATGGTAACTAATCAACCGTGTTCCTAATAAAGTTGACAATTATATTATGTTATCAGTAAGTTGACTCAATTTACTTGGACTCAATAGTAGTGTTCACTGGAGAGAATTTCTGTCCATATATCAACTGTATAAACAAGTGAAAATCACTTCGATTATAGTAATTTCTACATTTTTTTTTGCGTGCATTTCGCAATAAATCGCCCTGTATTATGTATAGTACCTTATTTTCCAGAAAGAGGTATGCGTATGTTAAAAAACAAAAATTTTTTCTCTGGTAGTCGAAAAGTCATAAGGGTCAAGAGTTTACTAAACGATGTATGAATGTTTTTCTATATTTTCAATGTTAATTCACATCTTGATGAAATAACTGAACCCGAATATAATGAAAATATTATTCAAGTAGATGTAGTATTTTGAAGAGTAGTGAGGCAAACTTCTTTTTCCGGCACCGGATTTCTCCGGTCAGTGTGCAGCCGCCCCCTGTTCGATTTTGGGGGCAGTTGCTCGCCTTTGCCCCCCACTTTCGCGGTCCCTGGTCGTGGGCGAAAAATGAATTGAATCTCCTACCTTTAGAAGAAATATCAAATTATCAACAAACATCTCTTTTCGGAAGGTATTATGAAAATATGTTTCTCTCAATTCCACAAAATAACATTGGATCATGAATCATTCGAAAGCATCGTATACGGATTAGGTAAAATTGCTTCTTGGTTTTACAATATTATGGCAGGTCTATTTGAAATAAACACGTATAGAAATAAGAACTGTAATAAAAGGGTCAAAGGATTAAAAAATTTAACAAAGGATGCATCCGTTATAATCCAATTCTTCAGGTGCACTTTTATACTATTTAGTATATTATACCTGAATATTTGAGGATTTGGAGCTTTTCTCGGACTTGGCAATATAATAGTTATGTAAATTTCACAAAGGTATAAATCAAATATGCTAACGAACTCCTCAGTAATTGGATTTGTAATGCAAGGCAGAATGTAGGTACTTATTTACCTAGCATGGCATTTGACACATCGTGTAGTATAACTGCTAATTTCATTGATGATTTTGGATTTCGCTATTAGATACATAAAAACCCTATTTGAAATTAATATGCTCCTTTATTCAGGTCTCCTTGATATTTTATCGACTGGTCTGCAAACTGATGTATGATTATCATATTTCGTTTTGGAGTTTCGATTAAATCAGGTTTCAGCTGAAAAGTCGCGATCAAATTTGAAATAATTTTCACTCAAATAAATCATTTCTAATCATCAAGTCGTGTCGTTCGGTCGTTGTAAAATATATCGAGGTGATTTTTTTTGTGGTTGATTTTCACGTTCATCTCAAAGATGAAGGTGTCTAGTACTTGTGGTGTGTCGCCAAAGCCCACAATGCAAATTACCTTTCTATAAGACCCCAGGCGTCCTTATAGAATAATAGAATATTGACGTCTCGTCTGCTTCCCAATATGAATAATACAGGGACTGACATACAATGCTCCGAGCAATTTTCATGATTGTGGTTCAGAAAAAATATATGACACATTTTACGTTATATTTTGTCTCCTCATAACACTTACTTAAGATTGCACAACTTCTTCTCTTCTTATATCACAGAGTGACATTTTTTTAGAGAAGAATATGGTTCATTAAGTGGGCCCTTCACGTGCAGTTTTTCTTGGATTCACGGCGCGTGCTCCCAGCGCGTCACTCTAGGAGCGAAATTCCATGCCAAACTACACGCACATTCAAATTAACATCATTCCCCATTCATCTTGTTTCTCGATAACTAGTGGGTTCTGGTTAAAATGATGTCTTCTTTGCATTCAAAAAGAAAAATTGCATGTTTATTATTATTGGATAAAGAAAATTATGAGTCCAACAGAAAGAGAAAGAAGTATTGGTCCAAAAAATAGTACTTGCGCCGGAATGAATCAAACTATATGGATCTCCTGAAGGAAATCAATAAATGTAACCCAGAGGACTACCGGATTTTTTTCAGTTTAAGTCGGCAGTGAAGAGAAGCAAATTGAAATACCATAGTTTTGGTTCATAATTTTCGTCCTTGCCACTGCCTGACTTTTTATATTTTATCTTGTTTAGTTGCTTCCCCGTAAACTGTTGATTTTTCTAACAACGAATGCCTTATCTGCTTCGGGTAGAACCGTTTTACACAAATCAACTAAGCAATCGTATGCTTGTTGTCTCAAACTTTTATTAGAATATTCTGCACTTTTAATCCTCCATAAACATGGAAAACTGTGATATAATTCGATGAACTCTGTTAGGAAATCAGTGGACAAGGGTCGTGTCATTTCTGAAAGAAACTATCATCAAAGAAAGAATTGAAAGAATTAATCAGTCGTGAGAACTTACCTCTTCAAAGTTTAAAAGCCAATAAAAATAAAATCAACTGAAGGAAGGCACATACAGTCTAGTTGAATCAACTGTCTCTGTTCCACTCGTTATTGCTCTATTTGACTGTTCGTCTCCTGAGTCGGAACGGCGCGAGAATCGACCCTTCACGTTGGGTTTTGGTTGACTCCTCTGATGGTTTCGCGCCAGGAATTTGGGAAAGTTGGAACGTCTCGCGCCAAGTATCAGATGCGAGACGCGCCAGGCGCGTATGAAAACTTTACGTTCGATTTTGGAGTGGAGCGATGGAGCGTCACTTCGGAAGTCGAAGAAAAGTGCACGTGAAGGGCCCACTTTAGGCAAAGTTATTGAAAAATACAACATAACATAACAGGAACTGATATTTTTTGACCAGGATATTGTAGTAGTGCTTCAAAAATACATGGAATACATACAAAAACAACAAAAAACACTGTAACATCGTTGGTAAATTTGATTTATTTCAATATAAAATCAAATTGCGAGTAGTACCTGTGCCTAAAATGACACTCCATTATACCTTATGCCACTAAGTCCAAATAATGTCACATCATTATGCATGGTCATTATGGTCGTTATTATTATAGTTAACTCTATCCTCATATTATTAGGAGTTATGTTATTGAACGTTTATGTGAAATATCGATTGTATAGTAAATTATTCGCAACAAGTTTCTCATTTAGGATATGGTAATAAATTCTGAATATCTACCTGTAACACGACTGAGAAGTAAAACTCAATCGAAACTATTTTTCTATGGCAATTCAATCAAAAATTAACAGTTTTAATTCATCCATAACACTCAAGATAGATAGAAATCTTTATTTGTTTCTTTAGAAAAAAAACCTCTGAAGATGTAGAACATGTCATTTACTAATTACTAATTACCCATTGTGTAGATAAAACAATTAACAAGTGGATACAATAACAATACAATACCAGAAATAAACATATAGACGCAAAAAATGAGCTATACATAGTCTATACATACAAGATAATTAAGTATGTAAATACATATACTTTAAAAATATGAATAAAACAGTCAAGTGTTAAAATTAAGATTGTCATTGAGATATTCTTCAATTGTATAATATACTTTAGATATCAAAATGGTTTTCAAACTTTCCTTGAATTTCTTGCTGGATAGGAATTTCAATCTTTTTGGAAGCTTATTATACCGGGTGTCCCATCAAGCCTATCGACCGGATTTATCCCTGAAACTATTGGTCCCACAGTTTTAGGAAAAAAACTATCCTATGCAGAGCAGTCAAGAAAAATTCAAAGAAAATATTTTTGAGTTCCTAAAATGACCGCTAGGTGGCGCAATACAGATTGAAAATTTAAAAACTTGTAGCAGAACAGTTACTTCTCAGGGAATTATAGAATTCTGTAGTCTTATCTTTGACGCTTGCCATGGTCAACCATAGAGGTCCGTACAGATACCATCATTATATTATCTACGACATTGTTTTTTTTGTTTTTTTTTTCGTTTTCGCCAAGCGGCGAGTAAATGTTTCATTTGTGAATAATATCTCTTCGAAAGCTAATAGCCTCGTGGGGAATCTGTAATCTTTTATGAAAAGTGTCCCTGGTTTTAGGTACGTAATGTTTTCACTCTTATTTCTTATGGGCATTTCGATACCGGGTGTATCACTCATGTTAATGGTTTTAGTTTACGAATCTCACAAGAACTCGTGTACTGTATCAAGTTTATTCCGTATTACGAATAAACGCTTACCACTGAACGACTGATATCAAAACCCGTACCCCAACATCTGGCGCCCAACGTAGGGCAGTTGAAAAGTGGTAAAATGGAAAACCAAAAGGAAAATGCTATGTATAATACCAGGAGTAGGAAAATGGGAGCGGTTCCAAAGATAAGGGTAGACAATATAGAAAAAACACCACAAAATCAAGGTAGGAGTTGTGCACCTAATACTAACCCTTCCAATGGCGGAACCAACCTGGTAGGAGAGGAGATGCAACCCGAGACAAGCAGAGCCAACATTGACTCAACTATGTTGGATAATGCAACGAATTCGCGACAGGGGTTAGGTGATACGCCGCTGAGTCATCATTCACCTGGATTTCGAGGGGTGCATAACCAAAATTCGAGTCAAAAGTGGCAAAATAAACATCAAATAATTCCACCTAGTACAAGAACAGACTCTCATACTAACACAAATGATCAATCAAACGTTTTTTTTTCTATGTCAAAAGACAAAAACGATATATTTTCTAGGATATCAATGTACAAGGATAATGTTACAAATGAGTCAGCTCATATATCGAAAAATGTGAATTTTTTAGTACCTGGAAACGTTAACACTCAACCTGCGAATAAGCCAACATTTATACCATTAAATTCTCATGGGGAGCATTTAGATAATTCTGGATCAAATTTTCAGGCTGAAAATGGCCAACATTTTTTTAGCTTTTCACAGCCTCCACCAAATAAAGTTCCAAATCCATGGTCACAATATAGAGTACCAAGAAACGATTCACATACAGGGGGTGTGGATAATAATTATCATCATCAAAACTCTGACCGAAATTTCTCAAAAGGGAATACCCAACCTAGATATAATAGTTCAACGCAACCGTTTCCAGGCACATTTAATTCAGCATCTTTCGACTTCCCTACACAGGGTGTTCATAATGAAGAAATGAGGGAAAATGTCCCTGGAAAAAATAATGATTATGACATAGCGTCAATAGTTGCTCAAGTGATTAACACAATGTATAATTTGTCCACTAATAATCCGATTGTACAACCACGGGACAATTTGCCGATGAATAGAAGTTGCAGTAACCTGATGGATGTCAGTAAACGAGTACCAGTTTTCGACAATCAAAACGGTATTCACCCAGTTGATTTCATTGATCAACTAGAAATTTCATTTCGTCCTGATGATATTCCCTTTCAAAATTTTACATATCTCATTGCAAACCAACTAAAAGGCGAGGCAAGTTTATGGAGTCAAGCGTGGTTGAATAAATTCAATAATTTTGAGGATTTCAAGAATTCTTTTCTCGATCATTTTTGGCATGAAGATATTCAAGCAGAAAATTATCTTCTTTTTCCTGAGAAAATTCCGGTATGAAAAAGGCTCCTTGGTACAACATTTCCTGAAATGTATGGCTATGGCGAAATATCTTGATCTTCCTGTAGGTGAAAATATTATTATTTATATTATTATTATATTATATTATTATATATTATATTATATGGAAAAGATTTTCCAAGCTCTTTCCGCCTAATGTTTTAAGTACTCTCATTACAAGTAGTACTTTCGCGGAGGCACTTGATCGATTCTTTTTTTGGTACTGAGATACAAGTTTCTCATTTCAACGAGTATCCATCATCAGGGTATGCTCAGAACAGGTCTCGTTATTATAATAACAATCACACGAATCAAGATTTTGTAAAGACCAAATTTTCGAACAAAAATTCGGATAGGTTTCCCAAAGTGGCAGAATTACATTTGGAGAAACCCGAAAATGCTCAGGTAAACCAGGGATCGGAGGTTTCGGGAAACGAGGAGCCGCCTCACGAGTTCTAGGTTCTTGCGTGGGGATGGTAACTGAGAGGACCTTAAGTTTGAATAATCCACGTGATGATTGGATGACCGATAGTGATTCAGATAATGATGGGAAAAGTATTGCATGTTGTCCAAAAGTAGAAATAAGTCTCTATGGGTTTCGTTATCCGGCATTGATTGATACGGGCAGCGATGTTTCGTGTTTCAATGAAGAGGTTTGGAATCAGCTAGAAGGTTTTCACAAAAATATACCCACCTTTAAATGTACGGGAGTTAAAGTTGGTGCGGCCTTTAAATCGAAACAACGTCGCGTAGCACAACAATCGCTGATCGATTTTTCTATTGCTGAATATGAATTCCGGCATGAGTTCTTATTGATTTCCGATTTATGTGTCCCACTAATTATCGGCATCGATTTTTTGCGTTTAGTCAAGGCGAAAGTGGATCTTGATAATCACTGTTTGTTTTTTAAATTCAATGATAAATGGGTAAATGATCCGGAAATAGTTCCAGGTGAAGCATTTCCGAAAATTGAGTCAGTTGAGATTAGAAGCATCGGCGTAAAAAATCATCACGTTTTGGGATCAGAAACTGAAAAAATCAGCGCATCATTAGACGACATAAAAACGATAGTAAAAAATTGTTCATTGGATAGGGACCAAAAACAGGTATTTGAGGAGCTGTCAATCAGATATCGAAGGTTGTTCTCGGATATACCAGGTAGAACAAAAGAGTATGTTCAGTTAGACAGGATGGTTGAATGGGAAATTATAACGCCTATGGCCACTCCATATGTTTCACCACTATTAGCCACTGTAAAAAAAGATAATTCTGTTAGAATCTGCCTTGATGCACGTCATTTAAATTCGGTAATGGAAAAGGAATATGATACACCGAGGCCCATGGACGAGATATTACATACAATTAAAACAGCGCGGTTTATGTCTTCCTGTGATTTAACGAGTGGGTACTGGCAAATTCCTCTGAGTGAATCATCGCAAAAATTCACAGGATTCAAATTTGACGGGACCACATATTGTTATTGCACTCTTCCATTTGGCTTGGCCACTAGTGTAAGTACGTTCGTCCGTTGTTTGAAGCAGGTTTTCGGTCATGATTTTGATGAATTTTTGATAGTGTATGTCGATGATCTCTTGATAATTTCAAACAGTTTTGAGCAACACATGATTCATTTACAGAAAGTGTTTCAAAGATTATCACAAGCGGGTTTTACTCTGAAGTTACGGAAGTGCAAGTTCATACGCAGTGAATTATCGTTTTTGGGGTATATTTTGAATTCAACGGGTATCAGACCGGACCCAGAACGGATACAAGCTTTGGTCGATTATCGTCCCCCTAGAAATAACAAAGAGCTCCAACGGTTTTTAGGCTTAGCCCAATTCGATCGGTCATTTTGTAGAAATTTTTCAGAGTTAGGGTTACTTTATAAAAACTTTTAACATTTAAGATTTATCACCTAACATTTAAGACTTAAGAGCTGATCAGTTCATTCTGTTATAAAAAAACTTAAGATTTAGGAATATTTGACATGGAACAAATAATTTTGACGTTGGCAAGTTCTAACCTATATCTATTATTATTGTTTTTGTTAGAATTTTCTTCAATTTTAATCAAATATTATTTGTGTCATGGACGATATGCTCTATTAATTCAACAAGTTGAAGAATTCAGGCATATTTATGATAAAAAAGTAGTTATTCTGAAATAAACTCGCCAGGAAAACTGCCTGGAAAAAAATTGGCCAAATATACCTATCTTAGAAAACTGCATGTAGAAATGGAAAATTGAATTACGGAATACATTTCCATCATGATTTGATCCTGGCAGCCTACATCAATGAAGATGAATTTATGATCACAGATAGCCAGATCAATACTATGCTTGAAAGTCTTCTTGTAGGAGAAGTATCCTGTTCCAGCATGTTTTGTATTTTGTATCTGAATATGCTTTCCATCAAGGGCACCAATGCAGTTTGGCATATTCCATTTTTCATAAAATTCCATGGAGATTCCATGCCAATCGATTTTTTCAGTAAATTTTCCACAGTACATTGCTGTTTTCCTCTATATGATGACATGTGTACATAGTAGTCAGTCAAACATAAGCAATTTGCTGCATAAGAGCATCCCTCTGATCTGGCAAATAGCTATCATTTGGAGTTATTATTGATGACATCGATTTCAAAATAGAAAACTATGTCACTTTCATAAAAAAATTGATAAATGCAACCAAATAATTACAGACTATCCACACCAACAAATAATATTCGAAAATATAACCCAAAATTCAAATATCGCGGAAAACAGTATGTCACTTTTCGTTGCTCGAACATGCGCATCTCCTATTTTCATTTATGATCATTTATCATCCATTTCTTAAGTTGGAAGTTGGTCATCTTCTTAAGTCTTAGGTGTAAAATCATAAGTCTTAAATGGTTTTATAACACAACCAATGATATTTCCATGATTCATCTGTCATAAGTGATAGGTATTAAATGTTAGGTGATAAATCTTAGGTCTTAAAGTTTTTTATAAAGTGGCCCTTAACTGCACCGCTCACTCTCCTTTTGCGAAAGAAATCGCGTTGGAAATGGACAGATGTGGAACAGGACGCTTTTGAACGAGTCAAACGAAAACTCAGGGAATCTACGTTGTTGTACCATCCGCGTGATGATTTGCCATTTTGTCTGGAAACTGACGCGAGTGACGTCGCCCTCGGATGTCAGCTGTTTCAAATAGTTGATGGCGAGCGTCGACCTGTAGCTTGGGCATCTCGACTTTTACTAGATCGAGAAACAAGATACTCTATTAACGAAAAGGAAGCATTAAGTGTGGTGTGGGCCTTGTCAAAATTTCGAATTTATTTGATCGGGAAAAAATTTACTATTTTCACCGATAATCGGTCAAATACTTATTTGAAGACTTGTCGTCTATTATCAGCACGGATATCGCGATACGCCCTTGCCATCCAGGAATACGATTTCGAGATTAGTTACATTCCCGGTCCCCAGAATATTATACACGGAAAAAAATCACTTGCTACTCACAACAAAAACAGAATTGCTGGTGAGATATTTGCTCTCACAACAACATTTCTAGGTGTAGATGAAACATTTATGCCATCATCACGAATATTCATTTGTCACAGATGATAATTGAAAATGCTATAATCAATCTGCTGTAGGGACTGGAACTATATTTATATCCAGCTATAATAATTTGTTGGCTCGAATCCCTCACTAACGATGCTGCGATAGCATAATCGTTCTGTAACATTGGACAGTTTTATTTGCAAAGACTACCTACTTGAAGTTTGGATTCGGGTGCATGGTTTTGAAAATGAACACAGAATTCACAGCAAACACTTTCACCCAATTATCTATTTATTGCTGTCAATGATCCGTCACCTCGCAAAGTCATTAACATAATAATAATTATTATTATTATTTACTAGGTATCGAACCTAAACAACGTCAATCAATGTATTGAACTTTGGTATGCGAAACCGCAAAAATCTCAGGACTCGAATGGAGCAAATTCAATTTGCTAAAAGCGCCTGGGTAACTTTGTGGTGGTGCAAATAAAATTTGCTGAAATTCACATGGCAACAAGAAAGAAGCGTCCTGATTGGCTACATGGAATGGCGTGACCTACTTTTGTGCGAATTCTTAATAACGACGCATGGATCTTTGTCTTCAGTTGAGTTGAGACTGTTGAGAGTATTAACACGTGGATCAGTTAGTGTCCTGCTTGCTATTGTTCTTCTTCTGCATGCAAATAATAATGTATAGTTTAGAACTGTCAGAAACAATATATATGTAAATGGAAAAATTTGATGTATGTCGAAGAGCTCTTGGAATCGTGGGAATTCGGACACCTGAGGCAAAAATTTGAAGGTTTGATTTCAAAATTTCACTGAAGCTACTATACATTTATGTTGTAATCACTGATGAGGTGAAAAACCCTATAGAGATGTGACAAAGTATATTCTAGGTTTATTATTCTCATTTACGTTTTTTTTTTCAGATCATCATACACATTTTGAGGGATTATCATTACATCAATCGTCTATGAAAAAAATTGTATACCACTTCTCGGAGATAAACTGCAAATTGAGAGTTCACCAGAAATTGTTGTTTTAGTGGACCTACCTAAAGTAATGTTTTTATATTATACCGGGTATAACATTATTCCAGCTCTTGTACCCCTACTGAAGCAGAAATGAAGATGTAGTAGCAATAAAGAGTTTCGTCTTCTATTACAACTGATGCATTTGCAATAATACCTAGAAAACCTCACCACTGGTGCAAAATTAGTATGTTGTTAATATTCAATACATCGTTACTTACAGCACTAATATTTGTCACTAGTGCAAACACATATGGCTGAGAGTGTCAACTACAATGTTTCTCACAGCAATTGCATTCATAATAATACCTGAAAATAGTTGCTACTAACGCAGTAGTATTTGCTACAAGAGCAAAAATATTTGGCTGGAAGTATTTGGTATAGTGTTTCTTATAGCAAGAGCATTATGTGATCATACCTGAAAATATTTGCTACTGCTACGAAATATATTAGTAATAAATGTCGGAAGTTTGGTTTGCTTCCGATACCAGTTGGATTAGTTGATACTGCAAAGAATTATTAGGAGGAAATATTTGTTGCATTCACATAGTTTTTTGCTGTCTCTATAGGTACTAATTTTTTTTGTTGCGTTGACCTATATTTTAGTACCTGTAGCGAATCATTTTTTTCCGTGTAGCTGACGCCCTTTCACGATATACTGCTCCCAGGCTAGCAGCACCATCAGACAAATCATTTCGAATTCTGTCGTGTCATTTCAAGGTGCCATTAGAATTGAAGAACTCCCTGGCAAACATCGCGGAACTCCAAAGAGAAGACGCTAAGCTAGGCGATATCATATATAAGCTCGACACCGATATTTCTTTGCAAAGTCGGTTTAAAGTGCATCGGGAGGTGTTGTACGTTCGCCAAAATTATGAAGAATGTTGTTTATTGTGTGTGCCCCAAAACCTTGTGCAGAAAATTGTAATTGCTTATCATAGGTTGTACGGCCATTTTGGCGCGTATAAAACATGGAGGGCCTTGCGTTCTGAGGTGTGGTGGAGCAATATGTCCCGGGATGTAAAGCGTATCATTCGGGACTGTGAGGTTTGTCAAAAGGCCAAGAGCTGTATGTTACCAAAACCCGAGTTACATTCAATACTGCCTTCCAGGAAAAATGAATTAGTTGCTCTGGATTTGTATGGGCCCTTACCTCCTAGTCGCGGGGGAGTCACTTATATTTTGGTTTTACTTGATGTTTTCACGAAATACGTGACTTTGTTTGCTTTGAAACGTGCTACTACTGGAGCCATTTTGAACAGGGTCACAAAGGAATTTTTGCCTAAGATGGGAAGTGTTAAAAAAATTTTGAGCGACCATGGGACACACTGAATTCCCATGATATTTCGGTTATTTATTCGTCCGTTCGTCACCCACAAGCAAACCCTTCAGAACGTGTGATGCGGGAGCTTGGAAGACTTTTCAGAACTTTTTGTCACGACCATCAAACCAAGTGGGCCATAGAACTAACAAATTTCGCAGGATTTTTAAATTCAGTTATCCACGAATCCACGGGCT
Organism: Chrysomela aeneicollis; assembly: GCA_029955515.1. Classification (NCBI taxonomy): domain Eukaryota; kingdom Metazoa; phylum Arthropoda; class Insecta; order Coleoptera; family Chrysomelidae; genus Chrysomela; species Chrysomela aeneicollis. Next base: position 31,344,178 of record JARUHQ010000002.1, read on the forward strand.
ACAGTCCGGATGAGCTACAATTCGGAAATCCTCGGAAAAAAATATTGCCGTCTGAACTTAGGGGCCCTACCATTCCGGAGAATGTCGTCTCCCATGAGAACAAATTAATTTTGGCTAAAGAGACTTTAGCTAGTAAGGCGTCGCGTCTCAATTCACTATATCCTAGCCGTCCTTATCAAACGTTTGTTTTGGGAGAATTAGTATTGTTGAGGGCCAACCCAATATCGTCGGCACTAAGGTCTGAAACGAAGAAGTTTCTTTTATTATTCGAAGGCCCTTATAGAATAAAAAAAGTTTTGTCGCCAGTCACTTATATTTTGCAACATATAGAATCCGAAAAGGAGAGAGGTACCTTCCATATTTGCCATCTCCGACCTTACCATCACGTTCAGGAAACGTTGACTCCATAATCATGTTCGCCAAAGTTTAGGGGTGCAAGTTGTAGCAGAACATTTACTTCTCAGGGAATTATAGAATTCTGTAGTCTTATCTTTGACGCTTGCCATGGTCAACCATAGAGGTCCGTACAGATACCATCATTCTATTATCTACGACATTGTTTTTTTTGTTTTTTTTTTGCGTTTTCGCCAAGCGGCGAGTAAATGTTTCATTTGTGAATAATATCTCTTCGAAAGCTAAGAGCCTCGTGGGGAATCTGTAATCTTTTATGAAAAAGAGCAAAGTGTCCCTGGTTTTAGGTACGTAATGTTTTCACTCTTATTTCTTATGGGCATTTCGATACCGGGTGTATCACTCATGTTAATGGTTTTAGTTTACGAATCTCACAAGAACTCGTGTACTGTATCAAGTTTATTCCGTATTACGAATAAACGCTTACCACTGAACGACTGATATCAAAACCCGTACCCCTACAAACTCCTTTTTCTTAAAAAAGTCAAATACAAACGTAGGTATTTTTTATTGTATTCTGCATTTCCTAGTCAATACCTTAATGTTTTGTGTTACACTATTTGTTCTAACTCTTCAAACAAAGACAACAAAAACAAAAGAAAAACGGTATACAAAAATCACCATAACTTCGGTTTGTCTTATCCGATTCAAATAAACTTTTGATCGTTCGATAGGTGATTCAAGGTATAGTAAGAATACGGTTTTAAATATTTTGGTAAATTCCTCAACAAACCACCAGATGTCGCTTTTCGTAATTTTTACCAATTATTGATGACTTCTTGTCTTGAATTTCAAATGTAATGACATATTTTTTAATAAAGTGTCATATTCTGCAATAGATTTAGAAAAGAATGCCGCAAACCGGAAGTCTCTAGTGTTTTTTAAACAAAAGTTATGAATAAAAATGTGTTTATAAGATTACGAGCGTTATAAATGCATATTTTTAAAATATCAAGAAGGCTATGAATACAAAATAATTGGCAAAACTGTCAAGGAGATGATGAAATCTGTCTACATTACTTATGAAGTTTTGAAATATTGTTTTTTTATACAATCTTATAAATAAAAAGGAATCAGAAGGAATCAAAAACTTTTAATACAAATCAAATAACTTAGGTACCTACCTACTGCTTAATGCTATAAGTTTTTATTTGAGATGTTCAAAATGACCGCTATTATTTTCTTGACATCGAATAGTTTTTTGCCCCCGGTATATGCTCACATTAGAAAAAGGAACATTCCTCTGAATATAAGAGAGGCAAGTTTTTATGTTCAACAAATTGCTTCTTTTCTTGATTGAAAATAAAAGAAAATGTTATGATCGTAAATGTGAAAAATGACAGGAATGTATATACCTATCCTGGTGATTTTCCATCGAAATAAGTAAAAATACACCTGATAAGAAAATGAGGATCATTTCCGGTCAAACCTGAAGTGATATAAAACAATTGAATACGTCGAATAATGCATATTGATGTGCTGAACATATACAAACCGAATAAGTAATTATAATGTATCAACTAAATGTTTTACTAACTATTTAAGCAAACCCGATCTTTCTAGAGACTTTTTGGCTAATTCATTCAATATGTTGGTATATGTTATCAATTCGAATTGAAGTAATAAGCCTGGTTCATGCTTACACGAATTTCGCAAAATTCATGCGAATCGGAAATATATAAATATTACATTGATATTTCTATATTCTACAAAATTATTGATTTATGCATTTTGTGGTATCATGATAATTTAAAAAATCTGGCAAAATGTTCAAATATTTCAACTTTATTGCAATATTTCTTTCCAGCGGCCATTTTATTCGCATAAATTTTCCGATATTCGTATAAGCATGAACCAGGCTTTAGTTCTTTATTCTTGAAATAGCCCCCACTGTGCAAAAAGTCGTACTAGTAACGTTACTTAAAAGTAACCAAGATACATGTTACGTTACGATTCTTGTGCCCATGATGTCTCAAAGACTATCTTACAGTCGTTATATGTCCACCAACATTAAAATATCTCAGGAAGTATCAGATACGTGGAATAATAGTCGAACCGGATACTTCTTATGAAACTGCCTTGTTACATTGAAAGTATTTTCTGAAGTATTATTTGAAACGACGCTTTCATGTCCCAAGTCTTTATATTTTGTAACATCAAAAGTTCATCTCCTGAATGTATCGGACTGTTGATTGTAATACTTCCTAATAACGTTATTATTCTGAAGATCTGATTATACAGGTTAATGCCTTATACAGAGTGAGCCAAAAGTGCGTGTTTGCTCCATATATCGATAATGCTGACATATATGAAAAAAAATTATTGGATAAAGTTTTGCGGCAACAGAATGATCATGTTTTGAAAATGATCTCAAATGTAGAGGGTGTTTCATTTTTCCGTCATAGCACAAAATATAGTTATGTTTCAAAATGGGACAACCATTTGAATTTTTATTGCGGAAAAATGCAAATACCCTGTGAATTTGTAACTATTTTTAAAATGTGGTCTTTCAGGTGCCGTATAACTTTTATGGAATACTTTTTTCCATTTATATCAGCATATTATATGGATTCATGAAGCAAACACTCACTGTTGGGTCTTCCTATAGAGACAGCTTCAACAAATTTCATCATTGCAACAAGAAATATCTTTGAATGCTCAAATTGAACAAATTCTCTTCATTTTCTAATAGATCAGAAATAGTCGAGAAAATAGTCTTCAAAGTCATTGGAAATTTTTATATGCAGTTAGTTATTCACAGATTATGTTGACCAGCTTCATTCCAGATAACATGGAGATATAAAAAAATATGTGATGAGCTTTGGTACTGAAACAATAGAATTGTAAAATAAAACACTAATTCTTCAGCATCTTCACTTCATTTTGGTTAGGATCATCAGGTCAACCATTCTATTGAAATTATTTCAAAAATGATTTCTGATATTGATGATTGGTTATGATGATTCACCTGAAATATATGTAACAAAATATTGGTACATAATTTATATCAGAATTTGGTACAGTTTACTATACCTCATTTTCCTGATGATTTTGGTTCTTTTACTGTGAATCTATACTTTGACTGATGGTGTCTTAGAGTTTTTCTTCAAAAGTATATGCCATTTTTGGATGCTTTTTATAAGTACCTAGTTATTTTTTGATAATTGAATAATTCACCTGAAAAACCTAATGAAATGTTAATGATTCATCTTAGAATTTAGTATTTTTCACACTACCTCATGTTCCTGATGTTTTACATTCGCAGTGTTTTCCTCCGGTGCTTGCTATATCTGATAAGAAGTATAGTTTCCTCAATCATTTATAGGTGAATGTCGAGGTGAATGTTATCAAATACAGGAAATTTTTCTTCATATCCATCTTCAGGTTTTTTTGTATCAATGTACCTACTGTGTGGGCACTTTCATAAAACATATTCATGACCTGTGAACAAAAATGGATCAATTGAAAGTGACAATCGATTTCCTTTTTATGAATTGAATCAAAAACTCACTATCACACAAATTATTCATAAACTAACAACTAACCTATAAATTTTGTCAATTTTAACTTGAGCTGATATGTTTATTCAAAAGGTTCACTGAGACATACAAGAAAATTGCCATTGAAATAAACAATCAACCCTTAATTGATATGTATTATGTCAGGAAATGATTGAAAAATCAATATAGGTCCGCACAGGTAAACAAAGATGTAAAGTAAAGGTACCAACTAAGATTTAGGTACCCTGGTTATCCTATTGGTTGGATGCATAAAACAATTAAGACAATATCGATAGTGGGAGGTCGATAAATCGGTAGGAAGCATGTAAATAGCATCTCCTTGGCATTACCTGGCATAAACATTATTGACAATGTCGGGTGAACATCGAAAAGAAGTTCTTGAGGCTAACGCAACTGCGCCAGTGTATGAAGATATTTCGCCACCTTCTTCACCAGAATATGGAGATGAAAATTGTTATGTTGGTGTTTCTGTGAATAATAGTGAAAATATTGCTGAAGCAGAGCCGACCAGTGTTTCATACCAGGTGGACGTAATTCAACAACCAATTGTAAGTGTTTTTGAAAATTATAATATTCTTCGAGTACACAATGATATAACTAAAAATATGGTATAGTTTCTGCGTGAATTCAGTAATTTTTTATTTTATTAACTTTATATTTTTAATTTTCAATATTTCTTTCATAATAAAACTACTATCAGAAACTTTTGAGGAGCAAAAAATCAACTAATCACTAGAGTTTAAACGTCGAATTGACTATCATATATTTTCAGGGGCGTATCAAACTGGGTACGGTTGGGATAACAATTTGCTTAATTTGAGGTGTTCTGAATCTCGAATTTTTTTTTAGAGTTTCATAAACACAATTATTTTCATAGTTGTTTTTGATAGTTCGTTATCATAACTATACTCTGACAATTTTCAATGAATCAAATTTGAATTAGTTCCTCACGATAGAATTTTATCTTCAGGTTATGGGTCAGCAGCAGCAGCCATCTTGGAATGAACTCGTGGGTGAGAATTCTCACCAGCCAGCGATGTCGAACTATGCTGAGAATCAATTGTTCAGCATCCAAATTCCCTTCGAGGTGATGAACGCTAACCCTACAAATAATATTGCAGGTGAGATTTGAATTCTAATTTCTTAAAATTTGGTGAAAAAATTAATTTTTCCATGATTTATACCTTGTGAATTCTGTGAATTCTGAATTCGATGTGCTAAAGTTTTTTTAATTGTTTTCAGATGCTACAAAAAATGATGCCATTGGTGGCAAATCAAAAAGCAAGATTGATTCCGGAGCCCCAAAGAGAAAAAGGACAGCATATACATCGGATCAGTTGATCCTATTAGAAAAGGAATTTGAAAGTAATGAGTACATCTGTCGCACGAAGAGGATACAGATCGCCCAATCTCTCAGGCTTAGTGAGAGGCAGATCAAAATATGGTTTCAGAACAGGCGGATGAAATTTAAAAAGGAGAGGAAGAATGCATTGGGATCTCCACAGCCATCTACAAGCAATGTAGTTCCGGCGACAGGAAGATCGAGACTGCCAGGGAATAACAGATCTGAGGACTCTGCGATAGTCGATGGTATGCTGAACCATTCTGCTTTTGCACACAATTCTGCAGCCGGATGTTCCAACCAGTACGTTCAGCAATGGAGGCCAGATATCGTTTACCATAACCAATTTATGCCACAAAGCAGCAACATTATTTACCACGAAGAACCAAACGTATTCACACAGATTCCGGAGCAAGCAACCACATTGGCTCCCAATAATTTTGCTGGGAATAACTACCAACAATTATTTGATGGGAGCCAACATACTGCGAATCAATCAGGCTATTTCCAGGGAGGAGCTGGACCCACATTTCAGCCAGCAATGACATCACAAACAAATGGATATGCCCAAAATATATCCTGGAACAACGAAAATGTATATTTGGGCAATAATACTCCTCCAGAATATCAACAACAATCGATGATACAGCCAATTGCTCAAGCAAATAATTATGATTTGTCCCAAATTGTAGCCTGGGATAACTATATTCCAAATTTGGAAAACTATACCCCCCCTGATAGTGATGATTCACCAATTATGCCAAGCAGTGATGTTGGTGGAACCAATGGGGGGTGATGATAGTTCGCCAAATAGTCTGACGAAGTTGTAAAACATATTTCGACAAACAAACAATTATTGACTGAAGATTGATAACCTGTTGATCTACTTTTTTGTGTGACATGATTTTTCAATAAATTTAGATGTAATTTATTCCGCCTTGTTATTATTTCTTATACATTATCTCCGAATACAAGCGAGCCACTTTCAGTGGAAATATCAACATTTATTTGTTCGAGAAATACATATTAAAAATAAACGATGAAAATATTGATATGATTTCGGCCATTCGAATTCATGTCGCAATAATATTGAACATTATAAGTAAGGTGCCGGTTCATAACAAGAACTTATGAAAATGACAAATTCGCAGTATTCAAATTTTCTTAGAATAAAATAGAAATAGCTTCTGAAGCTTCTCAAGATATCATTTTAAAAAATACTGGTGACTTTGATAATAGATGTGAATCCTCGAATAGTTTGTATTTTTTGAAGTTGAATTCTTTTTTATGACAAGAAATTGATCTCAATTTTTTCAAATCAGATGTATTTCAAAACTTGTATATAGCTATTGAACTTCGTTATGAACAACCTTCCATATTTCTCCAAATAGCTGTGATGTTTCTAGGCATAAATCATATTTTTTTTAAATTGTACGTTATCCATTTTCCTACTGAACAGTTTTTAATAATAATCAAGTCGTTATTCGCATAAATTTTCCGATATTCGTATAAGCATGATTAGTTCTTTATTCTTGAAATAGCCTCCTCAACAGATAATCAAAGTCGTACACGATTGTATAATCATCGGCAAAAATATGCATCCTATACAATCGTCCATATCTAAAAGTGAAACATTTCACCATCCATGATTCCATGAACATTACGAACATCGATTTTCCAATTGATCAATCTGAGTTAACAAATACGACTTTTCCTCTCTTTTTCGGTCTCTATACAATGCGCCAGAATTTAATAATAACCATATTATGATTAGGTAGTATATTATCGGAATCTCACAACAATGATTGTATTGTACAAATTACCAAAATGACGAATGATCATATTGTTAACATACTTGACAGTTTGGAAATTGAAAAATGTCGACTTTGTAATGGAAACAATGAGTGATACAAAAAACAAAAAAAGTATAATTAGCATCCTAATTATTAATATTAGGAGCATTAGGAAAAATCTTGAGGAGATGCAATTATTTTTAGAAACATATCACTCGAAATATACTAACATAATCGTACTGAGTGAATGTTGGAATATTGAATCAGTCGATAATTTCAATACTATATACAATAACAGCAAAAATAACCAGAATGATGGAATTATAATCTATGTAAAATCCAACCTGAATTTCAGCTTTGACAACATTTTTCATCATTGTAAAATCTCCATTAGTCAAATTCGTTGCAAAATAAATAATATCAAAATATCCATACATGCCTGCTACTGAGCACCATCCATTAATACAGATCCTTTTTTGAATGAACTTATGAATTATTTGCAAAACATTCCACAAAGCCAAATAGATATATTTGTTGGAGTAATCGTTGGGCTTCGAATCATACTTATACGAGGGTAACACCTACAACAGCAACTTGTATTGACCACATTTTTATGAAAGAAAATCTACAATATACCAATCTAAAATATAAGTCATTCGCCATTAATGCAGATGTTACAGATCACTATCCTGTATATTCAGGATTGCACTTCGACTCTTTATCTGATCCATACATAAAAAAAACTAAAGTTATTGAGATTCTGGATACTAATAAATTTTTAAATCTAATGAAACTGCAAGATAGGAGAATAATATATGAATTTAATAACCCAGATATAGCTTATTCAATATTTTCTGCTACATTTATTGAAATATATAATCAGGCCATAAATAAAAAAGAAGTACCTATCAAATGCTCTAAAAAACAAAAACCTTGGATTTCACAGGCCATCATCAATTCTATAAAACAAAGAGACAAAATGAAGTTCAAAGCGATCAAGAGTAAAAAAGAACTACAATTGTATGAATATAAATCATACCGAAATCACCTCAGCAAAATAATATACGCAGCAAAAAATAACTATCACAAACAATCAATCAACGACAATAAAAATGATATCAGAAAACTATTTAAAGTAGTCTCGGAATTAACCAATACTGACAGCAGCAAAAAAATGATACAATAGAAATTCATGATGGGAATGATGTAAGAAATAATGATGTTGACATTGCTAACTATTGCAACAAATATTTCAATGAAATTGGTTCAAAAATGGCGAGTAAGATCAAAAGATCTGATAATGACTACAAAAATAGGTACCCAACAATTTCTGAATCTACTACTGAAAACGAATTAGTCCAACACATTAATTCTCTAAAAAATAACTCATCTCCAGGAATAGATGGGATTACTGCTAAAACATTAAAACTCCCCACTCTTATATATAATCAACTTAATATTTGAAACGGGCATGGTCCCAGAGAAATTTAAAAATTCAATAATAACCCCAATCTATAGAAATGGTAATGTCTCTCTAATTACAGACCCATTAGCATAATAAGTAATTTTTCAAAAATTTTCGAAAAATGTTCAAAGAACAGACTCCAGGATCATCTAAATAAGCATCATATATTACATAAGAATCAATTTGGATTTAGGGATAGTAAAAGCACCTCTGACGCAATGTATGAAGTTGTTGATTCATTAAAAGACAGTTTGGAAAGAAATAAAAAGTGTATTGCAGTCTTATTAGATTTGGCAAAGGCTTTTGACACGGTCCCACATAATAGTCTCCTCGAGGTATTGGAAAATTACGGGATCCGTGGAACCGTGTCAGAAATTTTCAAGAACTACCTCAATAATAGAAAACATACTGTAAAAATTAGAAAGTGAACCTTTGAATACGCAACTAGGCATCCCCCAGGGTACTGTATTGGGGCCGGTACTCTTTATCACATGCATAAATTCACTACTAAGCCTCAATATAAGTAAATCTATAATCTCATATGCAGATGACACTGTATTGATTTTCGAAGACGACTCTTGGGACGGTGTGAAAGTAAAAGCGGCAGAAGGTATACAAAATGTTAAAGATTGGCTAGATTTTAATAAACTCTCACTTAATACAAGAAAAACAAAATACATAGCATTTTCAATCACAAATTATAATAGACCTAATCACAATAATATCAAAATTATGATCTCTACTGATATCATAACAGAATGTGACAATATCAAGTATTTATAGGTGTTATCATCGATAAACATCTTAAATGGGAACAACATATCGTTGAATTAGTAAAAAAAGTGTACCATATTCGTAAAATCCTAAATAAAGAAAATCTAATTATTGTATATAGATCACTACACCTTTTCCAGTTGTATTTCAGAAACCATCTCCGAATGATAACTGTGAGAAAATACTTCAATAATAACAGTTTTTTTCATAATATCTCAGGAACCACAATATTTTTCCACTTTTCAAATGCCATATTGACGTGGTTCAAATTACGATACTTCTTTTCTAATTGCATCCCCAAGGAATGAAGTGATTGGGAGTTGAAAGCGCGAATGATATTGACAAATTTATATCAACATGTTCGATCACCCTTTCGGAATATTTTTGATTTCATAAAATCGATTTGTTACTTTTTGGAACGTCATGTATATCTATTCTAGGTAATCACTACACGTTCGAGGAATATCAGCATTTCTGCTAATTATTAGCCCTTCGGAAATCACTTCTGATTGTACTATCTTGTGAACGTTTATGATTTTTTTGTTGAAATTACCAACATTTATAATTTCTTTCTATATATTTTGCAATTTGAATTCATCTTTGTATGTTCGAAAAGCACATCATATTGTGTCAAATTCTCAGCACCGTTGTGAGTAGTTACTCTGCATAACGTTTTTGATCTATCAGCGTATTATTTTAGGACAGAAATCTGAACATGAAGTTACTTTATGTGATATTATCAAGAAAAATTTGGCTCGAGGCAAACAAAAATTTCACCAACTTGTATTTGATACAAAATAAATATTCCATTTCTAGAAGGTGAACAACACATACCTACCCGAGATTTTATTAGACTTTTAAAATATTTTATTTCTGACAGTGACATTATAAGCTTATATCGTCATAGTTACGATATCTATAATGAGGGTCATAACTCCCTTGGGATATTAAGGTTCAAAAACTCCCTCCTACCTTTTACAGGTCAAAATGATACAAGAAATGCTTATAAACGTTTATATGTAATGAAAACTAAGACATATTTTCCTTATTCACGTCATTACAAATAATAAATGTACATAATATAATAATATAATAATGTAATATGCCAGAAAGACAGTTTCGTTGGCATCTTTCGACATAACATTTCTCTGTGTCAGCCACTTCAGATATAAGTTGTAATCTTTTTGATATAGGGCTTCACTTTTCGATGGAAATAATGATTGTCTTGCTTTTTCCGCTTTTTTTATAATATCCTCCATTATATCAGAAAAAGATCGTCGATTTGTGGTAAAAAATAAACACGTTTTTAACGGAAAAACATTGATTGATAAAGAAAGTTTGCTTATAAACATGTAACATAGCGACAACCTAGCAACAACCAACAATGCTACAATCAACGCTACCTAATTCAAATATACCAGAAAGGTTATGAATTTAAACATTTATTGCGTTCTAAATATGGACATATTGTTATGAAAATCGGTCAAAAATAAAATTATCTATGTACCACGGGAATTATAGAGCCTTAATAACCTCTGGCAATTGCTGTCCCTCGGGCCAGAGGCCCTCGGGACGCAAACTTTTCCATCGGTAATTAAGGCCCTCATAATTCTCTTAATACATAAATAACTATTAAAGTTTCTCACAGGTAAACAAAGATGTAAAGTAAAGGTACCAACTAAGATTTAGGTACCCTGGTTATCCTATTGGTTGGATGCATAAAACAATTAAGACATTATCGATAGTGGGAGGGTCGATAAATCGGTAGGAAGCATGTAAATAGCATCTCCTTGGCATTACCTGGCATAAACATTATTGACAATGTCGGGTGAACATCGAAAAGAAGTTCTTGAGGCTAACGCAACTGCGCCAGTGTATGAAGATATTTCGCCACCTTCTTCACCAGAATATGGAGATGAAAATTGTTATGTTGGTGTTTCTGTGAATAATAGTGAAAATATTGCTGAAGCAGAGCCGACCAGTGTTTCATACCAGGTGGACGTAATTCAACAACCAATTGTAAGTGTTTTTGAAAATTATAATATTCTTCGAGTACACAATGATAGAACTAAAAATATGGTATAGTTTCTGTGTGAATTCAGTAATTTTTTATTTCATTAACTTTATATTTTTAATTTTCAATATTTCTTTCATAATAAAACTACTATCAGAAACTTTTGAGGAGCAAAAAATCAACTAATCACTAGAGTTTAAACGTCGAATTGACTATCATATATTTTCAGGGGCGTATCAAACTGGGTACGGTTGGGATAACAATTTGCTTAATTTGAGGTGTTCTGAATCTCGAATTTTTTTTTAGAGTTTCATAAACACAATTATTTTCATAGTTGTTTTTGATATTTCGTTATCATAACTATACTCTGACAATTTTCAATGAATCAAATTTGAATTAGTTCCTCACGATAGAATTTTATCTTCAGGTTATGGGTCAGCAGCAGCAGCCATCTTGGAATGAACTCGTGGGTGAGAATTCTCACCAGCCAGCGATGTCGAACTATGCTGAGAATCAATTGTTCAGCATCCAAATTCCCTTCGAGGTGATGAACGCTAACCCTACAAATAATATTGCAGGTGAGATTTGAATTCTAATTTCTTAAAATTTGGTGAAAAAATTAATTTTTCCATGATTTATACCTTGTGAATTCTGTGAATTCTGAATTCGATGTGCTAAAGTTTTTTTAATTGCTTTCAGATGCTACAAAAAATGATGCCATTGGTGGCAAATCAAAAAGCAAGATTGATTCCGGAGCCCCAAAGAGAAAAAGGACAGCATATACATCGGATCAGTTGATCCTATTAGAAAAGGAATTTGAAAGTAATGAGTACATCTGTCGCACGAAGAGGATACAGATCGCCCAATCTCTCAGGCTTAGTGAGAGGCAGATCAAAATATGGTTTCAGAACAGGCGGATGAAATTTAAAAAGGAGAGGAAGAATGCATTGGGATCTCCACAGCCATCTACAAGCAATGTAGTTCCGCCGACAGGAAGATCGAGACTGCCAGGGAATAACAGATCTGAGGACTCTGCGATAGTCGATGGTATGCTGAACCATTCTGCTTTTGCACACAATTCTGCAGCCGGATGTTCCAACCAGTACGTTCAGCAATGGAGGCCAGATATCGTTTATCATAACCAATTTATGCCACAAAGCAGCAACATTATTTACCACGAAGAACCAAACGTATTCACACAGATTCCGGAGCAAGCAACCACATTGGCTCCCAATAATTTTGCTGGGAATAACTACCAACAATTATTTGATGGGAGCCAACATACTGCGAATCAATCAGGCTATTTCCAGGGAGGAGCTGGACCCACATTTCAGCCAGCAATGACATCACAAACAAATGGATATGCCCAAAATATATCCTGGAACAACGAAAATGTATATTTGGGCAATAATACTCCTCCAGAATATCAACAACAATCGATGATACAGCCAATTGCTCAAGCAAATAATTATGATTTGTCCCAAATTGTAGCCTGGGATAACTATATTCCAAATTTGGAAAACTATACCCCCCCTGATAGTGATGATTCACCAATTATGCCAAGCAGTGATGTTGGTGGAACCAATGGGGGGTGATGATAGTTCGCCAAATAGTCTGACGAAGTTGTTAAACATATTTCGACAAACAAACAATTATTGACTGAAGATTGATAACCTGTTGATCTACTTTTTTGTGTGACATGATTTTTCAATAAATTTAGATGTAATTTATTCCGCCTTGTTATTATTTCTTAAACATTATCTCCGAATACAAGCGAGCCACTTTCAGTGGAAATATCAACATTTATTTGTTCGAGAAATACATATTAAAAATAAACGATGAAAATATTGATATGATTTCGGCCATTCGAATTCATGTCGCAATAATATTGAACATTATAAGTAAGGTGCCGGTTCATAACAAGAACTTATGAAAATGACAAATTCGCAGTATTCAAATTTTCTTAGAATAAAATAGAAATAGCTTCTGAAGCTTCTCAAGATATCATTTTAAAAAATACTGGTGACTTTGATAATAGATGTGAATCCTCGAAAAGTTTGTATTTTTTGAAGTTGAATTCTTTTTTATGACAAGAAATTGATCTCAATTTTTTCAAATCAGATGTATTTCAAAACTTGTATATAGCTATTGAACTTCGTTATGAACAACCTTCCATATTTCTCCAAATAGCTGTGATGTTTCTAGGCATAAATCATATTTTTTTTAAATTGTACGTTATCCATTTTCCTACTGAACAGTTTTTAATAATAATCAAGTCGTTATTCGCATAAATTTTCCGATATTCGTATAAGCATGATTAGTTCTTTATTCTTGAAATAGCCTCCTCAACAGATAATCAAAGTCGTACACGATTGTATAATCATCGGCCAAAATATGCATCCTATACAATCGTCCATATCTAAAAGTGAAACATTTCACCATCCATGATTCCATGAACATTACGAACATCGATTTTCCAATTGATCAATCTGAGTTAACAAATACGACTTTTCCTCTCTTTTTCGGTCTCTATACAATGCGCCAGAATTTAATAATAACCATATTATGATTAGGTAGTATATTATCGGAATCTCACAACAATGATTGTATTGTACAAATTACCAAAATGACGAATGATCATATTGTTAACATACTTGACAGTTTGGAAAGTGAAAAATGTCGACTTTGTAATGGAAACAATGAGTGATACAAAAAACAAAAAAAGTATAATTAGCATCCTAATTATTAATATTAGGAGCATTAGGAAAAATCTTGAGGAGACGCAATTATTTTTAGAAACATATCACTCGAAATATACTAACATAATCGTACTGAGTGAATGTTGGAATATTGAATCAGTCGATAATTTCAATACTATATACAATAACAGCAAAAATAACCAGAATGATGGAATTATAATCTATGTAAAATCCAACCTGAATTTCAGCTTTGACAACATTTTTCATCATTGTAAAATCTCCATTAGTCAAATTCGTTGCAAAATAAATAATATCAAAATATCCATACATGCCTGCTACTGAGCACCATCCATTAATACAGATCCTTTTTTGAATGAACTTGTGAATTATTTGCAAAACATTCCACAAAGCCAAATAGATATATTTGTTGGAGTAATCGTTGGGCTTCGAATCATACTTATACGAGGGTAACACCTACAACAGCAACTTGTATTGACCACATTTTTATGAAAGAAAATCTACAATATACCAATCTAAAATATAAGTCATTCGCCATTAATGCAGATGTTACAGATCACTATCCTGTATATTCAGGATTGCACTTCGACTCTTTATCTGATCCATACATAAAAAAAAACTAAAGTTATTGAGATTCTGGATACTAATAAATTTTTAAATCTAATGAAACTGCAAGATAGGAGAATAATATATGAATTTAATAACCCAGATATAGCTTATTCAATATTTTCTGCTACATTTATTGAAATATATAATCAGGCCATAAATAAAAAAGAAGTACCTATCAAATGCTCTAAAAAACAAAAACCTTGGATTTCACAGGCCATCATCAATTCTATAAAACAAAGAGACAAAATGAAGTTCAAAGCGATCAAGAGTAAAAAAGAACTACAATTGTATGAATATAAATCATACCGAAATCACCTCAGCAAAATAATATACGCAGCAAAAAAATAACTATCACAAACAATCAATCAACGACAATAAAAATGATATCAGAAAACTATTTAAAGTAGTCTCGGAATTAACCAATACTGACAGCAGCAAAAAAATGATACAATAGAAATTCATGATGGGAATGATGTAAGAAATAATGATGTTGACATTGCTAACTATTGCAACAAATATTTCAATGAAATTGGTTCAAAAATGGCGAGTAAGATCAAAAGATCTGATAATGACTACAAAAATAGGTACCCAACAATTTCTGAATCTACTACTGAAAACGAATTAGTCCAACACATTAATTCTCTAAAAAATAACTCATCTCCAGGAATAGATGGGATTACTGCTAAAACATTAAAACTCCCCACTCTTATATATAATCAACTTAATATTTGAAACGGGCATGGTCCCAGAGAAATTTAAAAATTCAATAATAACCCCAATCTAAAGAAATGGTAATGTCTCTCTAATTACAGACCCATTAGCATAATAAGTAATTTTTCAAAAATTTTCGAAAAATGTTCAAAGAACAGACTCCAGGATCATCTAAATAAGCATCATATATTACATAAGAATCAATTTGGATTTAGGGATAGTAAAAGCACCTCTGACGCAATGTATGAAGTTGTTGATTCATTAAAAGACAGTTTGGAAAGAAATAAAAAGTGTATTGCAGTCTTATTAGATTTGGCAAAGGCTTTTGACACGGTCCCACATAATAGTCTCCTCGAGGTATTGGAAAATTACGGGATCCGTGGAACCGTGTCAGAAATTTTCAAGAACTACCTCAATAATAGAAAACATACTGTAAAAATTAGAAAGTGAACCTTTGAATACGCAACTAGGCATCCCCCAGGGTACTGTATTGGGGCCGGTACTCTTTATCACATGCATAAATTCACTACTAAGCCTCAATATAAGTAAATCTATAATCTCATATGCAGATGACACTGTATTGATTTTCGAAGACGACTCTTGGGACGGTGTGAAAGTAAAAGCGGCAGAAGGTATACAAAATGTTAAAGATTGGCTAGATTTTAATAAACTCTCACTTAATACAAGAAAAACAAAATACATAGCATTTTCAATCACAAATTATAATAGACCTAATCACAATAATATCAAAATTATGATCTCTACTGATATCATAACAGAATGTGACAATATCAAGTATTTATAGGTGTTATCATCGATAAACATCTTAAATGGGAACAACATATCGTTGAATTAGTAAAAAAAGTGTACCATATTCGTAAAATCCTAAATAAAGAAAATCTAATTATTGTATATAGATCACTACACCTTTTCCAGTTGTATTTCAGAAACCATCTCCGAATGATAACTGTGAGAAAATACTTCAATAATAACAGTTTTTTTCATAATATCTCAGGAACCACAATATTTTTCCACTTTTCAAATGCCATATTGACGTGGTTCAATTTACGATACTTCTTTTCTAATTGCAACCCCAAGGAATGAAGTGATTGGGAGTTGAAAGCGCGAATGATATTGACAAATTTATATCAACATGTTCGATCACCCTTTCGGAATATTTTTGATTTCATAAAATCGATTTGTTACTTTTTGGAACGTCATGTATATCTATTCTAGGTAATCACTACACGTTCGAGGAATATCAGCATTTCTGCTAATTATTAGCCCTTCGGAAATCACTTCTGATTGTACTATCTTGTGAACGTTTATGATTTTTTTGTTGAAATTACCAACATTTATAATTTCTTTCTATATATTTTGCAATTTGAATTCATCTTTGTATGTTCGAAAAGCACATCATATTGTGTCAAATTCTCAGCACCGTTGTGAGTAGTTACTCTGCATAACGTTTTTGATCTATCAGCGTATTATTTTAGGACAGAAATCTGAACATGAAGTTACTTTATGTGATATTATCAAGAAAAATTTGGCTCGAGGCAAACAAAAATTTCACCAACTTGTATTTGATACAAAATAAATATTCCATTTCTAGAAGGTGAACAACACATACCTACCCGAGATTTTATTAGACTTTTAAAATATTTTATTTCTGACAGTGACATTATAAGCTTATATCGTCATAGTTACGATATCTATAATGAGGGTCATAACTCCCTTGGGATATTAAGGTTCAAAAACTCCCTCCTACCTTTTACAGGTCAAAATGATACAAGAAATGCTTATAAACGTTTATATGTAATGAAAACTAAGACATATTTTCCTTATTCACGTCATTACAAATAATAAATGTACATAATATAATAATATAATAATGTAATATGCCAGAAAGACAGTTTCGTTGGCATCTTTTGACATAACATTTCTCTGTGTCAGCCACTTCAGATATAAGTTGTAATCTTTTTGATATAGGGCTTCACTTTTCGATGGAAATAATGATTGTCTTGCTTTTTCCGCTTTTTTTATAATATCCTCCATTATATCAGAAAAAGATCGTCGATTTGTGGTAAAAAATAAACACGTTTTTAACGGAAAAACATTGATTGATAAAGAAAGTTTGCTTATAAACATGTAACATAGCGACAACCTAGCAACAACCAACAATGCTACAATCAACGCTACCTAATTCAAATATACCAGAAAGGTTATGAATTTAAACATTTATTGCGTTCTAAATATGGACATATTGTTATGAAAATCGGTCAAAAATAAAATTATCTATGTACCACGGGAATTATAGAGCCTTAATAACCTCTGGCAATTGCTGTCCCTCGGGCCAGAGGCCCTCGGGACGCAAACTTTTCCATCGGTAATTAAGGCCCTCATAATTCTCTTAATACATAAATAACTATTAAAGTTTCTCACAGGTAAACAAAGATGTAAAGTAAAGGTACCAACTAAGATTTAGGTACCCTGGTTATCCTATTGGTTGGATGCATAAAACAATTAAGACATTATCGATAGTGGGAGGGTCGATAAATCGGTAGGAAGCATGTAAATAGCATCTCCTTGGCATTACCTGGCATAAACATTATTGACAATGTCGGGTGAACATCGAAAAGAAGTTCTTGAGGCTAACGCAACTGCGCCAGTGTATGAAGATATTTCGCCACCTTCTTCACCAGAATATGGAGATGAAAATTGTTATGTTGGTGTTTCTGTGAATAATAGTGAAAATATTGCTGAAGCAGAGCCGACCAGTGTTTCATACCAGGTGGACGTAATTCAACAACCAATTGTAAGTGTTTTTGAAAATTATAATATTCTTCGAGTACACAATGATAGAACTAAAAATATGGTATAGTTTCTGTGTGAATTCAGTAATTTTTTATTTCATTAACTTTATATTTTTAATTTTCAATATTTCTTTCATAATAAAACTACTATCAGAAACTTTTGAGGAGCAAAAAATCAACTAATCACTAGAGTTTAAACGTCGAATTGACTATCATATATTTTCAGGGGCGTATCAAACTGGGTACGGTTGGGATAACAATTTGCTTAATTTGAGGTGTTCTGAATCTCGAATTTTTTTTTAGAGTTTCATAAACACAATTATTTTCATAGTTGTTTTTGATAGTTCGTTATCATAACTATACTCTGACAATTTTCAATGAATCAAATTTGAATTAGTTCCTCACGATAGAATTTTATCTTCAGGTTATGGGTCAGCAGCAGCAGCCATCTTGGAATGAACTCGTGGGTGAGAATTCTCACCAGCCAGCGATGTCGAACTATGCTGAGAATCAATTGTTCAGCATCCAAATTCCCTTCGAGGTGATGAACGCTAACCCTACAAATAATATTGCAGGTGAGATTTGAATTCTAATTTCTTAAAATTTGGTGAAAAAATTAATTTTTCCATGATTTATACCTTGTGAATTCTGTGAATTCTGAATTCGATGTGCTAAAGTTTTTTTAATTGTTTTCAGATGCTACAAAAAATGATGCCATTGGTGGCAAATCAAAAAGCAAGATTGATTCCGGAGCCCCAAAGAGAAAAAGGACAGCATATACATCGGATCAGTTGATCCTATTAGAAAAGGAATTTGAAAGTAATGAGTACATCTGTCGCACGAAGAGGATACAGATCGCCCAATCTCTCAGGCTTAGTGAGAGGCAGATCAAAATATGGTTTCAGAACAGGCGGATGAAATTTAAAAAGGAGAGGAAGAATGCATTGGGATCTCCACAGCCATCTACAAGCAATGTAGTTCCGCCGACAGGAAGATCGAGACTGCCAGGGAATAACAGATCTGAGGACTCTGCGATAGTCGATGGTATGCTGAACCATTCTGCTTTTGCACACAATTCTGCAGCCGGATGTTCCAACCAGTACGTTCAGCAATGGAGGCCAGATATCGTTTATCATAACCAATTTATGCCACAAAGCAGCAACATTATTTACCACGAAGAACCAAACGTATTCACACAGATTCCGGAGCAAGCAACCACATTGGCTCCCAATAATTTTGCTGGGAATAACTACCAACAATTATTTGATGGGAGCCAACATACTGCGAATCAATCAGGCTATTTCCAGGGAGGAGCTGGACCCACATTTCAGCCAGCAATGACATCACAAACAAATGGATATGCCCAAAATATATCCTGGAACAACGAAAATGTATATTTGGGCAATAATACTCCTCCAGAATATCAACAACAATCGATGATACAGCCAATTGCTCAAGCAAATAATTATGATTTGTCCCAAATTGTAGCCTGGGATAACTATATTCCAAATTTGGAAAACTATACCCCCCCTGATAGTGATGATTCACCAATTATGCCAAGCAGTGATGTTGGTGGAACCAATGGGGGGTGATGATAGTTCGCCAAATAGTCTGACGAAGTTGTAAAACATATTTCGACAAACAAACAATTATTGACTGAAGATTGATAACCTGTTGATCTACTTTTTTGTGTGACATGATTTTTCAATAAATTTAGATGTAATTTATTCCGCCTTGTTATTATTTCTTATACATTATCTCCGAATACAAGCGAGCCACTTTCAGTGGAAATATCAACATTTATTTGTTCGAGAAATACATATTAAAAATAAACGATGAAAATATTGATATGATTTCGGCCATTCGAATTCATGTCGCAATAATATTGAACATTATAAGTAAGGTGCCGGTTCATAACAAGAACTTATGAAAATGACAAATTCGCAGTATTCAAATTTTCTTAGAATAAAATAGAAATAGCTTCTGAAGCTTCTCAAGATATCATTTTAAAAAATACTGGTGACTTTGATAATAGATGTGAATCCTCGAAAAGTTTGTATTTTTTGAAGTTGAATTCTTTTTTATGACAAGAAATTGATCTCAATTTTTTCAAATCAGATGTATTTCAAAACTTGTATATAGCTATTGAACTTCGTTATGAACAACCTTCCATATTTCTCCAAATAGCTGTGATGTTTCTAGGCATAAATCATATTTTTTTTAAATTGTACGTTATCCATTTTCCTACTGAACAGTTTTTAATAATAATCAAGTCGTTATTCGCATAAATTTTCCGATATTCGTATAAGCATGATTAGTTCTTTATTCTTGAAATAGCCTCCTCAACAGATAATCAAAGTCGTACACGATTGTATAATCATCGGCCAAAATATGCATCCTATACAATCGTCCATATCTAAAAGTGAAACATTTCACCATCCATGATTCCATGAACATTACGAACATCGATTTTCCAATTGATCAATCTGAGTTAACAAATACGACTTTTCCTCTCTTTTTCGGTCTCTATACAATGCGCCAGAATTTAATAATAACCATATTATGATTAGGTAGTATATTATCGGAATCTCACAACAATGATTGTATTGTACAAATTACCAAAATGACGAATGATCATATTGTTAACATACTTGACAGTTTGGAAAGTGAAAAATGTCGACTTTGTAATGGAAACAATGAGTGATACAAAAAACAAAAAAAGTATAATTAGCATCCTAATTATTAATATTAGGAGCATTAGGAAAAATCTTGAGGAGATGCAATTATTTTTAGAAACATATCACTCGAAATATACTAACATAATCGTACTGAGTGAATGTTGGAATATTGAATCAGTCGATAATTTCAATACTATATACAATAACAGCAAAAATAACCAGAATGATGGAATTATAATCTATGTAAAATCCAACCTGAATTTCAGCTTTGACAACATTTTTCATCATTGTAAAATCTCCATTAGTCAAATTCGTTGCAAAATAAATAATATCAAAATATCCATACATGCCTGCTACTGAGCACCATCCATTAATACAGATCCTTTTTTGAATGAACTTGTGAATTATTTGCAAAACATTCCACAAAGCCAAATAGATATATTTGTTGGAGTAATCGTTGGGCTTCGAATCATACTTATACGAGGGTAACACCTACAACAGCAACTTGTATTGACCACATTTTTATGAAAGAAAATCTACAATATACCAATCTAAAATATAAGTCATTCGCCATTAATGCAGATGTTACAGATCACTATCCTGTATATTCAGGATTGCACTTCGACTCTTTATCTGATCCATACATAAAAAAAACTAAAGTTATTGAGATTCTGGATACTAATAAATTTTTAAATCTAATGAAACTGCAAGATAGGAGAATAATATATGAATTTAATAACCCAGATATAGCTTATTCAATATTTTCTGCTACATTTATTGAAATATATAATCAGGCCATAAATAAAAAAGAAGTACCTATCAAATGCTCTAAAAAACAAAAACCTTGGATTTCACAGGCCATCATCAATTCTATAAAACAAAGAGACAAAATGAAGTTCAAAGCGATCAAGAGTAAAAAAGAACTACAATTGTATGAATATAAATCATACCGAAATCACCTCAGCAAAATAATATACGCAGCAAAAAATAACTATCACAAACAATCAATCAACGACAATAAAAATGATATCAGAAAACTATTTAAAGTAGTCTCGGAATTAACCAATACTGACAGCAGCAAAAAAATGATACAATAGAAATTCATGATGGGAATGATGTAAGAAATAATGATGTTGACATTGCTAACTATTGCAACAAATATTTCAATGAAATTGGTTCAAAAATGGCGAGTAAGATCAAAAGATCTGATAATGACTACAAAAATAGGTACCCAACAATTTCTGAATCTACTACTGAAAACGAATTAGTCCAACACATTAATTCTCTAAAAAATAACTCATCTCCAGGAATAGATGGGATTACTGCTAAAACATTAAAACTCCCCACTCTTATATATAATCAACTTAATATTTGAAACGGGCATGGTCCCAGAGAAATTTAAAAATTCAATAATAACCCCAATCTATAGAAATGGTAATGTCTCTCTAATTACAGACCCATTAGCATAATAAGTAATTTTTCAAAAATTTTCGAAAAATGTTCAAAGAACAGACTCCAGGATCATCTAAATAAGCATCATATATTACATAAGAATCAATTTGGATTTAGGGATAGTAAAAGCACCTCTGACGCAATGTATGAAGTTGTTGATTCATTAAAAGACAGTTTGGAAAGAAATAAAAAGTGTATTGCAGTCTTATTAGATTTGGCAAAGGCTTTTGACACGGTCCCACATAATAGTCTCCTCGAGGTATTGGAAAATTACGGGATCCGTGGAACCGTGTCAGAAATTTTCAAGAACTACCTCAATAATAGAAAACATACTGTAAAAATTAGAAAGTGAACCTTTGAATACGCAACTAGGCATCCCCCAGGGTACTGTATTGGGGCCGGTACTCTTTATCACATGCATAAATTCACTACTAAGCCTCAATATAAGTAAATCTATAATCTCATATGCAGATGACACTGTATTGATTTTCGAAGACGACTCTTGGGACGGTGTGAAAGTAAAAGCGGCAGAAGGTATACAAAATGTTAAAGATTGGCTAGATTTTAATAAACTCTCACTTAATACAAGAAAAACAAAATACATAGCATTTTCAATCACAAATTATAATAGACCTAATCACAATAATATCAAAATTATGATCTCTACTGATATCATAACAGAATGTGACAATATCAAGTATTTATAGGTGTTATCATCGATAAACATCTTAAATGGGAACAACATATCGTTGAATTAGTAAAAAAAGTGTACCATATTCGTAAAATCCTAAATAAAGAAAATCTAATTATTGTATATAGATCACTACACCTTTTCCAGTTGTATTTCAGAAACCATCTCCGAATGATAACTGTGAGAAAATACTTCAATAATAACAGTTTTTTTCATAATATCTCAGGAACCACAATATTTTTCCACTTTTCAAATGCCATATTGACGTGGTTCAAATTACGATACTTCTTTTCTAATTGCATCCCCAAGGAATGAAGTGATTGGGAGTTGAAAGCGCGAATGATATTGACAAATTTATATCAACATGTTCGATCACCCTTTCGGAATATTTTTGATTTCATAAAATCGATTTGTTACTTTTTGGAACGTCATGTATATCTATTCTAGGTAATCACTACACGTTCGAGGAATATCAGCATTTCTGCTAATTATTAGCCCTTCGGAAATCACTTCTGATTGTACTATCTTGTGAACGTTTATGATTTTTTTGTTGAAATTACCAACATTTATAATTTCTTTCTATATATTTTGCAATTTGAATTCATCTTTGTATGTTCGAAAAGCACATCATATTGTGTCAAATTCTCAGCACCGTTGTGAGTAGTTACTCTGCATAACGTTTTTGATCTATCAGCGTATTATTTTAGGACAGAAATCTGAACATGAAGTTACTTTATGTGATATTATCAAGAAAAATTTGGCTCGAGGCAAACAAAAATTTCACCAACTTGTATTTGATACAAAATAAATATTCCATTTCTAGAAGGTGAACAACACATACCTACCCGAGATTTTATTAGACTTTTAAAATATTTTATTTCTGACAGTGACATTATAAACTTATATCGTCATAGTTACGATATCTATAATGAGGGTCATAACTCCCTTGGGATATTAAGGTTCAAAAACTCCCTCCTACCTTTTACAGGTCAAAATGATACAAGAAATGCTTATAAACGTTTATATGTAATGAAAACTAAGACATATTTTCCTTATTCACGTCATTACAAATAATAAATGTACATAATATAATAATATAATAATGTAATATGCCAGAAAGACAGTTTCGTTGGCATCTTTTGACATAACATTTCTCTGTGTCAGCCACTTCAGATATAAGTTGTAATCTTTTTGATATAGGGCTTCACTTTTCGATGGAAATAATGATTGTCTTGCTTTTTCCGCTTTTTTTATAATATCCTCCATTATATCAGAAAAAGATCGTCGATTTGTGGTAAAAAATAAACACGTTTTTAACGGAAAAACATTGATTGATAAAGAAAGTTTGCTTATAAACATGTAACATAGCGACAACCTAGCAACAACCAACAATGCTACAATCAACGCTACCTAATTCAAATATACCAGAAAGGTTATGAATTTAAACATTTATTGCGTTCTAAATATGGACATATTGTTATGAAAATCGGTCAAAAATAAAATTATCTATGTACCACGGGAATTATAGAGCCTTAATAACCTCTGGCAATTGCTGTCCCTCGGGCCAGAGGCCCTCGGGACGCAAACTTTTCCATCGGTAATTAAGGCCCTCATAATTCTCTTAATACATAAATAACTATTAAAGTTTCGCACAGGTAAACAAAGATGTAAAGTAAAGGTACCAACTAAGATTTAGGTACCCTGGTTATCCTATTGGTTGGATGCATAAAACAATTAAGACATTATCGATAGTGGGAGGGTCGATAAATCGGTAAGAAGCATGTAAATAGCATCTCCTTGGCATTACCTGGCATAAACATTATTGACAATGTCGGGTGAACATCGAAAAGAAGTTCTTGAGGCTAACGCAACTGCGCCAGTGTATGAAGATATTTCGCCACCTTCTTCACCAGAATATGGAGATGAAAATTGTTATGTTGGTGTTTCTGTGAATAATAGTGAAAATATTGCTGAAGCAGAGCCGACCAGTGTTTCATACCAGGTGGACGTAATTCAACAACCAATTGTAAGTGTTTTTGAAAATTATAATATTCTTCGAGTACACAATGATAGAACTAAAAATATGGTATAGTTTCTGTGTGAATTCAGTAATTTTTTATTTCATTAACTTTATATTTTTAATTTTCAATATTTCTTTCATAATAAAACTACTATCAGAAACTTTTGAGGAGCAAAAAATCAACTAATCACTAGAGTTTAAACGTCGAATTGACTATCATATATTTTCAGGGGCGTATCAAACTGGGTACGGTTGGGATAACAATTTGCTTAATTTGAGGTGTTCTGAATCTCGAATTTTTTTTTAGAGTTTCATAAACACAATTATTTTCATAGTTGTTTTTGATAGTTCGTTATCATAACTATACTCTGACAATTTTCAATGAATCAAATTTGAATTAGTTCCTCACGATAGAATTTTATCTTCAGGTTATGGGTCAGCAGCAGCAGCCATCTTGGAATGAACTCGTGGGTGAGAATTCTCACCAGCCAGCGATGTCGAACTATGCTGAGAATCAATTGTTCAGCATCCAAATTCCCTTCGAGGTGATGAACGCTAACCCTACAAATAATATTGCAGGTGAGATTTGAATTCTAATTTCTTAACATTTTGCTGTAAAAAATAATTTTTTCATGATTTATACCTTGTAAATTCTGTGAATTCTGAATTCGATGTGCTAAAGTTTTTTTAATTGTTTTCAGATGCTACAAAAAATGATGCCATTGGTGGCAAATCAAAAAGCAAGATTGATTCCGGAGCCCCAAAGAGAAAAAGGACAGCATATACATCGGATCAGTTGATCCTATTAGAAAAGGAATTTGAAAGTAATGAGTACATCTGTCGCACGAAGAGGATACAGATCGCCCAATCTCTCAGGCTTAGTGAGAGGCAGATCAAAATATGGTTTCAGAACAGGCGGATGAAATTTAAAAAGGAGAGGAAGAATGCATTGGGAACTCCACAGCCATCTACAAGCAATGTAGTTCCGCCGACAGGAAGATCGAGACTGCCCGGGAATAACAGATCTGAGGACTCTGCGATAGTCGATGGTATGCTGAACCATTCTGCTTTTGCACACAATTCTGCAGCCGGATGTTCCAACCAGTACGTTCAGCAATGGAGGCCGGATTTCGTTTACCATAACCAATTTATGCCACAAAACGCATTACCACAGTTTCCAGCAACCACAATGGCTCCCAATAATTTTGCTGGGAATAACTACCAACAATTATTTGATGGGAGCCAACATACTGCGAATCAATCAGGCTATTTCCAGGGAGGAGCTGGACCCACATTTCAGCCAGCAATGACATCACAAACAAATGGATATGCCCAAAATATATCCTGGAACAACGAAAATGTATATTTGGGCAATAATACTCCTCCAGAATATCAACAACAATCGATGATACAGCCAATTGCTCAAGCAAATAATTATGATTTGTCCCAAATTGTAGCCTGGGATAACTATATTCCAAATTTGGAAAACTATACCCCCCCTGATAGTGATGATTCACCAATTATGCCAAGCAGTGATGTTGGTGGAACCAATGGGGGTTGATGATAGTTCGCCAAATAGTCTGACGAAGTTGTAAAACATATTTCGACAAACAAACAATTATTGACTGAAGATTGATTACCTGTTGATCTACTTTTTTGTGTGACATGATTTTTTAATAAATTTAGATTTAATTTATTCCGCCTTGTTATTATTTCTTATTCGTTATCTCCGAATACAAGCGAGCCACTTTCAGTGGAAACATCAACATTTATTTGTTCTAGAAATACATATTAAAAATAAACGATGAAAATATTGATATGATTTCGGCCATTCGAATTCATGTCGCAATAATATTGAACATTATAAGTAAGGTGCCGGTTCATAACAAGAACTTATGAAAATGACAAATTCGCAGTATTCAAATTTTCTTAGAATAAAATAGAAATAGCTTCTGAAGCTTCTCAAGATATCATTTTAAAAAATACTGGTGACTTTGATAATAGATGTGTTTCCTCGAAAAGTTTGTATTTTTTCAAGTTGAATTATTTTTTATGACAAGAAATTGATCTCAATTTTTTCAAATCAGATGTATTTCAAAACTTGTATATAGCTATTAAATTTCGTTATGAACAACCTTCCATATTTCTCCAAATAGCTGTGATGTTTCTACGCATTAATCATATTTTTTTTAAATTGTACGTTATCCATTTTCCTACTGAACAGTTTTTAATAATAATCAAGTCGTTATTCGCATAAATTTTCCGATATTCGTATAAGCATGATTAGTTCTTTATTCTTGAAATAGCCTCCTCAACAGATAATCAAAGTCGTACACGATTGTATAATCATCGGCAAAAATATGCATCCTATACAATCGTCCATATCTAAAAGTGAAACATTTCACCATCCATGATTCCATGAACATTACGAACATCGATTTTCCAATTGATCAATCTGAGTTAACAAATACGACTTTTCCTCTCTTTTTCGGTCTCTAATATACAATGCGCCAGAATTTAATAATAACCATATTATGATTAGGTAGTATATTATCGGAATCTCACAACAATGATTGTATTGTACAAATTACCAAAATGACGAATGATCATATTGTTAACATACTTGACAGTTTGGAAAGTGAAAAATGTCGACTTTGTAATGGAAACAATGAGTGATACAAAAAACAAAAAAGTATAATTAGCATCCTAATTATTAATATTAGGAGCATTAGGAAAAATTTTGAGGAGATGCAATTATTTTTAGTAACATATCACTCGAAATATACTAACATAATCGTACTGAGTGAATGTTGGAATATTGAATCAGTCGATAATTTCAATACTATATACAATAACAGCAAAAATAACCAGAATGATGGAATTATAATCTATGTAAAATCCAACCTGAATTTCAGCTTTGACAACATTTTTCATCATTGTAAAATCTCCATTAGTCAAATTCGTTGCAAAATAAATAATATCAAAATATCCATACATGCCTGCTACTGAGCACCATCCACTAATGCAGATCCTTTTGTGAATGAACTTGAGAGCCAATGTGGTTTCAGACCTGGGAGAAACACCGAAACATCTCTAGCAACTGTTACAACAGACATTTTAACAGCCTATGACCAAGGTTTATCTAGTGTTCTAGTATTACTCGATTTTTCCAAAGCTTTTGATACCATCAATCATGAGTTACTTTGTGCCAAATTGAGATATTACGGCTTCGATGATGCATCCGTTTTTTTAATATGGAATTACTTTCTTAGACGTTCTCAGCGAATTCTAGTCAATGGTTCATACTCATCTAATCTTGACATCCTTTCAGGTGTCCCGCAAGGATCCATACTGGGTCCTCTACTATTTATTATATATACAGCTGATATTCTCAATGGAATAGAACACTGTAAGGTCCAGGCTTTTGCAGATGATACACAACTTTATATCAGTTCTCGTACTGAGAATTTTGATGTTGCAGAAGGAATCATGAACAATGAATTAAGTAAAATCAGGACATTATCTGATGAACACAACTTGAAACTGAATTCTGAAAAATCGAAGGTACTTTACTTCGGTAATAAAAATAATCGAAATCTGCTGAAAAATATCATCACCATTCGAATTGACAATACCCCTCTACTAATCTGTGATTCAGCAAGAAATCTTGGTTTAGTATTAGATACCGACATGCGTTTCTCTCAGCACATTAAAAATCTCATAGGTAAATCTTTCGCTGCCCTGAAGCTCATCTACAGTAGTCGACATATTTTAAGTGTTAAAATGAAGCGAACTCTATGCGAATCACTTGTGTTGAGTCACTTCAACTACTGTGATTTCCTTTATGGTCCTTGCTTGACAAAAGTTGATAGAGATAGACTACAAAAAATTCAAAATAGCTGTTGTAGACTTATTTATGGTATAAGAAAGTATGACCCTATTTCACATAAACTTAAGGAATGTAACTGGCTCAATATGAAAAATAGAAGGCAGCTTCACCTTGGTACCTTCACGCATAAACTATTGAATCACTTAAACCCTCCAGCTCTGACGAGTTACTTCGTTCCTCGAAGTAGAATACACTCAAAAAATATCAGACACATATCCACTTTAACCATGCCTCAGCACAAAACTGCATTTTTCCAAAGGTGTTTTATTTTTAATGCAATTCAATTGTATAATCTTTTGCCTGATGAATTCAAGATATACAATATAAATAAGTTCAAATATAAATTGAAGAAACATCTATTTGATAGGCAATGAATACGCTCGACCAGGCTTGTTGATAATTTTCATCCCATTCATATTGCAGACTGATAACTACCTCAAATTCAATTGAATTGTTGTTTTTTTGTATTAGTTATAATTGCACCCATAATTCAACTACTTTATATATTTATTTACTTTGATTCATTATACCCATCTTGTTTGCCCAGCCAATTACTTATATAATTTTTTTTTATTTTTGGGCATTTGCCCACTGTTGGTTAAGTAGAATAGCTTCAAGCTAGACTTCGCCATCAGTTTATGTTAGTCACCCATTTTGTATAATTTCTTCTTTATCACATTAAAGGCGTTTATTATTATTATTATTATTATTATTATTTGCAAAACATTCCACAAAGCCAAATAGATATATTTGTTGGAGTAATCGTTGGGCTTCGAATCATACTTATACGAGGGTAACACCTACAACAGCAACTTGTATTGACCACATTTTTATGAAAGAAAATCTACAATATACCAATCTAAAATATAAGTCATTCGCCATTAATGCAGATGTTACAGATCACTATCCTGTATATTCAGGATTGCACTTCGACTCTTTATCTGATCCATACATAAAAAAACTAAAGTTATTGAGATTCTGGATACTAATAAATTTTTAAATCTAATGAAACTGCAAGATAGGAGAATAATATATGAATTTAATAACCCAGATATAGCTTATTCAATATTTTCTGCTACATTTATTGAAATATATAATCAGGCCATAAATAAAAAAGAAGTACCTATCAAATGCTCTAAAAAACAAAAACCTTGGATTTCACAGGCCATCATCAATTCTATAAAACAAAGAGACAAAATGAAGTTCATAGCGATCAAGAGTAAAAAAGAACTACAATTGTATGAATATAAATCATACCGAAATCACCTCAGCAAAATAATATACGCAGCAAAAAATAACTATCACAAATAATCAATCAACGACAATAAAAATGATATCAGAAAACTATTTAAAGTAGTCTCGGAATTAACCAATACTGAAAAATGATACAATAGAAATTCATGATGGGAATGATGTAAGAAATAATGATGTTGACATTGCTAACCATTGCAACAAATATTTCAATGAAATTGGTTCAAAAATGACGAGTAGGATCAAAAGATCTGATAATGACTACAAAAATAGGTACCCAACAATTTCTGAATCTACTACTGAAAACGAATTAGTCCAACACATTAATTCTCTAAAAAATAACTCATCTTCAGGAATAGATGGGATTACTGCTAAAACATTAAAACTCCCCACTCTTATATATTATCAACTTAATATTTGAAACGAGCATGGTCCCAGAGAAATTTAAAAATTCAATAATAACCCCAATCTATAGAAATGGTAATGTCTCTCTAATTACAGACCCATTAGCATAATAAGTAATTTTTCAAAAATTTTCGAAAAATGTTCAAAGAACAGACTCCAGGATCATCTAAATAAGCATCATATATTACATAAGAATCAATTTGGATTTAGGGATAGTAAAAGCACCTCTGACGCAATGTATGAAGTTGTTGATTCATTAAAAGACAGTTTGGAAAGAAATAAAAAGTGTATTGCAGTCTTGTTAGATTTGGCAAAGGCTTTTGACACGGTCCCACATAATAGTCTCCTCGAGGTATTGGAAAATTACGGGATCCGTGGAACCGTGTCAGAAATTTTCAAGAACTACCTCAATAATAGAAAACATACTGTAAAAATTAGAAAGTGAACCTTTGAATACGCAACTAGGCATCCCCCAGGGTACTGTATTGGGGCCGGTACTCTTTATCACATGCATAAATTCACTACTAAGCCTCAATATAAGTAAATCTATAATCTCATATGCAGATGACACTGTATTGATTTTCGAAGACGACTCTTGGGATGGTGTGAAAGTAAATACGGCAGAAGGTATGTAAAATGTTAAAGATTGGCTGGATTTTAATAAACTATCACTTAATACAAGAAAAACAGAATACATAGCATTTTCAATCACAAATTATAATAGACCTAATTACAATAATATCAAAATTATGAACTCTACTGATCTCATAACAGAATGTGACAATATCAAGTATTTAGTAGATAAACATCTTAAATGGGAACAACATATCGTTGAATTAGTAAAAAAAGTGTACCATATTCGTAAAATCCTAAATAAAGAACATCTAATTATTGTATATAGATCACTATGTAGTAGAATCCATTATAAGATATAGCATATTAGTATGAGGCGGATCATATGAGAACACCCTTCATCCACTAAATGTAGTCCAGAATTACATACTGAAAGTTATGTTCAAAAGAGGTAAGCTCTTCTCAACCAGTTTATTATATAATGAAAACATTTTGAATGTCAGATTTCATAACAATTTCAACATTCTTCTACAAAAATAGTCAGTCTACAACAAATATCTCATTCTTATAACACACGAGCAAAACATAATGAACAAATAGCGATTCCAATGTTCAAAAAATACTATTCGCAGAGATTTGTGAATTATTTGGCACCAAAAGTTTTTAATATACTGCCTCTAGAAATAAGAAAATCTTGCACTGTGAAACTTTTCAATTAAAAATGTAAAAAATATATTTGTACAAACTACAATAAGTTTGAAGCTTTGTTATGAAAGTCATTTGTAAACTTCAAATATCCTCAAAATTCTTTTTTTTAAGTTAATTATTTAAGTTACCGATTAGCACTTACTTAGAATGTATTATAATTGTGAATCCAAAATAAAACACTTATAACCAGATACTTGACATATATTACATATCGAATTACAATATTCTAGTCAACCGATACTTGCACATACAAGTGGTGCAAAATAAAAAATTAGATGCACCTTATTATATCTATAGTTTTTTGACATACATATGTTATAAATGTATATTATGTAAGCAATAAATATTAAATTAAGTAAAATATTACATATTGTAAGATAATTCAATCATAAAAGCCTTTTACACTTATGGGGATTTCCTCAATTGCAGGATCGAATAGTGACGTTTATAAAAAATTAAACGAAATTTTTAATAATTATGGTTTGATATTTCATGTGACACCTACTTCTGATTGTATTTTGACCTGTGTAAAACTTATTGTTATTAGCCTCAATAAATATATTCTGATGTTCTATTTATTTTTTCTAAAACTCAAGTTGACAATTATCTTAATTTCAATACAGCCTTGTATACATTGGCGCCGACAGGATTACTTCCAGAGGGGTGAATCTGTATTTACACAGTACACATTATACGACTATCAACCAGTGGCGGCGAGTTTTGTTTTGTCCAGTGGGTCCAAAGTAAAGGGGTTGGGGCAAATTTTTCGTAGTTCGAGGTCAAATAACTTAATATTTGATCCCTGCTGCTGGCGCATATGCCTGTTTATTTCTCAGTCTTCTTTAATAGTCTTTAATTAATCTGATCAACACTATAGGTGACACTTTTTTTTCGATTTTATTCACCGAAATGGGTCAGTATGTGGCTTAGACTTGATAATACGCACAACAAGGCTGAGAATTATCGACTATGTACTACTAGACATTGATCAGATCAGGTAAAAATTGAGAAAATTCCTGATATGAATTTCATATATAGGTAGTTAATTTTTATCGATTGACGCTTATTAAAAATATCAAAGAAACTATTTTATTTCTCTCGTATATGTAAGAAAGTATCTATGTATGCTAGGTTGACTCTTTTTAAGAGTTTACTTCAACCTCATTTTGATTATTGTTCCACATTACTTTTTCTACTTGGTAAAAATAAAATAGCACAATTGCAAAAGCTTCAAAATCGGGGTATGAGGTTAATATTGGGATGTAGCCGTTTTACAGCAATTAAATTGATGTTAGAGTGTCTAAACTGGTTTTCAGTTGAAGAACGTATTTTATTCATGACTATGATCTTTATATTTTAGCTGCAAAGAGGATTGCTACCCAATTATTTCCATAAGTTCTTATTGAGAAATAATGAAGTTCATAATTACAATACGAGAAAAAATAACAACTTTCACATAAAAAAAACTAACACTAAATTTGAAATGAATAGCATGTTTCATATAGAGGCTTGAAAGAATTTAATAAACTACCACAATTTGTAAAAGAATCTAATTCAGTAAATCAATTTAAGTCATCATTGAAGAATCAGTGGCAGGTCATTGTGATACTGGTTTTTTTTCTTATATATTTAAACATAGGTTTTTTTGAGTTTGATTATTGATGTATATATACACTGTGTCCAAGATAAGAATGAACAGCATGGGGATATCGGAAACGGTAAGTGATACAGGGTCGATTAAATTGGAGAAAAGTAGCGCATTTATGTGCCTAATAATATGCCATTTAGAAAGTTTCAATATTCCGAGTAGTTTCGGAGATATCCGGGAAAAACCGAAATTTGAGAATTTCGTTTTTATTTTCTCCTAGCTTTATTTTCAAAGGAAATGTAAAACAAATAGTACTTCGTCATGGCCACTTTTCGAGGACTACACGATAACATAAGCAGAATTTTCGTGCGACGTTTCGTCTTTTAGAAAACATCATCAACTTTGTATTTTTATATGGGCCGAAACTAAAGTATACCCTGTATACGACTCAATTTTTCATTGTGAATACAGCACCGTATCACACAATATGGCTTCGGAACCTTTTCTCGCGCAAAATGTAATTTAGTTATTACTTAATATGTTTTTCTTCAATTTTAGATAGTAGGCGCTGGAAAAAATGACAACATAATGTTCTGTTGTCATAATAATAGTGTAGTTTGGTAGAATATTTGACATATTACTGTTCCTACTTTTACATCTCTTTACCTATCTAATTTGTGTCAAAAATGGAAAACGGCAGCTTTTCGAACACTGAAAAATTTGATATGTTGTCATGTTACATTTTGTGCCATAGAAATTGTATTGATGCTGAACGTGCGTACTTTAATAAGTATCCAGAAAGGCGACAACCTGGTGAATCAATATTTAGACGGCTAGTTTTCAATTTAAAAGAATACGGATCATTTAAAAAACCTGTGGTTTCCCGACAAAAGCAATCTAATGAAGAAAGTCAGCGTGATGTGTTACAGGCCGTTGTTGAAAATCCTGAGATATCCACTCGCACCATTGAAGATAATACCGGAGTAGCCAGATCCACCGCTCACTTCATTTTAAGAAAAAATAAATATCATCCATATAAATTCAGGATTTGTCATGGACTCAGACCAGGTGACGATGCAAGACGAAGAACCTTTTGTGAATGGTACACTAGAAAATGCCAAGACGATGAAAATTTTCCTTTCAAAATAATTTGGTCTGATGAAAGCATGATCACCAACAATGGCATTTTTAATAGGCGGAATGTTCATTATTGGTCACAACAAAATCCGCGTGTACACAAAGTGTCCAGACATCAACATCGTTTCGGTTTCAATATGTGGGTTGGGATTCTCGGTACGAATATAATTGGGATTTTTATCTACCGAAACAATTTAACAAGATAGCGGTACATGAATTTGTTAGTGAATGATTTGGAAGACGCTCTAGATAATTTGCCTTTAGCGGTTACTCACAGCTGCTGGTTTCAACAAGATGGTGCTCCAGCACATAACGCTAGAATTGTTCGTGATTATTTGAACCGTCGATTCCCAGGACAGTGGATTGGTACTCATAGTGATACAGCCTGGCCTGCAAGATCCCCCGACTTAACCTCACTAGACTTTTTCCTTTGGGGATATATTAAGAATCAAGTGTACTCTAATCATGATTTTCAGAATGAAGAAGATTTGCTAACTGTGAGACGAGCGTACTCGTGCTTAGAAAATAATGGCGGGTTATTTGAACACTTGTTATAAGTTTCTGTTCATTTCCTGTAATACATATTAGCTCCTTGTTATTTATTATATTACAATTACATTTATAAACTAAACTTTTGATATTGCGACTCATCTTTGTATTCAACAACGCAATAATTCCGGCAAGTGGTTAGTTTAAATTTATACTTTTATAAATAGGACTATTCAATTCACTACATGTATCAAAATATGACATTTTTTCCAGCGCCTACTATCTAAAATTGAAGAAAAACAGATTAAGTAATCACTAAATTACATTTTGCGCGAGAAAAGGTTCCGAAACCATATTGTGTGATACGTTGCTGTATTCACAATGAAAAATGGAGTCGTATACAGGGTATACTTTAGTTTCGGCCCATATAAAAATACAAAGTTGATTATGTTTTCTAAAAGACGAAACGTCGCACGAAAAT
This sequence comes from Chrysomela aeneicollis, assembly GCA_029955515.1. Lineage (NCBI taxonomy): Eukaryota > Metazoa > Arthropoda > Insecta > Coleoptera > Chrysomelidae > Chrysomela > Chrysomela aeneicollis. The sequence continues at coordinate 31,379,710 of JARUHQ010000002.1, forward strand.
TCTGCTTATGTTATCGTGTAGTCCTCGAAAAGTGGCCATGACGAAGTGCTATTTGTTTTACATTTCCTTCGAAAATAAAGCTAGGAGAAAATAAAAACGAAATTCTCAAATTTCGGTTTTTCCCGTATATCTCCGAAACTACTCGGAATATCGAAACTTTCTAAACGGCATATTATTGGGCACATAAATGCGCTACTTTTCTCTAATTTAATCGACCCTGTATCACCCACCGTTTCCGATATCCCCATGCTGTTCATTCTTATCTTGGACACAGTGTATATATGTATACTTTTTTTTCAATGTATGTTCAAGGATTAGGTTATCCATATTGTGAGATATTTATAGATACAGTTGTAATTTTTTTGTATATTAGGCTTGCTTGCCTACTTAATAAATAAATAAATAAATAGAATACAATTATTCGGCAGACATTCAAAAACAATTGTCACTTTGTGATACTGGGTGAATAAGAGAATTCCAAGACATATACCATAGGTTGAAGAAATATACAGGGTCATGTTGAAATTATGAATGTTTGTATAATTTTTTTTTTTGAAAGATAACACTTTTTATTTTGCGACTGCACGAAAAGAAAACATATAATGTTCGTGGAAATTCGTGTAAGGTATTGACATGTTTTCTTGATGTTTGGAGGTTATAAACATACAAAAGTAAGCGATTATATAGTTCCAAAACTACGCTGTTCGATAGAAAAAGTAGTTTTGCTGAAAGGAAGTTCGTCAGGTCACAAGCTTGACAATGAGAGTCTAGTCTGTCTGCCCGTAACATATGAATAATAGGTAATTCAAATTATCATTAATGAGTGAATTTTGAATTGTCAAAAATGCAAGTTGCTGAAAATTTTAATAATTTTGTGATATTTTCGATGTGTATATTGGACCTATATTTTATATTGGTACTTGCTGATGAATGGTTATATCATGGTTTATTCTAATAAACTTTTTTATTTTTTCTTGATTTGCTGTCACGAATCATATAATAATAATAATGAGCAGGTACTGTCTTAATCTTTATCTCCTTTCATATTATTTTACAAAACATATTGATTACATATTGTAATATACGGCAAATTTGCCATCTCGTATTTATTTTGTATTTCCTTATCAGGCTCGTCTACGGCGGGTCACATGCGCGATGGTACCAATGTTAGCGGAGATTAGCCGGGGTCAGTATTTCAGTATTTCAGTATTTTCAGTATCGATATGTCCGTGGTCAAGTACTATACGCACGTGAGTGACCGGCAGCACGTACCTGCGTGATGAATAAACGGTGTGGTGATAACAGCAAGTTTTATTTCCATTTATATCTGCCGGGGTTCGTATTGCAGTGGTAAACACTACACATATAAAATGAATATACAGGAAACAAAAGGCGGAGATCATTTATGATGGCAGTGATCACCATTGAGTTGCACATCATATGTTTTGCAGAAAATATTGAAACATTAGCATTTTTGAAAAAGCTACAACTTTCTATTCTAAAATTTAGGGGTTGCAACTTTATAGATGAAACTACTGACGTTAGAGCATTTCTGATGATGCCAACTACTTTGATTTAGTCAATTATAAAAATAAACAAAATTTCAACCGTTGTCTCCGAATGATAACTGTGAGAAAATACTTCAATAAAAACAGTTTTTTTCAAAATATCTCAGGAACCACAATATTTTTCCAGTTTTCAAATGCCATATTGACGTGGTTCAAATTACGCTACTTCTTTTCTAATTGCAACCCCAAGGAATGAAGTGATGGGGAGTTGAAAGCGCGAATGATATTGACAAATTTATATCAACATGTTCGATCACCCTTTCGGAATATTTTTGATTTCATAAAATCGATTTGTTACTTTTTGGAACGTCATGTATATCTATTCTAGGTAATCACTACACGTTCGAGGAATATCAGCATTTCTGCTAATTATTAGCCCTTCGGAAATCACTTCTGATTGTACTATCTTGTGAACGTTAATGATTTTTTTGTTGAAATTACCAACATTTATTATTTCTTTCTCTATATTTTGCAATTTGAATTCATCTTTGTATGTTCGAAAAGCACATCATATTGTGTCAAATTCTCAGCACCGTTGTGAGTAGTTACTCTGCATGAAGTTTTTGATCTATCAGCGTATTATTTTAGGACAGAAATCTGAACATGAAGTTACTTTAGGTGATATTATCAAGAAAAATTTGGCTCGAGGCAAACAAAAATTTCACCAACTTGTATTTGATACAAAATAAATATTCCATTTCTAGAAGGTGAACAACACATACCTACCCGAGATTTTATGAGACTTTTAAAATATTTTATTTCTGACAGTGACATTATAAGCTTATATCGTCATAGTTACGATATCTATAATGAGGGTCATAACTCCCTTGGGATATTAAGGTTCAAAAACTCCCTCTTACCTTTTACAGGTCAAAATGATACAAGAAATGTTTATAAACGTTTATATGTAATGAAAACTAAGACATATTTTCCTTATTCACGTCATTACAAATAATAAATGTACATAATATAATAATATAATAATGTAATATGCCAGAAAGACAGTTTCGTTGGCATCTTTTGACATAACATTTCTCTGTGTCAGCCACTTCAGATATAAGTTGTAATCTTTTTGATATAGGGCTTCACTTTTCGATGGAAGTAATGATTGTCTTGCTTTTTCCGCTTTTTTTATAATATCCTCCATTATATCAGAAAAAGATCGTCGATTTGTGGTAAAAAATAAACACGTTTTTAACGGAAAAACATTGATTGATAAAGAAAGTTTGCTTATAAACATGTAACATAGCGACAACCTAGCAACAACCAACAATGCTACAATCAACGCTACCTAATTCAAATATACCAGAAAGGTTATGAATTTAAACATTTATTGCGTTCTAAATATGGACATATTGTTATGAAAATCGGTCAAAAATAAAATTATCTATGTACCACGGGAATTATAGAGCCTTAATAACCTCTGGCAATTGCTGTCCCTCGGGCCAGAGGCCCTCGGGACGCAAACTTTTCCATCGGTAATTAAGGCCCTCATAATTCTCTTAATACATAAATAACTATTAAAGTTTCGCACAGGTAAACAAAGATGTAAAGTAAAGGTACCAACTAAGATTTAGGTACCCTGGTTATCCTATTGGTTGGATGCATAAAACAATTAAGACAATATCGATAGTGGGAGGGTCGATAAATCGGTAAGAAGCATGTAAATAGCATCTCCTTGGCATTACCTGGCATAAACATTATTGACAATGTCGGGTGAACATCGAAAAGAAGTTCTTGAGGCTAACGCAACTGCGCCAGTGTATGAAGATATTTCGCCACCTTCTTCACCAGAATATGGAGATGAAAATTGTTATGTTGGTGTTTCTGTGAATAATAGTGAAAATATTGCTGAAGCAGAGCCGATCAGTGTTTCATACCAGGTGGACGTAATTCAACAACCAATTGTAAGTGTTTTTGAAAATTATAATATTCTTCGAGTACACAATGATAAAACTAAAAATATGGTATAGTTTCTGTGTGAATTCAGTAATTTTTTATTTCATTAACTTTATATTTTTAATTTTCAATATTTCTTTCATAATAAAACTACTATCAGAAACTTTTGAGGAGCAAAAAATCAACTAATCACTAGAGTTTAAACGTCGAATTGACTATCATATATTTTCAGGGGCGTATCAAACTGGGTACGGTTGGGATAACAATTTGCTTAATTTGAGGTGTTCTGAATCTCGAATTTTTTTTTAGAGTTTCATAAACACAATTATTTTCATAGTTGTTTTTGATAGTTCGTTATCATAACTATACTCTGACAATTTTCAATGAATCAAATTTGAATTAGTTCCTCACGATAGAATTTTATCTTCAGGTTATGGGTCAGCAGCAGCAGCCATCTTGGAATGAACTCGTGGGTGAGAATTCTCACCAACCAACGATGTTTAATTATGCTGAGAATCAATTGTTCAGCATCCAAATTCCCTTCGAGGTGATGATCGCTAACCCTACAAATAATATTGCAGGTGAGATTTGAATTCTAATTTCTTAACATTTTGCTGAAAAAAATAATTTTTTCATGATTTATACCTTGTAAATTCTGTGAATTCTGAATTCGATGTGCTAAAGTTTTTTTAATTGTTTTCAGATGCTACAAAAAATGATGCCATTGGTGGCAAATCAAAAAGCAAGATTGATTCCGGAGCCCCAAAGAGAAAAAGGACAGCATATACATCGGATCAGTTGATCCTATTAGAAAAGGAATTTGAAAGTAATGAGTACATCTGTCGCACGAAGAGGATACAGATCGCCCAATCTCTCAGGCTTAGTGAGAGGCAGATCAAAACATGGTTTCAGAACAGGCGGATGAAATTTAAAAAGGAGAGGAAGAATGCATTGGGATCTCCACAGCCATCTACAAGCAATGTAGTACCGCCGACAGGAAGATCGAGACTGCCAGGGAATAACAGATCTGAGGACTCTGCGATAGTCGATGGTATGCTGAACCATTCTGCTTTTGCACACAATTCTGCAGCCGGATGTTCCAACCAGTACGTTCAGCAATGGAGGCCAGATATCGTTTACCATAACCAATTTATGCCACAAAACGCATTACCACAGTTTCCAGCAACCACAATGGCTCCCAATAATTTTGCTGGGAATAACTACCAACAATTATTTGATGGGAGCCAACATACTGCGAATCAATCAGGCTATTTCCAGGGAGGAGCTGGACCCACATTTCAGCCAGCAATGACATCACAAACAAATGGATATGCCCAAAATATATCCTGGAACAACGAAAATGTATATTTGGGCAATAATACTCCTCCAGAATATCAACAACAATCGATGATACAGCCAATTGCTCAAGCAAATAATTATGATTTGTCCCAAATTGTAGCCTGGGATAACTATATTCCAAATTTGGAAAACTATACCCCCCCTGATAGTGATGATTCACCTATAATGCCAAGCAGTGATGTTGGTGGAACCAATGGGGGTTGATGATAGTTCGCCAAATAGTCTGACGAAGTTGTAAAACATATTTCGACAAACAAACAATTATTGACTGAAGATTGATTACCTGTTGATCTACTTTTTTGTGTGGCATGATTTTTCAATAAATTTAGATGTAATTTATTCCGCCTTGTTATTATTTCTTATACATTATCTCCGAATACAAGCGAGCCACTTTCAGTGGAAATATCAACAATTATTTGTTCGAGAAATACATATTAAAAATAAACGATGAAAATATTGATATGATTTCGGCCATTCGAATTCATGTCGCAATAATATTGAACATTATAAGTAAGGTGTCGGTTCATAACAAGAACTTATGAAAATGACAAATTCGCAGTATTCAAATTTTCTTAGAATAAAATAGAAATAGCTTCTGAAGCTTCTCAAGATATCATTTTAAAAAATACTGGTGACTTTGATAATAGATGTGTTTCCTCGAAAAGTTTGTATTTTTTGATGTTGACTTCTTTTTTATGACAAGAAATTGATCTCAATTTTTTCAAATCAGATGTATTTCAAAACTTGTATATAGCTATTAAACTTCGTTATGAACAACCTTCCATATTTCTCCAAATAGCTGTGATGTTTCTAGGCATAAATCATATTTTTTTTAAATTGTACGTTATCCATTTTCCTACTGAACAGTTTTTAATAATAATCAAGTCGTTATTCGCATAAATTTTCCGATATTCGTATAAGCATGAACCAGGCTTTAGTTCTTTATTCTTGAAATAGCCTCCTCAACAGATAATCAAAGTCGTACACGATTGTATAATCATCGGCAAAAATATGCATCCTATACAATCGTCCATATCTAAAAGTGAAACATTTCACCATCCATGATTCCATGAACATTACGAACATCGATTTTCCAATTGATCAATCTGAGTTAACAAATACGACTTTTCCTCTCTTTTTCGGTCTCTATACAATGCGCCAGAATTTAATAATAACCATATTATGATTAGGTAGTATATTATCGGAATCTCACAACAATGATTGTATTGTACAAATTACCAAAATGACGAATGATCATATTGTTAACATACTTGACAGTTTGGAAAGTGAAAAATGTCGACTTTGTAATGGAAACAATGAGTGATACAAAAAACAAAAAAAGTATAATTAGCATCCTAATTATTAATATTAGGAGCATTAGGAAAAATCTTGAGGAGATGCAATTATTTTTAGAAACATATCACTTGAAATATACTAACATAATCGTACTGAGTGAGTGTTGGAATATTGAATCAGTCGATAATTTCAATACTATATACAATAACAGCAAAAATAACCAGAATGATGGAATTATAATCTATGTAAAATCCGACCTGAATTTCAGCTTTGACAACATTTTTCATCATTGTAAAATCTCCATTAGTCAAATTCGTTGCAAAATAAATAATATCAAAATATCCATACATGCCTGCTACTGAGCACCATCCATCAATACAGATCCTTTTTTGAATGAACTTGTGAATTATTTGCAAAACATTCCACAAAGCCAAATAGATATATTTGTTGGAGTAATCGTTGGGCTTCGAATCATACTTATACGAGGGTAACACCTACAACAGCAACTTGTATTGACCACATTTTTATGAAAGAAAATCTACAATATACCAATCTAAAATATAAGTCATTCGCCATTAATGCAGATGTTACAGATCACTATCCTGTATATTCAGGATTGCACTTCGACTCTTTATCTGATCCATACATAAAAAAAACTAAAGTTATTGAGATTCTGGATACTAATAAATTTTTAAATCTAATGAAACTGCAAGATAGGAGAATAATATATGAATTTAATAACCCAGATATAGCTTATTCAATATTTTCTGCTACATTTATTGAAATATATAATCAGGCCATAAATAAAAAAGAAGTACCTCTCAAATGCTCTAAAAAAACAAAAACCTTGGATTTCACAGGCCATCATCAATTCTATAAAACAAAGAGACAAAATGAAGTTCAAAGCGATCAAGAGTAAAAAAGAACTACAAAAGTATGAATATAAATCATACCGAAATCACCTCAGCAAAATAATATACGCAGCAAAAAATAACTATCACAAACAATCAATCAACGACAATAAAAATGATATCAGAAAACTATTTAAAGTAGTCTCGGAATTAACCAATACTGACAGCAGCAAAAAAATGATACAATAGAAATTCATGATGGGAATGATGTAAGAAATAATTAGAGATTAAACGACTTACCTGTAAGGAAGTTCAATTCTCAATTATACTAGTAGTTACATCCAAATTAGATCACTTATTGTAGAAGTGTTTCTAACACTTTGGTGCGCTAGGTTAAAAGCAAAAATCATGCCCCGCGTGGACGGCACATCCCTGTACATCCACGTATTCCAGCCATCACCCGTACACGCTACGCACGGTTCATTACTTTCTTGCGCTGAAAAAGGAGCATCCAGATCGCCGGATTAAAAGAAGAAGGGGGGGTTATTTTCAAATTTCTGAAAATGGGAGGGGCGTGATCTAATTTGGATGTAACTACTAGTATAATTGAGAATTGAACTTCCTTACAGGTAAGTCGTTTAATCTCTAATTATACTACGTAGTAACATCCAAATTAGATCACTTATTGTAGATGTTCAAAGTTGAGGCGATCTGTGGATTAATTACTAAAATTTGTATTTAATCAATTTCGTGAAAAAAAATTTTATTATTCAAATAGTAGTAAATGATACATGAACATAGAAAAAAGAGTATAACACTTATTATAATTAGTATCAAATGTACAACAAAAATTATATAATATAGTATACATACGATAAATTAATGAATATACAATAATTGAACACATGATTTATTTCTTTCCTGAGGCTGTGATAACATATTCTGCAATGTTTTCTGTTGTCTGTCGTATTGGTCTATTATAGAAGTTCCGAAAGACCTCAGATCTCGATGACCACCCTGCCGCCTTTCTTATGTTATCTATACTCAAGCCTGCTTGATGAGCTGTAGATGTAGCTGTGTGCCTGGTGCTATGGGCTTTGAACTTTGAAGTATCAATTCCTGCAGATTTCATCCCAACCTTTATCCATCTACTGACGGTTTGGGAGGTCACCGGACCATGAGGTTTTTTATGGCTTATCAGTAGGTAATTGTGGTTCCTAAGAGTTGTTGTGTTCTCTATGTAATAAATGAGAGTGGATGCTGTGCATAGCTCTGGATTATCTCTAAAAAAGGGAAATATCATCCTGGGTTGTGACCTGTTCGGTCCTGAGGTCTTAAGGATTTCTGATATATTTATGTTTATTTTTTCCTCTGTTCTTTCGATGTCTGATAACTTTATTTTGCTAAAGGTTTGTGCTCTTTGAGCTGAAGTTAAAGCCATCAAGAGAATTAACTTTTTTGTCAACAATTCTAGAGATAATGTATTCAATGGATATAGATTTGAAAGATACGTGAGAACTGGCGTTGTGTCCCAGGTCTCTTCATATCTTGGAAAACATGGACGGTTTCTAAAAACGCCTTTCAGATATCTATTCAATATTTTCATTTGGCCATTATCAAAATCGAATATTAGATTGAGAGCTGATTTATGCGCATTGAGTGTGGCATATTTGGCACCCTTGTTATATTCTATCGTGAGAAACTCTGTTATTTTATTAATGTTGGAAGTTAGTACTTCGTTGATGTTGCCTTTACAGTACTGCCACCACTTCTTGAAGGTGGTATTATATTGTTTTTCAGTATTTTTACTCAGCGAGTTGAGCACTACTTCCAAAGCTGATTTTGCCACGTTTCTCATCAAGAAGGCTTTGCTGACAATTTCCCTGCCCCCAATGAAAGGGTTCTCCAGAGTGGATGAGGGCCCCTGAATGGTGATAATAAAAGATCTCGATTAGGTTCGAATTTGATAATGTCTGATACAAGGAGTTTTTTCAGTTTTGGGTACCAGGGTTGTGTGTCCCATAATGGAAAAATAACTATGCCTTCTGCTTTTTCTGATTCGATTTTTTGCAGAGTTTTTGACAGTAGTGTGAATGGAGGAAATGCGTAAAAATTGAGAAATTCCCATGAGATAGTAAAAGCATCAACCCCTATTGAATCTGGGTCCTTGTGCCATGAAATAAAGTCTTTACATTTTGTATTTTCTCTGGATGCAAATAAGTCAATGTCAGGAATACCTAATTTGTTAGTGATTTTTTGAAAGTATTTTTGATTGATGCTATATTCCGTTCCCACATCTATCGACCTCGATTCTTTATCAGCTTGTGAGTTATCTTTTGAACGAATTTATGATGCATGTATAACGATTTTCCTTCTTTCACACCACTGCCAAATGTTTCTTGTTATTGAATTCAACATTAGGTATTTTGTTCCCCCCATCTTATTTATGTAGGCTATGGCGGTGGTATTATCCACCCTAAGCAAGATATTGCAATTTTCCATAGATTGAGCAAATGATTTCAGCCCGTAGAGTACTGCCAAGAGTTCCAAGTGGTTTATGTGTAACGTTTTTTTTTTTTCCTTGATTTCCAAAACCCTCGTGCTGTTTCGTTATTGCAAACTGCTCCCCAGCCTGTGGGAGAGGCGTCTGTGAATATTTCAGTTTCGAATTGTACATGTTTTATGAAGTTTTTGGAACTGGGTAGATTCTTCAACCACCACTTGAAATCTTCTTGGAGGTATCTAGGTATTTTCATGTAATGATCATAATTTCCGTGAGAAGATTTCAAGGCCAATGTTTTTTCTCTTTCGAATTGTTTCGTGTACAACCAGCTGTACGGTACAGCTGGACATGCAGCTATCAGTGAACCAATAACATGCGCAAAAAATTTGATTTTCACCCTGTTTTTGGTTAGTGTGTCTTTTATAAGGCTTAGTAAAGTATTTAGCTTTTCTTCAGGAATTTTTATCGATAATTCGAAACTATCAATTAAAAAACCCAAGTACTTTATATTTTGACATGGGACTAGCTGACTTTTTTCAGAATTGATTATGAATCCTAATGAAGTTAGTGTATTTTTTGTACAGTTAACGTTGGTCCTGCATTCGTCTTCATTTTCTCCTATAAGTAATATGTCATCCAGGTATGCGACTGACAGGTACCCCTTCGATCTCAGATTACTCAGGATTGGTTTAAATATTTTGGTGAATACCCAGGGTGCACATGATGCTCTGAAAGGTAAAACGTTAAACTCATATAATTTGCTTCCGAATTCAATCCTCAGGTACTTCTGATTTTTGTAAATCGGGACTAAAAAATATGCGTCTTTTAAGTCAATTGATGCCATATATGAATTTTTTGTGATCAAATTCTTTACTGTACGCATGTCTTCTAGTTTGAAATGTTGTGTTATAATAAAATTGTTCAACTTTTTCAGGTTAAGAATGAATCTGAATGAGCCATTTGGTTTCTTTCTTATAAAATAGGATGAAAGGAATTCGTTTTGGCAATGGTTACATTCTGATATGGCACCAATTTTGACAAGCTCCATTACACAGTTTTTGAGTTCGCAGAAATGTTTGTCATGTATATGCATATTTGGCTTTTTATTTTGAGTAGGTTTTTCAACAAACGGAAGTTTGAAACCCTGACGGACCCATGATAGTATTGTTGGATCCCTCGTAATTTTTTGCCAATTTTTGTAAAAATATTTTATTCTTCCTGCATATTTTTCTCCTACCTCTATTATCTCCTGGTCTACTGCTGATGTCTCTGGTATTTCTCTTTGTATTTTCGTTCCCTCCCCTCCTTCCTCTTGAATGGGTGAGCTTTGTATGTATTCGGCTCCTGTCTGTACTTCGGTTCCTGTCTGTGTCTCAATTCCTCTGGCCTTTTCTTCATTTTTGTTTTGTACAATGATCGCTTGAAGTTTAAAGAACTATTTCTTTGACTTTGAGCCTTCAGTTCATTTGCCGTGTTCTCCACTGTCTTGGCCAATTTATATTGTTCCCCAAAATCGTCTCCGAATAAATGGTTGTCAATTTTAGATTTTTGAACCACCTTCTGGACGGACTGGTTTAGGAATGGTTTCAGACGATATTTTCTGTGGACGGAAATTGTGTGATGTACATCACCAAGAATTTTCCCTGCTTCCACCAAATCGGAGAAATCCTGTTGGTTGTCTTTATTTTGTAGGTTTTTAGTGATATAGCTACCTACAGCTGTTATTCCTCTACCGAGAGTTTCTTGTAGGGCACATAGAAACCCTTCTTTTCGTATTTCCGAGGGCCCCAGCAGGGCCATGATTTCTGCATTCAGCTTCGGAGCGTTGAGAGCCTGACAATTTTGAGGTGTTTGCCACTTCTCAATAAGTTTGGATTTTGTGTCATTATCCAATCCTTTCGTCAGGTAATTTGTCCATCGTGTAGATAGATCTTCCAATATATCTGGTCCCAAGCTCTTTTCCTTCGTAGGGTCTACGCCCAATATTTCTTCAATTCGTGGTGATTTTGGTTGATCACTCTGTACTGGGCCTTTCAGTTCTGGTGATTGGCACCTCATTTCTTCCTGGTCCTCACTGTCTGACGACGTCGATTGAGATGAGCTGCTAGAGCCTAAAAATGTTTTGTTGTATGATTTCATTTTTAGTGTCGTATGAGAAACGAAAACGTGATCTCATGATTTGGTTTCATAACATTTGTTTGTTGCATGGCTCACTCAGTGTCATTGCAAAAAAAAAAAGGACCCGTTTTAGGGAATGTTCACAAAAAGGTGTGATTCATTGTGATAAGACGAGAATGTCTATCAGTATTAATCACCGAGTGTAAACAAAAGCCAACAAAAAACGTTCCGGTGTAGGTATCTGGTCTAACACAAGTCAAGGACTGTGCAGGGTTTTTTGTGTACCTAGGAACATAATTAGGTATATGTCCAAATGGTTGAGTCTACGATGGTAGACAAACCCTAACAGAGATTTCCTCTGCGACCAGATACTAAATTTCGTTTTATCCATGAAAAGGTTTTCTTCTGCTTGTAGCCTGTACTATAAAAGAATAATTATTCATTTAAACTTGTGCTTACTTGAATCGACATCCAGCATTTCTCCAATTCTCTGTATTTTCTTCTTGATCTTGTGGAAATCGCTCATCATTTTCCTTTTAGACGTTTTGGATTTCCCCATGTTTGTTTTCGTATTGTTTTTGTTTTTTCACTTTTACCTATACGCACCGTTCGAGCGCTAGAAACGTAATGAGCCGTGCGTAGCGTGTACGGGTGATGGCTGGAATACGTGGATGTACAGGGATGTGCCGTCCACGCGGGGCATGATTTTTGCTTTTAACCTAGCGCACCAAAGTGTTAGAAACACTTCTACAATAAGTGATCTAATTTGGATGTTACTACGTAGTATAATGATGTTGACATTGCTAACTATTGCAACAAATATTTCAATGAAATTGGTTCAAAAATGGCGAGTAAGATCAAAAGATCTGATAATGACTACAAAAATAGGTACCCAACAATTTCTGAAACTACTACTGAAAACGAATTAGTCCAACACATTAATTCTCTAAAAAATAACTCATCTCCAGGAATAGATGGGATTACTGCTAAAACATTAAAACTCCCCACTCTTATATATAATCAACTTAATATTTGAAACGGGCATGGTCCCAGAGAAATTTAAAAATTCAATAATAACCCCAATCTATAGAAATGGTAATGTCTCTCTAATTACAGACCCATTAGTATAATAAGTAATTTTTCAAAAATTTTCGAAAAATGTTCAAAGAACAGACTCCAGGATCATCTAAATAAGCATCATATATTACATAAGAATCAATTTGGATTTAGGGATAGTAAAAGCACCTCTGACGCAATGTATGAAGTTGTTGATTCATTAAAAGACAGTTTGGAAAGAAATAAAAAGTGTATTGCAGTCTTATTAGATTTGGCAAAGGCTTTTGACACGGTCCCACATAATAGTCTCCTCGAGGTATTGGAAAATTACGGGATCCGTGGAACCGTGTCAGAAATTTTCAAGAACTACCTCAATAATAGAAAACATACTGTAAAAATTAGAGACTCAATAAGTGAACCTTTGAATACGCAACTAGGCATCCCCCAGGGTACTGTATTGGGGCCGGTACTCTTTATCACATGCATAAATTCACTACTAAGCCTCAATATAAGTAAATCTATAATCTCATATGCAGATGACACTGTATTGATTTTCGAAGACGACTCTTGGGACGGTGTGAAAGTAAAAGCGGCAGAATAAGGTATACAAAATGTTAAAGATTGGCTAGATTTTAATAAACTCTCACTTAATACAAGAAAAACAAAATACATAGCATTTTCAATCACAAATTATAATAGACCTAATCACAATAATATCAAAATTATGATCTCTACTGATATCATAACAGAATGTGACAATATCAAGTATTTATAGGTGTTATCATCGATAAACATCTTAAATGGGAACAACATATCGTTGAATTAGTAAAAAAAGTGTACCATATTCGTAAAATCCTAAATAAAGAAAATCTAATTATTGTATATAGATCACTACACCTTTTCCAGTTGTATTTCAGAAACCATCTCCGAATGATAACTGTGAGAAAATACTTCAATAATAACAGTTTTTTTCATAATATCTCAGGAACCACAATATTTTTCCACTTTTCAAATGCCATATTGACGTGGTTCAAATTACGCTACTTCTTTTCTAATTGCAACCCCAAGGAATGAAGTGATGGGGAGTTGAAAGCGCGAATGATATTGACAAATTTATATCAACATGTTCGATCACCCTTTCGGAATATTTTTGATTTCATAAAATCGATTTGTTACTTTTTGGAACGTCATGTATATCTATTCTAGGTAATCACTACACGTTCGAGGAATATCAGCATTTCTGCTAATTATTAGCCCTTCGGAAATCACTTCTGATTGTACTATCTTGTGAACGTTAATGATTTTTTTGTTGAAATTACCAACATTTATTATTTCTTTCTCTATATTTTGCAATTTGAATTCATCTTTGTATGTTCGAAAAGCACATCATATTGTGTCAAATTCTCAGCACCGTTGTGAGTAGTTACTCTGCATGAAGTTTTTGATCTATCAGCGTATTATTTTAGGACAGAAATCGGAACATGAAGTTACTTTTGGTGATATTATCAAGAAAAATTTGGCTCGAGGCAAACAAAAATTTCACCAACTTGTATTTGATACAAAATAAATATTCCATTTCTAGAAGGTGAACAACACATACCTACCCGAGATTTTATGAGACTTTCAAAATATTTTATTTCTGACAGTGACATTAAAAGCTTATATCGTCATAGTTACGATATCTATAATGAGGGTCATAACTCCCTTGGGATATTAAGGTTCAAAAACTCCCTCTTACCTTTTCCAGGTCAAAATGATACAAGAAATGTTTATAAACGTTTATATGTAATGACAACTAAGACATATTTTCCTTATTCACGTCATTACAAATAATAAATGTACATAATATAATAGATAGATAGATATATACTTTATTGTCCAAGAATAAATATTCTCATTGACAAAGTTGAGATAGAATTGGAAAATTATGTAGTTAATATAATAAATATAAAAATATTCGTCATACATGGAAGAATAAATATAAACATGCAAAACTTGTGAAGAAAAAACATACTCACACACATATAAATATAAATATATAAATACAGATAAAGTAAAAAACAACATGTTAAAACATCATCAATATAAGAATTCAATCAGAATAGATTAAAATTCAGTAAACTTACACAGTTATGCACATTCGTCATTTGTCACATAAAAATTAAAATAAAATGTAAAAGTAGATACCTATATCAAGTTATTAATTCGAAACAAAACATAACATCACAATAATTCAAATAACTGAGAATCTGATAATAACATTAAAATCTGTCATGATGATACTCCTGCAGGCTATAGTAGGCTTTTTCAAGAAGCAGCTCCTTGACTGATTTTCTGAATTTATTTTCATTTAAGATATCTCTATGCACTATTGGTAAATGGTTATATATTCTTTTGCCTTCATACATATTTGAATGTTTTGTCAAATTTGTCTTTGGTATAGGCAACTGAATATCTTTGTTCTGACGAGTAAAATGGAGTCTCTGTTCTGGTAAATTAGTGACATGTCTCTTATGGATAAGACATACCACCTCAAGAATAAATAAGCTTATCACAGTTAAGATTCTGTATTGGATAAAAAGTGGTCTACAGCTATCCCTGTAGCCAGCCCTGCATAGATACCTCAGAGATCTTTTCTGTAGCACAAACACTTGGTGCATGAGTTGTTGACTACAGAATCCCCAAAAAGCAATTCCATAGCGCATATGAGACTCTACTAGTGCAAAATATGTTAACCTAGCTGAGAATATATCAAGTTCATTGGAGACTATTCTCACAGCAAATGAACCTGAGGCCAGCTTCTTACATAAAAAAGTGACGTGTTCATTGAATTTTAGTTTATTATCAATGTACAAACCAAGGAATTTGGTGCATTGAGTTTCTTCGACTTTGTTGCCATCTAATATCAAATTGTCTAAACTAAATTTGAAATTAACGATTTTTGTTTTGTCTATATTGAAACAGAGGAAGTTTGAATCACACCATTCCTTAACCTTTGCCAGATCTGAGCCAACTATTTCCTTCAGGTTTTCGGTATTTTTTCCATGCCATAATAACGTGGTATCATCTGCAAATAATGTGAAGGCTCCGTCAATATTGATTGAAGGTAGGTCGTTCAGGTATAGTAGGAACAGAACCGGTCCCAGAACAGATCCCTGAGGTACTCCACAATATATATCTGAGGGATTGGAGTATATGTTGCGAACTTTCACCATCTGTGTTCTTTTCTCCAAGTATGATCTGAACCAGTTGAGGGATGCTCCTCTTATACCATAGCAATACATTTTTCGAAGCAGTATTCCATGATTTACACAATCGAAGGCTTTTGAGAAATCACAAAAAACCGCTGCAATAGATTCCCCTTCATTCAAATTGATATAAACTTTTTCTAAAAATGAAAATATCGCATCATTCGTGTTCTTTGAGATTTGGAATCCGAATTGACATTTGTTCAAGATGTTTTCATTCGATAAGAATTGCAACAATCTTTTCTTTACCAATTTCTCAATTACTTTGGAGATAGTTGATAGTAGCGAAATTGGTCTGAAGTTAGAGGGATTGGTGTTATCACCTCCTTTGTGAAGAGGTAAAACAACAGCCGTTTTCAAGCCTGCGGGAAATAATCCTGTTACAAAAGATTTATTGATAACATCTGCTAATACAGATAATACTTTGGATGGTAAATTAACTAAAAGTCTTTTAGTTATGCCATCCAATCCCGCTGTCTTATCATTTTTTATATCATTTAGAGTTAGCTTGATTTCATGTACATTTGTAGGAGTTAACATAAAATTAGATTCACAGTGAATTTTGTCTAGATAACTCAATGGGTCACGTTGAGATACGAGCTGGTCTGTCATATTTTTGGCAATTGTACAGTAATACTCATTCAGTATGTTTGGTTTGATATTCATATCATCTGATGGCAATATATTCGATTTTCCTCGTAATTCGTTTATAATGGCCCATTTTTCTCTGGGTTTATTTTTTGATAGTTCAATCCTACTTGCGTAATAGTTGTTCTTAGCCAGTTTAATTAGATTTCTATAAATACTTCTGTATTTATTAAAATATGCAACAAAGCTTGTATTTGATGTGAACTTTCTGATAGTCCGCAGAGATCTGAGATTTCTTGCAGAAGCTTTCAATCCTGTAGTAACCCAAGATTTTTTGTTTCTGATTTTTATATTTTTCAAAGGGAAGCATTTATTAAATATATCCATCACCATAATTTGAAAAGTAGTGACTGGATCAAGAGTATCTATAACGTTACTCCAGTTTGTTCGTTCACATAATTGATTGAATTTATGATAATTTTTTTTATTGAAAATTCTTCCATCTCTAAATTTATTATGGGTTATCTTTCTATCAAGCGAAAATTTGAAAAAGACCGCCTCATGATCAGACAGGCCTGCAGGAATAACTGAAGTGACAGATTTTTTTTCAGCAAAATTTGAGCAAACGTAATCGATTATAGTGGAAGATGAGTTTGTGATGCGAGTAGGCTCGTCAATATGCATTATCATGTCGAAGCTAGTGAATAAATTGTGCAAGTGTTCAAGAGTTTTAGAGTTTCCTGAAAAATCTATGTTGAAGTCTCCTGCAAGAATAATTCTTGATTTGACTGGTATACATGAGAGGAGAGTTTCTAATCTCTCTAAGAATTCAGATTCATTGCTGGTCAAGCCAGAAGGTGTCCTATAAATACAAAGTATATATAAATTATTCTTCTCATTTTGTGCTATCGAGAATTCGAATTTACCTTCGACTATCATATTGTCATACTTATGAACATCCAACAACGGGTATTTATCTGACATGTTTTTATGTATCAGGATCATTGTTCCTCCGTGCAACATATGTTTGCGACAGAATTTAGAAACTAAGAGATAATTGGGAATAATACATGGTTCATCATTTTGTAACCAATGTTCAGTCAGGAGTAAGAATGTCGGAAATTTCTCATTTTCCAAAAACATTGAAAGCTCATCAACTTTATTTCGAACCGATTGAATATTCAATAAAAGCAATGAAGTATTATATTGTATATCTGTCGAATGCTTGATTGAATATTCAATTGATACATCATCAATTACACGAGAGTTCTCGAAAAAACTGCATCGGTTCGTTTGCATTCATTTCAATTCTACTAACAGTTATCAAAGTGAAATTATTTTTGTTATTTGATATCTGTCTCAGGGTATCTTTCAAATTCTCGGTCACTTCCATTTTACTACCTTTCTGTTCTCGACTAGTCAGAAGAGTTAGGGAGCAATTTCTATTTCTATTATTTCGTTTGAAGTATTTAATTCGATTTTGAATGATCCTGATAATGGTTCTGTCATTTGGAGTATGACATTCTACTATAATGATGAGGTTGGTGAAGTTACTAAGACCTAAAATATTTTTGAGAAGTTGGTTTAGAGTATGACTATTACTAACATTCTTTGTATTAAACATAACTGTTATCAAGTCTTCTTTACCATAATCCAGAGTGTCGATAAATGCATTTTTTGTTATGTCAGATATCTCCGTATCAATTGAAATGTTTTCATGTATGCAATGTCTATAGTGGTTATCAATTTTGTTGAGCATCTTAGAAAAACCTAAGGCGTACTGATCACCACATATGTAAGTTCTTCTCAGTGGAAAGGAAGAATTGGTCGTAACTGCTTCAAGATATGGTTCAAGTTCTGGTATATCTGTGGTCTCATTTGAAATTTTGCTCACTGTGCTTTCAGTATCCACTTGAAAACTTCCAGTTTCCAGCAACTCCTCCATGAGTGATTTCTGGTTGATATGATCTGTGGGTGTTTTTTCCGAACTGGAGCCATCGAGAAAATCATCATTAACTAAACTCACTATGGACATAGACTCTTGTTCCATATTATCGTCACTATTCGTTTCTAGTACCGTGTCCTCCATTTGATCTCTTTGTTTTTGTATATTGTTCCTCAGGATCATTTGCATCTTTTCTTTGTGGAGTTTTCTTTCATTGATCATCTTGGTGGACGATTTCCTCTTCTTTTTTGTATCATAATTTTTTATTTCTTTTTCCTGCGTTTTTACATTTGATTGGACTTTTGGAGAATTTGGCAACATTGTTTTACTGTACTCATCCATTCCAGTAATAAAGCTATCAATATTAGTCACTCTTGTTCTGAGTGTTTTTTGTTCACTTTCTTCAGGCTTTGTTTGGGTTTGGGTGCTGGTAAAAACTCCTGCATTTTTTGTACATTCTACTTTCATGTTCAATAATTGTTCATGCAAATCACATATAGTTTTTTCATAACTCTGAACTTTATTCACGAAGTCGTTTTCCATAGTAAGTGCTTCCTCATAGAATACGTCATATTTTGATTGTAATTTCACAATTATTTCATCCTTCTGTTTACATTCGTTCTGTAGTTCGTCAATCATATTTGAATAAAATTCATCTTTATTCTCGTCATTGTCGTGGTCAAGATTTTCACACTCTTTACAAACAAGTCTGTTGTTGTGTTTATATGTATTCGGAGCAATTCTGTCATAACAACTGATATGAAATACTCCATGACATCTTATACATATATAGTATCCATGTTTTGGCTTCTTATTGCAACATAGAAACACAAAATCACTGTTTATTATAGAGCGCTTACTGGTAGCCATCATCGCGACGCGGATCACTTCAGTATTTTTGCGTATAATAATATAATAATGTAATATGCCAGAAAGACAGTTTCGTTGGCATCTTTTGACATAACATTTCTCTGTGTCAGCCACTTCAGATATAAGTTGTAATCTTTTTGATATAGGGCTTCACTTTTCGATGGAAGTAATGATTGTCTTGCTGTTTCCGCTTTTTTTATAATATCCTCCATTATATCAGAAAAAGATCGTCGATTTATGGTAAAAAATAAACACGTTTTTAACGGAAAAACATTGATTGATAAAGAAAGTTTGCTTATAAACATGTAACATAGCGACAACCTAGCAACAACCAACAATGCTACAATCAACGCTACCTAATTCAAATATACCAGAAAGGTTATGAATTTAAACATTTATTGCGTTCTTAATATGGACATATTGTTATGAAAATCGGTCAAAAATAAAATTATCTATGTACCACGGGAATTATAGAGCCTTAATAACCTCTGGCAATTGCTGTCCCTCGGGCCAGAGGCCCTCGGGACGCAAACTTTTCCATCGGTAATTAAGGCCCTCATAATTCTCTTAATACATAAATAACTATTAGAGTTTCGCACAGGTAAACAAAGATGTAAAGTAAAGGTACCAACGAAGATTTAGGTACCCTGGTTATCCTATTGGTTGGATGCATAAAACAATTAAGACAATATCGATAGTGGGAGGGTCGATAAATCGGTAGGAAGCATGTAAATAGCATCTCCTTGGCATTACCTGGCATAAACATTATTGACAATGTCGGGTGAACATCGAAAAGAAGTTCTTGAGGCTAACGCAACTGCGCCAGTGTATGAAGATATTTCGCCACCTTCTTCACCAGAATATGGAGATGAAAATTGTTATGTTGGTGTTTCTGTGAATAATAGTGAAAATATTGCTGAAGCAGAGCCGACCAGTGTTTCATACCAGGTGGACGTAATTCAACAACCAATTGTAAGTGTTTTTGTAAATTATTATATTCTTCGAGTACACAATGATAGAACTAAAAATATGGTATAGTTTCTGTGTGAATTCAGTAATTTTTTATTTTATTAACTTTATATTTTTAGTTTTCAATATTTCTTCCATAATAAAACTACTATCAGAAACTTTTGAAGAGCAAAAAATCAACTGATCACTAGAGTTTAAACGTCGAATTGACTATCATATATTTTCAGGGGCGTATCAAACTGGGTACGGTTGGGATAACAATTTGCTTAATTTGAGGTGTTCTGAATCTCGAATTTTTTTTTAGAGTTTCATAAACACAATTATTTTCATAGTTGTTTTTGATAGTTCGTTATCATAACTATACTCTGACAATTTTCAATGAATCAAATTTGAATTAGTTCCTCACGATAGAATTTTATCTTCAGGTTATGGGTCAGCAGCAGCAGCCATCTTGGAATGAACTCGTGGGTGAGAATTCTCACCAACCAACGATGTTTAATTATGCTGAGAATCAATTGTTCAGCATCCAAATTCCCTTCGAGGTGATGAACGCTAACCCTACAAATAATATTGCAGGTGAGATTTGAATTCTAATTTCTTAACATTTTGCTGAAAAAAATAATTTTTTCATGATTTATACCTTGTAAATTCTGTGAATTCTGAATTCGATGTGCTAAAGTTTTTTTAATTGTTTTCAGATGCTACAAAAAATGATGCCATTGGTGGCAAATCAAAAAGCAAGATTGATTCCGGAGCCCCAAAGAGAAAAAGGACAGCATATACATCGGATCAGTTGATCCTATTAGAAAAGGAATTTGAAAGTAATGAGTACATCTGTCGCACGAAGAGGATACAGATCGCCCAATCTCTCAGGCTTAGTGAGAGGCAGATCAAAATATGGTTTCAGAACAGGCGGATGAAATTTAAAAAGGAGAGGAAGAATGCATTGGGATCTCCACAGCCATCTACAAGCAATGTAGTTCCGCCGACAGGAAGATCGAGACTGCCCGGGAATAACAGATCTGAGGACTCTGCGATAGTCGATGGTATGCTGAACCATTCTGCTTTTGCACACAATTCTGCAGCCGGATGTTCCAACCAGTACGTTCAGCAATGGAGGCCGGATTTCGTTTACCATAACCAATTTATGCCACAAAACGCATTACCACAGTTTCCAGCAACCACAATGGCTCCCAATAATTTTTCTGGGAATAACTACCAACAATTATTTGATGGGAGCCAACATACTGCGAATCAATCAGGCTATTTCCAGGGAGGAGCTGGACCAACATTTCAGCCAGCAATGACATCACAAACAAATGGATATGCCCAAAATATATCCTGGAACAACGAAAATGTATATTTGGGCAATAATACTCCTCCAGAATATCAACAACAATCGATGATACAGCCAATTGCTCAAGCAAATAATTATGATTTGTCCCAAATTGTAGCCTGGGATAACTATATTCCAAATTTGGAAAACTATACCCCCCCTGATAGTGATGATTCACCTATAATGCCAAGCAGTGATGTTGGTGGAACCAATGGGGGTTGATGATAGTTCGCCAAATAGTCTGACGAAGTTGTAAAACATATTTCGACAAACAAACAATTATTGACTGAAGATTGATTACCTGTTGATCTACTTTTTTGTGTGGCATGATTTTTCAATAAATTTAGATGTAATTTATTCCGCCTTGTTATTATTTCTTATACATTATCTCCGAATACAAGCGAGCCACTTTCAGTGGAAATATCAACAATTATTTGTTCGAGAAATACATATTAAAAATAAACGATGAAAATATTGATATGATTTCGGCCATTCGAATTCATGTCGCAATAATATTGAACATTATAAGTAAGGTGTCGGTTCATAACAAGAACTTATGAAAATGACAAATTCGCAGTATTCAAATTTTCTTAGAATAACATAGAAATAGCTTCTGAAGCTTCTCAAGATATCATTTTAAAAAATACTGGTGACTTTGATAATAGATGTGTTTCCTCGAAAAGTTTGTATTTTTTGAAGTTGACTTCTTTTTTATGACAAGTAATTGATCTCAATTTTTTCAAATCAGATGTATTTCAAAACTTGTATATAGCTATTAAACTTCGTTATGAACAACCTTCCATATTTCTCCAAATAGCTGTGATGTTTCTAGGCATAAATCATATTTTTTTTAAATTGTACGTTATCCATTTTCCTACTGAACAGTTTTTAATAATAATCAAGTCGTTATTCGCATAAATTTTCCGATATTCGTATAAGCATGAACCAGGCTTTAGTTCTTTATTCTTGAAATAGCCTCCTCAACAGATAATCAAAGTCGTACACGATTGTATAATCATCGGCAAAAATATGCATCCTATACAATCGTCCATATCTAAAAGTGAAACATTTCACCATCCATGATTCCATGAACATTACGAACATCGATTTTCCAATTGATCAATCTGAGTTAACAAATACGACTTTTCCTCTCTTTTTCGGTCTCTATACAATGCGCCAGAATTTAATAATAACCATATTATGATTAGGTAGTATATTATCGGAATCTCACAACAATGATTGTATTGTACAAATTACCAAAATGACGAATGATCATATTGTTAACATACTTGACAGTTTGGAAAGTGAAAAATGTCGACTTTGTAATGGAAACAATGAGTGATACAAAAAACAAAAAAAGTATAATTAGCATCCTAATTATTAATATTAGGAGCATTAGGAAAAATCTTGAGGAGATGCAATTATTTTTAGAAACATATCACTTGAAATATACTAACATAATCGTACTGAGTGAATGTTGGAATATTGAATCAGTCGATAATTTCAATACTATATACAATAACAGCAAAAATAACCAGAATGATGGAATTATAATCTATGTAAAATCCAACCTGTATTTCAGCTTTGACAACATTTTTCATCATTGTAAAATCTCCATTAGTCAAATTCGTTGCAAGATAAATAATATCAAAATATCCATACATGCCTGCTACTGAGCACCATCCATTAATACAGATCCTTTTTTGAATGAACTTGTGAATTATTTGCAAAACATTCCACAAAGCCAAATAGATATATTTGTTGGAGTAATCGTTGGGCTTCGAATCATACTTATACGAGGGTAACACCTACAACAGCAACTTGTATTGACCACATTTTTATGAAAGAAAATCTACAATATACCAATCTAAAATATAAGTCATTCGCCATTAATGCAGATGTTACAGATCACTATCCTGTATATTCAGGATTGCACTTCGACTCTTTATCTGATCCATACATAAAAAAAACTAAAGTTATTGAGATTCTGGATACTAATAAATTTTTAAATCTAATGAAACTGCAAGATAGGAGAATAATATATGAATTTAATAACCCAGATATAGCTTATTCAATATTTTCTGCTACATTTATTGAAATATATAATCAGGCCATAAATAAAAAAGAAGTACCTCTCAAATGCTCTAAAAAAACAAAAACCTTGGATTTCACAGGCCATCATCAATTCTATAAAACAAAGAGACAAAATGAAGTTCAAAGCGATCAAGAGTAAAAAAGAACTACAAAAGTATGAATATAAATCATACCGAAATCACCTCAGCAAAATAATATACGCAGCAAAAAATAACTATCACAAACAATCAATCAACGACAATAAAAATGATATCAGAAAACTATTTAAAGTAGTCTCGGAATTAACCAATACTGACAGCAGCAAAAAAATGATACAATAGAAATTCATGATGGGAATGATGTAAGAAATAATGATGTTGACATTGCTAACTATTGCAACAAATATTTCAATGAAATTGGTTCAAAAATGGGGAGTAAGATCAAAAGATCTGATAATGACTACAAAAATAGGTACCCAACAATTTCTGAAACTACTACTGAAAACGAATTAGTCCAACACATTAATTCTCTAAAAAATAACTCATCTCCAGGAATAGATGGGATTACTGCTAAAACATTAAAACTCCCCACTCTTATATATAATCAACTTAATATTTGAAACGGGCATGGTCCCAGAGAAATTTAAAAATTCAATAATAACCCCAATCTATAGAAATGGTAATGTCTCTCTAATTACAGACCCATTAGCATAATAAGTAATTTTTCAAAAATTTTCGAAAAATGTTCAAAGAACAGACTCCAGGATCATCTAAATAAGCATCATATATTACATAAGAATCAATTTGGATTTAGGGATAGTAAAAGCACCTCTGACGCAATGTATGAAGTTGTTGATTCATTAAAAGACAGTTTGGAAAGAAATAAAAAGTGTATTGCAGTCTTATTAGATTTGGCAAAGGCTTTTGACACGGTCCCACATAATAGTCTCCTCGAGGTATTGGAAAATTACGGGATCCGTGGAACCGTGTCAGAAATTTTCAAGAACTACCTCAATAATAGAAAACATACTGTAAAAATTAGAGACTCAATAAGTGAACCTTTGAATACGCAACTAGGCATCCCCCAGGGTACTGTATTGGGGCCGGTACTCTTTATCACATGCATAAATTCACTACTAAGCCTCAATATAAGTAAATCTATAATCTCATATGCAGATGACACTGTATTGATTTTCGAAGACGACTCTTGGGACGGTGTGAAAGTAAAAGCGGCAGAATAAGGTATACAAAATGTTAAAGATTGGCTAGATTTTAATAAACTCTCACTTAATACAAGAAAAACAAAATACATAGCATTTTCAATCACAAATTATAATAGACCTAATCACAATAATATCAAAATTATGATCTCTACTGATATCATAACAGAATGTGACAATATCAAGTATTTATAGGTGTTATCATCGATAAACATCTTAAATGGGAACAACATATCGTTGAATTAGTAAAAAAAGTGTACCATATTCGTAAAATCCTAAATAAAGAAAATCTAATTATTGTATATAGATCACTACACCTTTTCCAGTTGTATTTCAGAAACCATCTCCGAATGATAACTGTGAGAAAATACTTCAATAATAACAGTTTTTTTCATAATATCTCAGGAACCACAATATTTTTCCACTTTTCAAATGCCATATTGACGTGGTTCAAATTACGCTACTTCTTTTCTAATTGCAACCCCAAGGAATGAAGTGATGGGGAGTTGAAAGCGCGAATGATATTGACAAATTTATATCAACATGTTCGATCACCCTTTCGGAATATTTTTGATTTCATAAAATCGATTTGTTACTTTTTGGAACGTCATGTATATCTATTCTAGGTAATCACTACACGTTCGAGGAATATCAGCATTTCTGCTAATTATTAGCCCTTCGGAAATCACTTCTGATTGTACTATCTTGTGAACGTTAATGATTTTTTTGTTGAAATTACCAACATTTATTATTTCTTTCTCTATATTTTGCAATTTGAATTCATCTTTGTATGTTCGAAAAGCACATCATATTGTGTCAAATTCTCAGCACCGTTGTGAGTAGTTACTCTGCATGAAGTTTTTGATCTATCAGCGTATTATTTTAGGACAGAAATCGGAACATGAAGTTACTTTAGGTGATATTATCAAGAAAAATTTGGCTCGAGGCAAACAAAAATTTCACCAACTTGTATTTGATACAAAATAAATATTCCATTTCTAGAAGGTGAACAACACATACCTACCCGAGATTTTATGAGACTTTTAAAATATTTTATTTCTGACAGTGACATTATATATATTTTTGATTTTCAATATCTCTTTCATAATAAAACTACTATCAGAAACTTTTGAGGAGCAAAAAATCAACTAATCACTAGAGTTTAAACGTCGAATTGACTATCATATATTTTCAGGGGCGTATCAAACTGGGTACGGTTGGGATAACAATTTGCTTAATTTGAGGTGTTCTGAATCTCGAATTTTTTTTTTTTTTAAAGTTACATTAAAACAATTATTTTCATAGTTGTTTTTGGTAGTTCGTTATCATAACTATACTCTGACAATTTTCAATGAATCAAATTTGAATTAGTTCCTCACGATAGAATTTTATCTTCAGGTTATGGGTCAGCAGCAGCAGCCATCTTGGAATGAACTCGTGGGTGAGAATTCTCACCAACCAACGATGTTTAATTATGCTGAGAATCAATTGTTCAGCATCCAAATTCCCTTCGAGGTGATGATCGCTAACCCTACAAATAATATTGCAGGTGAGATTTGAATTCTAATTTCTTAACATTTTGCTGAAAAAAATAATTTTTTCATGATTTATACCTTGTAAATTCTGTGAATTCTGAATTCGATGTGCTAAAGTTTTTTTAATTGTTTTCAGATGCTACAAAAAATGATGCCATTGGTGGCAAATCAAAAAGCAAGATTGATTCCGGAGCCCCAAAGAGAAAAAGGACAGCATATACATCGGATCAGTTGATCCTATTAGAAAAGGAATTTGAAAGTAATGAGTACCTCTGTCGCACGAAGAGGATAAAGATCGCCCAATCTCTCGGGCTTAGTGAACGGCAGATCAAGATTTTGTTTCAAAACAGACGGATGAAATCCAAGAAGGAGAGGAAGAATGCATTGGGATCTCCACAGCCACTCTGCGACAGTCGATGGTATGCTGAACCATTCTGCTGTTGCACACAATTCTGCAGCAGGATGTTCCAACCAGTACGTTCAGCAATGGAGGCCGGATATCGTTTACCATAACCAATTTATGCCACAAAGCAGCAACATTATTTACCACGAAGAACCAAACGTATTCACACAGATTCCGGAGCAAGCAACCACAATGGCTCCCAATAATTTTGCTGGGAATAACTACCAGCAATTATTTGATGGGAGCCAACATACTGCGAATCAATCAGGCTATTTCCAAGGAGGAGCTGGACCCACATTTCAGCCATCAATGACATCACAAACAAATGGATATGCCCAAAATATATCCTGGAACAACGAAAATGTATATTTGGGCAATAATACTCCTCCAGAATATCAACAACAATCGATGATACGCCAATTGCTCAAGCAAATAATTATGATTTGTCCCAAATTGTAGCCTGGGATAACTATATTCCAAATTTGGAAAACTATACTCCCCCTGATAGTGATGATTCACCTATTATGCCAAGCAGTGATGTTGGTGGAACCAATGGGGGTTGATGATAATTCGCCAAATAGTCTGACGAAGTTGTAAAACATATTTCGACAAACAAACAATTATTGACTGAAGATTGATTACCTGTTGATCTACTTTTTGTGTGACATGATTTTTTAATAAATTTAGATGTAATTTATTCCGCCTTGTTATTATTTCTTATTCGTTATGTCCGAAAAAAAGCGAGCCACTTTAAGTGGAAACATCAATATTTATTTGTTCGAGAAATACATATTAGAAATAAACGATAAAAATAGGGGTATGACTTCAGCCATTCGAATTCATGTCAATAACATTATAAGTAAGGTGCCAGTTCATAACAAGAACATATGAACATGACAAATTCACAGACTTAAATTTTTCTTAGAATAATATAGATATAGCATGCGAAGCTTCAAAATATATCATTTAAAATAATACTGTTGGCTTCAATAATAGATGAGTTTCTTCGTGAAGTATATTTGAGAAAGTGGCACTTTTTCAAAAAAAAATCGTCTGGAAAGTACGTACTTTCCGGACGGTTGCCGAAAAAATTTGTTAATACTAATAATACGTCAGTTAAATTACTGGGGGTTACTTTCGACAGGCAACTTCATTGGGAAGATCACATCGACTGCGAGAAAGTGGCACTTTTTCAAAAAAAAATCGTCTGGAAATACGTACTTTCCGGACGGTTGCCGAAAAATTACTATTCTTGAATGGCGAAATCTTTTAAAGATTTGGTAATTTTGACTCCTCGTTCGCGAATCTGACACCTGTCAACTTTATTTTTTCTTATGAACGTCATTTTGATTTTACCATTTTCAAATGACGTTTTTTTCACTTCTATACATATTCAAATTCTCAGTAAAAAAGTGTTTGAATATTGTATATTTGTAAGAAATATACACTGTGACCAAGATGAGGATGTCTGTCAAGTTGTTTATTTCCAAGCCCAACAATATGCGGTTTAGAAATTTTTAAAAATCCGAGTAGTTCCGAAATTTGCCGATTTTGTTTTTATTGTTTTCTGACGTTATTCAAAGAAATATAGGAAACCAAAGACACTTTCTCGTTACCACTTTTTAAGCTCTACAAAATAGGGTACATAGATTTTCCGTTCCGGTGAAAAAATATACCCTATATTAAATAGCGTATTGCATCACAAATACAACGATGTATGACACAATATGATTCTGCAATATTTAAATCAGAATTTTTTTTTAATTGAAGTTCGATCGTTTTGGTGTAGTATGCGGTGAAATGATGGCGCTGAGAATAGTGTACCCGGTAAACATTTTTTCCACGAATACATAAATGATACATCAATTTTATGTCATATAAATGATGGTCAACATCATTAATACGTATCTGAAAGACGTATTTTCTGAGGCGATAAGTCCCAACTTTCAGCGTTGTATATACGTCAGATAAAAACCGTCTTATTTGCATCTTCAGAATGATGTAACGTAACGAATGTTCAAGAAACATATTCAAATATACGTCACTAAATGTATGCAAATCTTATGTTTTGAATAAAATGGTATTTTTTGAGGCGATAAGTCCCAACTTTCAGCGTTGTATATACGTCAGATAAAAACCGCCTTATTTGCATCTTCAGAATGATATAACGTAACGAATGTTCAACTTACATATTCAAATATACGTCATAAAATAGATGCAACTCTTGTAATTTGAATAAAATGGTCTTTTTTCAGGCGATAAGTCCCAACTTTCAGCGTTGTATATACGTCAAATAAAAACCGTCATATTTGCATCTTCAGAATGATGTAACGTAACGAATGTTCAACATACATATTAAAATATACGTCATAAAATAGATGCAACTCTTATGTTTTAAATAAAATGGTCTTTTTTCGGGCGATAAGTCTCAACTTTCAGCGTTGTATATACGTCAAATAGAAACCGTCTTATTTGCATCTTCAGAATGATGTGACGTAACGAATGTTTAACATACATATTCAAATATACGTCATAAAATAGATGCAAATCTTATGTTTTGTATAAAATGGTCTTTTTTGAGGCGATAATTCCAAATTTTCCGCGATTCACATACGTCTGTTCAAAAATGTCATATTTGCATCTTCAAAGTGATATATTATAATGAATGTTCAGAACACATAATTATAATTACGTCAGAAAATGGATTGAAAAATTTCGTTCCAAATAAAATGGTAGTATATAATCGATCATAATATTTATTTCATAATGGGTAACTCTAGAAACTATAAAGATACTCAATGATAAAGTCAAAATTATGGAAGTGAATAAATAAAAATTCAAAACCTACCTATAAATAATAACAAAAAATAATAGAACCTCAATCTATCTTTCTAGTAGGTATGTACAATACATTGATATTTTCACAGAACAAAACATATGTTTTATACTAAGTACCTACCCAAAAAAATATTAAGATACTAATTAACGAAAACTCAAGATTTCAGAATAAAAATTAAATGAAATTTATACCAACAGCTGCAATATTTTTCAATTTCTTCAAGCCGGGCAACCATTCCGTTATTCTGGTTTTTTGTGGCCACTTAGTAGGTAATAGTCATTTTTCAAATCTGAAAATAAAGTCGAGTATGTATGTATATGTTTTCAAATTCTTAGGTTGGGTTAGGTTCTACAGAAATAATATACTATAAAATGAAAAATTCATTGATTTGCTTTGAAAGATTTCAAATTTTTTCGACTCAGTATTATAGTATGAACTTATCTTTCTCAACTTCTGAAATCAATGTAATTTCTCAAACATTTGGAAGTGAATAATGAAGGTCAAGTGAATTGTCAAAAAAAGCATTTTCGTCACATTCATAAATTCTGAATTTTTTTGAAGAAAAAGTTGAGAACTCATGCTACTTTGAATTAACAAATAATCTGAGAAAATTTAAATGTACCTATTCATACTGGAACTGATGGATTCAATCAAGGAAATAAACTTACCATTTTGAAGTGTCAGTTATGAAGATATCATTGTTTTGTTGGCCTTGTTTTCTATCTAGCGCAAATTATATTTTTAGAAGGTTCTTGATCAGATTCAATTTCATCGATACATATTCCTCGACCCTCCTGCCCGACTCTATTACCTGTTATTGAGTGTAACTGCTGAAATTAAATAACATATACAAGATAAATGATACAAACAATATTTTAGATGCATCGAGAAAATATGAACCTTGATAGCAATATTCTATTGCCTACAATTATTGAGAATATATTTTATTCAAATTATTGGGAAAAGTTTCAACTTACCACACAAGTCTTTATTATTTTTCTCAAGGAATCAACTGGGCCCAAGAACTCTTCTTCCCTCTGACTGAAGGCAAGTCTTCATTTCCACTCAGTATATCCAAAACCTGTCCAGCCAACTTTATTTTCTTTGAGGCCCTGGTGAAGTCATCTAAAAAATAGTGATATTTTTCATATACTTCTATAAATACCTTGATGATTTATAATTCCCAAATTATTCATCATTCAAAAAAATGTATTGACTATTTTTTCATATAATCTGACCTAATTAGGGCTTTTTGTTTAGGGCTTTGAAAAAATGATACCAGTCATGATTACATCAGGTAACTTCAAATAAAAAACGAACCACCCTGAGTTTTGTTGATACATAGAAAATTGAGGTCAGATTCATAAAAAAATTTCTCAAGAGAAGTTTTCGAATGACAAATATATGTTGATGATAACAAAATCATTGGGGTTGACACCTCATTCAGATTTATATCCACTGATTAGAATATGGAAAGATTAATCTCCACATGAATAGATCAGTCTCACCTTCCTCATAAACAGTTGTAGCTACACTATAATATATCTTACAATTTGCTGCAAAAAGGAATCACTTCTTCTGGGTGATCTTGAAAAATGTTATTGATTTAGTGGTGGTCAGGCACTAAACTCAATTTATTTTTTCTTGAGGGTTGGCCAATTTTCATGGATTGTAGGCACTCCATATCAGCATCTGAAAAAAATATATTGCCACACAAACCATTTTCTGATTACTAGCAAAAATAATAAATTATTCTACATGCTTTTGCGTTGTCTCAAGGTCAGTACAGTACAAGAAGCGTAGGGCCACGCCTGGCGTCATGTGAATTCAATAATGGACTGGCCCAAATCGAAAACTTTTTAATTTTGTAGCCTTCGATGTAGGTAGGTATTCAGACTATTCAGAGGGATAGGTTTTATTACATAAAATATGAGACAACAGCCTGATCGGCTCACAACAGCACCAACAAAAAAAACTTAGGTTAGGTGTGTCTTTTATGGTTGTGGAAATCATTGTCATCAAATGAGAATTCTGTTCATAACGATCCAATTCAACCAAACAGAAGTAGTCAGTACGTACGTAGTACTAGTTTTCTTTGATTCAACGACGGAATTAAGCCAGAAAATGCCTATGAATGCGAGTTACGGTAATTGTTCACACCGAGGTTCACACATAGGTATCATTTTCTATTATACTATAACGTAACGTGTAGCCAAAGTTTGTGTAGCTTACCTGATACTATTTAGACGAATTATTGCTCACACTAGCACCAAAAATTATACAAATAACCGTCCAACGCTGCGTTGTTGTGATCAAAATACAAGAACCATGGACGACCGCGCATCTGAGATGCTTTTGCTTTGCATTGCATCAAGGTCAGTACAAGAAGCGTCTGGCCGGCCACGTCTGGCGTCATGTGAATTCAATAATGGACTGGACCAAGCGGGATCGGGCTCATGTCATCTAACGGGTATAGATATGATGGCGGGAACTTTGAATATGAGAAATCCATGAGAATTTTCTACACTACAATGGGGGAGATATCATTTTGTGAAGAGGGTAACAGCGAATTCGATTGGAAATAACCTAGGGAATTCCCTATGCATTCAGTATATTTATCTAATTCCTTTTCGATATGTAGTGAAAATAAAATGTACCTATACACTCTAGAGTCTGGAGTGCGTACTAGTTTCTTGAATTGATTTCTCTATTAGTATTCAATTTATTGTTTTGTCTTGCCATTTCTTGAATAAAATAGGTTTAATTATTTTTATCGGACGCATCAACGTTATAAAGACGTAATAAAGACGTTTAATAGACACATCTGATATATGTAAAAAACCCAACGTTTAATTGACGCTGAGTATTGGTCATCAAATTATTCAGGGTATTTTTCTACGAGAAGTCATCACGATGTAGACGTCAAATACACCTTGATCGACCATCACTGTGCTGCCTGGGTGGTAGCTTTCAGTATCAAGACTTATATTATTATAAGTGGTAGACTAATCTTGGAGATATCAGGAACACTTTCGTAGCGACTATGTATTTCACATAAACCTACAAGTTGAGTTGAGAAAAAAAGTTCTGAAGCAACGAAATCTGCAAAATATACTATCTGACTTCTCGAATTTCATATACCTATTACATAAGTTTGTTGTGGATTGATGCACTTGAAATCGCCTGAAACTAATTGATCCCCAACTATATAGTCACCATATAAGTTATTATGTATATTTATGGCCGAAGGATTATTATTCATGATTTTAATCAGGAACTTCATATCAGTTCACCTAGTAAACGTATCGAGTGTGTTGCTCGTGAATTATAGCCATAGATGTCTAACGAATGGTATTCACAAGAAATAATCGTCTTTTGGAATATTGAGTATTCGAACAATCTAATAATTACATATATTTACGTATACGATTTCAATCGATCTTTAATTTCACCATCATATCAGAAATATATGAATGATGAAAAAATTATGATTGAAACTTTCATTCAAGATCGACTTCTGAATGCTGACCTCGCTTTTCCAATTCCCAATACCAAGACCAACTACCAAAAGTCAAAACTTGTGCGAGGTGAAGGAGAGCGGAACCCTACAGCTTATAGTGCATTCCAAACCACTTCTAAGGCGTCGGTCGAAACGACGACACGATAAAAACCGTGAACCAGTTATTTTCATAACATGATACACTTCTTACAGGACTCGGAACACTATCACCGAACAACTGATGTCGCTAGTGGGGGCTTTGGCTATACTCGCCCCTATGAAACCTCAAATCTGATGACCTTTATTCTCCGTATATCACCTCAACAATGTAATAATAATTCGATATTTGGTAGAAATCGTTAAACATTTTTTTGCTGCCATTCAATAACATATCAAATATATTCGTTTTCAATATTCAATATTATCATAATTCGAGAGATACATTCATGTCCGAAAAATCGTTATCAAAGATTGGACATGACATGAGTTTGATATGAATTGGCATATATATCAAGTCACGGATATGATCGACCTTCAACGTCTAATGCAGGAAAAAAACATCATTTTTCGATTATTGAATTGATTATCTTTGGAAAGTGATTGTTGCAATAGCATCTAAACAATGTAATAATTCGATATTTTGCCCGTTCTAGAACGTTTTCTTGATGATATTCGATAAATTATCGAAAATATACGTTTTCAATCGATCTTCGATATTATCATCAAATAAGGGATATATTTATGATAAAAAAATCGTGATCGAACATTTCGATCAAGACATAAGTTTGAAGTCATATGACAAATGACTGGACTGTGTTGAACATATATTGGCATATATTCAGTCATGGATATGATCGACTTTCGACGTCTAACGCGGTATGAAGATGAACATCATTTTTCAATCCTCAAATTGATCGTCTTCAAAAAAACATTTTTGCAATGTCATATAAACGATGTAATGATTCGATATCTTGCTAGTGATTACTGAAACGTTTTCTTGATGATATTCCGATAAAATATCGAAAATACACGTTTTCAATCGATCTTCAATATAATCATCATGAAAGGGATGTATTCATGATCAAATAATCGTGATCGAAGATTTCAATCAAGAACTCGACATAACCTAATGTCATATTATGGCAAATGTCTTTAGTGGGTTGATCATAATTTAGCATATATTCAGTCATGGATATGATCGTTTTTCGACGTCAAACGCGGTATAGAAAAAACATCATTTTTCAATCCTTAAATTGATCGCCTTCAAACAAACATTTTTGCAATATCATCTGAACAATGTAATGATTCGATATCCTGCCCGTAATTTCTGAAATTTTTTCTTGATGATTATTCGATAAAATATCGAAAATATACGTATTCATTCGATCTTTAATATTATCATCATATAAGGGATGTATTCATGATCAAAGAATCGTGATCGAAGATTTCAATCAAGAACTCGACATAACCTAATGTCATATTATGGCAAACGTGTTTAGTGGGTTGATCATAATTTAGCATATATTCAGTCATGGATATGATCGTTTTTCGACGTCAAACGCGGTATAGAAAAAACATCATTTTTCAATCCTTAAATTGATCGCCTTCAAACAAACATTTTTGCAATATCATCTGAACAATGTAATGATTCGATATCCTGCCCGTAATTTCTGAAATTTTTTCTTGATGATTATTCGATAAAATATCGAAAATATACGTATTCATTCGATCTTTAATATTATCATCATATAAGGGATGTATTCATGATCAAAGAATCGTGATCGGAGATTTCAATCAAGAACTCGACATAACCTAATGTCATATTATGGCAAACGTCTGTAGTGGGTTGATCATAATTTAGCATATATTCAGTCATGGATATGATCGTTTTTCGACGTCAAACGCGGTATAGAAAAAACATCATTTTTCAATCCTTAAATTGATCGTCGTCAAACAAACATTTCTGCAATATCATCTGAACAATGTAATGATTTGATATCCTGCCCGTAATTTCTGGAATTTTTTCTTAATGATATTCGATAAAATATCGAAAATATACGTATTCATTCGATCTTCAATATTATCATCATATAAGGGATGTATTCATGATCAAAGAATCGTGATCGAAGATTTCAATCAAGAACTTGACATAAGTTTGATGTCATATGGCAAACGTCTGGAGTGTGTTGATCATAAATTGGCATATATTCAGTCATGGATATGATCGTTTTTCGACGTCAAACGCGGTATAGAAAAAACATCATTTTTCAATCCTTAAATTGATCGTCTTGAAAAAAACATTTTTGCAATATCATCTAAACAATGTAATGATTCGATATCCTGCCCGTAATTTCTGGAATTTTTTCTTGATGATATTCAATAAAATATCGAAAATAAACGTATTCATTCGATCTTCAATATTATCATCATATAAGGGATGTATTCATGATCAAAGAATCGTGATCGAAGATTTCAATCAAGAACTTGACATAAGTTTGATGTCATATGGCAAACGTCTGGAGTGTGTTGATCATAAATTGGTATATATTCAGTCATGGATATGATCGTTTTTCGACGTCAAACGCGGTATAGAAAAAACATCATTTTTCAATCCTTAAATTGATCGTCTTGAAAAAAACATTTTTGCAATATCATCTAAACAATGTAATGATTCGATATCCTGCCCGTAATTTCTGGAATTTTTTCTTGATGATATTCAATAAAATATCGAAAATATACGTATTCATTCGATCTTCAATATTATCATCATATAAGGGATGTATTCATGATCAAAGAATCGTGATCGAAGGTTTCAATCAAGAACTTGACATAAGTTTGATGTCATATGGCAAACGTCTGGACTGTGTTGATCATAAATTGGTATATATTCAGTCATGGATATGATCGTTTCTCGACGTCAAACGCGGTATAGAAAAAACATCATTTTTCAATCCTTAAATTGATCGTCGTCAAACAAACATTTTTGCAATATCATCTGAACAATGTAATGATTCGATATCCTGCCCGTAATTTCTGGAATTTTTTCTCAATGATATTCGATAAAATATCGAAAATATACGTATTCATTCGATCTTCAATATCATCATCATATAAGGGATGTATTCATGATCAAAGAATCGTGATCGAAGATTTCAATCAAGAACTCGATAATTAGTTTGATATCATATTACAAACGTCTGGAGTGTGTTTATCACCAATTGGCATATATTCAGTCATAGATATGATCGACTCACGACATCTGACGTGGTATAAAAAATACATAATTTTTCAATTCTTAAAACGATCGTCTTTGAAGGAACATTTTTGCAATATCATCTAAACAATGTAATGATTCGATATTTTGCCCGTAATTTCTGTAACGTTTTCTTAATGATATTCGATAAAATATCGAAAATATACGTTTTCAATCGATCTTCAATATTATCATCATATAATTGATGTATTCATGATCAAAGAATCGTGATCGAAGATTTTAATCAAGAACTTGACATAAGTTTGATGTCATATGGCAAACATCTGGAGTGTGATGATCGTATATTGGCATACATTTAGTCTCGGATGTGATCGATTTCTAACGTACGTTTATATGTACTTCATTAAACGTCGTTCATGATACGTTTCACAAAAACCATCATATGACTGAAATGTGTGAACACAAATGTTTACCGGGTAGTAGGCTATTATTGCTCGTGTTTCGAAATGTTGAATTAAAATAACGTTATTGAACATTTAAAAACTTTATTCATATACGTAGGTAGGTCATCAGGTCATAAGTTAATTAATTTGACAAGTCGATAACTACTAACTTTAACCACAAAAAATTAATTCAGATTATAGAGGATGTTCAAACAAATTACAATTTCGAATTAAAAAACACTTAACACATCAGGTGTAATGCCCTCGAACGCTTCAAGAACCAGTCTCCTTAGTAGATGATCCTTAGATTCAAAAAC
This sequence comes from Chrysomela aeneicollis, assembly GCA_029955515.1. NCBI lineage: Eukaryota > Metazoa > Arthropoda > Insecta > Coleoptera > Chrysomelidae > Chrysomela > Chrysomela aeneicollis. The sequence continues at coordinate 31,416,858 of JARUHQ010000002.1, forward strand.
ACGGAAGGTAACATAATTCTTGTAATACCTCCAGAGAAAAAAATCGAGCGGAGTTATATCCGGCGAACGAGGGGGCCTAGAAATTGTTGAACGTGTACCTATCCATTTTCCTGGAAATCTGTTCGATAGATTCTCGTGCATGATTAGAGCATTGTGCACGGGTGCACCACCCTGATGAAACCAACAGTTTCCAACCTTTATTTTGACCTTTTCTCTAAACATGATCAGTTTATCGTAGAAAAATCAAAATCAGAAATTTTTTATTTTTTCTGCCATATTTTCGAAACTATTGAAGATATTCCAAAAATTCTTTTCAGATTATTATTCAACACGATATTCCAAAAATTCTTTTCAGATTATTATTCAACACGAAATTGCGCAAGTTTGTCTCAATGTAACCAACTTCGTATTCTTGAGATTCCCATAGTTGCAATCGAAAAATGGACAGCCTCAATAATAATAGTGTATTGTGCAACTAGTGCGGAGAATAGGATATTTCACACGAGTTTGACAAGATGATGACGGCGGGTGCAAGTATGAAATATCTAATTTTCGCATGAGTTGTACACTATACTTTTCCGACGACCTACATGAAAAACAGGGGTATGTCGGATTTTAATTTCGCATATACCTAATACTTACAAATCATTTTCACAGAAAACCAATTCAATTGCCTGAAGAAGCATATACGAAAGATGTATCACAAAAAGAGAACAAATTTTATTGAACATTTAACAGAAATATTTGGATACATTTTGGTCTGTATTTATGAAATATTGGAAACATAATTATTGATGGTAATATTTGAACAATTATTGTTCAGTACCTACTAACGGAATACTATTATTTTCTTTTATCAAACCTATAAATTGTATACTTTTGGGGAAGTAGAATTTACCATTTCATCATCGGATGACATTGCAGCAAAGAAAACTGAACAAATTATACGATTCGGTACCTATATCTACTTGGTAAATCACATTGACACTATGATGGTATGGATTCGTTTGTAGATATGTCATTTTCAAAAATACCTCTGAGTAAAAATCAGAGTATATATTATATTAGGTAATCGCACCAATCGCAGAGCGTGGAGATGAATATTAATTTTTGTGATTTTCATCTCTTGTAATTTTTGTTGAATTGTTTTAATTTAAATTATTCATGATATTTATTTCTGGATACATTTTGGCCCATTTTCTATCTGCTAATGCAGCTAATGCATTATATAATAGGAATTGACATTTTGGTGAAGGCATTGGGATTATTCCTCCCTAGTTTTGTTTACTACGATTTTGGAGGAGGCAACATATTTAAATGCTAATTTTTCACAATCTACTCCAGTGTCCATATAGATTGGATGTTTATCTTATCTGTGTTTCAGTTAGTGGTACCAGTTCAAATTGAAAATTCTAAGGTGTTGCATATTTTTCTTTGTATTTTAAATTTTTTTCCTGAAGATTTAAGTTGATTATAGATTTTTGAGTTTATGAAAACTGTATTCCATTAAAGCAATCCCAATTTTCAAAAAATATACTTATCCAACAACTGCTCAAAGTTTCCCACGTCTATCAGAAATTACACACGTCCTCTTTGTGAGATCATATGAACTATTGTAAAGACGACCCTACGTACACAAGTTCTCTCTATTACAGACTTCTCCTAGGAGATATCCACATAGCGTGCGCGAGGTTCTTCTGTTGACCGCTAGATGTCGATTATCCCAATCCCAAATAATGCGTTTTGTTATTTGGAATGTAAAAAAATATCACTATGACAGTAATATTTGAAAAAGCACAATTTTGAACTAAGAAAAAATCGCACGCTCGCATGTATATATGTGCAAAGATATGATTAGTTAGGTTTAATTGTTTGTTACACATTGTCACCATGAGCCCTTTCGTTGCACCACATTAATAATCTTTATTGTGTTCTTTCATCTTTATTTCGGGTAGAGAGAATTTGTAACTAATTTCAATGTGTCAATGAGACGTAACCTCCATATTCAGTTCTTCAATTGAAAGCTGGAATGAATGTTTGGATGAAAAAATAACTGTTTTTATCAGAATATTATATTCAAGTTAAACATTTTTCATTTGAGATAACGCACCTTATATTTCTAGGTTAATGAAGGGTTAATGTCAATACCTACTGCTGTATTTCTGGTTGCGTGATTACATATATCTACTGGCGATAACGGATGACATTTGAAATAACTTTCATATTCGTGCTATTCTTGTTAGCCATGAGATTTCAAATATAAATGAATAAATTGATAAACAAACATCTCTAATTATAAAAAACACCTCGCCAAAGTGTTCATTCTGCAAGTTCAGCACTCTAACAGTAGTGTTACTGGCAACTGATGGGTTTGATTATTAAAAACACCTATGGAAAAGGTCACATAACACCTACAGTGGTGAATAATATGCCGGTGTTAACTGACACTAAGACAATCAGGAACTCAGGGGACACCAGACGGTGTTTGTGTGCTGGTATAATATTTGTTCACTGTGTATTGGTTAATAAAGATAACTAGTCAAAACCCAGAAATTTTACGTTCAAATAATTATTTTCACTTGACAGTAAAACAAAAACTAAGCAGGTTCATCACCGTGAAAATAGAGCGACAAGCTATATTTTCGCATGTACTACAACAAGTGTTTTGATGATTATCGAAACAAAAATTCCTTTGATTTTGAGAAACAAATCATGTTGCTGGTTTCCCAAAGCAACATGATTAGTTTCGAAAAAGAGAAGGAATTTTCGATAATCATCAATAACACAAGTTGTATTTGTTCAGATTATTTCATGAATAAAATCAAAGCCATTTTGACGCCTATTTATTGTTAATATAAATATTAAACGTACAGTTTATGGAATTAGTTATTTTGATTATGCATTGTAGTTCGACACAAGAAGATTCGTTATGCAACCAACAAAACATTTATGCCATTGTATGATGTAGGCAAGATTACCTAAGCACTAGGTACTACTGAGCTAAATTCATTATGATTGTTGTCACAGTTTGTGTGGTTAGGCCACATTAGATCAATTCTAATTCTATTAATGCTGAAATTATCCAGAATTTGTGGAAAATGAAGTGGATACATATTAATAGTGTGTGTTTTTCATGGTTCAGACGAAAATTTGGTGTAGTGGCATTCATTTATTTACCAGGGAATCGGAAAATACTACGACAGATTGCAACTAGTGAGTCGTTGTTTAATTAAACTACCCCAATGCCTACGAATCAGAAAGCGAAATACAGAAACGAAAACACATCATGTAGGTATCCAATAGCCAATCAGGAGCCGAAATACAAAATCGAAAACATGGTGTTATTGCTTATCAACACAATCATTTCCACAAATCAAAAACGTGTATTTTAGCATGAATGAAATAATCACTGTAATTCCGATTCTATTGGCTGAATTTCGAAAAGATATTTTGTCGAAAAAATACGAGGTAGCTCAGCTCAATTGGACGTTCCGATTGGTTGAGAATCGCACGAAAAAATAAATTCACCTGCACTTGAATCGGTATATACTCAACATCAAATCTCGGTGATGCGAGATCATCACTCCAACATGAGAAATAATAAACAAGCCATAAAACAATGAGCTTGTAGTCGACGACCCCCAAGACAGGCGAACGAGCAGTGATACGGTTACGTCTTTCACCCCTGCCTAGGGGATGATGTATGGCGCCGGTTAGGATAACGCGCAGCGGCCATCACTCAAATCAATTCATTCGTTCCTTCGGATGGAACTGAAGAGCTGCTCGCCATCGATTTTTACATCGGAATCGGTTCGATGAGAACCTTCAAATCGGAATCAGTCAATCAGGTATTTAATTAGTGCACTATTTTTCGTAAGGGGTGAATGTGATTGGGATGTTAAAGTTGGGGGGTGTTATAGTAGCAAAAGTATAGCATTGGATTTGAGAGAGTGTTTTCATATCGACTGAATATCATCATAATATCGTCAGAATATGCGATCGATCTATGCGATTTTTTAATATCGTGCCAACAATGATTTATCGAATGGTTATTCCATTGTTGAAACCCTCAGTTGATCAGGTGGTTTTAACAAACGTATTTGGTGAGCTGGACTATTGTCAGTTGTCATGCATACTTATTTAGTGTTTTTATATTCAGTTATTCTTTGAGAACCACTTCCATTATTCAAACTTCATTTAATCCTGAAATTAGACTTATTAAAGGTATCTTTGGACTGTTAGAATATGTGAAAAAAATGAAAGAGGACAATTTTCATACAGCTTTATTATAAGAAAAATCAAAAATGAAAAAATAGGAAACAATTTATTGAATTGGTTTGGACCGAGGTTTGAACAAATCAAAACATATCAGGCTATATAAATTTTTTTCCTCTCTTTATTTAGTTTCAAACTAATTCATACATAAAAAAGGACATTGTCAGACATAATAAAATACACATACAATACAGCTAGATGAAATAATAATAAAAAATTCAATCAATAGTAGACATAAAGACATATATCATGGAATAATATTAAAAAAGAACTACAATAACAAGAAGATTCACTGGATATGTTACATTGTCGAAAAGTAGTATTTAATTTTTTTTTAATATATTTATAAAATGGCTTTCTTTAATATCTTGCGGAAGACTGTTGAAAACAGTCGAATTACAGCACTGACACATTCTCCATTGACATTCAGGAAGCTACTGAGATGCACTGATCAAAATCATCAACGGACTTGATTTAGCGGGAATTTCAAAATCTTAAAGGGTCAAAGTAACCCAGGCTCCAGGCTCACCTATTGAGGGTTAACTAACTGATTGACGGTCTTAGAGCCACATCAGCCACATCATAAATATAACTGACTTTTTTCATTTTTCGAATAGTTTGAAGATTCTGCTGCTTGAAGTTCATTAGATACATTTTTTTTGCAACACCAAAGGGAAAAGAAGATATGGTGGAGGATGAAATAGGTATCTATTAATTGGAATTTTTCCTGGAAGTTTGGTCATGGGAAATTACTAACTCATTAGGTTTGAGTGAAGGACCGATCACGTTTTCATTGAGATATTCAATCTTGAACATTGTGAATTAGAAATGATTTTCAAGCAATTATCCGTGTAACAATTTCTATGAGATCGTATACTTTTACTATCTGAATAAATTGTTGGAATCAGTAATTTTGACACTGGCAGGAGGATGGATAGTTATGCAGAATTTTGATTGGAAGTTGGAAGAATGATTTTCTGCTTTTCTTCTTTTCAGTATTTTTTGACAAGATGAGTGAATGGAAATACAATATGAATTAAGTACAATGATAATCAACTTAATGAAAATATTCATTCTAAGAAGCTGCTGTTCTGGTTCGGTGTGTTGAAATTTAGTTACCTTTTTCTTTTATGTGTTGATCATTTGTAGCTGTTGACAAATCAGGTTTATTCAGTTTGAACATGATGAATACTATGTTTTTTATTTTTTATGGGTTAGTTCTTTCAAAAATAAAAATCACAATCATATCAATATGCCATACTGTAGGTACCACATTTTTAAATCCTAGGATTTAAAAATCAACTTTATGTCCTAAACACTAAAAGGGTTCCTTACCTACATAGACATTAATCGATTTATTGTATCAGTAAGAGAAAGGTCAACTTCAAGAGCTGATTTTAATACCTAACAAAAATTGATGACTCTTGAGTCGGTTGCAGGAAAAGCCTATTATTACTCTTTACTAGAATTTTATGGAGACATCATATATCATTGAATATGTGGCGCATTTATGTGCCTAATAATATGACATTTAAGAAGTTTTAATATTCCAAGTAGTTTCGGAGATATCCGAGAAAAACCGATATTTGAGAATTTCGTTTTTATTTTCTCCTAGCTTTATTTTCAAAGGAAATGTAAAACAAATAGCACTTCGACATGGCCATTTTTTAAGGACTAGACGATAACAAGCATAATTTTTCCTCTCCTTCTTTGGCACAAAATGTAACATGACAACATATCAAATTTTTCAGTATTCGAAAAGCTGCCGTTTTCCATTTTTAACACAAATTAGGTAGGTAACGAGATGTGAGAGTAGGAACGGTAATATGTCACAAGTTTTACCAAACTACAGTATTATTATGACAACAGAACATGATGTGGTCATTTTTTCCAGCGCCTATACTATCTAAAATTGAAGAAAAACAGATTGAGTAATCACTAAATTACATTTTTCGCAAGATATGGTTCCGAAATCATATTGTGTGATACATTGCTGTATTCACAATGAAAAATGTAGTCGTATACAGGGTATACGTTAGTTTCGGCTCATATAAAAATACAAAGTTGATGATGTTTTCTAAAAGAAAGTGCTATTTGTTTTACATTTCCTTTGAAAATAAAGCTAGGAGAAAATAAAAACGAAATTCTCAAACTTCGGTTTTTCTCGGATATCTCCGAAACTACTTGGAATATTAAAACTTTCTAAATATCATATTATTAGGCACATAAATGCGCTACTTTTCTCTAATTTAATCGACCCCGTATCACTTACCGTTTCCGATATCCCCATGCTGATCATTCTTATCTTGGATACAGGGTATATACTACATACTGTCTTATGATATTTCAAATTATTTTATGGTCTTAATTTTGGTGTACATATATTATACATCTTTGTCTTCACAAAATATAGGTACTGACTTCTGAACTAGATCAATGCAAACGAAGATGATAGTAATAATAAACTCAAACAAACAATTGTAAAATGGCCCTTCGTGATAGCCTATCATCCAGTACGGCCCTGCAACACGAAGTATCACAGAGAGGTTGTAAGTATAGTGAGCCAGAGTGGAACCCCGAGCCGTGGCGAAGAGTCAAGGGTGGCCGGCTCACAGCCGCCTTGATCATCAATCATCCTGAGACAATCGCGCAGCGCACAGCTGTCGCACACCCCGACACGCCAACGTCAGCCACCGGCCCGCTAGATTCATATTATGAGTATTCCTGTGACTGACTGATTTCCCCCCCTCCCCCCACCCCGGATGAGTTGCATCTTCGAATTTTTATTCCCAATATCGGATCGATGAATTTTTAATACCACACTGTTGGAAATTAGTTGTTACTTTCAACAACTTCTCATATCGTTAAAAAATTGTAGTCAAATTCAACAACAATTGTGTCTCAATTTCACTGTCACAATTTTCGATTTAGTTGTTAAATCAGTCAGTTATCGAATTCACTACTGATAATGTCAATACAACAGCAACAAGTTTGCATCAAATGAACAGATGAAATTCCTGTCCACACAACTTGATATAATCTGTAACACAACAACAAATAATTGTAACTAGAACTTCAATAATGGTTATTGAAACATAGACAGTAGAACATCATCTAGTTGCTAATACATTAATATTAAATAGCGGTTTTGTCGCACTCTGTTGACAAATTAACATCACCTAGTTTTATAATTTGCAACAGTTTGTGCTCGGTTACAAAGATTTCTTAGTTCCGATCTCTTCGGATATATTCGCTACTTTTCGTTTGTCTTCTCACGAATACCGATTCCTTACAAGTCCCAACTCAAGTTTACTCAGTTATCTGCAGTCTGTTGCCGTTGTAGAGCATTAGAACGAATACATTAGGTTTTCCTCTCGTGTAGTCAAGATATAAAAAAGGTATAAGTACCTAAATGGAGTAGATTGATGTGGACTCGTACATAAATTTTATTTACTCATGCCAATATTAATATTATTTTTGTTTTGTTTCAGTTGAGAAGTTGAGAATATTTTTCCTGATCTAGAGCAACAAATAACAATGTTTCGTCGGAATCTGCAAGCGCAATAATTTCACATGATTTGTTGAGAATTTTTCTTGGATTCTCTCTGTGATTATTGAAGTTTCGCTGCAAAAAAGTGAGTATAATCATATCAGTTTTATATTCACATTTTGAAATTATTATTATGGAAGTTTTACTACTTCTCATGCATATTTCATATATTTTTTACTATACTAATGAAGCTAACTGCAAAACATCTAGGTTAAAACTGTTGAAGTTGTCATGTGATTATTTGTACAACTCTTCATTTCAGGTATTTGTTCGATGGATCGATTTTCACTTTCTTCGGATTTTTTCAAGCTACTACTGGGTAACAAAAAAGATAACAAAAACTGAGTTAAGTTGAAGAGAAATTAATGTACTGGTAAGATTCGTTCTGAATTATATTATGAATGATAATGTAATTATTAAAAATCCAAGTGATTTCAAGAGTTAATTGGATTGAAAAATTTATGACCAAATGAATCCAAAATGAATTATTAATATAATTTTTGTTTCAACAATTGAACGAGAGATACTCAACACTCCAGGAGGATAGAAATAAGTTGTCTCAGATGACAAACACAGACAGAGGTTGACCAGCATTGTAGTGAATCACGTGCCGCGGTGTTCTTTCGATTTACTGACAGCTTTTGATGTGTTTTTGTACCAATAGTGGATTTTTTTCGTATTGTTGCTATGCAGAAAATAAAATGTCTGTCATGATATATGGTTATTTCAGTATTTTGAACTTTGAATTCTAGCGGTAGAATATTGTTGAAAATACACTGAGTTGTAGTACAATCGACAACTTTTTGTAGCTATGACGTAGGACTCATAACAACAAATTAAAGTGAAAATGACAATTTGTAATTGCTCAATTAACTTCAGAGAATACTGCGAACAGCTATAAGGTGAAGTAGAATTATTAACTTACTGTAGTTAATTCACCAATAAGACGTAGTAGCCATACAAAGAGGCGGTTGTTGAGACGAGCAATAACCATTATGGTGAAAATTAACTTCAAATACTCTTGATATTGCACCTATAAAATGTTGTAGACCTACTGGGACTATATTTTTTGCTGATTTAGCAACTAATTTCCAACAGTGCAACTTTATAATATTCACAAAAAGCCAATGTGATCAATGAGTTTTGTTCACTTGCTTATCGCGGAAGTAAATTGTTGTAATCGTAGCTAAACTTCTTCTAGGCGCAACCATATGAACTTGTTGCCCTGACAAAGTTATATCGTTGCCGCAAACATATGCATTGTCATGGTGACGAAGTTATGGTCACTATAGCGATATAAAATGTAACCATCAGACACTTTTGTCATCTGCTGGATTTTATGCTGATTTCAGCAAGGCTTTTGATGATGATTCAACCATCAAAACTCACAAAACCTGAATCATTAAAACATTTGTTCAATGAGCCATACAACTGAAAAATAAAATAATTGTTCGAAGTCATATACATCCATGAAAGTTTTTTTTTATGTTCTGGTTCTCACGAAAAGGGATATCTTGTAATGTTCAGAGAACATCGTGGGAACCAAGGAGAAGAAGGAAGGAGTTGGTGTTCTTCTTAAATTTCTGAAGATTGTATGCTTCGGGGAACACCTCCCTAGGCAATGAGTTCCAAAGTCTCGATGTTCGTTGGATGATCGAGTCTTTGGAAAGGGACGTTCTGCAGGTCTCTAAAGTGACCACGAAGGGGTGTGACGGGTTAATCTTGAAGAGACTGCTAATGGAGGAACGATTGTTGATATTTCGGAAGAGCAACGCCCATGAAAATTTCTATAAAATAGAGATAAATCGCCAACTTTCTACGGTGTTCCAGAGAAGTGAGCGAGTTGTAAGCGAGGCATCATAAACAGAAGATATAGTTCACCTAACAAACGAAAACCAGCGTGAGATAGATGCAACAATTGATATACCAACTATTATCGTTTTTGAATCAAAACAAGTTATTTTTCACAAACATATGCTTAGTAAAGGTGCATAGTTAATCTCTTCACCTCTGATGAAAGATCAATATATTTGCATTTTATCTGCGTAGGAATAACTTTTGTACTATGCAAGCGATTCTCTGAAACATAAAGTATATTGTCGTGTATAGGTCCTTTCGGTCCTATACTGGGGGTTGTAGCTTAGAGGTTTGAACTCGCTCAATCCAAAAATACATTTAATCTAATATAAACATCGAATATAAGAAATAACAAATCAACTTAATCTTATCTTAAACTATAGATTCCTATTACAGGGGCCATCTCCAAACACCTCACACTACATTCTCACTATTTAGAAATTATTAAATTTAAATACATCTTCAACTGTACTCTCTCAGAGCTCAAGAGTGAATCCCTAATTACTATCTTCTATATTTCGAAGAGACCTCTCAAAACCAAAGAATCTGTTTATTATGTGTCAGCAGTATCAACTATAACTAGCATTGGCCTAGTTTTGTCAAGGTATTGTTGATTCCTACTGACCCATAATCCAAAGAGAATTAAACAATGAAATTTATCGAAACATAATTTAGAATAGGTAGTTTTTGATATCCTTTATGAAATGGAATTTGTAATGAAACTATTCGGAATAGGGGACCCACTTTTGAGCCTTGAGGTACCCCAGATATTACTTTCCCTTGCAGGTATATATTTTCATTATAGTAAACAATTTCTGCGACTAAATTATCTTCAATAAATTACTATTTGCTGAGCCTTCTCTATGAAATTCTTTCTAGGAAATTAAGATAATTTTTCAGTGTTAAGATTTAGAACTGGTCTGGTGGTCGAGTGCATTGAATCACTGGCTTATAGTCTAGCTCTAGAAGGCCCAGGTTCAAATCCCGCGGCGGTTTTTGGAAATATTTATTTATTTCTATATTATCGTTTAGCGGGAGGAGATAGGTGACCAACCGAACATTCTTGGTAACTAGATTTCAATCCTTTGAACTCTTAACGATAACCAGCGAAAACCAGCGATAACCCCGTCTTCCTTACTCATAAAAGTCTAAATAAGACTTCGACTAAGTTATATATAAGGAATATTTTTTGATGGTTATATTGTCAATAAAACGAATTCAATACCAATCGGAAGAACAAAGCTTAAGGATCATGCCAAAAGTTAGGCTGCTTACCTTTATTTGTTTATTACCAGGGCCGGATCAAGCCATGTAAAAGCTCCTAGCTATTAGGCAATGCAATTATCGAGGCCCCTTCAGGTAGAGTTTTCTAGGTAGACATTAAATCAAGCAAGAAATTTGGAAATTATTGATTAATTTAGAGCCATACTCCATAAATGATTATTTAGAATCACAAATCGAATGATTTTCATATTTGTCGTTACCTGTTTTGTACTCAATGAATATATGTATGCATAATTCTTATACCTATAATCTGTTTCTGAAATGGTTTACTTGTGTGTTGACGCCCGTTTGTTTCAAACATCCTTTACAGGTTGTTCATGTTTGTATTTGGTTGTTTTTTACAAATAAAGAAGATTATTATTATTATTATTATTATTATTATTATAAATCCTTATGGCAACACCAAATTTTCATACCTCGACAGTAATGAATTCTTGCATGTGTAATTTATTAAAACAAATATTCGAAGGTGGTAATGTAATGTAATAGGTACCTGTGAATGGAGTATATTATTATATTATTTATATTTTTGATTTGGTAACCATAAATCATCCATCATAATCAATCATCCATCATGTTTTTGAATTGTATAACTCTCCTCAGTTTTTTATGAGAATATTTTCATTTTATTTAAAGTCACAATGTTCTCCATAATATCAAATCCAATGGTAACTATCAAATGCAGTAAGTAATACGTTTTTGAGTTTCAATTTTGAGAAGCTTCCTTCTACAGTTGTGTTTGATGTAGACAATAAAAGTTCTAAGTGTAATACTGGCATTTGTATCAATTAATTGATTGAGACATATTGCCAAACATTGCCATCATCTAATTGTGAGATTGTACTTCCATTGGTTTCACAACAAGTAATCATAATGACAGATTGTCGTAATCAACATTATTTGTGCCATGCTAATTGAAATTGTGAAAACGAAGCTAATAATAACTTCAACACTTCCACTATCATGGTTCTAATGGGTCAGCCATACACAAACTTGCAATTATACCCAAATTATTTGCCTAAGATCTGTTATTTTGATAACACCCACCTGCGTGACTTGCCTCAAATTTCGTGTCAGAAGTAATATAGCGGATTGTCGATCTTTATATCAAGGTTTGATATTAATCCATCTAGCTCACAAATTGTTCACATAACCAACCGAAATTATGCCAATAATGATACGTTGGAGCCTTTCGGAAAAAAATATCAGCGACATGATATTGAAATGATTGCAACCCTTGAAAAATTGTGATTGGAAAGTTCACAACGATTTACGATCGGTCGTATTCCTGCGGCACTACCGCATCGTATGATATTTACCTACAATCCTACATCATCTGATACTGGCAGTTTTGAAGTATAATGCAATCCACGTAGTTCATTTCAATCATGGGAAATCAACTTGCTGTACCTACCTTGTTATGGAATTAAAATACGTGCAAAACTCATGGGGAGCAAGTGCTTTTCTCATTCAAGAGGGAGATTATTAACAATAATGATTTCGGAATTATTACAGTCAGTTTACTGGACGTACAGGGTCTTCACGTATATTTTGAACCCCCCATTAACTTTTTTATCTTCTGTTTAATTTTATCTTCGAAAACATTATCTTATGTAAAGAAGGAAAATAAATAACTCAAAGTCATCTCCACAACATTATTAAAATAATTTAAAATAACAAGGTTGAAAACGAGCAGAAAACAATTAAATTACTGGCAAATACCACGCAGAATATTGAATTATATCCACTCGTAGTCTATATATGCATCAATTCGTATAAATGAATAAAAATACAAATATTTCTTTCTTCGAACATGCGTTTATGCTCTGTCTCGTTGGGAAGGTTTTTTTGACAGTGTGTCCTAATAAGCTGAAAGAATCCGTATAAAATCTGATTTTCAACGTCAAATATCTCGAAATCCAAACGAGATAACATGATATATTCATATATTTGAAATAAAAAAATATACTTTATCCGATAGCAACAAAATATATAGGGTGTTCTATCTAAAAAATATATCTAGTGTCCATAACTTTTTTCCTACATCTTCAACTGTTTTTATTTTTGTTAAAATATATAAAATCTGCAAGAAAAATTACATGAGTTCGTGTTTTGAAAAAAGCAAATTGAATAATAGATAAAGAAGTTAAGGGAAGGTTCAAAATATACGTGAAGTCCCTGTACTAAATGAATATTCCATTCAATGAATATATCAATGTATCGGATATAGAAAATTGATAGTTTAATTTCTTACAGAAGTATATAGGATTTATTTTCTTATATCTAGCAGAATTTTCTGACGTAATTTGTCTTTTCAGGTCAAAACAACTACACGCAATGATAAAGAAAAAAAATCAATTTGAGAGATGGCTAAACGTTAAAAACGTTGCAGAGTATCGATGTCGATCATTAAAGATAATTGCAGAGGGTTCGATATCATGAGAATTGCCTGATGTTGGTAATGGAGAGCATATTTCATTCATGTACATTTATTCAATCGACTGTTCTTATATAATATATAGATTCTCGAGTATAGTTTCGATAATTCTATTCCATATCTAGTGACAATGAATTTTTTCAACCCTTACATGGATTGAACTATTCAATTCCTATTTCCTGGTTCAACCCTGAAGATAGCTTCGATATTTAACATATAACATTGTGATACTAGCCATTATGCTGCAATAATGTGTTTGAGTTCAGAAATATTTGAATATAGATTATACTGATGATCATAAGATTCACTCAGACTATTTGGTAATATCTGATAATTTTATATGTGGGATATAGATTAGATTAGATTCTTTATTGTGTCTTAAGAAATTACATATTCTTATCACAAGAGGAGTGGTTCGAACATTTGAACTGAACAAAATATTACCTATACTAATATTGAAAGTTAACAATTTCCAAGCATGAAATCAATCACCTTATATCCTCTACCATTTACAGTCTTATCACAATTCAACATCGTTTCAAAAAGAATAGTGTTTTCAGTAATATATTGAGGAATCGTTGCAATTTGACCTACTCTACAATTAAAGTCGCCAACACAGATGAACAGATAGTTTCCATAGGTTTCTATTATTTCATTAAGTGAAAATTGAAGTAATTCTAACAGATCTTCTATATTACAACTAGGCTTAAAGTAGCAAAAGCATAAAATGAATGAAAAACCGTTGAATCTGAACAAACTTATTATCCACCATGGAGTTATGTCTAATATGACACTTTGGAAGTGGGCTTTGAAAAAAATTGATATATGTGGAATATACTTTCATTATAGGCACTGATGAAATCCAATAAAAAATGAATGGAATGAATGAAACAAGTATGATATATATTCGAAATATGATAGGTATCAATAATAATTACCTAAGTACTAGAACTAATTATGTCTCTCCGCAAATATTCCATCTTTCAATATAGAGTATCTTAATTAAAGCGCTCTTTATTCATTTCCGTTGGAGTTAAAAGTTTAAATTTAATTTAGAGGGATAGCAAAGTATATACGCAATTTATATCGATATTCCAATTCCAATTTAAACTTGCGTGAAATGATTCATTCCAAGTGTTTTCCGTTGGAAATGAACCTGGTTCAAAAACAAGTTTATCAACTCATGAATAATTGGTCCAGCAGAAGCATATTCATGATGAAGAGCAGTAGAGATTCATCATGAAATATATTCCTGATGAAATTAAAGTCATTATTTGGAAATTTGAAATAGGTGCATCTCTCGATCTGAAATCAAAGAAAACACTCGACCAATTAAGTATGAATTCTTTTGACAATAACACCCTCAAAATTGAGTAGATACCTCGAGCATCTTATTCATACATTTCAGCACGCAAAGGGATGATAGGGTGAAGGGGTTGGCAGTGTTTTTGTTTTTCCGCGATGATTTTCTTACGATTTTGAAATAGTTTGGTATTCCACACCGTATTGATAGGATTTGACACACTATAATGTTGTCGTCCTAAAACCAGCGATACCAGCGGTGAAAAATGCAATGCTGGTTTTATTATCATTGGTCAATTTAAATCAAATCACATTCTGATTTAAAATTCACCATCAATGAAAACATTGAATTTTTCACTGCTAGTATCACCAAATCCAAGGTGGATATAGGATGGTGAAACAGTTTCCTATCAACAAGCACTATAAATAACTGTAGACCTTTGCATACTTGATTTCATACCGTAGTAATATTTCCTGAAGTTATCAGAGATGGCGACATACCTTGTGTCGGTAAAACAGAAACTGTGCATATGTCATATTTTTATCAGTTTCATCTATTCTAGATGGAAAATGACTGAGAAGAGTCAAAATATCGATAATTATTCCAGATTCACTGAAAATATTGTGTTTTGATGTCGTTTCAACTCACACCTGTCAGATTGGAACGACAGAAATACATAAGCTACAGAAATATTCCTTGAAATTCGATATTACCGCCATCTTCATTCAAGTCGTGGAAATATTACTACGCTTCTCAAATGGTTCACAAGTTTTTCGTAAGTATCGAAACAGAGGCTTTTTCGATATAATAATGACTTCATTATAGAACCAAAATAGAAAAATGAATTATTTCACCACCACCAAATGAAACGAGAGGTTGTTTTGAGTTTGATGAACGTTTTCTTGGATATCGGCTATAATATTTTGTTGCATTCAACAGGCGGACAGTAACGCACACGTTCTGCTTTCTAACATATTCTCACGTTTTCACTCCCCAGGGATGCTGAGAAGGCATTACAAGATTGTTGTAGCTATAATCCCAGGAGAGCTTTACCATTTTCACTTTGAACTTGCCGGCATTTGCCAGCTTCTCTGCGGTTTGTCCCTTGTCCGGGATTCGTTTTACATGATCTCGATTAGATTTCGTAGAGAAATTAGGGTTTCTACTGACTCCGGAATACATTTCTCGATATTTATTGCTTATTTATGACAGTTGATTCAAATACAGGAGCTGAAATCATTTTCTGATTTGGCATCCATCTAGAATAATACACCATAAATGATCATAATGTATGATGTCGCAAAATATCAACCATTGCTGATTTTTACAGGATTATTTTAAAGTTGAAAAAATATGACCCATTTTGAAGCTTTAGCAGAATTGATTGTTGTTTCATGATATCGTACTGCCACTATACCAATATTGCATCAAGATTAAATCGGATTATTCTTAATGCTAGGGCAAATCAAAAATAATTGTTTGACAGCACCATATTTCTGCTGACGTCACTTGGTAGTTTGGTACGGTACCGTTGAAATATTGAAAATAATAGGTAAGAAGAATTTTGTGACATAATGGCAGATGAGTCGGATGACAATATGTCACTTTTAAATTCATATTTCAGGTAACCAATCCAAAATAGGAGAGCGCTATTGATTATCATTTATAGAACGCGAAACAGGTATTTTATATGAGTTATTATGTTTTTATAGGCTTTTTAATACCATCTCTTCAAAGTCAATGAAACGTATATTTGTATTTTATGATTTGCTCGTTTACAGTTCATTTCTGAAATGCCCAAGATTAAGATATATTGGGGATGTTATTGAAGGACCCTCAAAAGACGAAGAAACAGTTTTTTGAATCTGACCGCATCATTCTGTCTGGGGTTGATGTTGAACAAACACATTATAAAGGACCTGTGCTTACAACAATGGATAAAAGTGAGAAGTGAAAGTATGACTGTTCCTATTTATCTGTAATAATTATATTCTAACTGAAAAACACAAGATAAATGCAATAGTAACTCACTCGCATTATTAAAAGAAGACAACACAACACAACCTCATTGTGCGTTCACGAAATATGACAGTGTCACTATCACTTTTATGATACAATTTGTTATAGTTGGATCATCCATAAAAGAAGGTCTGAAAATCTTTTAAATATCTCAATTATTAGAAATAAATATAAGTAGAACATCGTATAGCATCTCAAAACATGATTGGAATGAAGGAATTCTGATATCACTGATATCTGGCACATATTGCGGTCATGATCTTCGTATGCTGATGTCTCAGAATGATTAAGTACATCAGAACATTTCGGTGAATAGGGAATTGGATACTCTGGGAATATGGAGATGAACATGCGATTGTTGGGTGTCAATCAACTAGAGCAAGTGGGGTAGGCCGGCCATGTTGGTTTGAGCCCCAGGCAGTTTGTGAGCGTTGACAGACAGCCATATTCACCCCTCATCACGTGTCATGTCATTCAATATTTGGAGGTCATTCTCAAATTTTCGGTAGATAACATGGACGTTCAGTTTCATATTTTAGAAATTTGAAATATTCAGCTGATATTCATTTCTCCTCTTCTTCAGTTTGAATGCTTGCAGAGGAATGACCAAAAGGCAGAAAACTTGGACAGAACGCGTAAACGGCTTTTTGGACAAAACTCCGAAAGTTACCAAAATGTATAAAATATTACTCTGAGATCAATGCCCTAGCACACTATATTTATTATTCAATAAGACTAAATCAAATGAACTTACTTACCCATCAGTGAATTTCGAGGAGAGAAAATGTTATTGAAAACAAAATATGGAAAAATATCAGAAATCATCCATGGAACTGATTTCCTGACATTCCGAAAGTGGAACCCCAAAAACTCACTTGTTTACATACAGATAAATTGTGATATACCAGAATTTTACCTAAAAAATTAAAAGGATGTGAGAAATACCCGTATGTTGATCTATTTAGACATGTATTTTTTTTTTCATGTTCTGGTTCTCACGAAAAGGAATATCCTGTAATGTTCAGAGAACATCGTGCGAACCAAGGGAAAGAAGGTAGGAGTTGGTGTTCTACTTTAATTTATGGAGATCGTATGCCTCGGGGAACACCTCCCTATTAGGCAATGATTTCCAAAGTCACGATCTTCGTTGGATGAACGAGTCTTTGGAAAGGGACGTTCTGCAGGTCTCTAAAGTGACCACGAAGGGGTGTGAAGACTGAACTTGACGGGTTAATCTCGAAAAGACTGCTGATTTAGGAACGATTGTTGATATTTCAGAAGAGCATCGCCCATGGAAATATCTATAAAATAGAGATAAATTGACAACTTTTCTATGGTGTTCCAGAGAAGTGAGCGAGTTTGTAAGCGAGCCATCACCGACGAGACGAATTGCACTTTTTTGAACAGAATCCAATAGTTTCAGGATATGTTTAGGAGCTGCACTCCAAATATGGAAACAGTATTCCAGGACAGGTCGGATCTGTGCCTTATAGATCATAATCAGCTGACTGGGAGTGAAATAGCTCTTGGCTCGAAACAGAAAACCAAGTTTATGGGATGCACTTTTGGTAATGGACCTCCCAAGAAAGGTTATTGCTGATAGTAACGAAATGGATGACTTGATTTATTGAATGATATTTTTATGAAAATGTCACTTTCTAATGAAAAATTGCCATTTTATGAAACGAAAACCTATTCAAACTACTTTCATTATCTGAAACATTAATATTTTTCAACGAATCCCAATATTCGTTTGAGAAATTGATTCAAACAACTCTTTCTGAATTTTCAAACGTTGAATAAATATCGTATTAACAACCCACTTAATTCAGAAGAAAGTATTTTCTGCAATATGGAAAGAAGCACGACGTATAGGCGAAGCTCGTGCTTTAAAACTATTGTTTTATTCATAAGTCTCCCATCGTGTCGATCCCACCCCTATAGAATTTTTCCCTTATTGACTGATCCAGTATAGAACGCTCGGGAACTTATTTATACACAATAGGGATACTTTGAAATTTAAACACACGTGATGTAAAGAAATATTGGATACCATTTCCTTCATCAATATGAATGTGGCTTTCTAGATATTTTCAATTTCCATATAAGGGTTCACTAAATTATTATTATGTTGATCCTAAGGAGTTGTGCAGAACTTGATTTTCCTGCATTCCTCCTTTTTCCTACTTTTCACTTTCTGTTTTTTATACATCAATATATAAGATCAATTTTACTATTGGATGCCGTCAATTTGTGGAAATGTCAACTGATGACTCCTGCTGAAATACTAGAGCATTTACATTTTAAAATATTTTGAATACCGCTGACATATTATGCGAATTATCGATATACTATACTGGAAAGGACAATAATGCAATAGAGTTTTCATGATAGAAATCTGATTCAAAAACTCAAGTAAACAATGACAGGAAATTATTATCCATTATATGAAGGTTTATACAAAACAAATCTAGATAGTCAAATGAATAAACAATCTAAAAATGGGATTTCCTGCATTTTGGTTTATTTTTCGGGCACTCTCTTCAACCTTCTTTTCCCCTCATTGCTGATCATTTACTGACCAACAGGATGTAGTTTATGATTTTTTACCGTCATAATACCTACCATCTGCAGATGATCCCATAGAAAATATCCCTGATGCAATTGCAGTAAAGAATTCTGTTTATACTAGACTAGAGACTATATGAGATTATTATATTTTTCAGTTTCTCAATCAATCTCCTTATATTGAAAGTTTTTATGTGGATAAGCCTGTTTATTTTCAATTCATTTGATGCATAAATCCACAACACTTAATTTTGTATGTACAGAGGGTTATTCATTATAAATTATTAACCAAGAAAACGCAGACATTTACATTTAACTTCAGATACTAAGTATACCACGTCGAGTTTTTTGTGAGAAAACATATTCACCTACCAACCTACCTACCTTACTATTATTTTGCGGAAACTAAATTCGGTATTTTGTATTTTATTTAGTGTTATCTGAACTGGAGTTCTGATGTCAAGGTGGATATAGGATGGTGAAACCGCGTCCTATTAACAAACACTATAGAAAAAACTGTGGACTTTAGCCTACTTGATTTCGAACCGTAGTAATATTTCCTGAAGTTACCAGAGATGGCGTCATACCGTATGTAGGTAAAACAGAACCTGAGCTTATGTCAGATTCATCTGTTCTAAGAGAAGTCAAAATAAGGATAATCATTCCAGATATACTGAAAATATATTAAACTACATTTTGGTGAAGTTAAACTGTAAGTTCTACCCTTTTGGACCGAAAATATAGTGTTTTTATGTAGTTTCAACTCACGTCTTTCAGATGTGAACCAGAGAAATACATAAGAAACAAAAATATTCCTTGATAATCGATCCTACCGCCATCTTCATTCAAGTCGTGGTAATATTACTACCCTTCTCAAACGGTCTAACAAGTTTTTCGCAGAAACCATTGCAGAGCTATTTCACCATCCTATATCCACCCAGCTTGTTGTGAAATTTTATCACCGAATACCACCCTAGCTTTTATTAAAAACGGAACATTTTTCCTCAAACACGAATATTTTTTAGAAAATTATCCTTCTTCTTTAAATCGGAAGAATTTTCAAAATGTTCATGTTCTCGAAAACATTTTCAATAGCTCTAGTGAAAATTCCGGTAATTTTGCACTTATCATGTGATCTATATTTTGTTGAAAATTTTTGTTGGTATAGTCACGTATTTTCATCTGAAAAACACGAATTTCATAATATTATCGTGAACATATCGATATAGATATTTCTTAGAATTAAAATAAAGCACGATTAAAGAGGATATTATTCTAGAATTTGGATTTGTTCACATTTTAATTCAATTTTGACATGGAACACTTATTTTCTCAACTGTCAAGTGTAAAATTTTTCCCTAGATTTTTCCCTAAATCTGTCAAATGTCAAAATCCGCAATGATAACTTACAGTAATAGTACAAATCCACTTAGTTAATTCAACGACGATATATTCGAAGAACTTTACCCAATCTCGGAAATACATCGATCAAATATATTTGATAGAGATCGCCAGATTCAACCCTGTTAGAAACAATTTAGAGTTTATCTCAATATGATGTTGTAAAGTGCGCCCTTCAGGCTATTGCTATGTTTGCCATATATAAATGTATCACACTATATTATATCATATTGATTTGTTCATCATACCATTTCGAAATGTTAGTTCTCTTCCAATTAGTTCATGTTTTAATAAACATATCAACATAACATAATAACCTAATATCGTAAAGTGCTGACAGTTCATGTGCCTTGGGTAGCGAATGAATTCTTCAATAAACATACTGTTATTTATTATTCAAAAAAAACTATGGTCTCCTAAGTCACATGATGTGTCGTTTATAAAAACGATTGCACCTCTCCAAATGGGGACAGATACCTCTGAAAACCATCAAACGTTATATTGATACTGTGTAACCGTAATTTCTGAATCTATTCCAATTATACTGAGTTGCCAAAGGAAATAAACTTTTTTTTCTTCCAATATTTGGGGTACCAACATACACAATATTTGGTATTCCCCAACATAAATTTGGTGTCAGGTGTGCAAGTGGTCGAAAAATAACCCACCTTCCAAGAACCAGTTGTTCCTGAAATTTTGCGAGCCGTAATCCTGTGATCCAGTGGTGCAGAAGCAGCTGTTAAGCAAATTGTACCTGCTACAACTGAAGCCTAGCATACCATCGTGGGTCATACAAGATTCTAAGGAGGCAAAGGACAATAGGACAACAGGACAACAACTCAAGTACTCGATACCTTCAGCGAATTATTCCTGAAACCTACAAGCAGCAGTCAACATCTAGCAAGATTCAGCCAGTAAGTTATTCAGCATCTACACGTGGTGGTTTTGAATGGTAGTGTCCTCCATTCACAGCATAATCATCAGTTAACATTTGTGGACTCAAATTTTCATTTTTTTTTCTTCGTACATATCTCTGAATATCTGTATTTTTCATTGAACTTTTCTCATACATAATTTGATATTGGTGGTAATAACATTTCATGCAATTTTCTGTAAATCTATGCCACATACAGTAGAAGTTAATCCAGAAGGCAATAATACTGACAACATGCCAAAATTGAACATTGACACAGCCTTGAAATTAATTCCTGAATTTAGAGGTGATAGATCAGAACTTCATCGTTTCATTTCATGTTGTGATAGTAAGTACAGATCTATCTCAACCTGCCGATGCGAGTATGCTTGTTAACATAATCAAATCGCGTTTATCTGGCCCAGCATACAATGTAGTCAAACATAAAATATATGAGGATTGGAATGAATTGAAAAAAGATTTGCAAGATCAATTTTTAGAGACACGCAGTATCGCGCAATTACAAGGAGAATTACTTCGAATCAAACAAAAAATAGGTGAAACAGTACGGAATTTTGGTAATCGAGTTGAGCACTTATTGAGTAACCTCAACGATGCTTGCATCCAAGCCGAAGGTAGTGAGGCCGCAGAAACCATTAAAAATCTCAATTCTCGTACAGCCTTCAAATCTTTTGTAGATGGTCTCAATTCCAACATCAAAATAATTATAAAAGCATCTCGTTTTGAGAAACTATCAGAAGCGATCGAAGCAGCTGTGGAAGAAGAGCGAAATAGCGATAGACAACAACCAAATAATTTTTCCAAAAATAGATCTTTCAAAAAATGTAATTTTTGTCACCGGAATGGTCATTTAGAAACTGAATGTTTCTTCAAAAATAAACCGTCCACTTCCACGCCACTTCCATCGTACTCAAAAAGGGAGATTAAGTCTGAAGTAAACGTAACGAAAATAATTTGTGCATATTGCAAAAAACAAGGTCACCATATACGTGATTGTTTCAAAAAGAAAAGGGTCGATCAATATCAATCAAACTCAAACAACTCCCTTACGGATTCGGGAAACTCCCGAACACCGACTGCAGAGACAGGCAGTGCACGTCGGGTGAGCGATCTTTAAACTGCCGTCCTTTGAAAAATACTTGTAGTTCTTCAATTATGCATATTCCTATCGCTACAAGTCCTGAATCATATTGTTCTAATAATGAAAATAAAATTCTTCGCTTAGAGCCTTGCAATACTGAAGAAGCCGAAAGTGTAATATTTCCTTTACTATTAGCGAAAAATAGTGTAGCTAATCTTCTACTCGACACTGGAAGCTCCATTAGTCTTTTGAAAAAATCTTGTACCAAAGGTGATGCAATTTGTCATACCCAACATAAATCTTTTTTGAAAGGTATTTCAGAATCTCTTATTGAAACATATGGTATATGCTATGGTGAATTTCAGTTAGGTGAAAATATTTTTATACATCCTATACATATCGTGAATGATAATTTTCCTATTCTGCAAGATGGAATATTAGGTAAAGATATCCTCCTTAAACTCAAAGCTCAAATTGATTATGAAAATAAAATATTATCTCTCACACATGAACGTAAAACATTATCTTTCGAATTCATGAAAACACAGCAAAACACATGCAATACTAAAATTGTTGTGCCAGCAAGGAGTGAAGTTATACGCAAAATAAAAACAACACAAAAATCCGAATCTTTATGCTTATCTTCAGAAATTCTAGACGGAGTCTTCGTTGGAAATTGCATAGTCAAGCCAAAAAATGGGTATTGCAATATAGCATTCATTAATACCAATGATCAAGATATGACAATCGAAAATCCGTTCGTCACTTTTGAAAATGTTGCCGAATATGAAATTCTTAATATTGATAAACCTCATTGCAATCTTGAACGACTAACAAATTTAACAGAATCCTTACGAACGTCTCACATGCATCCAAATGAAAAAGACAGTATTCTTGAAATTTGCAAATCCTTCCATGATATATTTCACTTACAGGGTGATAGCTTAACTCATACAGACGCAATAAAACATTCCATACCTACATCTAATGATATTCCTGTGAACATCAAGCCCTATAGACTACCATTTCAACAACACGAAGAAATTCGAAATCAAGTCGATAAGATGCTCAAAGATGGAATCATTTCAGATTCAAAATCTCCATATAATTCCCCTCTTTTAGTCGTTCCTAAAAAGCCAGATTCGAATGGAAATAAAAAATGGCGAATAGTTGTTGACTTTCGAAAACTCAACGAAAAAACTCTAGACGAAGTCTATTATTTGCCAAATATTACAGAAATATTAGACCAGTTAGGAAATTCAAAATTTTTCAGTTCGCTAGATTTGGCATCGGGATATCATCAGGTTCTGATGGAACCTAAGGATAAACATAAAACTGCTTTCAGCGTGCCCTACGGTCACTATGAATTCAACCGTTTGCCTTTTGGGCTTAAGGGAGCACCCAGTACCTTCATGAAAATGATGAATAACGTTCTCTCCGGATTACAAGGTATAAAATGCTTTGTGTACCTTGATGACATCATCATCTATGCAAAAACTCTGAAGGAGCATAATGAAAAGTTGGTAGAAATATTTGACCGAATGAGAATGTATAATCTTAAATTGCAACCTGAAAAATGCGAATTTCTACGCCCCGAATTGAGTTATTTAGGTCATATAATCACGGAAAACGGCATCAGCCCTGATCCTGCTAAAATAAAAGCAGTGAAGGAATTTCCTGTCCCTAAAAATGTCACTGAAATAAAATCTTTCTTAGGATTGGCTGGTTACTATAGACGCCATATCCAAAATTTTGCGAAAATCACTCAACCTTTAAATAATCTCCTAAAAAAGGATGTTCCTTTCGAGTTTACACCTTCCTGTATAGAGGCATTCGAAATACTTAAAGAAAAATTGTGCAACCCTCCGATATTACAATTTCCCGTTTTCACTAATCCTTTTATTTTAACTACCGATGCAAGTAACACTGCAATAGGAGCAGTCTTGTCACAAGGAGAGATTGGCAAAGATCTCCCTGTAGCATACGCCTCACGTACTCTTAACAAAGCTGAAAAAAATTACAGTACGATCGAAAAGGAGTTGCTCTCAATAGTTTGGAGTTGCAAATATTTTAGGCCGTACTTATATGGTCGTAAGTTTCTTATTTGTACCGATCATAAACCGTTATTGTGGATGTTTTCAATTAAAGACCCAGGTAGTCGTCTCATGAAATTCCGGTTAAACCTAGAAGAATTCCAATTTGAAATAAAACATAAGCCTGGAATACAAAATTCCAATGCAGACGCATTGAGTAGAATACATCACATCAATGCAATAAATACATGTTCTGAATATGAAAAGTTCGTGAAGGAAAAGGAAAATCATGTCATAATAAATTCTAATATCATCGATAGCCACAAGAATATTTCTGAGTGCGACCCTGTCTCTTTACGAGTATATTTTATTAGCACCGATATAACAACAGCTCATGATTCAGTCGAAGTAAATATTGTAAATAAACTAAAATCTGCAACCTTAACAAAACTCGGAATTCAATACTTTAAGGAAGACAGCACCTTATTCATACCTTCTCACGAACATGTTAAGAAGGTCAGTTATGAAAACATTTTCGATGCATTACATATAATAAAGGAATTTGCAATTATAAATAGTATAAATAGCTTATCAATGATAAATTTCACAAGAAACATTCCATTCAAAAGCTTGAAAATTGAAAATATTCGAACAATGATGAGATATGTTTTTAATAATCTTGATATCAAGATAACAATTTTTCATAGTAATACTATAAAAGTAACTTCGAGAGAAGAAATACAACAAATTCTCAAGGAATGCCATGATAGTCCATTAGGAGGACATTTAGGCGTAAATAGATCTTTCAAAAAAATCAGAAGGAAGTATAAGTGGTCTGGAATGTATAAGGACATCCATGACTACATTACGAAGTGTGATTACTGTCAAAGAAATAAATCCTCCAAATATACAAAAATGCCTATGACTATTACTACTACAGCCAAAAAACCCTTCGAAAAGATAAGTTTAGATATTGTTGGTCCGTTAGCAGTAACATATAATCATAACAAATACATACTAACTTTCCAAGACGAATTGACGAAATTTTGCGAATTAATACCTCTAGAAAATCAAGAAGCTAGTAGCATAGCTGAACATTTTGTCACTAATATCATATGTCGACACGGAATTCCCGAATCAGTTCTCACTGATCAAGGTCAGAATTTTTTGAGTGAACTCTTCAAAAGGGTCTGTAAACTTTCGAAAATACACAAAATTCAAACATGTGCATTTAGACCACAGACCAATGGTGCACTAGAACGATCACATAAAACTCTTACCGAATATTTGAGAACATATATAGATAACGATCAAAACTCTTGGGATACATGGTTGCCTTATGCACAATTCGTTTTCAATTCATCAGTAAATAGTGCCACTAACTATACTCCATTTGAGTTACTTTATGGACATCCTGTAGAAATTCCATCGAGTTTGAAAAAATCTCCTGAATTATCATATAATTACAATGATTACGATAGTGAACTGAAATCTCGCCTTCAGCATGCCCATGAAATAGCTCGGGATAATCTTGTTAAGAATAAGCAAAAATCTAAGGAATATTATGATCAAAACGTGAACGCAGTTCAATTTCAAATTGGTGATTTGGTTTTACTCAAAAACGAATCTACAGTCAAAGGAAAAAGTAAAAAACTATCATCAGTTTGGAATGGTCCATATAAAGTAGTAGAAATACATTCGAACGTAAACACAACTATCTTGATTAAGAAAAAGCGAACAAAAGTTCACAATAATAGACTGAAACTTTATCATAACTAATATGAAACATTTTCTGTTTCAGAAATAAAACCCTAGAATAAACAGCATACGAAGAGTAGTCGTGATGAATTTGATGAAAATAATTATACTTTTCCTTCAATTATTAGTACGTAGTTCATTAGGTGACAATGATTATAACAATACTCTGACGACATATCAAGTTACTCAGATCAGCGAAAGTGCAGGAATTTACTACGAACAATTCAATACTGTTTCCTTATACAATAGCTATTGGAAAATGATAACCAAGCTAGATTTGAAATCATATTTCAGTCTCTACAAATTGTTGAATTATAATTTTGAAAAAGCTAATCGCCTTTGCGAATCAGTACTATTAGTAGAAGCCAATTTTAAACAATGTGCCGCATTCACAAATGTGATGAGGTTGACATTACAGAAAACTAGGGAAACAAATATATTGATTAACGAATTATTGATAAATTCTGATGTTCCACTTGAAGAGACCAGAGCAAAAAGGGGATTATTAAATATTTTTGGAAGTACCGCGAAAGTTCTTTTTGGTACCTTAGATGAGAATGATGCTATTTATTACAATAATGCTATCAAAAAACTTGAAAATAAACAATCAGGTTTTCAAAAACTATTATTGGAACAGACGAGTGTCTTTCAAAGTGCTATGGAATACATGAATTCATCTATGATAAATCTACATGATTTCGATAGAAAGTTCTCCAATGTCCAAAATTATGTTAACAATCTAACTATTATGATTAATAATGCCTCAGCACATTTCGAAATCATTGAACAACTAGATCAACACTTGCTAATGTTCGACATGCTTACAAATCAGTTCGACTTATATCAAAACAATTTATTGAATATCATATTATCAGCACAAAATGGCAATGTTCATCCACTGATTATCAGCCCAAAAAATTTGATCAATCATTTGGTACAATTCAGTATGCATATGCCTTCAGGTTTGACTTTCCCTGTATTATTAACGCAGAAAAATTCTTTAGAATTGTATAAATCTATGTCACCAAATGTAATTTTAATAGATAACTCTCTCATGTTTATTTTACATATCCCTTTAGTTAGTACGAACTCATATGACTTGTTGAAAATGACGAGTTTACCCATGCACTATAATAAAAACTTGTTTTGTTTCATCATTCCTGAAAAACCATTCTTAGCAATAGATAGTGTTAAACAACATTATTTTCTTCTTGATCATCAAGATATCGATAAATGCCTAGTTCTAGACAATAAGTATAATTGTAAACAAAAATATCCTTTGTTCCTTTTGCAACTACACAAAACCTGCGAAGCGTTATTGTTTCTCCCACGCAGTACCATGCCAGAAACATGCGAAAAACGAATAATTTTCATTGACAGCACTATTTTCATTCAATTACATCAACCAAATTCTTGGATTTTCAATAGCCCGAAAAAGGAATTCTTGACAATAAAATGTGGTAAAGTTGAAAAACAAATTTTCTTATACGAAACTGGTATTT
The DNA here is from genome assembly GCA_029955515.1 of Chrysomela aeneicollis. NCBI lineage: Eukaryota > Metazoa > Arthropoda > Insecta > Coleoptera > Chrysomelidae > Chrysomela > Chrysomela aeneicollis. The sequence goes on from JARUHQ010000002.1 coordinate 31,444,860, forward strand.
TAAAAATGAATCCTCATTGTTCTGCATTCACTAGTTCTATTATATTGAACTCTTTAGACTCACAATCTTACAGTGATTCAACGTATAGTTCATATTATCCAAATTTTGATATTAATACCAATATGCTCAATAATTCATTGAATGTAAATGCTTTTCCTTTATTGAATAAGACTTTACTAATCTCATCGCAACATATTGATAAACTAGAAAGGATCAGTTACGTAGTGAACACATTGAAGCTCAAGGAACAAGAGATTTTTGAAGATAATGACATACAATTCGATCATATTCATCATTATGTTTTTATTTACCTATTTATCATGATAGGAATCATTTTTGTTTTATATAAGTATAGAAATAATATTAAGTGTTTAAAAAAATCGCCGAGTAGCAATTCACCCCAAAATTCACAGGGAATTGAAAATCCTATTGAAATCGAAATTGACAATGATATTTCTGACTCTTCAGATGAACATGCTGAAAATAAATCAACAGAAATTTGCAACAATCCAAGTTACAAATTTCGTTCTTGAGGGGGACGGATGTTGTAAAGTGCGCCCTTCAGGCTATTGCTATGTTTGCCATATATAAATGTATCACACTATATTATATCATATTGATTTGTTCATCATACCATTTCGAAATGTTAGTTCTCTTCCAATTAGTTCATGTTTTAATAAACATATCAACATAACATAATAACCTAATATCGTAAAGTGCTGACAGTTCATGTGCCTTGGGTAGCGAATGAATTCTTCAATAAACATACTGTTATTTATTATTCAAAAAAAACTATGGTCTCCTAAGTCACATGATGTGTCGTTTATAAAAACGATTGCACCTCTCCAAATGGGGACAGATACCTCTGAAAACCATCAAACGTTATATTGATACTGTGTAACTGTAATTTCTGAATCTATTCCAATTATACTGAGTTGCCAAAGGAAATAAACTTTTTTTTCTTCCAATATTTGGGGTACCAACATACACAATATTTGGTATTCCCCAACAATGATGTTGAAGAAGCAATGAGAATATTAAATTTTATATACTTACAACTATCAAGTAAATCATCCATTGCTTATCCCAGACTTATACCAGACTTATGTTTTCATGATGGTTTCAATCACTCTTGCACAAATAAAAAAAAACGAGAATTCATTGTTTTTTATTCTCAACCGTATAAAATGAGTTGTTTCTTTCTTGAAACGCTGAAATTGAGGTTAGGGATGAAAACACGGAGAAGAATGACAGAATGCTCAGACCAATCAGAACAACATACAAGTGTATATTGTTGGTTGCATAAGGCATCTAGGTAGTACAGTCACAGGTACAGTGTAGCAATAGCATTGTTGAAGACTTAATTTTCTGAGAATCTACAATAAGAAGACATATTGCTTAGATACTACTTTTCTGAAATTGAAATTCTGCAATATTATGCATATTATATTTATTAAACACTGGTTGATTGATAATGCGTGTGCACGACTTCTTTCGCTAAGGCGGCTGAGATTCAAAATTCTCAAATTAATTCAAATGTTCAAACACATCAATCAATAAACAGTTTCTAGAAGTCCAGTACCTATATTTCTCATTGAATTTCTTGGAATAAATCAATTATCCAAAGTAAATATGACTACTGAATACCAGTCTTGTACGCCGCTTGAACTACTAAAATTAGCGACAAGTGCTACAGAAAATTTCGCTATAAGTATTGAGATAGTTGTAGATAAAGCATAGTATTCTACTCGCGCAATGGCCATTACCCACTCAGATGATTACATCAGCACTCCCATTCGGCTCGTACTGTGATTTTCATCTTCGTGGGCAATATCCATCATTATGCGCTCGTTGAATAATATACTATCATTTATTTTATGAGTCTCGAGTGTTCTTCCAGAAATTCACTGAAATTATTTTGTGGTAGGTAATAATTTCTCTTTCATTGATAAACTGATTCCGACAAATTTTCGCAATTACATTATCGGTAGTTCTAGAGCACGTACCTAATTATAATTATTTCAATAGTTTTCTTGGAACTCGCAATCCAGAAATGTTGATCAAATTCATAATAACCGATAATAATGGCATTTCCTTTCCCTAGAACGTCAACCTCAAACATCAACAAACTGAAACACTGGCACAATTCCAAGCTCAAAGTTTCGTATATAAAGTAGCAAAATAGATATGTGCCTTGTCATCGGAATAGAACCACTCTCGGATCTTGCTGTCTGTCAGTTTAAACCATCTCAAACAAGATGGATGGCCTTTGAATGGAAATCAAGCAGCGGAAGTTCTCCCTAACGAAAGGGTGTACGCATAGCGAAGTTGGCCTGAGCGTTCGACAACCCCAAAAAATCCTCAACTGACACCGTATATGCAGCCTCAATACGAAGGATATCGAGAAAGGATCATAGTAATTGTGGACTATTTTATGCAGAACGATATCCAAGTGCGTGGGTGAGTATAATATGAAATTTTGGTGATTTTGCACTTATCATGCGATCTATATTTTTGTGAAAATTTTTGTTGGTACTTACGTATTTCGACTTGAAAAACACGAATAATATTATCGTGAACATATCCCTAGTTTTCGCATACTTATATAATACAACAAGTGTATTGATGATTATCGAAACAAAAATTCCTTCGATTTCGAGAAACAAATCATGTTGCTTGGAAACTACACGAGCGCACAGCGTGAGAAAGGAATTTTCGATAATCATCAATAACACAAGTTGTATTTGTTCAGATTATTTCATGAATGAAATCAAGCCATTCTGATGATTTCCTATTTATTGTTTGAATTAATATTACACGTACAGTTCATGGAATTAGTTATTTTGATTATGCATTGTAGTTCGACACAAGAAGATTCGTTATGCAACCAACAATACATTTATGCCATTGTATGATGTAGGCAAGATTACATATGCACTAGGTACTACTGAGCTAAATTCATTTTGATTGTTGTCACAATTTGTGGTTAGGTTACATTTGATTAATTCTATTAATGCTGAAATTATCCAGAATTTGTGGAAAATGAAGTTGATACATATTAATGGTGTGTGTTTATCATGGTTCAGACGAAAATTCGGTGTAGTGGCATTCATTTATTTACCAGGGAATCGGAAGATAATATGACAGATTGCAACTGGTAAGTCGTTTAATTAAACTACCCTACTGTCTACGAATCAGAAATCGAAATACAGAAACGAATACACAGCATGTATAGGTATCCAATAGCCAATCAGACGCCGAAATACAAAATCGAAAACATGGTGTTATTGCTTATCAACACAATCATTTCAACCAATCAAAAACATGTATTTTAGCATGAATGAAATAATCGAGATAATAATTGATGCCAAAGTTTGAAATTTCACCTTCTTTATATGAGTAGAAGGTAAGTATTGTATCTTTTTCCATGGTTAATTATGATTTTGGTCTAAGAATGACATCATAAATATATTATTTTTCCGTAATTTTCCTATTATTTCACCAACTAGACTACATACACAACGGCCATTTTGCTAACCTCTGTGCTAATCTTGAGCGAATAAAGGTGGATTCATAGGTGCCTTATAGCAAAACTACTTAGTGATATGTGTTCACTCTCTTCAATGCATGCCAAAAAGAAAGATAGATATCAATAAAAGAAGGTGAAATTTCGAATTTTAACATCATTTATCTCGAAAACTAGAGATATATATGTTCAAGATAATATATAAGATATATTTTCATCAAAATATAGATCACATGATAAGTGCAAAATTAACGGAATTTCCATTAGAGCTATTGAAAATGTTTTCGAGAACACGAACATTTTGAAATTTCTTCGTGTTCGAGGAAAAATTTTCCGTTTTTATTAAAAGCTAGAGTGGTATTCGCTGATAAAATTTCACACCAAGCTGGGTGGATATAGGATGGTGAAATAGCTCTGCAATGGTTTCTGCGAAAAACTTGTTAGACCGTTTGAGAAGGGTAGTAATATTACCACGTCTTGAATGAAGATGGCGGTAGGATCGATTATCAAGGAATATTTCTGTTTCTTATGTATTTCTCTGGTTCACATCTGAAAGACGTGAGTTGAAACTACATAAAAACGCTATATTTTCGGTCCAAAAGGGTAGAACTTACAGTTTAACTTCACCAAAATGTAGTTTAATATATTTTCAGTATATCTGGAATGATTATCCTTATTTTGACTTCTCTTAGAACAGATGAGTCTGACATAAGCTCAGGTTCTGTTTTACCTACATAAGGTATGACGCCATTTCTGGTAACTTCATGAAATATTACTATACGGTTCGAAATAAGTAGGCAAAAGTCCACAGTTTTTTCTATAGTGTTTGTTAATAGGACGCGGTTTCACCATCCTATATCCACCTTGACATCAGAACTCCAGTTCAGATAACACTAAATAAAATACAAAATACCGACTTTAGTTTCTACAAAATACCGACTTTAGTTTCTGCAAAATAATAGTAAGGTAGGTAGGTTGGTAGGTGAATATGTTTTCTCACAAAAAACTCGACGTGGTATACTTAGTATCTGAAGTTAAATGTAAATGTCTGCGTTTTCTTGGTTGATAATTTATAATGAATAACCCTCTGTACATACAAAATTAATTGTTGTGGATTTATGCAATGAATTGAAAATAAACAGGCTAATCCACATAAAAACTTTCAATATAAGGAGATTTGAAACCTTGCACCATGCATATTTTTGAAACTGAAAAATATAATAATCTCATATAGTCTCTAGTCTAGTATAAACAGAATTCTTTACTGCAATTGCATCAGGGATATTTTCTATGGGATCATCTGCAGATGGTAGGTATTATGACGGTAAAAAATCATAAACTATATCGATATTCTGGAATTTGGATTTGTTTCCATTTCAATTCAATTTTGACATGGAACACTTATTTTCTCAACTATCAAGTGTCAAATTCTTCCCTAGATTTTTCCCTAAATCTGTCAAATGTCAAAATCCGCAATGATAACTTTCTATTCTGGGAAGGGTCAATTAGTCCATAATTTTAATTTTTTGTATTCTATGCGCTCTGCCCATGTGATGCTGATATCATTTTTAATTCAGCACGAAATCTCCCACAATGTGAATAATTTCGCGAAGATTTTCATCATGTTCAGATCAGTAGACGTGGCGCCATCTTCAGTGGTCGGCAGGAAGTACGCATCATATTGGAACATTTTTCATTAATGAATTTTGACGAATATCAATGTGCGAATCGCTTTTGCATCAAAGGATGTACAGTGTAGTTTTACTTTTCGTGTTTGGCGGAAAATAAGAAAAAAATTGAAATTAAGTATGGCTCGAAATACATTTATTTGAAAAACTATCGAATAATTTTATTTGTTAAAATTGGCCAATACTACATTTTATAGCTATGTAGGTAGGCCATAAAGAGACTTAAAATTTGAAAAATTACAATTTTGAAGGAGTTCATTAGGAATGCCAATAGTACCTACCTAATATGTCGAATTATATTTTGTAAGACTGCGAGCTGTTTTAATTTGATTTTGAATTTGTTAATTTGCCATTATGAGTTGAGCTACCTACTTCATAATGTTTTGTGAAGTACATGATTAAATGAATTTGTTGGTTCAAAAGGGAATTCGAACCAAAATTGAGTATAATATGTATAAGGCCTTTTATGAATAAGCAGTATCGCAATTATAATATCCTGGAGATATTTCAATGTCCACCTATGAAACAGCTTAACCCATGGCAAATTCACAGATTTCAAATTTTCTTTGAATAAAATAGGAATTGCTTGCGAATTTTACAGAATATTATTCGAAATATTACTATGGCTTTACTATTTTTGTTATTGCGAAAAAATTATTACATATTTTTATCTCAGATTTATTTCGCAACTTGTACATACAACTATGAAATGTCGTTTTGAACAACCAACCTACACATTTTTTTTTCAAATATCTCAGTAAACAGTAAACGTAGAACGATAATGTACAACGTCTTTAGAGAAGAAGAGGTTCAGATTTCAATTGTTCAAGCTGTAGATCCCTATCTCCTTAACTCATGCAAGGATTGTGATGAGTTACAACATGAATATAACTGTTTTATAGTTATCATCCCAATAAGAATATTGTGATGTTATTGGGATTTCTGTCTATACCTGAGTATACCTATTATAGAAAAATCCACAATTTCCACCATGAGAATTGATGGTTTCAAGCATTTCTCCTTGTATACCCACTGAATAATTATCTTAGAATTCAAAGGTTATAAGTCATATAATTAAATTGAATCCATTTCTGCTTCCCTACTTCATAAAAACTCCGATTCTTGGGAAACAAAAAGAACATAAATTATTTCCACTATATGTTTCTGACTCAGAAATTTATTGTAAGCAAGCTTATACAAAGAGAGGAAAAAATTAACGATTCAAAGTTTTTCCAGTCGTTTAATTGGATTGAATCACTTAAACAAAGAGCATTGACTCTTAAAACAACGGCTGCATTTTATAGCAGAGAGAGAAATTTATATTTAAACCATCACTTCATAGAAAACATATTTTCAATAATGTTGCTGTATGTATAATACATAAATGAATATCAGTTAATATGTGATATTTCTTGGATTATCCCCAATTTTTCTTGCGATGAAATAACACATCAAGATAATGAAAATAAAATAATTATTCTAGATGGATACGTTGAAATCTTGAGGAAAATAGGTATTTTAGTTTTTGAGTTTTTTCTTCGAATAATTACTTACTATAGAGGTATATACATCTCAATCAGAGCGATCAAATTAATCTTTTATTTCACATGAAAGTTATTTCTGATGAACCTCGGTAGACAGTTCTGGCTAAATTTTCTCTACTATGCCAGCTCTCTCACAAATATGTTGAATATTATGTAAAAAATTCACATAAAAAAATAAAATTGGTCAATTGGCCCAAATGAAGGTTTTCGAGTAGAATAATTTGGATGATTCGATGAGATTCCGAGAGTTAATTCACAAGAATATGAACATGAAGCTGAAGAATGGTAATCTGTTTTTTCATGATGAAGTTGAGCTGATACATGTTGCATTATTTATTTTCACACTGCTCTACAGAAAAAAGATTTCCAATTACAGAACAGGAATAAATTAAACATTACACAATAAGACTAACAATATATAGAAGGCTTGAATTTAATGAATATTATTACTGAAAGTAAATCTTCTTATTTTTACATATACATCACAATAAAATATCAGGTTGTTCACTTATTAAACTATAGTTGTTATACATTGTATGAACAGGGGAGTTTTAATATATTTGTTCGTGATGGCGTGGTACTTAGTATAGAATGAGTTGGTGTATCGAGATGCATGATGGGGAATTTTGAAGTTTATCTGATGTATAGTAAGCATCGACATCTAATTTCGTTGTTAATTATTTTGTATAGATTAATGAAACTTGAGTTCTTCTCATGTCCAGACTGAAAAATGTCAATAAACTCTCGTGTGTCGTGCCAATCTGCGGATAAGTTCGATCTATTTTAAAACTTATCAACGATCGTACCTAGGTACCTACCTAATCTCTACTTTTTCGAACCTCGTATATATTTATCATCACAAGATACTCGAATTGTCGCCCTACAAGCAAACCCATAATGAGATAAAATCACGAACAGAACGAACAAACATAAAACGTAAGATGAAAATTTCGAGCTGATAATTTCCTGGTAGGTATGTGCCAGCATCCTCATTGATCATGCATTTTCCGTTTCCAGTATATTTACCAGTGCCTTTATCGCGCCCCCGTTATCAGAAACACCTATTAACCGCTCTTCGCTTGCACTTGTCATTGATCCGATTGGGAGCGACTCTGGAGATAGAGAGCTGCTCATTACTCACACCCTGAAACTCTCATTTCCCTTCTCCAGACCACCAGTATTTAACGTTGCGGGATGTTCTCGCTGTCTCCTGCCGCCTGCTTATCTCTCCTGCTGATTATATTGCACCTAACCTCAATAACTGAAGACAATTTATTATGCTCGCCTCTTATCATTGCCGATGTTTCAGTATTTTGCTGGTGTGTTGAAGGGTATTCAGTGGTTTGATTCCATATATGGGTACATGAGATGTTATCTTTGAATAAACATAATGAATGATCACTATGAGGCTACAATTTTTCACAACCTGTGTAACGAAATTTCTCACGTTTTTAAATTTCGTTCCTTTTTAGTGATATTTTTCATCTCCCTCGTATATTGTGGCTTCACAAATTCAATAAGTGCTCTTTGATTGGTTGATTAGTTGATCGTTGACAGGTAAGTATATTAAATGGGTATTTCGCTTTGCACATTCACTATTTCGGTTATTGCGATTTTCTTTTCTTTTCTTTCAACTAATTCGATCATGTCCTGCTTTCTTCGCACAAATGAAGTGTTTCAATATCACGATGAGATATCTAAGAGGTATGTATACTAAATAAATTCAAATTTACATCAACAAACTTGATTATAAGAATGCCAATTACCAAGTTATGCATAATTAAATGAATTTAGATAAATATGGCAACAACTGTTTACACGCTATATCTGTTAGATCGGTCGATATAGATAAGATTTTGATCAAGAAGGGATAAAAAGACGAGTACTCGCTCTCTTTCGACGAACAGACTTCTTAGAGATAAGACCTAACCTAACCTATCCTAACCTAACCTCAACAAGTTAAGTGAGTGGGTTCTGACAGAGGTGGATAGATAGACTGGTGAAATCACTTCCTATCCTGTGACTGGTCCCAGACAATGTTTTTGCTTCATCATGATGTATTATTTCCAAAAGTCAGTATTTCGAATGAAAGTATGTGTGTCCCTCGAATATATTTGTTCTGGATAAGTTTTCGGTCACCAGATGATTTTTTCAAAACTTGAGTTAATAAATCTCCTCTGAAATATGGTGTAGACATATATAATATACCGAACATTATGAAAGAAAAAAGAATTTGCATAATCACAATAATTTCAAGCAGCTGACATTATTTCCTTCTTTTTTGTCTTGAGCGCTCCCCCGATTTCCAGACTTCACAAGAAAAGTTTGAAGTGTTTTCAATGTTCTAGTGAAGTTATAGCTTCGGAATGCTTTGCATATAGAGAGAAAGGGTCCAGAGATATCGAGAATAGAGCGTAGGATGAATGGTGCAGGCGCCACGGCACGAAAACTATCAAATATCGAAATAAAATTCATCTCCTAACATCAGAAACAGCTGCCACTTACTTTAAGACTTTGTAAAATAGGCGCAACATATTAAAATTCTGCTCAGAGGATATCGACGATATGGGGATTCATTCTTAGAATATGCAATAATGGTATGGCATCTGGATAATCTTTCATAGAATATTCTTTACGTCTAAGTACAGGGCGATCGATAATTCATCAACAAAAAATTTGGTGCCTATAAAAACATTATACACCACAGATTAGAAACCAATACAGGATTCCACAAGAATAAAACAAATTAAAAATCTATTTACAAGAAGTAAAATGATTTTCACTGTTTTTGAAGTAATATTTAGAGTCAATTTTCTGTCTCATATGTAGGCAATCTCACTCAACTGAAGAATTATGAAATTGTTGAAAAAGGTGAAATAGCTTGAAATATGTGAATATTTTGCTCATTGTTTTTCATGACGTAGCTTTACTACATATCAACCTTTCAATCTTTAATCTTGCTATGAATATATATTTATCTTGATTTCTCCACTTCTTCAGTAGGACTTTTAAGTCTTCATCATATTCTTTATTGATCTTGTCTAATGCCTTCACGTTTTCCTTTTTATATATGGCTGTTAAGAATTTTATTTTCTCTCCACATTTTTTTTTGTACCTGATGAGTGGATTCATACGAAAGCTCTGAAGGGACACTGTAGATATTTTTTATCTCATTTTAATGACTTAGCTATCTCAATATAATGAGATACTATCTCAAAATAATGAGATACCTAACTAAATATAATGAGTTAGGTTTCTCATTATTATGAGATAGCTAACTCATTGTAATGAGATGAATTATCTCATAATAATGAGATACCATAAGTTATAATAATGAGCTAATATTAAGCAATGTTGCCTACAAGTGCTTTTTTTCCAAGTAATATGGAAATATGCGAATGTTTGTTGGCTTGAAGAATGATGAAATAAGGACCCTATATCCATCTCTTTCAGATTGATGTTGTTCACATTTCAGTAGGTAATAGACTTTGGCTTGATCACTGAACCTGGAGGTTATTTTTTTCTATTCGTTCACATATAAGAGAGTTCTACGTTTTCACGATGTGAAGAAATTTCAATAAGTTGCTTGACATTCATATAATCACTATAATAGATCAAGCCCAGTTCAACAGAAAGCAGTAATATTCCATAACCTTACACCTTTCTCTTGAAACATATGAAAAGATCTTATAAATGTATAATAATTAGGTATATTCATAAACTATCATCAGAATTCTGAGAATCTGCGGAAACAAAGAGCATTAGTTCTTGAACCTATGGCTGAAACATCTACTTCTGAGAATGGGCCGAGCCAAAACTTCTTTTTTCATCAACTTATTGTGTAGTCATCTTCATCGAAAGCTATAAAAAACAATTTTTTTATGCATTCGAGAAAAACAAAGTATAGTCATGCATAACCTCAAAATATTTATAGTCTCTCAAAATAACATCTATTTGATATCTTACCTTTATATATTCGCGGTGACAAATCAGTAATTGAATATGAAATTTTTCAACCTTATTTTCAACTGGTGAAATTCATTCATCATTGAAATATCACTCCTGGCATCATATTTCCATCTGTGTGAAAACTACGGCCTAATTGTGGCAACTCAGCAGTATCAAAAATATTTAACATGTTTTGCTATCTCATTAAAATGATATTGAGTATCTCATTATAATAACTTAGTTAATACCTCATTATCATGAGTATTAGTATCTTGTTATTATAAGTTAACTAATTCATTATAATGAGTTAGCTATCTCATAATAATTGAAAACTTAATTCATTAGGTATGTTGAGTTATGTATCTCATTATAATGAGATGTTATCTCATTATGTAGCTAACTAATTATAATGAGATAAAAAAATATATATAGTGTCCCTTCAGAGCTTTCGTAGATTCATTCTGATCATCTCGTAGAGAGTTTTGGTAACATTAAACTCTACTAAATCATCAGATCCCCATTTCAAAATTCTAGCTATATCTTGATTTGCACTTTCGACCTGTCCTCACCTTGCAAACCATATCATAGAGAGAGAGGTTTCAGTTTTGCTGAACCACTTTTCAATATAAAATTGGATATGCTATTTTTCTTCAATAAAAATACATGAATATCGAATATCATTGAAGTCGCTGTATCAGAAAATCCTGTTTCGGTCCTAATTCCTACATCAATAATTCGCATTCAACAGAGCAGTCCAAAAATAAAATTGTAAAAATTGAGCCGAGCTGCATTTTTTTACAGCGGCTGCATATGAATGAGATGTTTTCAATTAAATAGCCATTTGGAATCCTGGCACCAAAGTGACGACAGCTGTGTTGTCAGCCAAGCTGTCCCCGAATACATCGGATGATTTCTCCCAATCGGTAAAAACCATTTACGAATAAATCTACATTTCATGAAATATGGTCCACGATTTAGATCAATCTCAGAGTTCAGAAGTGTACATACATGAACTCATCTATAGCATTTCTCACGAAATATCCAGATTTAGGAATCTTGTTGAATACCTTCATTAGTAGTAGTAGTAGTTTTTTTAAAAAATAGGAAAGCCTTTTAAACATACGTCTCTAGTATACATAAAAATCTTACTTCACATATATACAGTGTCACATATAAAGTTCGCGACATATGAAAGTTTTTTTTTATTAATAGATGTAAAGAAAATTTGACTCTGCAATTAGTTTGTGCTTGAAAAATGAGTAAAATGCAGAATCTTTACTTTTTTCATGTGCTACTCTAAACCTGTCAAATTTGACATTTTTTTCGAAAATCCTCAAAAAATCAGTTTTTTTTTGAAATTTCGAAAAATGCTAGTTGCTCAGTTTCCAATTTTATACATTTGTTCCAAATTTGGACTCTCTAATGTCACTTCGACTACTACTAAGTGAAAAATTTTATTTCGATTTGATCAGTACCTACTATTTTCATCTCGAGATGTTGCATTAGTCTTGTATTGTATAAAATCACGAAATTTTATATCATGTCTAGTACAAATCGCTTGAACGAAAGTTTTTTGAATAGTTTATATAAAGGTATGATATTTCGGGGTTTTTGGTCAGAAAAATAATCAAACTGGATAAAAATCTTTTAAAAAAGAAATACAGAGAAATTGGTTTATTCGATTACTGACATATGAAATGAAAAAACTAGATGAATTTCTATGGAGATGCATTTTTTTTATTTTCTGGTACCAGGCCAATGTGGGTATTTTCTGGGCAAGATATGATATTGAAGTCTCATATTCATCAGAATTATGAAATTTTTTCGAAATTTACAAACAAAAACAGATTTTTTGAGGATTTTCGAAAAAAAAAGTGAAATTTGACAGGTTTAGAGTAGCACATTGAAGAAGGAAAGATGCTGTATTTTACTCATTTTTCAAGCACAAAATAACTGCAAAGTCACATTTTCTTTACACCTATAAATAAAAAAACTTCCATATGTCGCGAACTTTATGTTTGACACTGTATAAATATTAAAAAAATATATCACAAGCAATTCATTGTTAAACAAGACATAGTTTCTAAAAACCTATAACAAGATCATATACAGATCCACCCGATCAGTGTAGGAAAACCTAAAAATTAAATTTTGATTCCATCTTTAAGGTTCATGTGATAAGAAAAATCAAAGTTGATTTGTCGAAGGAAAGAAAGTTTTAACCATTTCTTGAAGCTAAAATGAATGCAAGGAAATAAACACCAATAACCACTGAAGAAAAATATAATCATTATAACAGCTCTTCAATTGTTTCTGCGAAAAACTTGTAGACCGTTTGTGTAATATTTCCACGACTTGAATGAAGATGGCGGTAAAATCGATTTTCAAGGAAGATTTCTGTTGCTTATGTATTTCTGTGGTTCGCATATGACAGACGTGAATGTTGACACTTGACAGTTTACAAAATAAGTGTTCCATGTCAAAATTGAATTGAAATGTGAACAAATCCAAATTCCAGAATAATATCCTTTTTCTTTGTGCCTTTTAATTCTAAGACATCCATATCGATATTCTGGAATTTGGATTTTTTTCTATTTCGAGTCAATTTGGACATGGAACACTTATTTTGTCAACTGTCAAGTGTGAAATTTTTTCCTAGATTTTTTCCCAAATCTGTCAAATATCAAAATCCGCCATGAAAACTTTCTATTCTGGGAAGGGTCAAATTGAAACGACATTGAAACAGTAAATCAGAAATAATAATTGTAATCTTGAATATCCGCAGTCTTTTTTTCCTAGAACAGTTGACACTGACAGATGCACAGTTTCTGTTTTACCGACACAAGGTATGGCACCATCTCCAGTAACTTCAAGAAATATTACTACTATTTGAAAGCAACTAATAATAATAATAATGAATATACTTACTTTATTGTCCAAAGATGAAAATCTTATCGACAAACCTTCAAATATAATAAATAAATAATAAGTATATAAATAAAATTTTACATGAAATATCGGACGAAATACACAATAATGCACATGTATATATAATGAATACGTTGAAACAATCATAAAAATGTATGTAATCTATTGTTAGATTATCGTCAAAAAATTCCTGTAAAATATAATACGGTCTTCTGTTTAGTAGGTTCTTTATACTTTTCCTGAAACTGTCTATATCTACATTAGAATAGCTTACTTCGATCGGCAATTGATTATACATCTTAACTCCGTTATAAATAAATTAATCTTTGATTAGAAATTCGTCGTATGGATTGATGACAAGTACCTACTGATTTCAAACTTCAGAATATGTTTGCTCACAAGACATCTATGAATAGTTGCCTGCATGAATAACCGCGGGCTCAAAAGTCTACAGTTTCTTCTAGTGCTTGATGTTAATAGGAAGCTACACCATTCTATCAACCATGGCTGGGCCACTGAGTTATATTTCAAACTGATTGCTTAGAATGACTTGTTCTTGTGCCAAATCTTCAGAACTGCATTAGAATGAAAACATTGTCGATAGTTTCTCACAAAATACCTATCGAACCAACAGTAGGAAATTCTGAAACTAGACATCCCACACACCATTTGGGTGTTATGCTGGACGAAACTTTATCATTTAAGGATCATTTCAACATGATTAAAAATAAAATATCAAAAAAACTATTTTTCTTTTCGAGAATAGCATCAGTGTTGTCCATCCAAACTAAAATAACAGTGTACAATACTATTGTGCGACCACATTTCGATTATTGTGCTACAGTTTTATACTTATTAGATAATAATGCTCGATCAGCACTTCAGAAACTACAAAATAGAGGAATGAGGATAATTTTGAAATGTAACAGACGCACACCCATTCGTGACATGTTAGAAACATTACAATGGCAATCAGTAAATGAAAGACTTATATCTTTTGCATTGATTTTTATTTTTAAATTATTGAAAGGTCTGCTACCAGAGTATCTAAACCAGTTTGTTGTTTTCAGGAGAGAAATACATGGGTATCAAACAAGATCTCACAACAATTTTTTTCTTAACAGAATGCATACAAATAGGGGTATGAAATCAATGTTCTACAAAGGCTTAAATGAATATAATTCGCTCCCCCAAAATATAAAAAACTGTGATACTACTAGAAAATTTAAAATATTGATTAAGGAGTACCTGAAACAAAAAAACTTGCTGTGATAATGTAAAATAGTTGGTAATAAGCTTGCTATGTATTGGATTGTTTTTAACATTTAAATTTTAGATGTACTTGTTATATATATTATATTTTTGTAATGGATATGTGAATATTAGGATGTACCTATTTGAAATAAATTACTTACTTACTTACTTAATACTTATACAATCGTGAGAATTATAGATGTGACTCAATCAATCCATCGAACTATCCCAGTCGGATACTCTTATGAGTTGCTCAAACCGTCATCAGGTGGGATGTGGGACGAATGCACACTTCTATTGTCCGATGACATTTATTTATCGAACCACCCGACCATGGAGAAACCTCTCATCAAATTCATCCATTCCCGGTCACGTTAACATCTTATAATTAGCCTCAGCGATACAAATTACAAAGTGCAGGATGAGATTTTTTGTGTCGGCCTTGTGGCAGGCAAGGAAATGCATTTGTCCAACTATTGCTGGATACTTATTAGCGGCTGACATTCGATTTGTCTTGTGTCCGGTCCGTCTGAGCGATGGCGCAGAGGATGCAGACAGAGACCGCTTCAGATAGAGCCGGCGGTGGCTGCTGGGAGATTGGAGTAGAATCTCTCTTATACACTTACGGCATACGAGACTCAACTTTAATTGTGAACCAATGCTCATTGACAAATACATCGTTAATCATGTATCGTACAAATGAATGAATAAATATTATCATTTCTGAATTTATTTGCCAACTCTGATGGAACTATCCACTCCAAATCTAAACTACGCAACACTAATTACGTCGCACCCCGAAATTTTGCCACTGTTTAAATTTGAATAGCTTTTTTCTGATTTGAACAATTTGAATTCTGTTTGCACTGTTCGCTAGCTCAGTCCTTCAGCTATGATCTCGTACTTCTTCGATACATGAGGTTATTTCCATAAAATTGCTACAGGATGTTTTTTGGAACTGTGCAAAATTTCGAAATTTTCAAAAGGATCCCAAATGAAGAAAAACAGTTTTTTTTCAACTTTAACAGCAGAGGCATGAAGATTATCTCATTACCTTTGGCCATTTCCAAAATTGTCTTCTTATCACCTTTCTTTACAGAGTGATTTCAAAAAATCAATTTTTTGGTTTTGCAGTCATAGCTTTTTTCCTCTTCAACCGATTTTCAAAACCTCAGGATCATTTTGAAGCTGAAACGTTAGATGAACATCAGACATGAAGATTAGACTTGACTAAAAATAAATATTAGAGATCAAGGGTTTCTGTAAAGGTGACCCAAATCTAAATCCCCCTCGAAATCCCGATTAAAAAAGAAAAATATCCAAAACTTTGTTTGATCGAAACGAAAATATCACCACCAAAAATACTGAAAAAAATGTTTTACCCCCTCCCCCCCAAAATTTTTTTGCGGGTAAAATTTTTGCTGGTCGAACGGTTAGATATATCGGTGAACATATTTCACCTGACCCCCACATAGGGATCGGATATTGAAAACAAAATTCTTTCTCCCCCCTTGCCCCCTTGGGGTACATATTGAACATAATATAAGACAACAATAATATTAGTCTAACCGTATATCACTGATAGATTTTTTTGTATAGGGGAGGGTTTTGTATGGGAGGGGGTTTTTTTATAGGGGGTGAGAAGGTTACCCTGAAATTTTGTTGTATTCAGAATTTTTTTTTATTTTGAATTTTTTTATGAAGTCTTATATCTTCAGAAAAGAAAGACCTACGAACAGTTTTTTCTGTCCTGGTCTTTATTTTCACGAGAACGTAATTTTCAACCTGTCTTGTCAGTCACTCATGATTTTTGTTACGTTGGTTACGGACCATGCATTTTTTTGAGCTGATTTTTTTTCTAGAACATGGCGTTTCATTTAGGTTTTCTCACGCACAAATTTTGACTACTGAAAGAAAAAAAGATCTGGATGTGTCCAGAATGGAAGATCCTTCCGAAAACAAGTTGATTTTCATTTAATTCTCCTCCCAGGCGGGATTTACAGAGTGTTTCAGATTTGGGTCACCTTTGAGGAAACCCTCGATTCTGAATGTTCATTTTAAGTTAATTCTGATCTTTAAATCGTTTCATATGAGGTTTCAGCTTCGAAATGAGCCTGAGATTTTGAAAATCGGTTGAAGAGGAAAAAAGTTATGACTGCAAAACCAAAAAATTGATTTTTTGAATCACTCTGTAAAGAAAAGTGATAAGAAGACAATTTTGGAAATGGCCAAAGGTAATGAGTTAATCTTCATGCCTATGCTGTTAAAGTTGAATAAAAACTGTTTTTCTTCATTTGGGATCCTTTTGAAAATTTCGAAATTTTGCACAGTTCCAAAAAACATCCTGTAGCAATTTTATGAAAATAACCTTATATATCGAAGAAGTACGAGATTATAGCTGAAGGACTGAGCTAGCGAACAGTGCAACCAGAATTCAAATTGTTCAAAGAAGAAAAAAGTTATTCAAATTTAAACAGGGGCAAAATTTCGGGGTGCGACGTAATTAGTGTTGCGTAGTTTAGAAGTGAGCTGATCTGAAAAAATAAAACGTAGGTACTTATCATAACATGTTTCAGTTACGAAAAAGTAGTGTTTTGTCGGTTACATAACAGGACATACTGAATCGCGAGCTGAGGCATGCATAACCATAGCTACAAACAAATTGATAGTATATTATGATACAAGTTTTATAGGAAACAAGTGCGATACTATGTCTTATAAAACGTGTGTCATTTACAATTTTTTTCTATTTTTATCGGAAGAATTGATTAAATATCGATAAATAACAGAAACATCTTCGATTGGTTACGGTGATAAGATTGAAATATTTGAAATCTGAAGCACAAGCGTAATGCCCACAATTTACTTTTGAGCGATTTTGATTTTTGCGAAACCAGCGCTGAGAAATGCAATGTTGTTAATGTTTTTATTGGTCAATTTGAATCAAATCATACTCTGAATTGAAATTTACCAATAACAACATTGAGTTTTTCACTGCTAGTATCACCAAATCCAAAATCGCTCAGAAGTAAGCTGACTCTTCTGACTTTCATTTGACAGTTCGATTGTACCAATCTCCGAAGAATAAAAAATGCGTATCGAAACAGAGGCTATTTCGATACGCATTTGCGTTTTATAATGACTTCATTATAGAACCAGAATAGAAAAACTCTTTAGGTGATCGGAAAAACGCTATATGTTAGCCATTCATGTTTATAATTTGATGGTTTCAGGATTGAAATATGCAATATATAAGGAGTTAGAGGCTTTAGTATGTTGGCAACTTCTATCTATATACATCAAAGGGCATTTTCTGCCGTACAACACAATTTATTATTCTTTCCAGGCTAATTACACGAATTGGTTTTTCTCGTATCAGATGTTTCAGCGAGTCCAAGTCTAGAAATGAGCTGGTCTGAAAAAAATATAGAAAAAAGTACTTAGGTACATATCATAACATGTTTCATCAGTTACCAGAAAGCAGTGTTAATACCGGTTGCATGAAAGGTCATGGCTTCAAATTGAATATTTAGTCGACTGTTAATGATTTATGCAACCAGCCCTCAGTATTTGAAAATCCGACTCATTGTGATCTAAATATGGAAACAAATTTTTTTATCTACACAATTTTTAAAAAATAAAAGAGAAATCCTTGAATTTCCTGTCCCTCATTTCATAATGCCGATCAGTTTTCAGAAACTTTTTGTTTCATTTTCAAATATCTACAGAGTATTGAAAAGCTCCAAGAAAATTATCACATAGAAGAGATGAGAGTTCAATGAAATATATAGAAAGAAAAAGATGATGGTTTAATGAGTATAATATAGAGCTTAATTTTTTGTTCTTATAGGCATTATTCCATGGATACACTGAGGAAAAATACTCTATAATCTGAAGTTCTTTACTATACATTTGAATGCTTAGTGAATCGATATGTGATGAATATCATTCGATAAAACTATATAACTACACAGGGTGTTTCATAACTACGGTACGATACTTTTTCGAATATCACAAGCAAATTCTCAAACGTTTCAGGAAAAATTTCTGAAAGTGACAAAAGACGAAACATGGAGAAGACATAAACAATGCTCAACAATGGAGATGGCATCAAGGATTGTCCGAAGACATGAAGAATTAAATTTTGAGACATATCAAAATAGGAGTTGAGTGACAAAGACGCATCATATGACAATATTGTCAAATTCGAAATGTTTGATATGGAACTGATGCCTGAAAAGTGGAGTATGAAATAAATTCCTATAAACAAACGAAGAAGGTATCTGATTGAATATATAATAAATTAATGATTGAATTTTTTACCTTTCAGAGATTTAAAAAACAGCAGGTACCAGTCAGCGTAGGTACCCCATCAGGGCTCCAATCTGAAACTCTTATTCTTCATACCTACTCGTAAATTATGAACGCTATTAGGTACAAACAGTTCCTATCAATTCAGATTTTCAGATGTCTACTACGGCCACAGCGAATGTGTAATTCAAGAAATGTTTCCATTGTCTCATACTCCGAGTCTCACTCTTTCTTTTGAAATGCTGGGATATATTCTGAGATATGAGCAATAGGCACCTTACCGTATTATTTCTTCCTCTGAATATCATTCATTGATATGTCCTGTTCTCCTGAAGAGAGACATCCAACACCAAAAGCGATACAACATCAGCTTCATGCTTCAAACGCTGAAAGTATAATTTGGAATACAAAGCGCCCTCCATTTATAATCCTGGTTTTAAAATCGCACAACATCATCGAACAAAGTGAACGACAATGAAACGTCTCGCAGTCACTCACTGCGCGTTTGTCACATAACATGCAAAGACGCGCTTTTATCATTTTTATAAAGACGATTTTTCTTGGGGGTTTTTGTTAGCAGTCCCTGTTTCCACTTCGCAGAGAGTTCCGGTGTAGGGACACGCCACTCCTCACCCTGCTTATCTCTATATGGGATGGAATTCCGCTGATGTCCTAGTCCTTTTCAACGAATGAGGGAATAGGAAATGCGGTACGTTCAAAACGTATTTGTGTGGTTTGTTTGATTTCAAGGCGATTACTATATTATCAATATTTCAATTCAATAAATTTAAACTCGAGACGAATGATGAAATAAAATAAAAAATATATATATATATATTCAGATAGAAAGATATTCTTTATTCACTTATTACCTTCAACAGAATGTGAAAAGTCACGGTAACATATAGCATCATCATATTATTAACATACATATTTAAATAAAAACATTACAATTTTACATGAAAACATTGCATTTAGTGCACACTTCATCACTGATTAAGGAATAAATATAAATTTCAACCATAATTCTTGCGCCACTTGTTCAACTATCTAGGAATTCATCTATATAGAATTAAATGCATTTACTTCGAGGTATTTTTTCAGTAATTTTTCGAATTGATTTACATTGTCGATATTTTTTACCTCCAGTGGAATCTTGTTGTAGATAGTGCCAGTACATATATGGGACATTTCATAGAAGTAGTTGGATTGAAATTTCTGATATGTATATTGCAAGTGTTTCTAGTGTTGTGATTGTGAATGCTATTGTTGGGGTGCAAACTGGGAAATATTACATTTAACGAAGAGAGATGCTTCCAATATCAGTACATTGTAGATAGTCATGATGGCCCCCTTTGCCCCTGTTTCCCACCAAACTTTTTTAATTTTTTCGCCGACGACCTAAAGCTCTATCGTATTGTGAATT
The DNA here is from genome assembly GCA_029955515.1 of Chrysomela aeneicollis. NCBI lineage: Eukaryota > Metazoa > Arthropoda > Insecta > Coleoptera > Chrysomelidae > Chrysomela > Chrysomela aeneicollis. The sequence continues at coordinate 31,465,485 of JARUHQ010000002.1, forward strand.
GTGTTGATGACGCCGCTGAGTTACAGAGCGATATCTGCAGACTTGCTACCTGGTGCTTAACAAACGGTATGGGCCTAAACATAAACAAATGTCATATCATACGTTTCACTCGATCCCATCAGCCTGTCATTTTCGATTATACCATCAATGGACAACCCCTGGACGCTGTCGACCGTGTCAGGGACCTTGGAGTAATTCTTGACGAATCCCTAACCTTCACTTACCACATAACCTCCATTGTCAACAGGTCTACCAAAATGTTGGGATTTATTAAGAGGACAACTCGTGACTTCACTAGTCTGAGTGCCATCAAAATCCTATATTGCACACTTGTTAGAACTCACCTCGATTATTGTTCCTCTGTCTGGTCACCACATTATGTAACCCAGATATCCAAGATTGATCGTGTTCAAAAAAGCTTTCTTAGATATGTTTCTTTCAAATCTAATTTCTTTAGTGATTATGCCTCAATTGAGAATTATCTCAATATTCCATCTTTGGAGAATAGACGTAATCAGCGAGATCTATTGACTCTTCACAAGATATTAAATGGTGAATATGACTGTCCTGATCTACTTTCTCAAATCAGTTTAGTAGTCCCCACTCGCCTTACGAGACAGGTAGCTACTTTTCATATTCCCTACCATCGTACCAACATTGCTTATTTCAGCTATATCCCAAGATCCCTTAGAGCGGCAAATTCCCACGATATTGACATCTTCTCAATGCCTCTTCATAAGTTTAAAAATCAACTGTGTCAGTGACCCATCTTGTCATTTTATCTTCCACTTTTACACTGACTGTACTTGTATTTTTACTTTCCATTTATCTTTTTAATGTCTTCAATATTATCAATATCATATATGTTGTGTCTGTTGTTGTATTACTCACATAATGTATATCTTGTAATATTTTTAATTGGGTTTGCCCGTATTAAACTAAAATAAAATAAAAATATTCTCGGGAATTTCAGGCAAATCTTCTCAGAATCGTGAAAATGTATACATTTCCGGTTTTTTATACACTGTTTTTTATGGTTCTGAAGAATTAGGATCAATCAATTAGATAAAATATCATTTATTGTCTAGTGATATACATCTGAGGATTGACAAAGTCGTGTGAAAATATTGATTTTATAAAGTTTTCCGAATGACAACGATATCACTTGCAATATAACTGTTTTATGCCATTCATAAATATTCTAATTCAATCGCAGCATGCACGTTGATAAATTGAAAACAAACCTATTAGTTCTGAAAAATGAGGTCGCTATAAAAAACCACTGAAATAGTTTTGATCTATTCAGAACTTTTTAGTCAGAAATCTGAAAATGCTAAATATATAAGATAACCATACCAAAAATCAAGAACTTATGTCCTAAGAAACCGTCAAAAACATTAGTCGAGATTAATTTTGATATCTGGAAAAACAAAGGGCAAAATATAAGTGGTGGTGATATCATTGCGTCATCTGATATATACGTATGTATAGATAGTCAAAATATATTATATTCGAGACTAGAGAGATCATTCAACTTATGTTGGGGAAATCATGCACGTCATGGAATACAAAAAAATATTTCACCAATTTCCTGAATAATTTGATGAAATCAATGATATTGCCACTGACATAACATGAAGATGAATATAGCTCAACGGTGTTATTCATTCAATTCCTCATTTCTTATTTTATTTCAGTAATGTATGAACGCTTCCATTGTACATAATGTTCAACTTTCTTATCTTATTCCTTATTTTATCTTATTTATGCTGTATAAACCCAGTGTAATTTTTCATCAAATAAGAAACATGAATATTAGTTCTGATTATTCTTCAAAGTTGGATTGCGTGAGATGAATCAAGGTAAGTGTCAAAAATGTTCACCCTATTATTATTATTATTGTGGTGTTCCAGCAAATATTCACAAATAGATCTTCAGGAAAAAAATTCCTGTTGAGTTGACTATAAAGGATTTAAATTCCTATAGTAATGAGTAGATATAATCGTACCGACATTGTTGCCAGATCTCCCAAGAATGCTGGTTTGCCAGATCTCAGAAAAAAATCAAAACCAAAATTTATCGATTTGGGTTTTCAGTGAATATTGAACACCATCAGCAATCTCACGGTCCAACAATTTGATCAAATTACAAACAGCAGCTGAAATAATTTAGAACTTGTGCTAAATATTTGAAATCTTGGATGAAACATTCAGGTTAGGTTGTTTGTTTACGGCATCAGGTTTTAATTTTTCATCATTTATTACTTTTACTGCCAATCTGAAATAAAAAAAATGAATACATAGGACTATTTTGGATAATTATAGTAATCATTTGAATTACTCCAATTCCAAATTCATGCAAGTCTCACCTCATTTCTGCAGGTATACATTCACGCATATTTGTCTTTTCACTATATGGCTTGATTTCATTTATTAAAAAGCTGAAACATCCTTCATCCACCCTTAGGTGGTTTCTGAAACTATTGGGATCGTTCAGTCTGACTTCATCAAATATCATAATCTTTGTTGATTTCAATTATATTTTTAAGTGACAATGTTCTCATTTTAAGATTTTTAAATTGTGCAACTTCTATATTTACTCTTCACTCTATTGTTTTTATTCACAGACGTTCTCGCTCACTCTGAGATCTTTTTTTTTTAATTAGGCTTTAGTAAATTAGGCTTTAGGCTAATATTATAAATGACTTGCCATAAATGTACCTTGTATGTAAAGTGGTCAAATAAATTACTCTACTCTACTCTACTCTACATAGGTATATAGGACTTCCCTACCAATATTTCTCCATCTTCCTCTCATTTTATCACTCTCTGTATAACAAATACAGCTCAAAATACCATATAATACATTTTTCCGCAAATCGCTAGGAAATTTTGTCATTCCTGTCAAAATTTCTTGAAGAAGAAGTCAGGACTTCCTTACTGTGAGGAAATGTCATTTCCTTACTGTAAGGAAATGATATTTCCGTACAGTTGTTAGTGTTCTACATAAATGATTGAAAACACATTGCTTATAAGGAATTAATTTATATTTTGAAAACATCAAGTCATTGCTGAATACATTTTTAATTTCAATTTGTTATATTTACAGTAATTTGACAGTTAGTACAATTATTGAACATTGGAGGAACACTGTTAGAACTATGAGAAACATTTTGGACAACATGCGGGGTGGTAGGGTTATTTTGTTGAATATTTTGTACTGTGAAAATTTTATTTGCCACCTCAACCTTATTGTTAAGCGATTCTTCGATATATCCTTCAGCAACGTTTGATGACTTCCATCCGCCATGCCTCGGCACCAGAGTCAACCAATATTGTTGCAGAAGACCGACGAAAGCAGTGACCAGTGTATTCTGTCGGATTTACCAAGTTCAAATAAGTAGCAACTATTTTGGGCATTTTTCTAAATTGATGAATTCCTACCACTTGTCTACAACCCTTTCCGCTTTGATATTTAAAGAAAAATCGGTCACTGTTCATATTTTCTGGTCTTAACGAAACATACTTTCGATAAACATTCAAGTAGATCTGATTAATTACAAATGATCTTGGTTTGTTGGTTTTCGAATCAGGTATGCTGATTAAAAGCTTAGATTCTAGGTCTTCTATATCGTGTACAGTCATTCGGACTAACTCATCCATTCTACAGGCCCCAGAAATACCAAATATTACATTCACCTAAAAAATAAATAAAGGTACAATCTAAATAGAAATTAAAACCTTGTAAATTACCTTAATCATTAAATTTTCTTTATCTGGAGCTTCCTGGATACATTTTTCAATTTCTTCCTTCGTTAAAATCTTAGATTTCTTTGCCCTATAACCTTGAGCTTGCCGTTTCAATAAAGAACGAAGTTTTGAGTATGTAGATATATCTACATTGTGTTTAATTGCAAGGGTTGACTTCAGCATTGAATAATTGGCCCATAATGTTGAAGATTTCATCTTTAAACAAAGGTCTAGGAAGTATGCCATTACAACATTTTCTGAGAAAGAACTCGTATTTTTACTCATGCGATAATCCATAAAACGTCTGTATGCATTTTCGTACTTTTCTCTTGATTTCCTTGGCAATAATTCTAATGAAGCAGTATTCACTGCCTCAACCAGCTCTGGAGGAGTCCCAGGAATGGAAATTTCATCATCACTTATCATTTTACTTTCGAAAGCAGCAATTAAATTTATAAGCGTCAAGTTTGACAATTCAACCTCAATACGTTTCCATAGTAGCCCAAGTAATTTTATTAGGAATTTCAAAGCACCATTTATTTGGGAATAAAATTATCGCGTTTTTTTTAATCAATCATTATCTGTAGAATTTTAAACGATTTGCGGAAAAATAGTATGTTTACCTCGAGGGAAAAGCCACATTCCTGGACTCTGTGTTGCTAAGTCTCGGCTTGCGCCTCGACTTAGCAATCTTCACAGTCGCCCAGGAATGTTAAGCTTTTCCTACCCGGTAGGTAAACAATGTACTATTAATTTAGTTTCTTCTAGTGATTTTTCCCATGATTTCAAATCGTGTGACCAGGATTTCTTGACGTTTCAAACCATTTGAGTCAAACAGGCAATAAACAAACCAATCTGGACAGCTTCAGTTCAGCCGACTTGGATGGGATTTTCTTTCGCTGCCGTGAAGCCCACCTAATATTTTTTTTCGGACACGCGTTCCTCCCAGAGACGAATCACTCGTCTGTATGGTTGCGGACCCGCATCAAAACATCGCAGCTCAACCGCAAGCGATTCGAAAAATCATCCATCTCCCGTCACAAGAACTCGCGTTTTTATGCCGTTGCCCAGAAGCAATCCCGTGTGATGGTTAACTGGCTCGTTGTACACGACGTGAACTTCAGAACTTCCGACTGTTACAAAGACAAATTAATGATATTTAGCATACTCGATGAATCCTCGAAGGCCTCTGAAGAACGCGGAAGGATACTTGCTTTTGTTGCTGTTGTACATGGTTTTCGACACTTTTTTCCAATGGCTGCCCTTATATAACGGCCGTATTCGCCGTATACTTTTAAGCTAAGCTTAACTTAAGCTCGCTTCAAAAGCATACAATTTCGTATTGTTAAGCGAACTTGAATCCTAAGCTTAGCTTAAACGTATACGGCGAATACGGCCGTACAGACATACAGAATACACATACAGAATACACATCATTGTATTTCAAAACTTATACTATAGTTACAGTTTGTTTCATAAAACCATACAATTGCCACTTTTGATTATGAATTCTGCAACGATTCTTATACTCCTTCTTTTTTGAATGCCTTACATTAGAGCCAGTGATCAGCAGATTCATCTAGCTATAGACTGATGAAAACGTAATTAAAAGCAGAAAAACTCCAAATATTAGAGAAAGTGAGAAGCTGGATAACATTTACAGAACATGAACATAGCTGTATGCTAATATAATTGCTATTGCTAAACGAACTCACTCTGTTCACTGTTGATTGTATGCTCCAATCTATGTTCTAATTCTAATGGATCACCAAAGAAACTCTCTGAATTATGAAAATGTTGACATGTTTTTTGAATAACAGATTCACATTCATTCTCTCAATTTTGTTTGCAAAGATATCTAATTGCCCGGTTTTGTAATATTGTAGTTTACAAAATTACCCAAAGAAAATATTGGAAGCAGTAGGTAAATCCTTATTCGTTCGATACCCACAAGATATCAACCAGTGTTCTATTCAGATTAATTATTTTTTTTTTCAAATTCAAAATTTCTGTTAAAAAGTAGATAATTTTCAGGGTATCAAAATTACAAGAGAAAATGTCACATCTAACATTTTCAAGCAATCAAAAGGCTATATTTTGTATCGTTACCATATAGGCACTGAACACATTTCCGGAAATTTTAGTCTCCTCCTCTACCAGCAGATATCTTATTATTTTGCGTAACTCAAGTCGGTATTTTGTATTTTATTCAACATAAATATTAACTGTAGTTTTGGTGTGGAATTTTCTCACAGAATACCACTCTAGCTTCAATTAAAAATGGAAAACGAATATTTTTTTAGAAAATTATCCCTCGTCTTTCAAAATATTCCAGTCATAAATGAAGCTTTAGTGGTATTATGAGTGATAATCCTATACCAATCTAAAAATCTAGGAAAAGTATTTGAGGAAAAGTTGGTCACATGCGACCATTTTTGAGAAAATTAAAAATAAATGGCGCAGAATTTCAAAATTTTTAAAGATACACATGGAGCAAACATCTTTTCATCTTCAAAATATTCAACACAATAGATCACAAGCGAACAGGAAGCATGTGCCTACTCACGATTAAAGACGTTATATATGAATGGATTACATATTCCTGATGATATGCAAGAGTTCTATTTATAAGTAGTAATATTCACTATGCTAATACAAAGTTTCAGAAGATATCAGGGGATATGCGTTCGTATCCAATAATTTAACGTTATATACAATATTCATGGGGAAACCAGGCGGATCTTGGTAGGCGTATTTCAGTCACGAACCCGTCAGTGACAGTGGATTCATGCAAAGCCCGCCCCGAGTCACGCATGCAAGCTCTCACGTTCAACAATATGCCAGCCAACAGCCAACCAACAACACGAGGACAACGTAACATGTAATTATTATTGGAAACAACCAGCCACCATGCAAACTAAGCCATGCGGCAGACCAGTCGACTATTGCCATGTTTCGATACGAATAGAGGTTGGTTGACATACAGAACAGCCTTCAAATCGACCATGGAAATTATCTATAGCAAAGACACCAGAATTCTCGATAGCACAATCAAGAAACATTGATTCAGTATACGGTGCTTTAGGTAATTGCATCAAAGTCTATTGCGAACAACTGAGGACAATTGATGTTATCCCGTTTCCACATGAAGAAAGTCACTCACGTAATGCGAAAGCAGATTGAAACCTGTGACATTGACTTCACTGTGAAATAGTATATTACACAACAAGTGTGGAAAGTTACATATTTCACACGAGTATAGTCGTTTAGCACGAGCCGCGTAGCGGTGAGTGCGGAAACGTAACGAGTGAAGGAAATGCACTTTCCAACGAGTTTTGTACACTATTTTTCCTACGACTCCGAATATTTTCATTTCGCGGGAGGTCTTGTCAAAAATTTAACTTGAGCGGTCTCTATAATTTCAGGTGGTTTTGATTCGATATCAAGTACTGTTTATTTCCATATTCAAGATGATATTTGAATACTTCTCCGACAAGTCCTCATTATGATGTGAATTTCTGATTGATTGAGTTAGTTTAGTTTGAACAATTTTTTTGATATTGACACCAGCGTACATAAACAACCTTGACATCATACGCCTGCTAGCGCCAGTAATCACGCAACCAGGAATACAGAACCATAAAAGTACGTAGTGCGCAAAAGCGTACGAGTAACTCGAGTTAGTGCGTCTCTGACTCCTTGCAAACATCTGTTATACCAAAGAATCTTCTCTTTGGTGATACTGTGATATCAAACTGATGCAAGCAGCAAGCAGCGCATAAAACTGTAGCCGTACTCTTTTGAATGATCTCACCCACTGTCATCAACATCGAAATAGTTCCAGCAAAGAGGAAAGGTTCCATTTTTAAAGTGAATTCAGAGTTTATGTATCAGACACATTATTACAGACACAAATTAATAGATGAAGAATTCTCGGTATAATTCGAAACGAGACAGAAATTTTAATAGATAATATGAATTTGATTTGAGAATGCTAATATTTGATACCTTCACAATATACCTAATTATTTCTATCAATTCAGGCGACCGTTGTGATATTTTTCATATCAACACTAGTGCTTTTTTTCTTTCAAATAAACAATACCATGGTGATATGAGCTACTTTCTGAATAACAAAACAGTGTAATTATTTACGTTTTCATACGTGGTCGTAGGAAAAATATATACTCAATAATCGTCCTAACATCATCCGCTGACCTGCAGATAATTTTAATAACCGAAACTATAAAAAAGAACTGATCAAAATCGAGATTGGACCTCCTTCGCCACTAGTGAGTTCTAAGTTGGGACATCAGAAACAGGGAAGTCAACAGCGCTGCGAAAATCAAACATCAGTATACTTGAATGGAAAACCTGTCTCAAAAAATGGTGAAAAACGGCGTCGATAATGAGATAGGATAGACCAAGCAAGAAAATTTCACTGAGAGTAACTAACAAGCCCCAACATTATAACAACCAATGATCATTGTTGGGATGCTGAGAGAGAGCATTGCAAGATGATGAGAAAACCTCAGTACATTGTACCAATGCTAATGTCTGGACAAGGCTGAGTCTTAGGAGATCAAAAACTACAATATCTAAGTGGATAACTGAGACTTTTTCCTAAGCGATGAGAGGATATTGACCTAAAATAGCTGAAAGTATCAATTGCACTTCATTGGTGCCAAAATATTTGAGCACATCTCGAACATTCAATGTTAATTTTGATGTTTTCAAACAATTCTGGTTTGTTTTCGAATTGCCTTCTTTCCGGAGCTCCAACTCCAAAATTTCCCTTTTTCCTGAATATCTTCCTTTTCTATCTGTAACTTTTATGCTGTGAACCTCTTCAACAGGAGTTTTGAAGGCGACCATAATAATCATCACTTATATAGTTTCCGAGATCACAATTATGGATGATGTGTGTTCAAAATTCATGTTCCTCATAAATGAGAATGACAAAATTAGTGTAAATCATGATTGATATGATCCATGAAGCATATACCAATACCATCCATATACATTCATGAACCACTCTGTTCGGAATCGATGAAGCGGTTCTGCAATTTTTTGAACCGTTACACACATTATGTAGAGAGACTTATATTATGGCCACATTTGGGCAAAGCTCCGTTGCTTGTGCAGAACAAATGAAACTTTAGCGTTATAACCTATATCAGTATCAAAGGCGCGTTAGGCTCGAAGACAATGACAGCTGGTTTGTTGGCAGACAATTTCCTTCGAGATATGGCTCTCGGTGCCTCTTCCACTAGATATATGGAACACAATAAAAGCTGCCACCTGAAGACATTATGCAAAATCAATTCCTCTCTTTTCCCTGCTGGCTTTTTGGGGCTTTGTTCATTTCCCCTCTGCCGATATCAGAGGACTGAGATTATGAGGATTAAGGCAATCCACATTTTCTTTCTTAAGACCGGAACAGTCTTTCCGATGGATCTGAATGATCTGAAAAGATGTGGAGTCGTGGAATGGTAGGGAGATGGCGTATTATTGTTATAAGAGCTGTGTGTTTTTCTGGATCGTCTATAGTCATTCTATATAGAGAATCAAAATAATGAGAATGATAATTGGTTGCTTTATTGAATATTTCAAATGGTGACATATAAATACATAATATGGTCACCTACAAGTTTTGTCAATTAAGCCTCTCAACACCAAAAAATTGGGGATTGATTTAATTGATTATAATATAGTCCAAAATCTGCCACCTGCAGCACTCTTGCTAGAGAAATATTATGAGGGAAAAACATCGTAGCTATAAATCTCTGTAATTGTAGCTTTACATGAATAACCGTGAATAACCGCTGTCAATATCTGCAACCCCATATTTTAGTAAGGGAAAGGCAGAAAAGACGTGAGCAAGAGACGATGACGATTTGTTCACATCTCTTTTGATTTACGACTCTCCTCAGTGGTCTCGTGATGGGTTTTAAAAAACTCTAAATCATTTATCAGGTCAATGAATTGAATTTTGATATATGCACATATAGCTCAATTTTCAATCTGATGCTTTGGCACGCTCTTGCATTTATTTTTAGATACATTCCAACTCTTCTGTTATGATGAATCGAATCGATCATTCAAATTTCTGAAAGTTTTTTTCATTTATTTTATATAGTAATATTCAACTTCTACGAGCTATTCCAACAATCTGCATGTTGAAGAGAATATACGATCTTACGATTATGAAATTATCCAAATAATTCTCTTTCAACAAAATATGCGTATATAACTATAAGTAGTTGAAAAAGTTTATTTAGATAACAATATTTAGATACATCGTATGTACGATAATATGAATTTATGCTAATGCATGCGATTACATATTATCTATTATAGATAGATAGATCTTTATTTTCCTTTTTGAAAAAGTTACACTGAAAAAATAAATAGATTTTTATTTTACTAAATGAATGGTAATGTCGAATAAGTTTCATTGAACAAATCACATGTTAGTGATATTACTTTTATAAGTGCTCAATATCTCGACAAATCTATTGCATACCACATCAGAATAGTAATAATTCAAATTATCATTGACTACCTCATTAATTGAAATGTTCTATAACACGAAATTATCGAATACATTTCATGTAGTGGTATTAGGTTCAGGGTGAACATAACTTAACTAATATTTATATTTACCACTACAAATGGTAGCACGTATGAGAATACTTTCCGTGTTGTCAAGATTTACCACTACGAAGAGTATTAATTATTGATGTGTTATTGATTTCCGAAACAATAAGCACGTGAAAGATGCACGACGCCATTTGTTGTGCTGTTGTTTGCCGTTGGTGGTTTGTGTACTCATTCTCATTGTTTTATCACTTTAGTTTTACACTTTAGCTGTTCAAATTGTAGTTTAATGAGAACGAATATATACCTATAATGGAAAAATTAGTGAGTCAGTGGAATTTGGATCAATTAATACCAGTATTCAAGTTGAATTCTGTTTTGAGTGAAATAGCGAATTTGGAATGGCAGTAATGGCAGACTCCAGAATCGCATGTAAGTATGTCTTACACCAACAGTGGGTATTTTTTTGTTTTTTTTAATTAAAGAAAAAAATATGTGATTAATTTTGTACTTTTGTATTTGATTACTTTCCCAAAACCTGATGTGACCATTGAATATTCATCAACAGTGATTAATTATTTATCCCTGAATGATCTAACAACTTTCGTACACGATTTTCTCTCTTTAGAAATACCTGATGTCCGAAAATTGTGCCTTAAAAATTGATAGGGCGATTCTATTACATTGCCAAAAGTGTGTCCATAATTTTTTCAAAACTCACTAATATCAGGCTTATTGGCCTTTCAGAGTGGATTTTTGAAATAAATACTTCTTATAGCCCAAATGCCGTGAAATGAAAGTAAATCATAACTTTGAAACTTTTATGAAGATTATGTATTGATTTGTTGTCATGGAAGTTAATGGTGAATTATTATTATATTATGATGATAATACTCTTTTTCATTTTTGTTTGAGCCTTTCTAACATTGATAATTATATATTGAAAGGGTGCATGTGGTTCGAATGATTATCTCAATGAATAAACGTGTTATTTTTTCACGATTTCCTCGATGACAGCTTATTTCATCATGATATTCTCGAATATTTTCATTTTTTCAATTGTACATTTTCAGGATCCAGAAGCAAAAATATTGAGACAGAAGGACATCTTTAGAAGGTCCATGGAATTCAAGGCTCTTTGGCTCTGAAGAATAATTTAATCCTTTTTGGCATTATTTTCTAGAATATATTACTCCTAAATTTTTTTCGCATAATATCCAATATCCAACAATTGATTATGTAACCGGAAAACAATATATAGTTATGAAATACTCATATATTGAAGTTATAATTAACCTCCTAAAACCCCTAATATTACATCAGTATAGATAAACAATATTCACAAATTCATTAACCAAAAAGGATAGGTAGTATTATACATTGTCATGTGAATGCTAGGTAATATTCTTATTTCGGTATGTAGTACTCCATGCCACCGATAAATAAGAACAAATCGACAAGTGGGAGTTACTTGTTTGTAGTGGTAAATAATAACCAAACAGGAAAAGTACTTCATACTTGAAGCTTCAGTATTTATTATTGTTTTAATCGTACTATTTCGTAGTGGTAATTTTTAATAAATGTAGTGATTGGCGCCTATTTGACCACAACGCTTGGTATAATATAGTCATCTTTCGGTATTCATAACGGATTATTTTTCTCAGTGTATAAAGTATGTACAGGAATCGTCAATAAAAAAAATTTAAAACTAATAATAATAATAATAATAATTTATTGCTTCTGAAAACAAGTTTACAGCAAGAAATGTATGGGGCAAATAGAAAATATATATATATATTATGAATTTCACAATTCAAATTAAAAATAGCGAACAGTTACTCACTTAAGATAAATGATCGTAATCTAAGAATGTTGCAAATGTATTCTGATATTTTCTTGGCATCAATCACGAATACATCATTTTGTGAAGTGGCAATCAATGTTTCCAAACTCGCTAGGCAAGGAGTATTCTGTTTCATCACTGTATAGATAGGACAACTACCTACTTATACGCATAAATTGTTCAAAACTATAACAACAATCATCAACAAGAAAATCCTTGAGTTTTCGTTGGAACATATCCACAGTTTTGGATTTTTTCAAAATATCTGGTAGTAAATTATAAACACGTGGAGCCATCCGATCAGAGTACTAGAAAGCTAATTTGGTTTTTTCAAATGCTTACTTCTATTTAGCACAAACAATTCATTCCTATTCTCAAAAACTGTACTTTGTGAATATATAGCTTCTGATAATTTATTGTGCATTAGTTTATATTGAATCAGCACTTCGTTATTGATCATCATCATTTTCAACTTGAATCGATAATTTTACGTATTTCATTAAAAACCCAACGAGTGCTAAAACCAATAAATTCTGGATAATCGGGATTGCGAAGTATCAGACTTTCTTCGAGTTGAATCTGTGTACACCTCATATATTTCAGAATTTCCAACTCAATTGCAGCCGAGTTAATACAATTTATCACTATAGTTATTTCATCGAGCAAAATAATACATCCATTCAAATATTGGATCTAGAGACATATTTCATTTCCAAGGAATCCTATACAACATTTTAATTATAAAGTTGGGATAAAACCAATTTAGTAAATGCTTCCCCCTAGTATAGAAGTGGCACCTCTATAATCGATTTGAGCGACAGGCTGTCACAGAAAATGGAAAGACGAAAGAGTTTTAAGTAGTTAGCAGAAGTTTGAGCAGACTGTATCCCTTGGATAAATATTGTGACTGAAAACAGTATCTTGAAACACTGACAGTGTCTTTCTATTATAATTATTGATTTTGTTGCGTCAATCGAGATCAGTTCAGAGCTTGGAAAATAACACTACATGTATAAATTATGAAAATCAACCAAGACACCATTTTATTTTGAAAACCAGACCACTTACAATATATATATATGATATATCAGTGGATCCCTCTTTTGAAATGTATCAAGTAGAAACTATATCTAGGAAAATATAAGTAGGTAAAGATTCTTAAAACGAAGAAGTTCTAAACGAAAAGACATTTCTGCTATTGGAAATGAAAAGCTATAAATGCTGACTAAAATAATAATAATTGACTTTCTAAAATATGAGATCATTACAAGTGCAATGGTTTTCTATAAAATCTTTCCTTTTATACCATTAACATCAACATGTTTCTGTTCAAAGAAAAATAATGATGAAGCTGCCTTTGAATTTCATCGATTATTTCATTCATGCTAAAATACACGTTTTTGATTGGTTGAAATGATTGTGTTGATAAGCAATAACACCATGTTTTCGATTTTGTATTTTGGCTCTTGATTGGCTATTGGATACCTACATGCTGTGTTTTCGTTTCTGATGTATTTCGCTTTCTGATTCGTAGGCAGTAGGGTAGTTTAATTTAACAACGACTTACCAGTTGCAATCTGTCATATTATTTTCCGATTCCCTGGTAAATAAATGAATGCCACTACACCAAATTTTCGTCTGAACCATGATAAACACACACTATTAATGTGTGTCCACTTCATTTTCCACAAATTCTAGACAATGTCAGCATTGATAGAATTAGAATTGATCTAATGTAACCTAACCACACAAATTGTGACAACAATCATAATGAATTTAGCCCAGTGGTACCTAGTGCATAGGTAATCTTGCCTACATCATACAATGGCTTAAATGTATTTTTGGTTGCATAATGAATCTTTTTGTGTCGAACTACAATGCATAATCAAAAAAACTAATTCCATAAACTGTACGTTTAATATTTATATAAACAATAAATGGGAAATCATCGCGCTGTGCGGTCGTGTAGTTTCCAAGCAAAATGATTCGTTTCTCAAAATCGAAGGAATTTTTTTTTCGATAATCATCAATACACTTGTTGTATTATATGTAACCATTGATGAAATTATTACTGCCGATTCCAAATTAAGAGAAAATTTATAAATATAATAATATCCTGTATACTGACACTTACAATTTCACAAAGTATTGACTGTGTTCATCATGATTCGATGTTTTTATTGATTTGCCAATATTTCTATTCCAATTATATATGACATTTCTCCAGAAGATTTTATAGTTGGGCCCGTAAGTTCCATATCGCCTGGGCCTGTCCTGGTATTTAATACATTACATAATGGCTATTGAGAAATGCTTGAGAAAAATTAGCGTGAAAATATATCGAGGTGAACAAATCCCTATCTACTGTGATAATAAGACGGATATCGGATATATCCAATCTCAAATCAAGACTGATTTGGCACTGTCAAAGCTAGAAAGTCCTGGTCAACTCGTGCCTATACTGGGTGAATCTGTTGATCACTGCTTCAATGTACAATTTAGAGACAATTCTCGGATTTGAGTTACACTCATACTCCATTATTAGATGTGCCGTTTTGGAAACAAACACAATAAATGCGTTCTGCTCCAAGGAATCGGTGCTGATTTCAATACAACAATCACAACTTATATGAAACATAATCATTTATTTCAAAATTCAATTAGTAATATGAGTTAAAGGGTGACAAACTTGAAAAATCACATTATCTATGTGAACCCAGTGAACATACATATATATAGGTAGTATTTTACTTTTTCTCGATTTATTCGAACATGATATGAGCGGTCTTCATTTCCAACTACACAATATCAGAAGGAAAAGCCGCGTTCGCTTGGGAAAGCGGAGCAGAAAGGAAATGGATAAACTCTCGGTGAGATAAAGACCTTGGCAATGGGAAATGAAGTGTGTTCACTAACAATAAACTTATCTCTTTCGCGTCTGGGTTGCTTCCATGAAATAGCAGGATATATCATTCGAATATAGAAATACTTATATACAACCGCATCACTAATTTGTGGATGATATGTGAAAGTCTCTTCGAAATAAAAAAGGAACAATTTTTTGAAATAGCAAAACATCTGTTCCATACTGTTCTTTCTATATATACGTATTTCGATAACTACCAAAATATAGGTACTGAAAATTTCAGTGCATGTGGTTTCTGAAATGACTGAAGCCCGTCAATATATCCGTCATGTTATATCGATCAGTCGAACTGAAATATTCATGTTACAATGCTGTTCAATATTTGTAGAGTCAAAGACTACCTACTGAAACACGAAGAAATATATCGCAGTGTATTTACATCAGATATCGGAAAACTATAGAAATGAATAATATAAAACGGTTAGGTATTCATTGTATAGGAAATCAATCGACCAAATACAAGAATAATTCCTTTGAATTCATCGTTGATATACAGTTTTATTATACCTACGCATGAAAGGGTTAGTAAGAGAAGCTCAATTATTTCGTTCGTTCATTACAAGTATTTCTGAAGCTAAAGCCTTTGAATATTTAATTGATTTGATTTAGTTGGAAGATATTGTCAATATTATCTATAGGCTTCTAGTCATATACAAGTGAATGAGTTGAATTTATTCCGACCCCAGATTCGATGTCAACTATCCTAAAAAAATCCCTGGGTTGAGTTTCCATCAAGTTGGTGAAACAATCGATAATGTATGCACTACCACTGATAGCTGGATAGCTAGATTACATCAGAAACTGCCCACTTTTGGACCTTGTACCCATATGGTGTAGATAATATTCAATCAGAATATCGATATCTACTCGGGATATGTTATTACCTTCAAAACAACTGACTGCGGATACTATGAGGTGTTTCTTGATTTTGTACTAACTGCATCACAGATTCATTGAAGTTTCACATGTCTGTTATATAAGCGAAAAGGCTTGACAAGGATATCAAGTGACATTACCAATTCAATGAATCGTTCTATAGATGTCTCCCCATGATGACATTGCGGTTAGAAAGTTGAATGATAGATTGATAGATAAAAAAGTTAAGACCCTGTATTTTGTTGCTTGTGTACTTCAAATTCGAGTTATGTCATGGATTCATCACAGTTAAATGAGTAAATAAATGAACTGAATCATGAAATACATAAAATTACCACTGAATATTCATATTTCAACTTCAATATACAAAGTGTTTATTCAACATGCTAATTTTTATGGAACCAATTTTGAAAAAAAAATATAAGAAAATTGGTCCTAAAATTGAAAACTTTTGAACATACTTTTAATAAAGTTACATATAGTGCAAATGACGAATTGATATGATATTTTATTGCTTCAAACAAAGAAAAAAATTGAAGAGACCAGATATGCTCAGGACGAAAAGAGGATTTCTATAATTATTACTTCAATAAAAAGCAATGTTGAAAATCAGGAAAATCTAAAATTCGAAGAAATGATTGAATAAATCTACAAAAATCATCAGACTGAAATACAAACATCCAATAGTGAACCTAATATCGCTACCATCACATGAATACATCCAGCGACCAACCGGCCACCGCACCCGCCAGACCTGAACCCCCCGAAAAAGCAGGTCCGCTTTTCCGTGTCACCGATGAACCGCGACGACGACGATGACGGCGTCGGATACGTGCGCGAGAGCCACTACCTCAAGAACCCGAGTCTGGACCGCCAGCAGGCCATAGCGCTGCTCCAGGTGCCCATCAGGGGCGGCGGCGAGGGGCGGGAGGGCAGCATATCATCGAGCGTGAGCGACTTGGACGTGCCGATCTACTCCTCTGAGAATTTGACCACCGCTTCGAAGAGGGCACCGCCTGGGGTGAGTACGAAGAGAGACTGATGCTGGCCTGATGGCAGGAACTCTTTTTACTACATGGCTGATGATGGCTGCGGTCGAGCGAGCATGCCTCAAACTTGTCAACCACGTGTATTGATGATTATCGAAACGAAAATTCCCAAAGCAACATGATTTGTTTCGAAAAAGAGAAAGAATTTTTGATAATCATCAATAACACAAGTTGTATTTGTTCAGATTATTTCATGAATAAAATCAAAGCCATTTTGATGATTTCCTATTTATTGTTAATATTAAACGTACAGTTTGTGGAATTACTTATTTTAATATTATGCATTGTAGTTCGACACAAGGAGATACGTTATGCAACCAACAATACATTGAGTGAGGCCTCACGACCGTAATGCCATTGTATGATGTAGGCGAGATTACCTATGCACTAGGTACTACTGAGCTAAATTCATTTTGATTGTTGTCACAATTTGTGTGGTTAGGTTACATTAGATTGATTCTATTGATGCTGAAATTATCCAGAATTTGTGGAAAATAAAGTTGATACATATTAATGGTGTATGTTTATCATGGTTCAGACGAAAATTCGGTGTAGGGGCATTCATTTATTTACCAGGGAATCGGAAGATAATATGACAGATTGCAACTGGTAAGTCGTTTAATTGAACTACCCTACTGTCTACGAATCAGAAAGCGAAATACAGAAACGAATATACAGCATATAGGTATCCAATAGCCAATCAGGAGCCGAAATACAAAATCGAAAACATGGTGTCATTGCTTATCAACATAATCATTTCAACCAATCAAAAACGTGTATTTTAGCTTGAATGAAATAATCGATTCAATATCATCACCGTTCATTTGCTACAAAGCAGAAATACAGAAACACCGAGTCCATCTAACAAGACAACTTTTCTGAAATTTCACATAATATAGGTAATGATGGGTTTATAAACCCAATCTACCTTTACATCGAAATACCCACATAGATATTCACAATGGTGTATCAACTGCAATAGCACTTAATAGCCCTTAATAATAGTGCGTGTTCTTGGAAAACAACTTCCACCATTGGCCGCTGGGTCGATCATATTAAATCGACCAGTCTCAGTATGATGGTGAGAAATTATTATTGGTAGTCTGGAGGAGTGAAATTGGCGGTTTGGTGAAGAACCGACCTCTGTCTGTGTCAGTCTCTAAAATCATAGCTCGAGGTCCGTGGACTCCGTGGCCTCGTCAGTTGTTGTCAGATGAGACTTTGATGATTGGCTCTGCCGCCACTTTATAAACAGAGGACAAAAACTTGCGCGTTTGGCAACAATGCAGGCGTAATAGCGTGCGGTAGCCAATTTACATTTCAGGTTTCATTTTAATATCTTGTTTTTACTGATTAGTGTGCATGATAGCAAAAGGTCGTCCTCTGTAATTATAAGGTTCTGACGTTTTTAATGAAATAGTATGTGCACGAATTTACGCGAGTATAGGTACACGGCAAAAATTATATTCATTTGAATGTTAACAGCATACGTCAGTACCACGACACGATAAATAATTATTGTAATTGTGTTTTTATACTTTTATATAGTGATATGAATGAAGATCTTGCCTGGGAAGTTAGTTTCAAACAGATTTTTCTATTTTGGTTCTATAATGAACTCATTATGAAACACAAAAGCGTATGTTCGAGATAGCCTCTGTTTCGAGACGCATTTTTTATTTTTCGAAGGTTGGTACAATCGAACTGACAAATAAAAGTCAGAAGATTAAGGCCCAGTTTACTTCTGAGCGATTTTGGATTTGGTGATACTAGCAGTGAAAAACTTAATGTTTCTATTGGTAAATTTCAGAGTGTAATTCAAAAATCAAAATCGCTCCACAGTAAACTATGCTTTACGCTTGTGTGTTAGATTTTAAATATTTCAATGTCATCATTGTTACCAATCGAAGATGTTTCTGTTATTTATCGATGTTGAATTTTCTTCCACTTATTTCCTGCTTGAACAAAATAGCGTCTCATATAAGATTTGTACCTATCATAATTTACTATTATAGGTAATGCCTACAATATAATTCAATTATTGTATTTCTTATACAGTATAAAATTCGGTACAAATATACTGAATTTCAATATTTGGAGATCTGATGAGAATCCATCGCATCCTATGGACCCATTCTGAAAAGCTCAGAGAAATAAATTTCCGAATTCCAATTGGAATAAAGTCATCTTTGACGTAATGGGGGGTTCAAAAAATCAATAAAACCCAATACAAAGTGAAGTTTCCGTACCCTGTGATGGAATGGGGCGATGGTCGAAAGTTGGCGCCTTCGTCAAGTGTTGTTATTTTTGTATAAATAGTAGCAGCTAAGCATTAAATTTCCTATAGTCACAATTCACCCCCTACTGTTCGGGTTCTATTCAAAGTAATTGGAGCCTGCAAAGGTAAATATACCTTTCCGAACCTCTTGAGGTATTGCATAACCTTTCGGCTCTTATGTGGTATAACACCGAATAAATCATTTTGAACGGTAGGTAACCTCCTACTAGAAATAAATCTAAAGATAATGTAAAGTAGACGTACTGTTTTCAGTAATTGGTCTTAGAATGAAAGTAAACACATACTGCTGTGAGTGCTTCCTAAAAGTTTAACGTCATTTTTTAACGAATTCAATCACTTATACTGCACAGAAAAAAATCACTTGCTACTCATAACAAAAACAGAATTGCTGGTGAGATATTTCCTCTCACAACAACATTTCTAGGTGTAGATAAAACATTTATGCCATCATTACGAATATGCATTTGTCACAGATGATAATTGAAAATGCTATAATCAATCTGCTGTAGGGACTGGAATTATATTTATATCCAGCTATATTAATTTGTTGGCTCGAATCCCTCACCAACAATGCTGCGATAGCATATTAGTTCTGTAACATTGGACAGTTTTATTTGCAAAGACTACCTACTTGAAGTTTGGATTCGGGTGAACTATTATTTTTTCTGGGTATATATCCATATGTTCAAGTGGGAATAGTTAATGAAATCACCTATTTTCCAATCATGCATGGTTTTGAAAATGAACACAGCAAACATTTTTACCCAATTATCTGTCAATGATCCGTCACCACGCAAAGTCATTAACATAATAATAATAATTATTATTATTTACTAAGTATCAAACCTAAACAACGTCAATCAATGTATTGAACTTTGGTATGCGCAACCGCAAAAATCTCAGGACTCGAATGGAGCAAATTCAATTTGCTAAGAGCGCCTGGGTAACTTTGTGGTAAAATTCACATGGCAACAAGAAAGAAGCGTCCTGATTGGCTACATGGAATGGCGTGACCTACTTTTGTGCGAATTCTTAATAACGACGCATCGATCTTTGTCTTCATTTGAGTTGAGACTGTTGAGAGTATTAACACGTGGATCAGTTAGTGTCCTGCTTGATGTTGTTCTTCTTCTGCATGCAAATAATAATGTATAGTTTAGAACTGTCAGAAACAATATATGTGAAAAATGTAAAAATTTGATGTCTGTCGAAGAGCTCTTGGAATCGTGGGGATTCGGACACCTGAGGCAAATATTTGAAGGTATGATTTCAAAACTTCACTGAAGCTACTATACATTTATATTGTAATCACTGATGAGGTGAAAAACCCTATATAGATGTGACAAAGTATATTCTAGGTTTATTATTCTCATTTACGTTTTTTTTTTCAGATCATCATACACATTTTGAGGGATTATCATTACATCAATCGTCTATGAAAAAAATAGTATACCACTTCTCGGAGATAAACTGCAAATTGAGAGTTTACCAGAAATTGTTGTTCTTGTGGACCTACCTGAAGTAATGTTTCTATATTATACCGGGTGTAACATTATTCCAGCTCTTGTACCCCTACTGAAGCAGAAATGAAGATGCAGTAGCAATAAAGAGTTTCGTCTTTTATTACAACTGATGCATTTGCAATAATACCTAGAAAACGTCACTACTGGTGCAAAATTAGTATGCTGTTAATATTCAATACATCGTTACCTACAGCACTAATATTTGTCACTACTGCAAACACATCTGGCTGAGAGTGTCAACTACAATGTTTCTTACAGCAATTGCATTCATAATGATACCTGAAAATACTTGCTACTAACGCAGTAGTATTTGCTACTAGAGCAAAAATATTTGGCTGGAAGTATTTGGTATAGTGTTTCTTATAGCAAGAGAATTATGTAATCATACCTGAAAATATTTGCTACTGCTGCGAAATATATTAGTAATAACAGCTTAGGAATGTTCTTACATGCAGCCAAAATGTCGAAAGTTTGGTTTGCTTCCGACACCAGTTGGATTAGTTGATACTGCATAGAATTATTAGGAGGAAATATTTGTTGCTTTCACATAGTTTTTTGCTGTCTCTATAGGTACTAATTTTTTTTTGTTGCGTTGACCTATATTTTAGTACCTGTAGCAAATCATTTTTTTCCGTGTGTTATCGATATTGATATCCTAATTATTATTTTATTATTTTTATGCTGTACAAGGTGATCCAATGAAGATCAGTTACTTCTGCTGATTTAGGTACTCTTCTCGTATCTTCTATTCGATTATCTAAGATTGTATATTTTAAGAGATACATTCGGTTATTTTACCTGTATAGATTCATTCATCATCAGATTGTTTGATAAAGATGAGATCGCATCGCCATTATATACCAATATTCTGAAACACACCTTGTGAAATATATCGGTGCACTTTCTGAACGCCTATAAAGTTGATTAGTCATTCCCCCTTTATAAAAATAAACCACAAAAGAATTGCTTAGTTCATCCTGACTTTCGCCCAATCTTTTCGAAACATATTTGCGAACAGTTTCCTTTGATTCATGACACATCTAGTCTTCATATAAAAATCAGGTAGGCGTTAATGTGAATTAATCGCTGTTTACCGGATCAAGAATACAAAGCTTATATAAACAGGTGAGATGCATTCTTTCAAATTCTCTGAAATATTTTGAATTTAGAACTCCCCATTTGGATCAAACATTGGGAACGATCGAGTAGACAACTAGTAGGAAACAACTACTTTCCAGGCTAATGCCAATTATTTCTACTAGCAGTCACAAAGTGAAGACATTACACACATAAAAAGAATTACTTAATTTGATTTGATATGCTTTGATTCAAGAGTATGGCTTGTTTATATATGTACTGGAATAAATGTCTGCTCAATTCAAGACTATTATGTTTCCAACTAAATACACTCATACCAATGTTATAGATTTCTTGAATCGTAAATGAATGGAGTTTTTCGTGAGAATAATACAATATTTCAGATTGAGAACACAATATATTCAAATCAAGACAATCATAATCTCTCAATGACTCGCATTTTTCTTGAACAAAAAGAATCAGATTTTCAGTTTCAGCTGTAGATTGTTTTTTATCAAGAATTTTATCAAATCAGAGGAATTATATCGATTTCTTGAAATGAGAATCATCCTCAACTTCCGTTCTCTTATTGGGGCTCTCATCAATCACATCATCACTTGCAGACCTTCTTCTTGACAACCTTTCCCCCTATTCGTAGAGATTATTTCTGAACTTGTCCACCAGTTTACCTCCCAATAAAGTATTCCTCTGGTTTCAAATGACTGAAAAATATAAAATATATCATTCACAACTCCATGTAGGTACAATGTGAGAGATAATCTGACTTAGCACAATGCATGGTTATTATATTTCTTCAAATCTGGGTTCACATTCTTACTACTGAATTCATTTTCCTTGGATCGAAATTTGGTAAAATAATGTGAAAATATGTTAGGAATAAAATGCAATATAAAAATACCTAAGATGTCTACAAGTTCAAGAAGCTCTTTTCCACTGTTCAATCAGTGTTTGGACAAATTTAAACGTTCATCCGCACATATGTACCTAACCCCAATTTTCACTCACTATGCCGATCCTGGTTATTCAAGTTTTTCAAGAATTATCAGTTTTCGAGATGATATAGCTACTTTAATTGATTGGATACACAATAATATCTACCCAATAATGAACGTCGATAAGATATAGGCATGTAACTTACCTCTAAAAGTGGTAATTATATCCTCAGATATCTCCTAAGACCCTAGTTTTTCTTATATGGTAAGCCAATATTTCTATGCCAATAAAATAGGTTGAACTGGTTGAACAAATGATGGATGCACGACAAGAGCACCGAAACAACACACTCACACCGTTTGGCAACATTCTCGGCTCGAAGGGATCGCAATTATATTCAAGAAAATGTTATGGTCAATCCAAAGAAACTTTCTCAGAGATTTACTTATTCAGAGATTAATTGTTAAATGTTGTTTTGCAAGAAGACATTCCGTGATATATTTTTCAAGAACTTCATTATTTTGTCTGGATACTTTGAATTTCTTGAATTGAGAACATTTTGTTATACCAAATGAATATTCCAGTGAAATAATTTTCCACAATTGACATATTCAATAAATTCATTTCAAATAAATTGTTTCAGAAGAAGAATGTGCTTTCTCAAAACAAGAATTGGACGTTGAACGAATATATCGTTTTCATTTGAGATTTTTTTATGTGTGTATTATGCACATGTTTCTTTCTTTCTAACACCACGCAACAATGCTCATATTGAGGCTGGCAGGCCTAAGCACCTGCAGACCAGTTTCGGGCGTATTGGCCTTCATCAGTACAGAGTAACCAGCGAATAACGAGACTGGGAGTTCCACCCAAAGCGATGCATCTCCCAATGAAAGCTCAGCATGTATTTGAACGCATGGAGAAATCGTCCAAGAGACACTTGGAACTAGCGACACCATGCGGCGAAAGACAGAAACATTCCATCAGAAACGTCATGAGACATGAAGGGAGTGGCTGATAGCTCGACTAGGCGATATAATGCAAACGAAAAGCTACAGCTTGCAAGAAGTGGAAGTAAAATAGTTATTTATGTATTAAGGGAATTATGAGGGCCTTAATTACCGATGGCAAAGTTTGCGTCCCGAAGGCCTCTGGCCCGAGGGACAGCAATTGCCAGAGGTTATTAAGGCTCTATAATTCCCGTGGAACATAGATAATTTTATTTTTGACCGATTTTCATAACAATATGTCCATATTTAGAACGCAATAAATGTTTAAATTCATAACCTTTCCGGTATATTTGAATTAGGTAGCGTTGATTGTAGCATTGTTGGTTGTTGCTAGGTTGTCGCTATGTTACATGTTTATAAGCAAACTTTCTTTATCAATCAATGTTTTTCCGTTAAAAACGTGTTTATTTTTTACCACAAATCGACGATCTTTTTCTGATATAATGGAGGATATTATAAAAAAAGCGGAAAAAGCAAGACAATTACTTCCATCGAAAAGTGAAGCCCTATATCAAAAAGAATACAACTTATATCTGAAGTGGCTGACACAGAGAAATGTTATGTCAAAAGATGCCAACGAAACTGTATTTCTGGCATATTTTCAAGAACTAGTAAAGTATTTTCAGTATTTTCTGGTAGATTTGGTAATAATTGTATTCATTCGTTGCAGTCAGAAACGTTTAGCCCAAATTCGTTATGGACTAAATGGTCAATGCTCAAATCGATGGTGACCATATATGAGAAAAGAGATATCACCAAGTTCAACGAACTAGAGGCTTTTTTGAAACGGAAAAGTAAGGGGTATAAGCCGGAAAAGTCTGCTGTCTTATCTCCTAAAGATGTAATGACGTGAATAAGGAAAATATGTCTTAGTTTTCATTACATATAATAGCTATTTATGTACCAAGTGCGTTATATAGATCCTAACGCCCGGAGGGTAACATTCACCCGAGGGCCTTTGGCCCGAGGGATGAATGTTGCCCGATGGGCCTTAGGATCTAGTAACGCTCGTGGTGCATACAAGATTTTATTTTTCACGAAAAAATTATCTTAAACGACGTTGTTTACTTCATAAATTTTTTCTCATAGTATTTACTGCGTTCTGGTCGGCAACTGAGCACAAGTGAGCTTCTATGCAATTGCCATGGAAACACTGAAGAGGTTGCTAAGGGTTGTTTATTTAATAAAACGACGCTGCATATAGCGGGCGTTATGATTCATAATGCCCTCCATAACGCCCCGGGCGTTATGGGTCTGTTAATAGCAACTGTTGCCAAGGTATTATAAAGCAGTAACGATCAAGTGAAAAATAAACGTTTATAAGCATTTCTTGTATAATTTTCACCTGTAAAAGGTAAGAGGGAGTTTTTGAACCTTAATATCCCAAGGGAGTTATGACCCTCATTATAGATATCGTAACTATGACGATATAAGCTTATAATGTCACTGTCAGAAATAAACAAAATAAGAGAACAATTAACTAGTAAAAATCTGAGATATTAGTCAAAAACGAATATCAGTCGGTCGATTTCCAAATGAATACAGGACGAGTTGGGTTGTTCGAGGGCATTTGATCTTATTTGGGGGTTTATCTGAACGTTTGAGTGTCTAGTTGACGTCATGGTTCCTGAGGGATTTCCCGGTCAAACAGAAATTACCTTTTTAACTGGGGAGCGTTAGGGTGTCCAGAGAATTCTTCTCAGTGGGCGGACCAAGGAAGATTGAGGGCTCCCATAGGATTTGATCAGACTGTCCTTAAAATGGTCGGTGTCTTTGTATCGTTTCTGATTTATTCCTCCCTTCATAAGAAATGATGATTTCCAAATGATAGGATTTGTATAGTGAAAAGCTAACTCACATAAGAACAAGATATAATAAATAATATTATGTGATGTTTAAGAGTGCCACTATATGATTCTCATTTCCTAAATGTCAAGAGAACGTTAAAGATGGTGCGTTGGATATATGAAGATCTCTTCTGCTAAGTAGATCAACTTCAAAATGCTATTCATTTACCAGGAATGTTCCCTCGAAATATCCATGAGATAGAGGCATTATCAAATAATAAATGCGGCATATAATGTTGAAGAGTGAGAGTAATTAAAAAATCCTATGTTTATTAATATATTTTATTTCTGACAGTGACATTATAAGCTTATATCGTCATATTTACGATATCTTTAATGAGGGTCATAACTCCCTTGGGATATTAAGGTTCAAAAACTCCCTCTTACCTTTTACAGGTGAAAATGATACAAGAAATGCTTATAAACGTTTATATGTAATGAAAACTAAGACATATTTTTCTTATTCACGTCATTACAAATAATATATGTACATAATATAATAATATAATAATGTAATATGCCAGAAAGGCAGTTTCGTTGGCATCTTTTGACATAACATTTCTCTGTGTCAGCCACTTCAGATATAAGTTGTATTCTTTTTGATATAGGGCTTCACTTTTCGATGGAAGTAATGATTGTCTTGCTTTTTCCGCTTTTTTTATAATATCCTCCATTATATCAGAAAAAGATCGTCGATTTGTGGTAAAAAATAAACACGTTTTTAACGGAAAAACATTGATTGATAAAGAAAGTTTGCTTATAAACATGTAACATAGCGACAACCTAGCAAGAACCAACAATGCTTCAATCAACGCTACCTAATTCAAATATACCAGAAAGGTTATGAATTTAAACATTTATTGCGTTCTAAATATGGACATATTGTTATGAAAATCGGTCAAAAATAAAATTATCTATGTACCACGGGAATTATAGAGCCTTAATAACCTCTGGCAATTGCTGTCCCTCGGGCCAGAGGCCCTCGGGACGCAAACTTTGCCATCGGTAATTAAGGCCCTCATAATTCCCTTAATACATAAATAACTATTATGCACGACCGGGCGTAAATCGGCCCTTTATCGCCCGGTTGTGCGGGCGTAAAATAGTACTTCATTGCCCTCGAACTACTTTACCGCACGCCGGGCGTAAAATGGCATTTTACCGCCCTCCGGACAATAAATTATTGATTATTCGCATCCTCAGCTGCTTTACTGATTTCTGGTAACACTGTATTACTGGTAATTGCCTGTATTGAAAGCAAATATGGCTACTAGCCTATTTATTCACCCTCACCAGTCTACAACATGAGCAAATTGTAAACCCTTATTATAAGAGATATAGAGAAAAAGTAAAAACAATCTCATGTAATGCTTTTTCGAGAAGAACATCATTGGCGTAGCAAAGATTATTTTAAAGGGGTTTGAAAGGTATTTATGAACCGTTTTATTCCTATCATGCTTGAGAGGTGACGGGATATTTACAATAAAATATACTGGTCGTGCATAAAATGTATGTATTTCGGGCGTAACTTGCTATCGCTGTGGTTCATTAAAGCTTATTTTACGCCCTTGGTACATAAATAACTACTATTACTCAATGAATATCTAGGGATAATTCATTTTTGACCTATATTATATGCCTATATCATAATTGAATGATGAATATTCCAAGAAGTGAGAGAGTTACTGTAGTAGACAATCCATTACTTATATACCTACAGAGGAGGTGTGATAAAATATAGAAAGGGGAGAAACTTCCAGTTGAATTCTACCAGGAATATTGCTAGTCACTAGGGGTGGAAGAATTCATCGATATATAGATGAAATCGATAATTTTTGATGATATTGATGATACATTAAATCGATGATATCGATAAAATTTGCGAAATATAAGGAAAATCATTTCCGAGTAACATTAATTGTAAGGAATACTGAAATTCAGAAATCTGTATGCTCCTTCTTATTTCATCCCGTGATATTCTACCAGTTAAGCTGAAAATGAACATGTTGAGAACTCTGAAATTCACTTGCTTCGAATAATTTCGGGCTCCATCTTATTTCTCCGCAAGGCAGACGCAATTAGGTGCATGATTTTATTGCCCCCCGAGTATATAGTTGGCCACTTATACTTGAACTCGAATTCGAATGAGTGAAAAGATGTTTTGTATTATCGTGAATACAATTATTGATAGAACGGAAGGTAATTTAAAATATATATCGGGCTTTACGAAACATTTCAGATTCAACAGGAATTGTTATTCAGACACGATTTGTCTTTCTACTGGCTTGCACGAGTTTTCACGAACATAATATAGGTTTTCCATTCGTGAAATCAAGAGATGAAAAAAGTGGTTGGAACCAAAACAAAGAAACCGTCAAGTGAGCACTTCGAAATTAAATCAATTCATCCATCATTTGGAACAAAGTAAAACTAGTGGGTACTTCAAATATTCCACGTCTGAATTATTATTCATTCGTCTTAGAAAAGAAACACTAATAAAGGTAATAAAATAAGGTGAAATACGAAATCGCATCTAATTTGCAAATTGGTTAGACGGTAACATGGCAGGTATATTAATTTCCTTAGTAGAAATTAAGTGTATTGAAGCTCTTACGGAAATCAAATTGCAACGCCTTGTAACCCTCCAATATTTTATTAATAAATTCAGTTGTTGGGTAGGGCTCCGTTTCATATGCAGTGTAATTCTTTAATGAACTCCTTGATTTCGATCCATGTCTAAAATAGGAATATCTTACGTGGGGATATCGGACAAGCTAATCGATAGTCAATGCCGATTTGGTTGGATAAAGAAAAATTACGTAACTAAAATGATTATTCACATTGTAATTTCAAAAACATCTGATGGACCAATTTCATAAAATCATATAGGTATATAAAAGAAATTCCATCATGCCATCATTTCAATACCGTCTCAGCATATCAAAGTTCTGAGAATATTCAATCAATCACCAGATTACAGCTATTACATTTTCTCTCGTAGCAGTTGACGTCTTCCCTTCTCCATAGTGGAACATCTGTCGTGCTATGGATATTTTTCATTTTGATTTGATATTGTCTTTTTCTTTTCACTTCAAGTAGGTATACAATGAATGCACGATGGAAAACACTGTCGGATTCTTTAGTAGAGAGTAAAAACTTTTTCAAAACATTATAGGTATTGAAGCTTTCTATTATCACCTTTACCTACATAACTTTTCAGCTAGGTATAATAATAGCTTCCCATTAGTTTTTTTTTACAGCATAGAAGCAGTAAGATCAGCAATTAATCATCTTCCTATAGTGTAACAAAAATCAGCGCTGATGCTGCTTAGTATGAATACCTATTTATGTTATTCTGAGAATTGGAAAAGTTATGAATTGGAAAAAAAAGAAACACTACAGCAACGAATCTCTCAAGTTACAGAACTTGGAATTGGCTGAAAGCTCGACTAAGCTAATGAATGAAAAATGGATAAGCCATGAATCTGCCGCATGGTGTCGCCACTTCCAATTGTCTCTTGGAACGCGGCTCAGTGCAGTCAAATATACGCGACGAAGATGCATTGGAACAGGCAACGCTTCGAGTGGAGATCCCACGGTCTCTACTCGGATAACTACCCTGCACTGATGAGGGCCAATAAGCCCGAAACCGGTCTGTAGGTTGTTAGGCGTGCCTGTCTTATGTGAATTTGACACGTCTTGGGAAGAGAGAAACATTTGCGATATGCATTCACAGTGTGAAAATCGTTGCATGGACTATGAGCAGATATAATTCAATGTTCTGCGAGGTATTTGCCAGGAAAGTAGTTGTTTTCGGCTAGTCTACCAGACATTCAATTTCAAACTATGTTTGATATTTTTTAATTGGAAAGACTATTTTCTCTTTCAAACATGTTATTCTGCGTGTGATTCTAAGCTCATTTGATTACTCTTCACAAGCCTTCTGATTTCTGTTTTCCCAGTATAAAAAAGTGTTTTTCAAAAAAACAAATCGCTAAGCAGAGCTATAATAACTACTGTGGATACATTATAACCTATGAAATATCAAAATTATGTGGGACTGAATTTTCCATTTTATAATTTCACCAATTCAAATTTTCCCCATCACGAAGGTTATTGTTCGTCATCTGCAAAATGTCCCATATAAAAATTACTATTATTATCAACAGACGCATGCATTGTTTTTGTTCCATTCAGGTAAAGAAGAAACGATTTCCTGTCCGTAATGCATTTTAAATTGTTAGGAATGCGCCTGCGGTTTTGAACACTAATATTAGAAAACGTTGGATTTTTTGTATACTCCAGTTGAATGCATTTTATTCAGTGTGTGAACAATGTGGACTCCGATACCAACATTTTCTTCTTCACACCATGAATTATTAATGATGCACTACAACTGCCATTACTTCAAAAGATCATCATTGGAAGCATAAAAATAAACTAACGTAGACTTGAAACAAAATATTATCGAGAAAAAATGGAAGAAGAGGTCTCTCAAAACTATCATATACCCTCACCATTACAAATTTGAATAACCAAGATAAAAGCCAATAAACTTAACGTAGTCCCAGTGCTGCCGTTTTGCAAGTAATTACTTGCATTTGCAAGTAAATTCAACGCTTTGCAGCATTCGGGCAGCAAATGATGTATTGCCAGGATTTTGCAAGTATTTTGAGAAAGGCCTAGCGATGCGAATTTGTTCATGATATTGGTCGAAATTGTCGAATCAAAAATGCATTTCTTCGTTTTGTGATTGTTTTGAAGTTTTGAGATGTGTTCTATGCACATTATTCATTACATTTCTGTGGTTCCATGTTCATTTTCTCCAATGATTTTCTCTCATTGACTGATGGCTTGACACTGACAGTTGTCAACTTTTTTTATGCATATGGAACCATTAATTCGATTGGAGCAAAAGTTTAAAATATGTAAATTCCAGATATTGTAGTATATATAACTGAAATGATTTACTGTTCAGCTTTATTTTTATCAAAACATTTTTCATTTTCAGTTGAATATTTTACTCCTTTAAAAAATGATTTGATGTATGGGTACGCTTGAGCTTCTCGTCACTAAATGTCTTTGATGAAGAAACCTAGTTCATAATAATTCAGTAGATTATGCTAGTATTTTCACAATTTTTCTATGTTTTATTACTTCAATTTTTCCATTTCGACTTCAGAATCTTCGATATAAAAATATTTTGCAAGGATTTTGCAAGGATTTTGAAACAAATTTTGCAGCAATAGAACAATTTCAAGTGGCAACACTGCGTAGTCCTCTTCGCACGACCACACAGTTATAGTTAACACCGGCTGGTGTCCCCTGAGGTCCTTATTGTTTTAGTGTCAGTGAACACAGGCATATTCC
The DNA here is from genome assembly GCA_029955515.1 of Chrysomela aeneicollis. Lineage (NCBI taxonomy): Eukaryota > Metazoa > Arthropoda > Insecta > Coleoptera > Chrysomelidae > Chrysomela > Chrysomela aeneicollis. The sequence goes on from JARUHQ010000002.1 coordinate 31,496,608, forward strand.
TTTCACCTTTCACATAGGTTTTTAATAATCAAACCTAGTTGTGAGTAACACTAGTGCTGAATTTAGCAGAATGAACACTTTGGTGGTGTTTTATATGAATTTCCAAAAGTGCGATTTGACACCGCAGTGGTGTGATGCACATTATGTGATTTTCTTGATGCTGAATCCTACCTCCAAGAAATTCTCTTCGGTGCGTTTAAACACTGAGCAGGTACATGCGAAGACTTTCCTGGTGCTTTTCTTCACCACCTCCTGAGTTTTTTATTTTGTTGGATCACCTATTGAAATATAATTCATATGATGATAAACTAGATTCAGAAGAATTTAGGGAAAATTCGGATGATGACGAACTGTTTCGACTTATTTATCCTGATCAGTGGTACTAAGGACTAGACCAATTGATACTGATCTATATCGAAATCTTATGATTTTATATGTTTCAGAATCGTTTCACTACTCAGATCGGAATTAGCACCACTCAACACTCAATTAAGAAATGTATAATAAAAAGGACACATTTTTGATATTCAGGTGTTGTATTCGTCGGAGTTTGCTCTGAAATCCATTTGATTTAAATACACCCAAGTATTTTTTACTGTGCATAAAACCAAATGGCTTGGTGATATAAGACTGACGCTGCTTTGAATAAGCTCCAAGAACCATCAGAAAGGCTAGACACATGCATGAGGCGCTCATCTTATATAGGTACGTTGATGAGCGTCTTCTAGTGATCTAGTGTACAGCATCAAAAATCTGCGTAGTGCCGAACACTACGTAGTCGTGACTGAAATGAGTGAAATTGACAATAACGGTAATATCAATTTGTTACATACATATACGAAGTATCATGCGGATACCTTCCAAAGTGCAAAGTTCAGAAATTATGTTCGTGAACGAATCACACTCTCCCAACAATGGGAAACTTAACAGTAATAAAAATATGAGAAATACAATAGTTTTTCTGCAAACTAGGTACTCAAGAGTCGTCCAGTTTTGTTCTAAAATTAAGTTGAACTCCAATTCCTATATGGAAACTAAAAATTATGTACTTTGTGTTTCGCTTGTCAAACAATGTACTCAAATATTATTATTTCATTTAATATGGTAAAAAAAGCGGCAATAACCAAAGTACGATATTTCTTGACATTTATTTTCGATCTATTTTCCTATATTTTATGGTTTTCAAGATCATAATGGCATCAAGTCTCGGATTTGTAACATCCCATCAGATTTCGAAGTTTTTTGTTATCTTCTGATAGAATTGGTGATTTATTGAATATACCTGCACCTGCCTTCTTTGCACCCAAATTCACTACACGGCACTTCCAAGCTACCTGTAAACAATGTGAAAGACTAATTAGGAAATATAACTTGCAATTAATTAATAGTAACCCGTGAAACGAATTATCAAGGAACGTATGAATAATTATGTGCTCAGTGATTGAAATGAAGCGCTTTCCATTTATTTTCCGAGTTGAACATGGTTTAATTCTTAGATTTTGTATTCCATTCGGTATTAATTATTAATAATAGTGAGCTGAGTGCTCCCAAGCAGGCTATGCTAGATGGAATATTGAAATTAGCCCAAATAATATATTTTTTTCTATAGGTACATAATCATTTGAATTTAATTCATGGAGATCAGACATCAACTCCATGATTTAAATAAATCCAGATTTGATTGCCTTATCATTATCATTAGATGTTTTGGTACTATTTATACGATTTCAGATGGTAAAGTCTATTTATCTTGATTTTGAATAGTTCGCGAACATACATTACTTTGACGAACTTATTGAATAGGTAGTCTGATGGAACGTGCGTATATATTTTTTGGTTGGGTATGTCAAGTGGTGAAAAAGGGATGTTTCTCTTTTCTCAAATCATATATTGCAACAATGCCAAGTAAAATATCATGATAGATAGTCTGGTTTTTAAATGTTGGGATTTATTATCGATTTTCACACATGCAAATGGTGGTAAGTTGGACTCATTCATTCTCTGTGAGGGATACAACATTCAATCACCACACATATACTAATTAAGTGAATTTTGCAGTCTCCAAGGCCATTACAATGTCCCAAATTCAACAACCCGGTCTCCCTGTACACTCATATATTCAAACGGGTCTGAGATAATTGCGAAACTATTGTGCAACATGTGGGGACATTCATAAGTAAAAGTACCAGGTAGAATATAGGGACTCACAACCACTGTACCAACTGCTAACGTTTTTGTCTTTTAATTAAATAAAATGCCTTTTTTACATCCTCCATATGGGACGAAACGAATTAGTGAATTTTGGTAGCATAATTTGTCATTTGTACGACCTTATCGAATTTGAGCCCAACAGGCAATAATACTAAAAGGTTCATGTATCGTAGTGAATGTTGAAAAATAGTATATTGTGCAACTATAGTGCGGAAAATAAGATATTTCATACGCCTACGGCTCGTGGTTCATCATCTTGTCAAACAAGTATGAAATATCCAATTTCCGCACGAGTTGTACACTAGACTTTTCCGACGACCCACATGAAAAACATGGGTATGTCGGATTTTAATTTCGAATACCCTCTTACAAATCATTTTTACAGGAAACCAATTCAATTGCCTGAAAAAGCATATAAGAAAGATGTATCACACAAAGAGAACAAGTTTTATTGAACATTTAACATAAATATTTGGGTATACATTTTGGTCTGTATCTATGAAATATTGGAAAAATAATTATTGATGGTAATTCTCGAACAATTGTTCAGTACTAACGGAATACTATTATTTTCTTTTATCAAACCTATAAATTGCATACTTCTGGAGGAATAGAATCTTTGATCGTCGGATGACATTGCAGCAAAGAAAACTGAAGAAATTATACGATTCGGTACCCATATCTACTTGGTAAATCACATTGACACTATAATGTTATGAATTCGTTCGTAGATATGTCATCGTCTCCCACTACCTATGAGTAAAAATCAGAATATGGTTAACTATATTTAGTGCACTAGTGCGAAATATCTTATTTTCTATACTAGTTTACAGTGCAAAATGATACGTATTTCAGGTAGGTCGTGGGTAAATATTTCTCCATATTTGTCGCTGTGCATTTTTTTTATAAATAACATGATGAAATAATTCTATATTCAATATTGTACTACCTCCCGTATTATTTCATCTGCTGTAATAGAATACAAATTATGGTAGATACAAATAAAGTGTTGACTTAAGTGTAGGTTCAGAATGATCATATTTTTCATATCTTTGAAGGTTCAGACTCAGGCACTGTGAGAACAGATTATCAATCAAGTCAAGATGATATGTATTACTATATATATTCCACTATATTCGGGATTTATTTCCCACAATCGATCAGACAAATTTGCTACAAACGTCAAGAGTAAAAAATTCAATACAATGAACCAATAAACCTTTTGTTTGTTCTCGTATGTTTTAACCCACATGTGCATGTATTATAATGGGAGTGTTCCCTGTGAAACGTGAAGACATCTTATGATGGATCGTGCCACTGATACGGTTTGATTTGACAGTTCTGTAACTATGGATATAGGGATTTGTGCTGAGGGTTGATAGCGGTTATATTTTTGTGAACGGAAAATAATATCGATTTATCCATCTTGATAATGATTGACAAAAACGCGGCTTTCGAACTATTAGTTCAAATTATGAATACAAGATTTCGATAAATAATTTTATAGGTACCCACCTGAATTTAATTCAGCTATAGGAGAGACTCATCATTTAGATATTGATACCAATAAATTATTGATTAAGTAAATTTGAACGAAGTTTCGAAATGTTTTTTTATTATTCCATGGCATGCTTGACTATACGAAACTTGAAATAAAAATAAAACTCAATTACCTATATTGTTTCTTTGCTAAATTCGTTGATGAAATATTCTTAAGCCATAACTTTTGAATAAATGAAAGTATCGCCATGCGATTGGAACATTTTATTTTGCAAATTTGATTAATTTTCCGAATCTAATACGGTTCCATTTACGATATCAGAGAAAAATTTAAAAAACGATCAACATCAGAATGGCATAGATGGTTTTTTATTCTATTCACCAAATCTTCCTTCCTTGAACTATATCTTGTTAATAAAATTCAGTTAAGTCAAACTCAAGCTATAGACATGCATGTACAGGGTGGCTGGAATTCGAGCCTCATCATTGGGATCTCGTAAACCGTAAGACATACAGAGTCGGAACAAGATCTACTGTACTGAAACTTGAAAAATTCTGAATACTTTCGGAGATATACGAAACAAATGGAATTTTCATAAAACCGTTTTAATTTTTTTCTGGCGTTCTTTGGAGAAATTACTCGATATGAATAACTTCATCATGGCCACCTTTCCTTCTCTACAAGATAGAGTTTTCAAATTTGAAATCCGACGTTTCGTCTTCTAGAAACCATCATCAACTTATTTTTTTACGGACCTGGATTATATATTCAATTTTTTGTAGGTACAGTTCAAAAAGTTTCAGGATCCCCTCTCGCCTTTATATAGGTACTTCAAGTCCTACAATAAAACGATATCAAACAAAAAGATGGACCATCATGATCAATTTTTCATTCGATCGAAGCTATTACGCCCCCTAGCGGTGGACGTATCAATTCAAAAAATATTTCCAGCAATTTTTCTTGGCCGATTTTCTCTAGAGGATTTTTATTGCAAACTTCTACGACTATTAGTTCCTGGGATACAGAATCACCCGGTACAACCAAATAAATGAATGAGTTGATCGGCTGAAATTGAAATTCAAGAAATCACGATTTTCCTCAAGGAAATATTCAAAATTGAGGGAATAGTTGAAGGAATTCTTCTATCGTGAAGAATAATTATAATTATACAGTGTCACACATAAAGTTCGCGAAATATGGAATTTTTTTTATTAATAGGTATAAAGAAAATTTGACTTCGCAGATAGTTTGTGCTTGAAAAATGAGTGAAATACAGCATCTTTCCTTTTTTCATGTGCTACTCTGAACCTGTCAAATTTGACTTTTTTTTCGCAAATCCTCAAAAAATCTGTTTTTTTTTTAAATTTCGAAAAATGCCAGAAAGAAAAGTTGCTCGGATTCCAATTTTATACATTTGTTCCAAATTTGGACTCTACTGTCACTTCGGCTTTTTTTTATTTTTCGAATCTTTTGCTCTATCGATTCGAACAAAACATGATTCAAATTTCATAATTTTGATGAATATTAGACTTCAAATATCATATCTTGCCCAGGAAATACCCACATTGGCCTGTTACCAGAAAATAAAAAAAATGCATCTCCAGAAATTCGTCTTTGTTGTTGCCAAGTTCATCTAGTTTTTTCATTTCATTGTTAAACTGATGTGGAATTTCAATGTATGGACGGTAACTCGGACGGTAATATGTCAGTAATCGAATAATATGTGTGACAACTGACACTGTATATAGTGCATTTTAGATTAAATGAAATATTTGGTGTTGTCCTGATTCACATCCACATGCTGCAATTCGAGAATATTTTCTCGGGGTACCACGTTCTTACTACACCCTTTCGATGCCCATGACCATCGCATAGATCATGCACTCGCCCTAACTCTTAACTCACTACCGCCCGATTTTATTGCTTAACCAAATATAAATTAAATTAACTACTGCTTCAGTAAGCAATTAAGAATTAAGGGAGTTTGGCGCAGCGAGGATAAAAAACGATTTAGATGACTTTTATTTGGGATGCGCATTCGGAACTATAAATCACTGCATAATTTTGTGGTGATGATGGTTTTTCGTTCCCTTCCGCGCTTTAATCTTTGTTTCTGATTTGGAAAATGAAGTTTTCGTGTAATCGGGACGATATGTTCATCCTGGATGCTCTTTTCACTCAGCCATAATATGCATTGAAAACGTTTTGAGGGTTGCTGATGACAATAATTTCGTGGTGAATGTAGAAGATTCGGACTTTCATTGTCAAAAGAGCTGGGCATTTCAGATCTTCATATCGAAGAAAACGATAAATAAGATGATTCCTTACATCCTTCCTGCACTCATTTGATGTCTCATCTGATCATTCAAATCCTTCATCAGATATTCGGTCCGATTCTTTAAAAAGTGGTTAACACAGTGGATACATTAGTATCGTTGTTAACAACTACTTTTTTAACCACTTTAGATTTTCCACTATTCATATGTGGTATTCTTCAAATACGAAATTTATCAAGGTTGCTAATTTCTTACATTTCCACTCAGTGGTAAATAAATGCGGAAAAGTTAGTAACTCCTCTTCTTTTTTATTATAGTTTGCTGTTTTTCTGCAATTTCAACGTCAATCTAACCTCATTTTTTGGATTCGATGTAGTATTAGCACATAGAAAATATCGGTACACAGATTACTTTTTGGTCTTCTGTCTCCGGGACTATCAAGTTTTTCGTGAATAATTGCAGGAATAATAATTATATGATTTGTTAATGAACCTAGTGAGGTAGGTATAAATATATCCTGGAATGCATATTATTACACAGGATCATTACTCATTGATTCAGCTAGGTATCTAATTTTTCAGTAGCAACATGTTTAACATTAATATTCTTGGTTTGTATAATTTCATAAGGCTCTATATAATTGGATGCTATCTGTTTCTTGAGCATATATATGTAGATATTTTTATGATATTTTTTTCAGTAGGAAGGTATAGGTTCTCAATAATATCGATTATCCTACCATATAATTATTTCCTGAGCGACTCAAATCCTGATAACTGTGACAAATTTCGTTCATAACTGCCTCTTCAAATATACATCACCTTTATGACGAATTATTATTTCATTTCCACCAGTAAAATCTGGTGGATAAATTCCACTTTATCACTTTATCAGTGGTAAACCAACGACAAGTTGTTAAATTTTTTTCCATTTTGACGTTAGAGAATTGAAAATTCGGAAAGTGATTCAAATAACAACTGACATTCCTATTTGCCACCCAAATGACAGTTGTTGAGATAACCACTTCCTTAGAGAATCAGACCGAATATCGTTGAAATATAAGATATTTCGCAATCTATAAGCACATGAAGATTTACTAAACACAATATTTATTTCTATTAAGTCGAATAAATCGCATTAAAAAAATCAAAAATTCTTGAAAAAGCTTATTGACAAAATATGAAAATGAATAGGTAAATGTTTTCATACCTCCCAACGTATATTTGAAACTCATTCCCTACTCATATATAACTGAATATCGGTTCGAGAAAACAACACTTATATCAAATCGCACAGTACACACATCAGTAAAACATAACACAAAACCTCGTCACAATTTCCATCAGAAAACCGAACTATCACCTCTGCTGGTATAACGAAGAATGACTGAACAACACTAATGTGTGGTATCATCAACTACTAATTTGGAAACCCTTTTGAAACGAATTAAGTGTATCCTCGTCCAACTAATGTACTTTTCTGTTGATATTTCTGAAAATAAAATAAACTTTTATAGCTAATGAAACAACATACATAAATCATAATTACGAACCGAGATTTCTCATACTAACTACTTGTTGGTGAATTGAAGCTTTTGGAAACGTTAGTGTTAATGCTGAAATATAAATAATATGCCACAGTAATGATACATCGCAACTTGTTCATCAACTGCAATGAAAAAAAAAAGTGAAATTCCACTCAAATCTCACACAATAAATAATGTCTCAATTTTGGTCCCCGCTCAATATACTTATCAGTTAAAATTTTACTCCATTCGATGAATTTGAATTGCTGATCAGAGCTGATCTATTCTTCTCAGTTTTGGTTAGGTCTGGTTTCAGAGTTATTTTTCAGTAATAACAACTCATTGTGGAAAAGTTCAGCTGGACAGTATCCAATGTGTATCTATATTTTCATCCATAAGTGGTTTCAATCATTTTTCAGTTCATCATCAAGAAGATACTCACATATTTATCAAATATCGAGTTTCTTTCATCAAAATCGGTATTGATATCATTTATAAATGATACTTGATTAACTTGTTTTTGAAGTCAATAGAAATCAAAAGTCTATTATATACAGTGTGCTTCGAACAGGTGCCAAATTAAAACAGATTTTGAAAAATAAATACAAAGTACTGATTGTGGTAAATTTTTTGATGATATATCCCGCGTATATTCAGCTGATTAGGTACTCAAATCAAATAAGCTATACTTATCTCCTAACTAGGATAGGATCTTGGAACAAGAAATGAAATTCATGTGATGGCAAAACTGAAAATTTCAGAAGGATCGATCATCGAAATGAGGAGATAATGTACAGTGTGTTCCACTTAAATGTGTCACCCCCCTTCATCCTCGTAATTCTCGACATATTTTAGTCACTCTAAAACTTTTCTGGAATAATTATCCACGAATTTCTTGAATCTGAGCCCACTTATTCCTTAAATCAACAAAATACAGGGTGGCTAAGAAAGAATTGTTTTTTCGAATGATGATATGATCTATATTTTTATCCATTATCCGGTGAATCTGAATTCAAAAATAAATATCATTCATGTATTATTATTATCGAATGAAAAATAGGAAACAAACGCAGAACATAAAAAAAAATCTTGAGCCTTTGAAAAAGTGAGATCAGATTAAAAAAATTCGTGTGAAGGATTAGTCTATCAGGAAAGTTTTGAATAATGAAGATATGTTAAGAATTATGAGAATAAATGAGAGGGAGTGACACCATCAAGTGGTACACCCTGTATACACACAGCCGTTCATAATCACCACCCAGAAGCAGAAGTCATCAGTAACAATGAGGACAGCTTCGGTGAAATCCTTCTACATCTTTAATACATTAAACAGTGAAAAGATGCAGAGGAGCATAACCATGTGTCTTAAGATGGCCACAATGTCCAAGTGCACTATGTAAACTGCCGTATTCCTAACCAGAAAGGACCGAAGGGTTGACTCATTTCCTGACCAACACTTGATTAATGATACTTAATAACTACGCTGGAAGCAGCATTCTGAATGTTTCGTATTAGTTTTAGAATTGTGTTTTTGAAGGATGAAATTTTTATACAGATGTGCGTCTGGGATCTTGGATCGGCATTTGTCAGTTACATTCAACTAAAATTCTTATTAATGATGTCCACTTTTCATATTGAACCGCGTCTCTCCTTCACGTTATATGATGTGAACATTTAATCATCCAAGATTCATTCATATCATCATGATTTCTGATTTCAATAACTTTTCCCGTTTACCGAACACTTTGTATTGATGATTTATAAGTGGATGAATGAGCTTTTTCAAATACTATATAGTATAGGTATACTACATATATGGTACTATAGATGAAAAAAGTGTATTTCTTTCCATTATCACACAAAAAAAAAGGATCTCTTAAATCAAATTGTAACCGCATTAACTCAAGAGATTCGTAATCTTGAATAGGTCCAACCAGGATCAAAAAGTTTTGTGTCAAATGTACACGTTCTTATTGAAAAATGGTTTGGTTGAGGCAAGAATATTTCAATGTTGTTGTGAAACTATTTTCTTGGATGAAGCTGATTTCTCAGCACATCTGAACAATTATCCTCTTCATTCAAGAGGAATCACTTTTGATCCATTCTTATTGACGTTTGAAGGATTGCAACTCTGCATACCGATAATTGAAAATGAAAAATGTACTGTAGTTTTTTCGCAAACTGGGGCTGCAGCAATGAATTATCACTTCAAGCACATTACCATGACCTATCAACACAAAACAAAGCATTCTTAACACCCAACAGTGCCAGTGATACGACGCCATGTCCACAAATGTGTTCTAGATTGTTTGCTTCCAGAAAACCTTTAACGTCCATGTTGGGTACTCGAGTTATAAAGAATTCGCCAGCCTGCACTCTGCACTATAGAAAAACAAGTACGCATCAAAGAAAACTTCACAGTAACCTGTCACAATGTATCTCTTGATAGTCTTAAATGGCGGCCAACGGCGTTATTGTTGGCGTTGTCTAGCTGGTTCTGCAGACAGTGCGCGGACTGCGCATCTTCGCCTTGAGCGCTAATTCTCAATTATGCTTATTGGTCGAGCTGGTCACGTGTTACATGCTTTCGTCATCAAAACACATTTTCATAAAAAACGATATTCTTGACCTGAGAGAAATATTCTTGCCTGACATTACTCACAATGTTTTCTAAGAAGAAGAGTGCGGATGATTCAGTTCAAGAAAATTCATGTAAACAAACAACGTGATTGGTTGAAAAAAGAATCTTTTTAGTCAATCTGAGATCATTATTCATATCGGAAGATTATACGATTCAAGAATATATATATATATATATATGTATGTATATTTGATTTAAGAGATCAGTTTTTTCTGTACAGGAGAAATTCCTATTTCCTCTCCCAATATACTGGCTTATAAGATAATCCATAAATAGTATACAGGCTGACCAAGGTAAGAATGAACTGTATATGTATCTTAGAGATTTTAAAAGCTTTTCTCTAAAAAGTTGATGATGATTTCTCGAAGATGAAACGTCCGACAGGTGAATTTTCTCATATACAACTGAATCTTTAGGCATCTCTTACCGTTTTGTCTGAAACTTCTCATAAGTACATATAGCTCACTTTGATGAAATATCTACCAAATTAATTTTCGGCATGTATAGGTACAATGAATATGTTACTTATTATATTATTTAAGAAAAATAAGTCATTTTTAATACAATGGCATTCAAAAATAATGAATTACACACCTTACCTCAGGACTACTGTACCTAATTCACATGAATGGCTATATATAGCTACGTGAATACGTTTGATGCGAATTTGTTTTACTTATATGTATAGGTATCTACCTATATGTATATGTAAAAATATTCTGATATAATCAATTTGCCAGCTTTTCGATTCCTTCTGTGACATGAATTTTCAACTAGTTATTCCGTGACTTCAAGACGAATTTCTGAAGAATAATTGATCAATTCAAGGAAGAATATACCTAGATTCCTCGATAAGAAATAGTATTTGTATGTCAAGGGGGTCCTTCAAATATATTCGAAATTCGATAATAAGTATATAAAAATTGATAGACAGTTTATGACAATAAAAAGTGGTTAAAAGTAGGTAAGAATATCTTTCAATAATTTCATATTTATTTTCTGTTATTATATCACAAATATCAGAATGTACCTACTCAAAAGCAGATTAGACCTGTACTGAATGATCTCATCTTATGGGCACAATTTTTGCCAAATTTGGGGGTATCTTTCACCTGTTTCCAATCGAGTTGGTAAAAAAGTATGAAAACTAGGATATAGGTAGGTATTTGTGAAGAACGAATTTTGATGATACTTCGGAAATTCAGAAATATACCTACACCATACAGGTGTAGTTTTAAATTTCTCACACATTTTGAAATATTTTCGTTATTTTGATTTTTTTCAAGCTACTATTTTCCATTGTTCAAGAGGGAAGGAATATGTTGATAAGAGGAGCATCCTCAATTATTGCAAATTGACATTTGATCAAAAAATTTTGAAAGTTATTCGAAGAAATATACATGTACCTATACTTAGTTATTTTCTGTTAGATCTATCATGCATTTATACATTTCTAAATTGATAATGTGTCCTGTGTCCTCATTTCACGTTTCTTTGTGATCAATCCCGAAGAATCTGATATTCCCAGCTCGAATGATTACTTATAGCAAGCATCTATATTCACCTGATTTTTTTTCAATGATTGCTCATTTGCTCATCGACAAATAAAATGATTCCTGTCAATAAATCCTGATGCTCATCTGTCTCCTATATCAAAATAACTGCAACATAACGAGTATAGCCGCTCACCGCGATATTTACGACATGGTAACAGATACTTAAACCTCGAACCCTTCTCGAAGGGCATCAAGTGCGCGTCGGTATAAAATCGACGCTCGGCGTCCCCACGTATTTAACATCAGTTGGATCCCCAAGCGCCACCACTCTAATCCTGCTAGCTCGTCTCCGCAGTGATGCATCCCAGTCAGTGAAGACAACTCGTTCGCCGAAGAATCATCAACCAACACACCGTAACCAGTTCTTGGACGGTCCTCAAAGTGCCCCGCGCGTCGAGATTTCCACCTGGTGCTCAGGTCGTCATGCTAACATCGTAGGCCCGCCTTCAATCCGGCCCACAGCAGCGCACGCAGCGCCGCCATTGGCCCACGCCGTCAACCACGTGATCAGAGCCATCATCCTCCTCGACGAGAAAGAAACAAAAACAACCATCACTAGGCAGCGATCGGGTCGCGTAACAATCGTCTGTCGTTCCTCGCGACGTGTCCCGGATTTTCCGCGCTCCCCCAGGTGACCCGTGGTGCGATGAGTGGAAAGCGTGCCCGATGAGGTTGGAGATGCCTACGGAGGCGGTGCCGACTAGGTCCGGTAGCCCGGAGCCGGGCGCTGGTAGTGCTCCGGGAACCTTCTGGCATCAGCCTTTGGAGGGGTGCAACGAGACGGGGTTCATCAGCAGTCAGCCTTCGATGGCGGAGTTTATGACGGCGCTGCCCCACATGTCGGGGGAGCTGCCGCAGATGAGCCCCCAGGGGGCTCCGCCGCCACCCGGGGGGTATCCCTTGGAGGTACCGCATGGGATGGGGTCGCCTGGTGTTAATGTGCCCGAGTATCCGTGGATGAAGGAGAAGAAGACTACGAGGAAGAACAGTCAGCAAGGTAATTGCGTTAGTTGTTGAGGAGGTATTCGGGAGTTGTTGCTAATTTATTGTGCATCAGGGCGTCCATAGGAAAATTATTTTCGGTTAGTTCAAGTGACGAAAGGTTCGTGAAGGTGCAGCAAAGAAATGAGTACTGCTTAAACGTATCATCGTAGCATAAATATCTAATCACTTTTGGATAGTGGTAAGCTAATATACTCTCTCCTCATTACCAAGATCAACAACTGAGTTTTTGGTGGACATAAAAGGACACGTTTCAAGTCTCACCTTTTGCTCATTACAACACCAGATGAATAGACAGCTCAGTATAGGTAAAGGGGAAAGAAGTAGCCTTAATAGAACTCACATCAAACCAAGATGAATGAAACATTTGAATCCAACTGAGCTGGTGCGCTGTGACGATAATCTTTTAGTTTATCCCAGTTGTTGTTGAAAAAAATTAAGCTATATGACTAGGTTTTCATATCGAATGATCTTCAAAGATATTACCATTGGAATCTGAGTACCTATACAGTACTGCCAACTATTCCTAATCTCAAGTTTGCTGGACCTTACATTTCTCAATGTTGAGGCATGGCTTCATTTTTCAGGATACGTCGCCAAATTTATGACTTTAGGGATCTTTGAGTCCACACAATTTTATTGAGACCCCCACAAATTGGGGTGTGGTGGACCAATTCTCTCCCAAAGTTCCATTGATAATGAGAGGTTGGAACCATCATTCATCAATCAACTGTATGAAGAAGGAATTCGATTCATATCATGTACAAAAGAATATTTACAAGAATTTGATAACTATACCTACTTATTAAACAATTTTGCCGCACCAGTACCATTATTGATGTCATATCTAAACGGTAAATGATGAAGTTGGTTGGATTAGACCACAGTTGTTTATTTTAGTGATCAATGAAACGAAATGTTCAAATAGCAAATATCACGAACACGAAATATACCTATATGTGAAATACCCTTTGGGAACATGGAGAAGTGTAGGATTTACTCTGCTATGATTTCTGATATACGAGGTTCCCTCAGACGTTCCGTTAGAATCGGTATAGGCATATAGGATATACTTATCTACCTATGAAACGAAACCGTTAAAATATGTCAGAGACAATTGTCAGATCAGCGTCCAAAAACAAAAGAGGACTCTTACTTCTAAGATGGATTTAGCGGAGGATTTAGCAAATTACAGAATCCTTCATTTCTTTGATGTGGTCACCCGGTATATATATAATCGTTGTGATCTCTGTCTGTACTAGGAAATTTAACTGGATCCAGAATAATCAATCAACAAATTTTCTCCGGAATGCTTGAAAGCATTCGTGCAGATTTGTCAACGCCTACCAAGCCATTGCATGAGTTAAGATAATAAAATCGCTGGAAAATAATATATTAGAAACATACAAGCCGTGCCATGAATATATTTTTTTATTCAAACCTATTTGAAAATTACTGTGATTTGAAACTTTTTCGAATATCATGATTATAAATTATTTTTGCGGAAATGAGATGAAAAAAATTTTTTCTGGTATGTAGGACTTCTGAAACTGAAATTGACACTTTATTTTCAATACGGGATGGTAAATCTTATTCACTTGAATACATCTTGTTATGGAATATATGGATGGAATGTTCCCGAATAGATATAATAATTGGCAATAAGGGTCCAATTGGGTGGCCAGCACATCCCCCTGATTTATCACCACTTGATTGTTTTCATGGATCTATTCGAAAAATTGAATTGAATAATTCCACCACGACCGATTCCGAATAGGCAGACCAGATATAGACGTGTTCTGGACCCCATCATTGTCCAACTAGTGACCTGCCGAACTATACTATATAATTTTTTTTTCTTCAAATGGCGAAATTGTAGAACTCACTTCCCATCCAGCTTTTTCCTGGATACCTATATCTTCCAAACTTTGAAGATTTTTTTCACAAACATTATAGTTATTCCTCTCGTGCATCAGTTTGAATTTGAAAAAAAAAATTATACATGATGTATATGATATTATGGTATTTCTCAAAACCTTACATTTCAAGTATATGTGCTATAAACTTACCAAATTTATTACTTTTTCTCAAAAATTTAACACCCTGTAGTTCGAAAGATAAGACCTAACCGTCTTGAATTAACATGTTATTGAGAAATTCCTTGCATAGAATGAAGAAAAAACATGTTTAAAAAATGTTGAGTTGGTCCAAACTTTGGTTAACCCATCAGCAGGGCCTCAAGAAATTAAGAAATAATTGCCTAACTCCTGATGAACTATCAGTTGATGAACTGAAACGCTTTATTGTCGTATCAATGGACCTGTGGAATCCTATAATATATCAATCTCATTAAATCAGTAGCACCATTTTACGACAGATCATTATGTCAGACATTGTTAATTGAATGATATAACCCCCTGCTATGACTGTTGTAACATTAGTGATACTTTATGACAGCTTCCATTGAGTCCAAACCGTTCCAGTATTACGACAGCTTCAATTGTTCTAGCTAGAGGATGGATAAACATCAAGAGAATACATTTTTATTTTCATCTGAATTTTTCCATGCCATTTATCCTTCTTTAATCGAGTTTCTTTTTTCCGGAATCGAATGTTATAGATATTTAAGGAGGGTTATCTTACAGGTGAAATTATGTGTTATTCGTTTTATTTGATGGAATAGTATTTCAAGCTTCAATGGCTTCGTCCGGTAGGTATACTTGAAGTCTCATTCAAAACATTGTTCGTTTTATAAATTTAACACATTTTCTGAAATTTTCAAATGAAACAAACATGTAGAGAACTTAAAAAGAGAAATTGACAGATTGCCCTTAGGACAATAGCTATTTCAAAAAGAATGTCAAGTTGTGGATGATATCACCCTCTATACCATCAACATGATAAGACATGTAGTAGAAACAGTTCCAGAGGCTAATTTTCATCAAAGTGATTTTAGGGGTTATATTTCATATACCAAAGTCATCGGCTCACTCTCAAGTGTGAAATATGTTGATACCGGTGTTCCACAAGGGAGTGTACTAGGGCCTCTTCTATTTATACTCTTTCTGAATGACATACAATTCACTGGAGATTATGAGTTCATGAATATGTTTGCCGATGATATTCTGTTGGCTGTAAGTGATAAACAATTATCTCAAGCTCCTATAAAAGTCAATAATATTTTGGATAAAGTAGATATATATGTATTTCTCAATGTAAATAAATTCA
This sequence comes from Chrysomela aeneicollis, assembly GCA_029955515.1. Taxonomy (NCBI): domain Eukaryota; kingdom Metazoa; phylum Arthropoda; class Insecta; order Coleoptera; family Chrysomelidae; genus Chrysomela; species Chrysomela aeneicollis. The sequence continues at coordinate 31,512,548 of JARUHQ010000002.1, forward strand.
AGCTTAACTGTATTAAAACTAAAGCAAACAACACAAAATAAAATCAGTCGCATCGACATTACGTCAGTTATAATTGAGTCCATTGCATGAGATTGTTCAAAAAATCAAGTACGTCGGTTTCATGATTGATAGCACATAAAGCTTCAGAGATCACTTCCAATACATACACAGTAAAATAGTGAAAAAACTAGTTTTCTTTACCCGTGTCAGTAGCCATCTTAGCTTCCAAACATGTGTAACGGTCTATATATAATATACGATAATACAACCTTACTTTGTATACTGTGCCAGCTTATTATCGTTATTTGATAGTAATAGTATATAGAATCTTTGCAAAAGTTGCAAAATAGAGGAATGCGAATTATTTTGAAATTTAACAGACTCACTCCTATCAAAATGATGCATCAAGTCTTGGATTGGCTCTCAGTTAACAAGAAACATCTCTGTTTATAGAGGGATAAATCAAATCGAGCAATTTACTTGTATATATGTATTCTATTTTATTTTATAATTCAAGTATGATTTGTAAACAATTTTTTTACATGTAAATAAGGTTTCCTATTTCAATAAACAATTTCTTATTGACACATTGAAATAACCTAATTTTTATCCATACATGCGAGCGTGCGATTTTTTTCATTTCAACACGTGTGTTTTTTTAAATAACCATCGCATTGTCATGGTTAAATATGAGCTATTTCATCACAAATACCAAAACAGTGCGTGCTTTATGGCGTTTTCTTACATGGTCCTAGGAAATAGTATATTATTATACGAGTTTTATAAGACGCTATTTTGTCGCACGCGTTATTTGTAGTACGACGAGCAAAACGAGGAGTGCAAAAGGGAACAAGTGCGACAACATGTTTTATGAAACGTGCGTCATATACATATTTTGCATCAATTTGAAGTCTTTTATTGAAAAAAAAACGATTCAATATCGATAAATAACATATGAAACATCTTCGATTGGTAAAAATGAGCGTACAGCCCAGTTCATCACTGTTGAGCGATGTTGATTTTAGCAATATAAGCGGTGAAAAATGCAATGTTGTTGGTTATTGGTCAATATAGATCAAATCACATCACTCTGAATTAATAAAAACATTGAGTTTTTCACGGCTAGTATCGAAACAGATGCTATTTCGATACGAATTTGCATATCATAATGACTTCATTATAGAAGCAAAATAAAAAAATTGATTAAAAAAAAGATTTATTGTATATAATGCTGAGCTCAAAACATGCATGAATTGATTATGAGGAAAGGCGCAATAGTTGACACCAACAATAAAATTAATGACTGGTGAATTTCAAGTATATTAGCGTGATACTTTGAAAGGATTTCATAAATGAGTGCGCGTTTTTTTTTATGATCAATTTCCGAATACCGCGAAAATAGTATATCCTGATATTTGTAGAATCTCTTCTGCAACAATAGCGTACGTGTATAGGTACACTGAAAAAAATATAGGGCTAATAGTTAATAAATATTTGTTTGGGTGCCATTTATTCACAATTAATGAAGAAAAGAAAATTTCATTTAGTATTAAATAATATTATTTAATAATAATAATCGCGAAAATATCATCAACTAATAAATAATAGATAGTTTGTTTTTGGTCGATTTGTGTATTATTAACAATATGAATTTATTCCTAATAAAATAGTTTATCGGGTGATATTACTGGAAATGTATTAATTATTAATTACAAGTTTATTTAAAGTGAATAAGTCATAGTAACAGATGATAAATATTTACTTTCTGATTTTTCAGTATTATTTGTTATAAATCAATCATTGGTTTCATTGGAAAATATATTATTTGTCTTCAAATAATAAATATCCATCGAAATTATAGTTTAGTCCTGTGGTGTCGTTTGTATAGTTCATGTTATGTTTGTCGAGTGGCCATGTGGCATGCATGATGTGTGATGAATTCAATTCGAAATCATACTATTTATGCTAGAACAGGATAACAGTAGGTTCATTATAATTATATAAGTGATTTGAATCTACATTCTATAAAAATAAAATCAGTGATTGTATTGTGGAAGATATATCAGTATATAACGCAGTTGATCAAGCCAAAATGGAGGAAGACAAATTTCAGGGGTTAGAAAAGTTTTTGAGGGATATCAATTTTGTATATTTGAGAAAAGTTTGTGAGGGATATCAATTTTGTTGATTTGATAAGTACATACCAAGGTAAGTTTATAAAGGGTAAATTGATTCAGATTCCTTCTATATTGAATTCATTTTCGATTTCATGCAGAAGGGGCGTCTCGCTTCTCTTTTGGTTTATTAATAATAAATATAATTTTTTATAACAAACAGGACATATTAATAAGAAAAGTCTTTATTAATTGATAATGAAATGTATAATAATAATAAATATTCTTTATTTATAATAAATAATGATTTACTTACAATTGATAAATCTATAGATCTATAGCAGGACCTATATATTTATTGGGAATAAATTCGAATTTGGTAATAATGAGATATGTTTGAATAGTTTAAATAAATTATTTGTTCTTAAAAAATAAACGTTTATTCCGCCATATTCAAATAAATAATTTATTAGCTGTTGATTAATTTAGTTTACTATGAATAAATTGTTTTTTCAGTGTAATATTTTCAGCTGAGATACAATAATTCAATCGTCATGCATTCTCCGATTCGGTCAATCACAATGTGAATAAGAAAAAATCCGCCACCGTCCGTCCCATCATGAATATTACATGCGGGGGGGGGGGCCTAAAAAATCCCGGTCGCGGCCCTGTCCCCGACCTTTTTCGGCCGACAACAAAGCTAAACATCGCAATGGGACCGGCGATGCCCTGCGGGAGAGCCCTTATGTCGGCAGGAGGGCCCGTTAACACGACGTCCCGACGCTACGCGCCGCGCCGGAATGAGTTATGGCCGCGCTCGACGTCCGACACTCCATTTACAGATCATTCTGGTGAGCCACTGCCCGCCTGGCCACTTCATCTTCTGATGCACACTTTGGTGAGCACGTCGTTAAAGGTCTGTCAATTGCCCTCCTCCTAAACGTCTTGATAAAGCGTTATTTGTTGGGTTTATTGGTTTATTTATTGGCGGTTGTTGCTGCACCATCCATTATGGTCCTGCCGATCTCTTCTGACTCCCTATCCAAATGTATGATTCTTTTACATCAATCGTCGAACAAGTGTCGATAGATTTTGTGCCTTTCATCTGATTTTCATGTTCATTCAAAATATTATATACTTAATCGATTAAATTATTTCAATATTGCTCTGCTTTGAAACGTCTTCAAAACGCATCGTTTGCTAGATTTATTGGTTCATTCATCGACAGTTGTTGCTCCACCTCATAATTCTTTTGCATCATTCGTCTAACAACTACACAGTGAAGAAAAAATTATACCAGCTCACACCAGCTAACACCGTCTGGTGTCCCCTGAGGTCCTGATTGTTTTAGTGTCAGTATACACCGGCATATTATTCACCACTGTAGGTGTTATGTGACCTTTCCCATGGGTGTTTTTATTAATCAAACCCAGTTTTCAGTACCACTAGTGTTAGTGCTGAATTTAGCAGAATGAACATTTTGGTGGTGTTCTTTATGCATTTCCAAAAGTGCGATTTGACACCGCAGTGGTGTGATGCACATTCTGTGATTTTCTTGATGCTGAATCCTATCTCCACGAAATTATCTTCAGAGCGTTTAAACACTGAGCAGGTACATGCGAATACTTTTCTGGTGTGAAGGAACACCATCTCATAAGTGTTTTATGCGAATCAGTGCTTTTCTTCACCACCGCCGGTGTTTTTCACCAAGTTGGATAACCTATCGAAATATAATTCATATGATCATAAAATAGACTCAGAAGAATCTAAGGAACATTCGGATGATGACAAACTGTTTCGGCTATCCTGAACAGTGGCACTATATAGGCCTTCTGATACTGATCTACATCGAATTCATCTAATATATCATGCCCAATATTGAAATCAGGTACGGTAGGAAGGACGTCATTGCCACCTAGTGGCAAAATTTCTAAGGTTCTAAGATCGAACAGATGAGTGCATGAAATTCACACCATTCCGATCTGGTGTTTTTCAGGACGCAATACTTAACGGATGATTATCGACAACAAATTAGATGATTCATGTTAATCTTTCATTATAGGTGTTTTTTATGCGTTAACGTCAATGATAGCACCATCGAGAATATTAAATTTCATCCATTTGGTGTTTCTTATGATTTTATGTTTTCGAATCGTTCAACTTCATCACATCGGTGTCATTTTTCACTACCAAGATCGGAATTAACACCACTCAACATTGCTCTGCTTTAAAACGTCTTCAAAACGCATCGTTTGCTAGATTTATTGGTTTATTCACCTCAACGTTATTTATTGTGGTCCTACGACCGATTTCTACTGACTTCCTTCAAATTTTTGATTATATTGCATTAATCGTCGAACAAGTACGTATTGATAGATTTTGGTCCTTTCATCTGATTTTCACGATCATCCCAAATGTCTTCAAAACGCATCGAATTTATGATCATTCTGCCAATACATCTCACGTCGCCTATTATACTATAACAATGGTTCCAGAATAATCTTATTTTTTCACTATAGAAAATTGGTTTTCATCTGTCAGGATGGAATCTCAGGAAAATTTTCAAATTTTGACGTTCCGAGAATCCCCCACAAATTTCTTGCATTACCAAAAATGTTGATTTATGATTCTTTCAACGTGGTATACTTTCATCTGGACAGAGGTGGATAGATAGACTGGTGAAATCACTTCCTATCCTGTGACTGATCTCTTGATTTCCCCTACTTCGATAAAACGTGTCTAACTTGACATTGCGTGGGTGAATCTCGCTAAATGAAGCCGCGATTTCAACCAAATTTACAGGTTACTGCAGGTGTCAACACGAAAGTATGAATATTTGATTCTGAATGACTTCTAATCGTTTCTAACAATTTAATGAAGCGATTTTCCAATGAGTTTTATGCGAATATGTATCGAACATGATTGAGAGAAAATTCTTCAAAAATCTTTCGGCAGTATCGCCATCTATTGTTGTACATGAGAACCCCACGTAATGAGCTGAAAGTCAATTGTTCCAAATCAAGGATTTGTCTGCTGAAACAATTGAAGAGTAGCGCCACCAGGTCTTATTTCCATCATTATGAAAAACTTCAATCCAAGGTGGAGAGAGGATGGTGAAACAGCTCTTCAATTGTTTTTAACGGAAGCTTTCTAATCGGTTCTGTTGGTTATGTACTTCTTTGGATCGAATCTGGCAGAAGTGAATTGAAATAACATTGAAACACTATATTCTCAGTGAATCTGGAATACTCATTTCTTGATATTTTGACTCTGCCCATCAGTCTTCTTCCTCCTAAAACAGATGACACTGATGAAGATATGACAAATGCACAGTTTCTTTTTCACCAACAAAATATAATATAAATAATAATGAAAATATAAGCATACCTACGGTTTTGAATCAAGTAGGTGAAAGTATACTTTTCTAGTGCTTATTATTAGGAAACTTTTTCACTATATCCAACTTGCTTCCATCGACTTTGCTCACCAGTTTTATATTCATCAATTATTTTGATGAAAATATTCAATTCTATTGCAAAATTTAGAATGGTTCATAGAATCTATTCAAACAGCCCAAGCAACCCCAATAAACCTAGCAGAACCATTTTCGAATTTCAAAATCGTAATAGTGTAGTAATTTATTACTAATTTATTACTAATTTATTACTAATTTATTACCACATTCCCGAATTTATTACCCTTCATTAAGGCAAAAAAACCAACGGTTCTGCTAGCTTTATATAAACCTAGCAGAACCACACCTTCAAAAATATTTTTTTCAAAGTTGACATAGGGCATAACTTTTTACTCTTTTATTACTAATTTATTACCATATTCCCGAATTTTTTACTTTCCATTTCAAGGAAAAAATCATCAATTCCAATATTTCGATCTCAACATAACAGAACCAAAACTCCAAGTATCCGGTATAGAAATTTCATTCAGTCCATAATTTATTACTAATTTATTACTAATTTATTACTAATTTATTACTAATTTATTACTAATTTATTACTAATTTATTACTAATTTATTACTAATTTATTACTAATTTATTACTAATTTATTACTAATTTATTACTGATTTATTACCACATTGGAGAATTTACAGTAACAAATTATGACATATGTCAATTATGAAAAAAATATTTTTGAAGGTGTGGTTCTGCTAGGTTTATATAACAGAGCCGTTGGTTTTTTTGTCTTAATGAAGAGTAATAAATTCGCCAATGTGGTAATAAATTAGTAATAAAATAGTAATAAATTATGGACTGAATGAAATTTCTATACCGGATACTTGGAGTTTTGGTTCTGTTATGTTGAGATCGAAATATTGGAATTGATGATTTTTTCCTTGAAATGGAAAGTAAAAAATTCGGGAATATGGTAATAAATTAGTAATAAAAGAGTAAAAAGTTATGCCCTATGTCAACTTTGAAAAAAAATATTTTTGAAGTTGTGGTTCTGCTAGGTTTATATAAAGCTAGCAGAACCGTTGGTTTTTTTGCCTTAATGAATGGTAATAAATTCGGGAATGTGGTAATAAATTAGTAACAAATTACTACAGTATTACGATTTTGAAATTCGAAAATGGTTCTGCTAGGTTCATTGGGGTGGATCTCAATTCAAAATTGTTGCCCAACCACACTAATGTAGGTTTCAAGCAGCCCCAGTTTTAGCTATGTTTAGCTGCCTTCAAACTGAACTGAATAGCTTCGGCAGCTAACCTGCATTATCAATTTCACTTCCCGTTGGTCGATTATGCCCAAAAAAATAATCATTCGGTTATACTCGCGGCGCGATTTCAAAACAGTCTCGGGTGATTAATGATCGAATTGAACCATGCAAGAAACAATTATGACCGTCCTGCGACAGCAGCCGACAGTGGTCGGGATGTTTGGAATGGGGAGCTGTTGGATTTGTCCCTCTGTGCCCTTAATTAATCTGGACCCGTCATAAATCAATCTGTAGGCTCAAGGTGGCGCGTCATCATATCGACGTTATTGACCTGTGCCTTTTGGGATTTTTTCGGTTGTGACTATTTCATTCGAAAAAAGGGGAGAAAGGGGGGAAATTGTCACTTCTAATCTCCCTAGCAGCAGAATTATTACCGATAATTTTGTTCAAGGTCACGAATGTTTTTGTTGTTGATAGAAAATTATCCCCGAGTCGAAGACGAGGGAAATTTTCTATCAAGTAAAACATGAGTGAAACCGAGAAACAAATTTTAGGGAATTAATTCTGCTGCGTGGGAGATTCGGTGAGAAAATTTGATAAATTGGAGTTGCTCTTATTATGATGAGAAGATGAACCCTATACGACTTATTCAATACAAATTGTATTTGTTCAGATTATTTCATGAATAAAATCAAAGCCATTTTGATGATTTCCTATTTATTGTTAATATAAATATTAAACGTAAAATTTATGGAATTAGTTATTTTGATTATGCATTGTAGTTCGACACAAGAAGATTCCTTATGCAACCAACAATACATTTATGCCATTGTGTGATGTAGGATGTATGCACTATGAGCTAAATTCATTATGATTGTTGTCACAATTTGTGTGGTTAGGTTACATTAGATTAATTCTATTGATGCTGAAATTGTCCAGAATTTGTGTGAAATGAAGTGGATACATATTAATAGTGTGTGTTTATCATGATTCAGACGAAAATTTGGTGTAGTGGCATTCATTTATTCACCAGGGAATCGGAAAATAATATGACAGATTGCAACTGGTAAGTCGTTGTTTAATTAAACTAGCCTACTGCCTACGAATCAGAAAGCGAAATACAGAAACGAAAACACAGCATGTAGGTATCCAATAGCCAATCAGGAGCCGAAATACAAAATGGAAAAGATGATGTTATTGCTTATCAACACAATCATTTCAACCAATCGAAAACGTGTATTTTAGCATGAATGAAATAATCACGGTAATCGCCCGTTGCTAGAAGCAACGTATACAAAAAGGAGCCTTCTAATTAGTTGAAAGTAAATTTATGAACTTCTCCAATTCCACTACCGAATTCTAATACCGAATTCAGGAAACTTAGAAACCGATCATCTGCGCAGCCTGGATTACTTTCAGGGGGGTGCATCATCGTGCATCTGCATCTACACATTATACGGGTGCCAAAATTGATGGTTTAGAGAAATAAAAAAATATTTGCGCCGCTGTCGAAAATTTTTCATAGTTCAAGGTCAAATGCCTTCAAATTTGAAGATAAAAAGGAGCATATTTTGCGTTCCGTGCGAAACACCGGCCCAAATATAATTTTTTGTGACTGATCTGGTTTCACGCTTGGATTCAAGTCCATACTTGATATTGTTATAGACAAAAGGTAATACTTTTGCGCAACGTCAAACCCATTGCATGGGTGATGATGCATTGGCCCCTATGCCATGCCCCCATGCACTCGCCGCCCCTGCTATTAATTTATGTGAAATATAGAATTATACAATCATGTATATACTATGTGGATAAATGTAATGTAAAATTCAAATGGAGCGAGTATTTCAACATAATATATTTCGTTCAAAGAGTATAGAGGAAAATACCTATTGAATTTATTGACAAGGTTATGAACAAATTCGGACAGCAACCCAGGCGCCCCAAGTTTTTATTGAAACATTAACATAAAATATTTTATTTTTCCATGTATTTTTTCCTTGCCAGAAACCGATTGATCTCGCAGATACTTTTTATTTCATCTGTGAAATTATGCCCATTGCAATAATTGACAAATAAATTGTTCATAAACATATTAACTGCAATCAATATATACTTTTTTATAATTTGATTCCATAATGAAGTCATTATGAAACGTATTTTTTATTATTCGGAGATTGGTACAATCGAACTGTCAAATGAAAGTCAGAAGAGTTAGGCCCAGCTTACTTCTGAGAAAAAAACTCAATGTTTTTATTGGTAACTTGGTGTGATTTGGGCTTTACGGTGCTGGTGCGTCAGATTTCAAATATTTAAATGTCATTATTGTTACCAATCGAAGATGTTTCTGTTATTTATCCATATTGAATCAATGTTTTTGAATAAAAGACTTGATATGTACCATGCATGAAACTTAGAAGGAATTGAATCATTCTTGCACATCGGCAGCATCGTCTGATCAAGCTTTTTTATTTTTTGGGGAGTTGATTGGTTTTCATTAAGATGCGTTGCACTTATTTTGGACTTGAAAGTGCAAAAATCAATTTTTTTTCTGGAAGTGGACTAACTGGAATTTCCTTGTACGCCCACGAATGTTCTTCACTTCACCCCCTCCAAGCTACACACAACCCCCATATAAAGGTCCATAGTGTTACCTTACTGTTTTTGAAGCAAGTAGAGAATAGAACGTCCCAAAAACCAATTTTCTGACCATTCGAATAAGCATCATTGTAACCCATTTCTAAATTCGCGATTTTTTCGAGCAACACTGAGAAAAATCGGCCAAGTAAATCGTTTACTAGAAAAAAATTCGATTGTGACAGGTACATTTTCACCTGTAGGAATATGAGATACCAACCGTAGCAAAAAACGTTTTTCTGAAAGTTTGTTTCTGCAGTAATCGATCAGGACACTTATTGATAGTCATCAGTATTTATGTTATAAGTATTAAATAAACTCGTGGTAGCTATACAAATACCTACTATCATTGAATTATGTTCCTGAAACAAAATCACTTGCTCTAAGCGAGCTCATCGATAACAACAATCGATCAAGTCGAGTGGGGTAGTCTACAACTCACCAATGGCTATTAACTATTTTTTTGTTCGGTCATATTCGGCGTTATTCGGGTGCCGAATCAGTCGATAGTACAAATCGATCACGGCCGTAGCGTCATTGAGTATCATCGAGTTGAGGTGTTCTGACGTGTGAAATAGCGGCTCTTGGACCATGGTTGCACCAATTATGATTATATACCTATACCTACATCATTGTTTCCACAGATAATCATTCGATTGGACGCAGTTCAGCAGGAAGAGATCGATCGACAATCCCAATATAGATTCAAATTACTTTTCGAATTCTTCAGTAAAGGTATGCCCTTCATGCCTTACATATTATTTCGATTGAGATATTTGTTGGTGAATTTCTATAAATTTTGAAGTAAGTTCAAGAAATAACATGTATTACTAATCACTATATTGGAATTGCTGGTTGGTTTCTTTACGCGAACATTCCTCAGAAGTAAAAAAAAATTGAAACGGATCATGGATGACGAGTGAATGAATCGTTAATATTGAGTGAATAACCCACTTGGGGCTATTCATCAGTTTAATTATGGCAATTTACGTGTATTATACTGATAGAAAAACAGTTCACTTGCTATAAGTGAGTTAGATGATACTCAGCAAGTGATGTGTTCAATAATGAGTATCGATCTATTATATAATGAAATGGAACAATAGTGGTAAGTGTTCATTTTCAAGAACACAAATGTTCTTGGGGTTATCAACTTGTTTCCTTGTCCCATATAGTATTCAAGTTTTCACTAGCCTTTATTAAATATTCACTTATGGTTAGTGACTTTTTTCTCCGTGAACTTGGGTTGCTGAGGTGTAATAATTTGACTAATAAAATATTACCTAATTCAATCTAATGTCTGAATATCAGGAAATATGTTCTTGAGAAAAAAATCTCATTCAGACCTCAACAATATGTCCTTGAAACATCTCTAGTGGATTTTGTAACAGCCGTTCTCTTCTTCTTTTCGAATTAGATGATCGAATTTGGGAGCTCTGGATTGATGATGATGGAAACTTTAAACTGAAGATGTCATTATTCTAAAGAAAAAGATGTAGATATTAATAGTAAAAAAAAATATCAACAACTTCGTCATTGTGAAGATGAAATGGAGTCATTCTCAGAGGTTCCATTTCTCATGAAAAATATCAGATTATTCAGATTCGATATATCGGCAGGGTCAGCTATACGTTTACAAGAACACATTCATGGTTTCGAATCAACGCAAAGAATATAAAATTGTTCTCTCGGTCGAGACGAACCCTCATAATGTGTTCTTCCACGGTCAAACTGGATCATTAATCACTAATTCCTCGAACCTACCCACCAGAAAATTTACTATCTGCAAGCAGCGTGCTCTAAAGAACATCAAGGCAAATGTATTTGGCGAAAATGAAATGTGTCAATTATTATGTCCTTGACAGAATATGTGATTTCAAGCGGTTTGAAGGCATTTTATCATTTGCCCGTGAATAAATTTTGAGGAAGGAAACTTCAAAAATCGAACCTACATAATTGACAGGTCAACTTTTATTTTTGGAAATTCTTTTTTTACATGAAAGTTTTCAATCCTACCTCGCAGCTGCTATACAGATCAACCGCGTCAAAAAGAGATCATGTTACACCTTTTTGAGACAAATTTCAAATCTCAATACAACAGGCAATTTTTTTCCATTCCACTGAGCAATATGCGCAAAACAGTATTTGAGCATCAAAATTGTTCGAATTGTTCGTTTCTTTGTTTCATACCTACTATGATATTGTTACTCTTGATGATTTGAAAGTTGCTCTTAACTTTTTCATTTTTTAAATTAATTCAGAAGCTCTAAAGATTGAACAAAAAATGCAAAAATTAAATCCACATAATTCGAAATTTCAAAAGGTTTTTATAGTTAATTCCTACTATCACACATTCGTATATAGATTATTCCGCGGTTGATTAGTGGATTTTGAGAGTGAACATTTTATTCGACTGGGATAGACGTACTAAGGTGGTATAGGTAATGATTTGAGAGTACGATTGTAAAATGATTCCTTTATCATAATAAGGTTACTAAAACTGAATAGAATTCAAAATGAAACCTACACGGAGAAAAAAAGTCACTAACCATAGGTGAAAATTTAATAAAGGCTGGTGAAAACTTGAATACTATATGGGACAAAAGGAAACAAGTTAATAACCCCAAGAACATTTGTGTTCTTAAAAATGAAAACTTACCACTATCGTTCTGTTTTTTATATAATAGATCGATACTCATTATTGAACGCATCACTTGCTGAGTATCATCTAACTCACTTATAGCAAGTGAACCGTTTTCCCATCAGTATAATACACGTAAATTGCCATGATTAAACTGATGAATAGCCCCAAGTGGGTTATTTACTCAATATTAGCGATTTATTTACTCGTCATCAATGATCCATTTCTATTTTTTTAACTTTTGAGGAAAACCTAAGAATGTTCGCGTAAAGAAACCAACCAGCAATTCCAATGTAGTGATTAGTAATTAATATATGTTATTTCTTGAACTTACTTCAAAATTTATAGAAATTTACCAACAAATATCTCATTCGAAATAATATGTAAGGCATGAAGGGCATACCTTTACTGAAGAATTCGAAAAGTAATTTGAATCTATATTGGGATTGTCGATCGATCTCTTCCTGCTGAACTGCGTCCAATCGAATGATTATCTGTGGAAACAATGAGGTAGATATAATATACTTTCAAAACTTCATCAACCATTAACAATGAGAATTAATCATAATTGGTGCAACCATGGTCCATGAGCCGCTATTTCACACGTCAGAAGTGTCAGAACACCTCAACGCGAAGACACTCAATGCTCAATGACGCTATACGGCCATGATCGATTTGTGCTATCGACTGATTCGGCACCCGAATAACGTCGAAAATGCCCGAACAAAAATTAGTTAATAGCCATTGGTGAGTTGTAGACAACCCCACTCGACTTGATCAATTGTTTTTATCGATGAGCTCGCTTAGAACAAGTGATTTTGTTTCAGGAACACAATTCAATGATAGTTGGTATTTGTATAGCTACCACGAGTTTATTGAATACTTATAACTTTCGAACTTAAATACTGATGACTATCAATAGGTGTCCTGATCGATTACTGCAGATACAAACTTTCAGAAAAATGTTACTTCCTACGGTTGGTATCTCATATTCCTACAGTAGGTGAAAATGTATCCGTCACAATCAAATTTTTTTCGACTAAACGATTCACTTGGCCGAGTTTTCTCAGTGTAGGTGATAAAAGAAAGGCGCGAGAGACGTTCTTTCAACTGATTTTTTCTTCATACAATATAGCACAGATTAAAAATAAACACTTCGTTGATCAGAGTATGGATTTTCTTCACATATTACATCTTTCATCTTGTATCATTGTCATTTTTTTCACAGCTTTTCCTATACAAGAAATCACCAAAATTAGATATTATTAATTCTTTCAACTCAATTTCGCATATGCCTTGACTGACTGATGTGATTCTGAGATACGAATTTCTCAAATAAATATAATCATGGGGATGATTTATAGGAGGACAGAAAGTTTGTTCAGAGCCAGGCAAATCAGTCGATCGAATCCAAGATGAACGATAAAATGAACATAGATGTTGTCGGTATACGGAGATGATAGCATTATTAATAGTTGGTGTCTGCTTTTCGGTGATGTGCAAGTCATTCTACGTCACTTCCCTACTGTTTGTATATCCCGTGATCGATACCGCTAACATCCCCGTGTCATCGCAAAACCTCACTGGCTCCCCATCCTCTTCACAGTTCTGCCAGAAGCGTGATCGGTTATCTCTGCTGCGAACATCTAAATTACAATAACCTCAACCCTGTTCTTCAGCTATGCCAAAGACGAAATGGTGTGCGCCAATCTCTCAAATCCAAGGAAAATCGTATAGATGAGTATATTGAGCGTTGATTGAAATATCTGTTTTCCTACGACCACGTACATGAAAACGTCAATAATCACACTGTTTTGTTATTCAGAAAGTAGCTCATATCACCATGGTATTGTTTATTTGAAAGAAAAACAGCACTAGTGTTGTATGAAAAATATCACAACGGTCGCCTGAATTGATAGAAATAATTAGGTATATATTGTAAAGGTACTCACTGTCAATATAAGTGTTCTCAAATCAAATTCATATTATTTATTGAAATTTCTGTCTCATTTTGAATTATACCGAGAACTCTTAATCTATTAATTTCAATGTGTCTGATACATAACCTCTGAATTCACTTTAAAACTGGAAACTATACTCTTTGTTGGAACTATTTCGATGTTGATGACAGCGGGTTAGATCATTCAAAAGTTTCAGTTTTATGCGCGGCTTGCTGCTTGCATCAGTTTGATATCACAGTATGACCAAAGAGAAGATTCTTTGGTATCACAGATGTTTGCAAGAAGTCAGGGACGCACTAACTCGAGTAACTCGTACGCACTTGCGCACTACGTACTTATATGGTTCTGTATTCCTGGTTGCGTGATTACTGGCGCTAGAAGGCGAATGGTGTCAAGGTTGTTTATGTACGCTGGTGTCAATATCAATAAAATTTGTTCAAACTAAACTAACTCAATCAATCAGTAATTCACATAATGAGGAATTGTCGGAGAAGTATTTAAATATCATCTTGAATATGGAAATAAACAGTACTTGATATCAAATCAAAACCACCTGAAATTATAAAGACCGCTCAAGTTAAATTTTTGACAAGACCTCCCGCGAAATGAAAATACTCGGAGTCATAGGAAAAATAGTGTACAAAACTCGTTGGAAAGTGCATTTCCTTCACTCGTTACGTTTCCGCACTCACCGCTACGCGGCTCGTGCTAAACGACTACTCGTGTGAAATATGTCACTTTCCACACTTGTTTTGTAATATACTATTATTTTGAGAGATATCGCGAAAAAATTTCAAGATGAGATAACACATTTCTGACAAAGAAACTCATTAGTAATGTCACTATATAAACACAAAAACTAGCCATGTGTTCACCTGTTTTGTAAGAGGTCACTGAGATATCCCCAGAGTATAATAATCCCGATACTGCTATGATTATTCATAAAGGTCACACACAGTTTCAATTTGAATTTTTCACTAAAACAAAAATTCAATTTTTCACTCGATATGAAGCAGCTGAGCACCTTGCAAATTAACGAATTTAAAAGTTTCTCCGAATATAGGAAAGCTCAAAAATGATTACAAAATATCATTGTTGGTTATACTAATGAGCCTTTTTGTCAGAAATGTATTTTTCACAAATTGATTTCTTTTATTTTTCATTTTCCATCTTGAATTTTTCTTGAATCTTTACTATTTTCCGATATTTTCTTATATAAGTAACATGCAACCATATTTATTCAATGATGGCGACGTTAGTTTATGAATTGTTATAGTTAAATAATTCCAGTATATAAAAAATCGTATTTTATATTTCTTTCAAGCTGATAACTCCAAAATACCCTTTGAATCAGAATTCATCATTTTTTCCTCCACTAAATCCTAGTTCAGTGACTTCAATTACGTGAGCTTATATGGGTAACAGAACTATACACGAATTTGATCCAAAAATATATTACTATCTTTATAAGCCGCACTCTACCTACGACTATAACATATAGTTAGTACTGTTTTTTTATTTTTTTTAATAGTGTGACTCTCTTAAAAAAAATCCACGCACCCCTCCAACTGGTGTCTACGTTCGGCGTTATGGGATGCTGATTTGTATTATCTTCAATAAACACTATCACATTTACTATTATATGGTTCAGTGCGACCCCTTTGAAAAAGTCAACATTCAGAATAGATCTACAGATTGCTGTAGTCTTCTAGTTCATGTTTGACCGGAAGTGAACCTTACTGTTTTATTTCAAATGGGACACCCGGTATATTTTCACTCATTTCGATAGAAACTCACATCTTGTACACACAATTACATAATATCAGATCTTGTTTTGGATTGAATGAAGAAGTAGATATCGAATTATCGAAATTGAAGAAAAAATCTGACCCCAGCAGCGTGAAAAGATATAATTCATCAATCGTGATTCATCGGAATGAGAGGATCAGTCCAATCCGAGAGTCGGCCTTAGGTCACCAGGAAGG
The DNA here is from genome assembly GCA_029955515.1 of Chrysomela aeneicollis. NCBI lineage: Eukaryota > Metazoa > Arthropoda > Insecta > Coleoptera > Chrysomelidae > Chrysomela > Chrysomela aeneicollis. The sequence goes on from JARUHQ010000002.1 coordinate 31,528,563, forward strand.
CTTCTCGCAGATCAATTCATTACCCACCAGAGAGGGGCCGAATTTGCACCATCATCTTCAGGTTTTTCCCAACACGAATTGTGTGACCATTAACGCATTGAAAAATGAATTCTTCGACCATAAGGTCCTCTTTCGGATCTGTTGTGTAATCATATCAGAATATACTTGCCTAATTGGTGGGAATAAGAGAATGATTTCCATTCACCAATTTTGGAATAGGTCAGTTGGAATAATGGTAAGGAGAAATTACCAGAACGGTCGAATATATCTGAAACTACAGGAAGTGTGAACTGCGGATTATTCCATGTGATGCATAACTTTGTTCCTTAAAATTTAACACCATGAATATTATAGGCGAAACAAAATAAGCAATACCGTTGACGAATATAACTAACGTATGGGCCATAGAATCGTTTGTTTACATTTGGTGCCATAAGGTTTCCATGAAATTTTCTTTTCGTGAAATGTTGATTTGTTGGTTGATAACGAAATGATTCTGAAAAAACTGTGAATCATTATTGTTGGCGTACCTTATTACTGCTTCTGTTGGGCTAGAAAAAAACCCGAAATAAGTTTTCATACCTCCCCAAATACAGGAAAATCCCTAGTTATATTTGTATCCAAGTTGAGAAAGAAGGAGTTGCTGGACAGGAGATAGGTGTGGATTGAAAACGAATAACCTATTAATTTATCATTTGTATTTCATTATTAGTAATTGGCGAGGTAATTGAGTAGTTTATTTTAGCAAACATACTTGAAATTTAGTACATAATGATGTATTATACATTAACTTTATACTTACCAATAAATATTTATAATTGTATGGCTTTTTCATTGTATATTTATGAAAAAGTGTGAATTATTATAGTTAAAAACTCCCAGCAAATTTTTGGAGTTTTTTTAATATGTATCAATATAAGATGTCATTATTTTACCTTTCCAGGTAGCTGATCACACAGGACAATAAGTAGCATGTTGTTATTGAAATAGTTTTGTTTTATTGCTTACATATTTGAAATAAATCCATAATGAAGATTCTTGAAATAGTATATTCAGAAAGATAGCCCTTTCAACTGAAGTTGTACTTTCAATTCATAGGCATATTGCCCAGAAAAACACAACCAAATATGCACAAAACGGCTTAGTAGACTACTATAACTAAATAATATCGAAACAAAATTTTATACCCAAGCAAACAATTTGAAAATATTGAAAAGAAACGAAATAATGATATTCTTTCAGATAATGTAAACTAACTGGAATGGCCCATATATAGAGTATAGTTCTGATTTTCACCGTTCTGGCGCTACGATCTTAATTTAGGTTCCCTATTACTCATTTTGAAAATCTAGTAAATTTGAAGCATGTTTTATCAACTATACATTTAATTAAGTCTGAAACCTTTCGTTCCTAAGATATCGGTGTTTGATAACTAACCGTTTCCAATTTAGTAATGAACAAATAACCGCACATTAAAAGCGTAAAAACTACTGAAGAATTATAAAGTTTCGATTGGTTCTTGATGCGAGTCTACCAGGTATTGTAAAAAATACGAAATATATCAAGCAGTGTATGGAGGCCATTTTTTGATGCTGTGTGCATCCTCATCTCGGACAAACTATTAGAATGGCAGTGAATAGTTATGATTATGAATTCTTGATGATCAGAAAAAAATTGGCTGGCTTTGAGAGAGACCGATGAAATACTACTAACTCAGCACTTTCCATCTCGAATTTTCAACATATCCACTTTCTCATCCCTTTCATAATATTCAGCGTTTCGAATTAACATGAATTTCAAACAGTTTCTAAAATCATAATGCCAGAAAATTCCAGAAAACGGTACATGAATTTTTACAAGCACTATTGAACAGCTCCAAATACATAATTATGTCGGGTGATATTGTTCTGGATTGTTATATCCATCACAATATAGTGACATTGACAAATCACTCTGAACTGAAATTATTATTATAAACTTACAAGTTATATACCTTCGAAATATTCTTGTAACGCGATGTCAGAATCTACCTATTTCTTCAACTTCTCTTTGATCAAAGAAACCAATCATCTCGTTCGAAGTTGGCAGATTTTATTCTCGAATTGATGATACTCACTGTTTGTGTTGAAACTATTAATTAATGTCCATTTATATTTCCTTATAGAGAGCACTGTGATTGCTTTTTAGTTTCAAATCTGATCGGATAATCAATCATAATTTCTATACGTAGATTTAGATAGCAAAAATTTTCACCCAAATATTATTGAATCGAATTGAAACATGGGCAGATGACAATAAGGTTATTCCAGAATGTCAGGCAGGATTCCGAAAAGCACGTGGCTGTGCTGATAATATTTTTGTTTTAATGTCGGCTATTCACTTACAATTAAGACTAAAACAAAGGAAAGTGTATGCTATCTTCGTCGATTTTAGCAGAGCTTTTGACTCCTTGAATCATTCTTTATTATGGCAAAAGCTTTATGATATCGGTGTTAGCACTAAAATTATAAGAATTTTAAAAAACTTATACAATAATGCAACATTTCAAATAAAGGATAAAAATAATCAGTTAACAAAACAGTACCCGGTGTGTGAGGGAGTTTTGCAAGGGGAATGTCTCAGCCCCATGCTTTTTTCGCTATTTACTGCAGATTTTGAAAAAATTTTCAGGGACAATGGAGCAGTTGGGATTAATATTGATGGCAATTTGGACATAAATATGCTGTGCTATGCAGATGACGTAGTTATCTTGAGCACATCAGAGATAGAAGTAGCGCGTAAATTGAATATTCTTGAGAAATACTGTGATATGAATAAATTGAACGTAAATGTGTCCAAAACAAAGATACTTTGTTTCTCAAGAGGCGGTTATAATTCAAATAGACCATATCGTTTTATTATGTATAAAACTAATGAAATTAATATGGTCAAAGACTATCTGTATTTAGGTGTGAAATTCAATTCTTCAAGTCTATTCAGGGAAATGACAAATCACACCATTGCTAAGGCCGAGCAGGCTTGTGGTGTTGCAATAACACTAATGGCACAAACCAGGGTCGACTCGTGGGCTGCACGTATGAAATTACTCGAAACGTTAGTGGAAAATTCTTTTTCGTACTGCTGTCCTCTATGGGCATTGCGATATCTAGACTTATTAGAGAAAGTACAAGTACGCTTTTTCAAGCGGCTGTTACTTCTTCCAAAAAATACACCTGATGTGCTTATTCGTGTCGAAACTGGTAGGATTAAAGTTGCCCTAGTTGTTTTCAAGTGTTTGCTGAATTGGTTACTTAAGGTATTAAGCATGGACTGTAATCGTTGGCCAAAAATATGTTTCAATAGAATGCGTCAACTGGAAACTGGGGATCTCCGATATAATTGGGCAGTTCAGTGTAAGCTCATCTTCAACGATATTGGGTGTGCAGATATCTGGCGGAATATCAATAAACAAAATTTGAAAGCGAATTACCAAAATTTAATAATAAGATTTTCAGAGAAACTCTATAATGAGGATTTAGCCAGAATCACGCTTTCAAATTACTCACCAATTTTCAACTACTTGTCAACTTCCAGAAATCCCCAGACATATTTGAGTTTGAGATGCCCAATTAATTACCTAAGAATAGTTACTCAGACGCGTCTTTGTTCGAAATTAAGTATAAGATACTATATAAACGGAAACTATTACAATATTGATCAGACTGAACTTTGTACCTGCTGCAACATGCAAGAATTAGAGACATTGGAACATGTATTTATTTTTTGTCCAATTTATGATTGTTTTCGTCCATATGAACTGAAAATAATGAATGACCTGAACGATTTATGCAATTACTTTGACTCTTTAAATTTTGAGAAAGTAAAAATCATCTCCACGTATGTGAATAATATGTTGAAACTCAGGTCATTTATTTGGAATGAATGAGCTATTCCTTCTTTCTTTCGTTTTTTTATCTGATCTCTGCTTTTTTATATACCTACTTACTTCATTTGGTGAAAAACATAACATACAAATGTCTTACTTTTTTTTTCATTTTATTTTCACTCCTGCTCATCATTGTATGATTAAGCATAATTATAGGCTAGTAAACCATCATAAGATTTAGTTTAGTTGGATTGATAATTTCATTTTTTCATTATTATATTAATAATACCTGTATATTGCTGCAAGCCAAACCCTTGCTATATGTATGTATTTACATTGAAGCAATAAATTATTCTATTCTATTCTATTCTATTCTATACGTAGATTTTCATTTGGGAAACTAGTAGTGCAGTAGGTATATCAGTTTACAAGCACATTTTATTCTCCTGATCAATGAAAGTTCTTCAGGAAAAAGTTGATAAAACATAAATCCCTTTCTGAAGATTGTCTTTGTGTTTTCCATTGGAAAGCTCGCATACCTATTGTAAATAACCCATTTATATTATCACGCATCTGGCCAGGGCCGGATTAACCATATCGGGGCCCCTAGGCAATGCATTTCTCGGGGCCCCTTTCCTTTACCGTTTTCTTACTTTTCAAAATATATTTCTTCTGTTACAAGAATCGAGTCGATCAGATCGACTCCTGCTTTTTGCTTCCATTGAATGAAAAGATTTTGATCACAAAAATTTATTCACATCAAAATAAAATATTCTTATGAAGTAGGTACAATATAAGTAAATAGCAATCCTTGTAACTTTTTAGATACAAAATCGTTAAAATCATCTTGAAATTTGACATTTTCAATCGCCATTATCGACAATGGATTTAAACGGTTCTGTGATATTGTTGAACGAATACAGTATTTTATTAATTTTATTTCGAAAAGTTTCGTTTACTTGTGGCGTTTGATATCATCAGATTTCTATATATTTGCAATGATCATTACATTCGGAAAAGTTGATTGTACCATATTATCAAAAATCAATCCAAACGATGTTATCTGTCCCCGCATCCATAATTTTTTCTATGGTGATATTACCGGATGTTAATAATCTATTATTCGGCATGAGCTGGGTAAAACTGTCGGTTTTTTGAAATCTACTCATTGCCACAGTGGATAATAATTATCAGCATACATACGCCACAAATCCTAACAATCTTATTGTTCGTTCAAGCTAATTTTTATGACTCTCCCGAGACCATTTAATAATCCCCTGCTAAGGGTGACAAGAAAAATAACTTCTTTGGTCGATATACTATGTCTTGGATTTTTATTGTATCTCTGACATTTCCGTCTTCAAAATGTTTGCAGTTAATTACCCATCACTTCAACCTCCGATCTCCATGCATATAATTTGCTGGTAAGACTGGCTTTGTTTGGTTCGCAGCGGAAATATATCTTCATGGTTACGAGAAAAATACGCAAATTCCACTCTCTAGACTATAAAAGAGTCTTCCCACTTTTTCAAATTTTTATCTCTGGCGTACCTATATCGAGTTCGATGACTATGAACGTCTCAATAGTGTACTCGGGATAATATAATATATTGATTCGAAGTTTGCAAAATGTAAATTAAAATGCTTCTAGTCTAATGTGTCGAGATTCAACAAAACAAAAATGATGAATGTCTCCAAGCTTGTCCATTTTCTCTGGGCTAGACCCAACTATTTCCATCATTATTTCGGATTCTGCATGAGAAATAGATTATTAACGGTTTTCCAGCTATTTACCATTATTTTTTATCGTCTGCAGTGACTTCTACTTCTTCTTGAGACAATTTAATTATTGAAAATGGAAAATGGAATTAGTCTAACGGAAACGCATGAAATTTCATGATATTTGTAATTATATTCATATACTTCTTATTTAATATACAAAATTGAGTCTCGCCATAACAGGAAATCAAACACCCGGTTATGAGGTTGAAAAGTTTTATTTTGTGATAATAATAATAATAATAATCATTTATTTCCTTAAGACAGTTACAAACCATATGGAAAAAGTCAGTTACTTGCATTCAAAATGTATATACACTAACAATCGAGAATTTAAAATACACTAATATTAAAAAATACACTAATACTAAAAAAAAATTGATTTCATCGCAAATTGTCACGACCAATATTCATCCAGTTTATAAAAACACTGTTCTGTCGAAAAGGATTTCAAGTTATGTTTAAATGATTGTTTCGTCAAGGAGTTTTTCACATTAGAAGGAAGAGCATTGTATATTTTAGGAGCCATATAACTGGGAGATTGTTGAGTTATTTTGTATTTTCCAAATGGAATTGAAAAATCATTTTTTTTTCTTGTATTGAAACTATGATTTTGTTTGTTCCTCACATATATTTCATCATTATTGTCGAATACTAGCATACTCAACTCTGATATGACTAGACATGGTAATGTTAATATTTTCAGTTTCTTGAATATATCTTTGCATGAATCAATCTGTGAAAGCCCCGTCATTGATCGTATAATTCGTATAATTCGTAGCCTACTCTCAACTTGTGCAAAGTAGAGCTGTATCAATTGATCAATATTGAGTACATGTCGCAAATTTCTGAATTGAAAGACAATCGAATTCAACTTTGAGATCAGGTAATGGGAGTGAGCCTTCCAATTGAGATTTTTATCTATTCGTAATCCTAAGAAAATTGTTTGATCTGCATTAGTAGAGATCGATGGACCCGATTCGTTTGATTGGAATGACAACTCATTACATTCTTTTTGGATATGGTGAAACCTCAGTGCTTGCGTTTTCGAAGTATTTAAAAACAAATAATTTGCTGAGAACCATTCATTCAAAGAAGCCAACACCTCATTGCATTTATCACGCAAGGAAGAATCTATATTTTCAGATACGATTACCGATGTATCATCAGCGTACATTGTAAAGGATGTAGTTACAGGTAGTTTATCCAAGTCATTAATATAGAACAAGAACAGAATTGGCCCCAATATGGACCCCTGAGGGACACCAATGTCTGTCTCAGTTCGCTGTGAGAAATGATTGTTTATTGCTACATATTGTGTACGTTTGAGTATGAATGATTTTATCCATTCTAGAGGACAGCCTCTAATTCCATACTTATACAGCTTTTCCAGTAGTATGTCGTGATTGATACAGTCAAATGCCCTGCTGAGGTCACAAAAGATTCCAACAGGGCATTCTCCTGCCTCAATATATTCTATTATTTTTTGATAATAAGAAAAAACCGCTGTCTTCGTAGATTTTTTGTTCAAATATCCATGTTGGTTTCTCGAAATTATATCATATTCATGACAAAATGACATCAATCTATCTAAAAAACAATACTCGGGTTGTTAGTCTCATTGATAGTAATCGTCTAGGAACAATCACTCACAGAATATTTTCTTTGCTTACAGATTCGGGTTCAAGAAAAAGTAACAAAAAACATTCCTCGGTGCTTTTTGGTCATGAAGACAGTGATGGTGAGCATTTCAAATTAATTCTTTATATGATTGGAAATACATATTGAAATTAGGACGATTAATGCATGTAGATATTTTTTGAGGTCACGAATATTTTGAGAATTTAATTTCGCCAATTTATAATAGTTTTCTGATGTATTCGTGACCGAAAAAAAAAATAGAATGATTTACCCTCGCTAAGAAAATTTCACACCCCGAGTATATAAATTGTACCTGTCTAAAACAAAAATTTCTAAAATTTCTACCGAATGTATTAGTAAACCTGACGTGCCCAATATACAAATAAGAATAAACCAAGGAATAGACAATGTTGAATCTGAATGTGCATAACTACAGTTAGTAGAAAGCAATGTTTTCAATTTTTCTGATAAACTCATGTGTCTATACCAGTTTCTGTAATTTAAACTCAACGTGATATGAGAGAATGAACAATATAGTGAAATATCTATTCTTTGCAACTATACAGTTGGTAGAAATGAGATGGCCTGGAAATAATTTGTGTAACAGTTTCTGCTCGAGTTTCTGGTTGCCATGGTAACAGATAATAGGCATCTTATTGGTTTCGAAGTTGAGGTGTGACATTTTCATATATGAAAAACACTTTTGCAACAACGCGGATACCGCAATTGACATTCACTTTGTTGATAAAAATGAAATCAATTCAGTGTGAAATTCCTCGCAGAAATCTAATTTTCTAACACATGTTACGCTTCACAGGAATTCGGAATTCAGTTCTGAGGAAACACGATGAATGGAGGGAATTGTCTTTCCACTTCGTCATCCAATGAGCCTTGATTCCCCTTCCCATATACAACCCAACCACCCTTTATTTTATTGGCACGATATACCGAGTGGCACTTGATGTGGAAAGCCTCCAAATTGGCTTTTCAATGGTACACAGTTTTTTACTCCTGCCCACTAATGGGGGAAATATTGGCATGTTGAAGAATCAAACAGCGAAACATTTTCAATGAAATTAAACGCAATCAGGCGGAATATGATGCAATACAGTGCCGATTAACTTTCATTTCTCAAGTTAGTTTTCGAATAGCCGATATTATTTTATTGAATATTCAGGGGATGATAAACTTCTTCAAATAATCACCAGTATACTATCATTTCATCTGAAAAATGCATTTCCATTGGTTATTGTACGTACAAAAAATTAATCGTCATACCTATGCACACAGGAGAATGTTATACCCGTGTTAATATTTGATTCCAAATAATAATATAATTAACATAAAATTCTAGTGTGTATAGTATGAATTTTTTGAAAATCTTACAATAAACATCTTATGACAGTAACGTCATCATGAGCTACCATAAAAAACGAAAACTCATCAACCACTTTACTGCAAAAAGACCTTCGTAATAATAAACAACCAGTGATGAGATTTCTTACATTTTTATTCATCGGTGCTACCAACTTTTATCATCTATCAGTTACTCAACTATAAGGAAGAAAAAACACCTACTTTTATATCTATCAACGGGTACTTAACCTAACCTAAACTAACTAGTGGATAGAATCGGCAATTGATAAGCTGACAGATACTACTTTTAAAAATGTATCAACTTTACTCTCTTACCAAGAATTCAATCGTCTGACCTAACTAAATGATAACGTTGTGAAAGATAAAAAACACTTCCACCGAGATTTGAACTCGTATAGCTGGATTTAGAGTCCAGAGTGCTAACCATTACACCATGGAACCTTAAAATTTTTTTATCAAGGGGTACCTACCTATAAGTAGGGTAAATAAAAAAAAATAAAAACAAAAACTTTTATTGTCCAAACAGGCACTAGGCCATTACAGGACACAGTATACAATTTTCGGGTGAAATAGTTAAATTTATAAATAAATATATATCGTAATATTAATACATTCATAGAATATTAGGAAAGAAAAGTAAATTACAAAGTTCAATTTATGAAATATAACAAGATTGTAATGATAACATGTTTATGGAATATATATTAAGAATGAAGTAAAAATAAAGTGAAAATATATCAAATAGGTGTTTGTTGATTCGCAAACATAATGTTTTTTATCTCTTTTTTGAAAATATTCAATGAGTTTGCATTCCTATATATCTACTTTCTGACAGACTTGATTTAATTAATGACACATTGCAAATAAGGGAGATTTGAGTAGAATATTGGTTCTTGGTGTTGGAAGGTAAAAACATTGTTTATTTCTACCATTAAATCTTGGCACATGAAAATCAAGTTGAGATAGTATGTTCGGGTGAGTTGACAAGATTGTTTACCAGTTTGTATATGAATACACAAGAATAATAAGTTCTTCTGTCTTCAAGTGATAGAAAATGAAAACGTTGTAATAATATATGATTATCTATTCCCATATATGATGACAAAATTATTATTTCGAATCGCTTCTGAACTTGTCAGGTTGTGGGGTCGTAAAATAGCACTTTACCTCCCTCGGACTACTTTACCACCCGCCGGGCGTAAAATCGCAGTTTTTCGCCCGCCGGGCAATAAATTATTAATTATTCGCATCCTCAGCTGCTTTACTGATTTCTGTGGAGTACAATTCACAGTTTCTTCGTCATTGGAATGATTTTTCGCAATGACTATTGTCTGTATTGACAGCAAATATGGCTACTTGCCTATTTATTTACCCACCAATCTGGAACATGAGCAGATTGTAAACCCTTAATAACTCCCTTATTATAAGAGATAGAGAAAAAGTAAAAACACTCTCCTGCAATGCTTTTTTAATCGCTCAGGCTGTAATTTACACGCTGCGTTCCATAAAAGCCTATTTTACGCCCTTGATATATAAATAATTATTATTGGCTGCAAGCTGGAATAAAGCATCTCCACTCAAGTCGCTGATCTAACGATTTATTTTTTCATATTCAAATTTCTCATTCCATTAGTGCGGTAAAATATTACAGGTACATATGTTAACAAACTCTGAAGTATCGATATTGAACACAATAACTGTTTGGAATCAATTCACAATTCTCAATTATCATGTGCCATATCAAAGGGTCAATCTACAGACCATTCGTAAGTTTTGGAATCGGGACAAAAAGGAAATATATCAATTCTGCTTGTTTTTGCTTCCGTTTCTATGTGAAACGAGGGTTGTGCTCAGCCAGCGGTCATTTTATTAGCATCTACAATCTAGATGACTGTTCTTGTGGAGACCCACATTATTATCACGTCCTCTTTATCTGACTGCTTTGTTGAAATCCACCGCAGATATGTGTAGGTATAATGATGTCGTTCATTACTGAAAAATATTCCATTTCCCCTAATAAGGTATTGTTGCATAATTATGGATTGATATTTCTGAAGTTTGACATTCCTATCTCTGATGAGGTCCTGTTCAATCAATGGATTGTTTCCTGGCTAAGGTCTCACAAAACATTGAGTTATATATAAAAATTGTTGTTGAAATGCCATGAAATTTCTAGCAACGGTTCGTTTCTGCCTGTCTGACAACTAAAAAATCCGTTGCAGATTATATCACGTGACCTCAGATTTGAGAAAAACAGTTATCTGTGTGGTGCCGAAAAATGGGGGCCAATTTTGAACCGGATTGAAGAAAAATGAAAAAAATACAATTTTATTTTCCTACCTAAGAAACATTACACATTCTTGTTTTATCTGGAAACAATAAACATAAGTTCGGCTCAAGTATTTTGATGCACATGAGCTTATTCAATATTTTCAACCCGTGAATATGATAACCAAATAATATTTGTGATTAAAATTTAATGCACTATATTTATCCTTGCTGAATTTGATATTTTTGGCACCACAAACAATTTTTTATTTAATTCCCGCTAAATCTGAGGTCACATGGTATAACTTTCAACTAGAGTTTTTCATTAATTTCAATCAAATTTTTTTCCATAATAGGCATACGGCGGATGCTTTATATGCACCGAAAAAGTGAATACTAGCATTGAGTATTTCTTTTCAGCGAGTGGATACAATTCGATGTTTTGATTGATATTAGCCAGGAGAGTGTTTTCTGCTAGTTGTCTACCTTTTAAAAAAATGTTTTTGGTGAATTCGTGAATTAGACCCGCTGGACCAGAATAAACATAACCACACATATTTTTGCCGTCAAGTATTTGAAATCAGTTCTTGATACATATTTAGTCCCGAAAGAGTATAAAGACTGATGGTATCCAAAGGTGGTAACTTTTGGAAACAATTTTATACGACAGTATACACGTCTCCATTTTCAATAATAAAGGGATCAACGGAATGCATGACTCTTATTTCATCCCTATATCGGTTGCAGCATCGCTACCAGAATTTTCTAAACCCAATAAAATAGTATATTACACAACAAGTGTGGAAAGTGACATATTTCACACGAGTAGTCGTTTAGCACGAGCCGCGTAGCGGTGAGTGCGGAAACGTAACGAGTGAAGGAAATGCACTTTCCAACGAGTTTTGTACACTATTTTTCCTACGACTCCGAATACTATCATTTCGTGGGAGGTCTTGTCAAAAATGTAACATGAGCGGTCTCTAGAATTTCAGGTGGTTTTGATTCAATATCAAGTACTGTTTATTTCCATATTCAAGATGATATTTGAATACTTCTCCGACAATTCCTCATTATGTGAATTACTGATTGATTGAGTTAGTTTAGTTTGGACAAATTTTATTGATATTGACACCAGCGTACATAAACAACCTTGACACCATTCGCCTGCTAGCGCCAGTAATCACGCAACCAGGAATACAGAACCATAGAAGTACGTAGTACCCAAGCGCGTACGAGTTAGGTACTCGAGTTAGTGCGTCCTTGACTCCTTGCAAACATCTGTGATACCAAAGAATCTTCTCGTTGGTGATACTGTGATATCAAACTGATGCAAGCAGCAAGCCGCGCATAAAACTGTAGCCGTACTCTTTTGAATGATCTCACCGGCTGTCATCAACATCGAAATAGTTCCAGCAAAGAGTATAGTTTCCAGTTTCAAAGTGAATTTAGAGGTTATGTATCAGACACATTGAAATTAATAGATAAAGAGTTCTCGGTGTAATTCAAAATGAGACAGAAATTTCAACAAATAATATGAATTTTATTTGAGAACGCTTATATATTGACAGTGAGTACCTTCACAATATACCTAATTATTTCTATATCAATTCAGGCGAACGTTGTGATATTTTTCATATCAACACTGATGGTGATTTTTTTCTTTCAAATAAACAATACCATGGTGATATTAGCTACTTTCTGAATAACAAAACAGTGTGATTATTGACGTTTTCATACGTGGTCGTAGGAAAATTTACTTTTACTTAAATAAGCCATGATCGAATTAATCCAGAAAATATCTGCTGAATCAGGAACCAATCTTCCTGTTTACTGACAATATGGTACTATGTATTGACATAATTTGACAATATTGACAATCCAACAAGGTCACGTGTTCTAGAATGCTCTATTAGAATTATTACCGGGTGATTTATTGATGGCGCCCAGCCCTGTATAATTCTTATAATAGAAGCGTGCTTCAAACATTCAATACGACTGTTACATTCCATCATAAAAGGTTTCAGACAGTGGAAAATAAGTATTCAGGTTGGCAAGTTATATGGAGCAAGAATTTAGTTGAAGATTATCGTTGGTGGTGGTTTGGGACCTGCCAGAGATTTATATTCGGGGGGTGGGGTGAGTGCAGCGATATTTAACTTGGTGGCTCGTTGAGGCGGATTTTAATCTACATGCACAGGGTTTTTACCCTCGTTCTCCCTTCGCAGAACTCAAGAAAAGACTCACGATAAAAACATCTTGTAGTGCAAGATTTACTTCTCCAGCCACATATTCAAATTATCAGGAAATTTGTTTTTCTTTTTCCGGAAGTTTAATGTTTTAAAAGTTTCATGTTCTTGCAGGAATCAGAATTAATGGTGGATTTTGGAGAAGTGCTGTATATGTAGATGAAAACGGAAAAAGGTATCACACTTGAATAATTACGGGTAATTTTTTCTATTCCTCGCAAGATAGAATCGCGATCAGGTATCAATCAATACCTTAATTGCAATCACTAATAAATAATAACTAATTTTCGTTACTTTCGGTATTCTATATACGAGATGTTCCATAATCAGCCTGTCAAACGTCATCTTCTGACCTTTTTTGACCAAAAATAGATGGAAAAGAATATTTTTTCTGTTTTGGTTCTATAATGAAGTCATTATGAAAAGCAAATGCGTATCGAAATAGCTAGGCATCTGTTTCGATACGCATTTTTTTATTATTCGTAGGTTGGGACAATCGAACTTTAAAATGAAAGTCAGAAGAGTTAGGACCATCAGCTAACTACTGACCTATTTAGGATTTGGTGATACTATAGCAGTTTTTATTGGTAAATTTCAATCCAGAGTGTGATTCAATTTGAATTGACCAATTAAAACAAAAAAAACAGTAAATTGGGCTTTACGCTTGTGCACCAGATTTCAAATATTCAAATGTCATCATTGTTACTAATCGAAGATGTTTCTGTTATATTTATCGATATTATATCGATTTCTTTCAATAAAAAAATTGTATATAGCGCATGTTTTATAAGACACGTTGTCGCACTTGTTCACTTGGAGGACTCATCGCTTCGTTCGTCGTACTTAAAACAACGCGTGCAAAAAATAGCGTCTTATAAAACTTGTATCATAATATACTATATCATATTTACAAATTTTTCAATCGGACTGGGACTTCCTATTCATTTGATCTTACTAAAAGCTGATAAAGAAAGTTGAAGACTATATACGAGTACTCATTTTACATTGATTTTAAAAATCGGTGTTCATCAATATCTACTCTGCTGTCAAAAGTAAACTAATGGCTGTACCACATGTATATTCAATGAACAATGGATAATGGGATAGGTACCTAACAATTGTAAAAACAATGTAATGTTATCCATCATATAATTTTCTTCAAGAAATGGATTCGCCTATGACCGTTATAATTGGAGGAGCATTAGAATGAATGATGGAAATAAACCGTATAGAAAGGTTCAGTCACCTGAATATGACACCAAAATTGGGTGATATATATGGTTCATTTTTTTCTCTATAGCATACTTTCCTATGCGCACTCGATTGTAATAACAATAAGTATAAAAAATGCGCATATAGATGAGTTGAAAAAGATATTATTTATCGTTCAATTACACGAAAGAAAAACCTATACCTATAGGCATAATCATTAGAAAAAAAATCAATCGGTGAAGAGTTCCAAAACTCTCGTACTGTGCTGTACACCTCACTAGTTGATAAGATGTTAAATTATTTTTGGATAGGCCGAGCGGATTTGTCCTATATGTGAGGTGGTAAGCTACAGATGTTTTTAGGGTTCGGTTTTACAGGCGGATGAAATAACTATGGCATCGATTAACTTAATATAAACATGAAGTATTTATTCAAAAAAGTATCTATGGTGGTCTACTGACATATAGAAATATAATCAAGATTTATAAGTAATCCTGAAAGAACCATATTAATTTACATAAAAGAATACAACATCGAATTTACAATTATACAGGTAATTATCCCCTCAAGTTCAATACACAAAGCTATTTAATTAGTCACCTTTGTAATCAGAAAATCCTACGTCAAATACTTCAATATTTTTGAATACAACCCTGGCTACTATCTATCCGACAAACGACACCCTCTGATATGAATGGCATAATTCCCTAACATGCGCCTTTTAAACTTTTGGGTCAATGATCTGAGATATTTTCCTACGGGCATTTATATAGACTGGTTTTGGGCAACTTACATATTTTGTATCTGGTTCACTTTTCACTTCGTTTGGAAATTCGCGACACTTGCAAACTGACTGGTTTAAACTGAGAAAACTTTCAACTGTACAATTAACTTTTACAAAAACTATTGAGCTTCACTTTCAGCCTGAAGACTAACTTTTGCAATGTCTAGCGACAACTTGCAAAACGGACAAAGTATGTTCTGATGTCTGTCGACAAAGAATCAGCTACTTAAAAGTCCGTTAGCTTCGAAACAAACCGTGGTGACCACGGTATTAAAGAACTTAGCTCCTCCGAGCCATGATTGTGACTGCTGACTACTGACTGCTTTCGATTGACTTTCGGTCATCATTTTTATATAAAAATTCACCCTTTGTTTCTATCAAAGCGGCAATTCGACAAAAGAACACGTGCACCATATTTTGTCATTAAGTTCCAAATTTATGGCTTTGTTTTTCTCTGTGATATCAAATTTTAAGCTATTTACTCCTTTTATCAGTGCCCTTTTAGGTCATTTGTACATACATTCTTGTCTTCATCATTCTAGTTGATAAACGAAGTTGAACATAACTTATATTTTCGGCGCTTTTGGGATTGATCTGTTTATGACTTGATATAGGCCACCTGCAGTAATAATTCTTCTTTGGACGTGATTAGTTTATCTGTATTTGACATTTGATCTTTGATTACTTTTCACAATCATGATGCATTATATCCGTGCCCAGCACATTCCTCCCTCACCCTTTTAAGAAATTGATACTCACAAAAGTATTAATTTCGAACCTGAACAATATACATGTATCGAAACGTACTCACAATAAAATAAAAAAATCTCATATAAAGAAAGAAAAAGTAAACCTAAATTAACATAGCGAAATCTCATACATATAATCCAATACTAATTAAAATACTACCTTAACACTTTGAACTTAACTTCAAGCGTTTCTTTCAAAAATAAAAACAAACAGAACACAAGGTACCTATCCACATTTCACTCTCACGGGGCGGTTAAAAACTTTGGTAATCACCAGGCTCGTCCTGGTGGTCCATTAGCATCCACAGAGGTGGACTCAGGTGAGTCTGGAAGATCCGCTTCGGGGTTGATTTAGGGGGTGGAAGATTCCATCTTCCACCTCTCTGCAGGAAACAGCTGCAGGGCGGCCGTAGTTTGTGCTGAGAACTCGTCGTCCCAGTTGCTCTCAGTGAAACTCACTGATGTCATCTCGATGACCGGGCTGAGGTCATTGAAGGGCAGGTCTGGGTTGGGTATGCCTTAGCACCAATGGCATTCGCATGGAATTCCCTCGACTCGTGGGGGCGGTTGCATGATCTAAGGTATGCACCAGTTACAAGTGCACGTCCACAGACCCATGTACTGCGACGCTGGTTAAGGTATCTGCTCTGCACCACCACGTCGATCAGCGTGAGGTATTCTCTCGCTAGCTTATTCATTTAAAAAGTCCATTGCCCATAAACCAAAACGTCTGTCTGCCCTTATCTGAACTTATTTCTACAATATAGCTCATTTTATAACTTACAATGTTTTCGGCACTACATTAAAATTTTCATTTTTATCTATCTCTGGTATACAATCATTCATTTTTCTCCTAATCTCACGATAACTAATTCCCTATCTACTATACATACTGTCAATGGTCCCTATCTCATGATATGTTTTAAATTCATAGTTCTTTCAGGGTGATTTTTACTATCGCATATTTTGGCCTCATCTGAAATATTTTTCACTCAATATCAGTAGGTCTGCCAAAATTCCATTTTACCGTTTCAAGGTATTTAACTCGTTAGATTTTGATGGAAGCATAGTGTATTAGTTTGTTTTCCCCATAACCTAATATTTATTTCCACTTATTTCACCTTCCTAATTTCTTATGCGCATGAGGGTTGACAGCTATATATCTATATGTATATTTATGTATCATTTTACTACCTATATTTATCTCATCACTCTTCATTCTCTGTTATTCTGAGTATACGATTTGTCATATCGACCGTGGTAAAATCCACTCGTGCTCTGACATGTTTATCTGTCTAAATTCGACGACGTAACACCCAATCGTGTTCTTCTACAGGCCCTCTTGACCGGGTTTGGTGATTATGAACAACTTCTGGTTCTGAATTTGACTCGCTGGCAGATTCGTATTGTTCTTCCTCGCTTATACTTTCGTCGTCATTACTTTCTTCCTCGTTATCATTACTTGTATTTCCTTCTTCGTTGCTCTCCGAGTCTGAGTTTGTGGAGTCCGTTTCGTTATCTGATTCACCAGATGTTCTCGGATTCTGAATTTGACCTAGTTCTATTCTAGGTATCCCAATATCGTAAAGGGACGGGTCATCGTCCTCTGGCATATTATTTATTTGTACCTCGTTTTCGACTGAATGTTCCTCACTGTCAGCTGATTCTACACCCTTAACTAATTTCAATCTATTTGCATGAACGATCTGTACCTCTTTTCTATTTCCGATCTTTTGAATTTTATAAGTCACTGGTCCAAGTTTTTCTATTATTCTAAATGGCCCGCTAAAATTTGGATAGAATTTGCTTGCTAATTTTCTGCCTTTTGTTACAACTGGAGTATGTAAATATACACGGTCACTTATTTTCAGTTCTCTGGTCTTTGCCTTTTTATTAAATCTTTCTCGTCTATTTTCTGAACTTTTTTCAAGAGATTCTCTAGCTATCTCATGTGCGACTTGCATTCTATGAGTGAGTTCGGCGGCGTAATTACTATCAATGTCATACCTTATTCGGGTTTTCTGATTAACCAATTGATGTGGTAGTATGAAATCTCGTCCAAATATCAAATAAAAGGGGCTTTCATTAGTCGACCCATGAATCTGATTTCTATAGGCTAACATCGCAAACGGTAGGTATTCGTCCCATCCATCATTTTCATCAGTTACGTAATGAGATATCATTTGTTTCATTTGAAGATGCATTCTTTCAATAATTCCATTGCATTGTGGATGATACGGGGTTGTTAATAATCTCTTAATATCAAGTATTTTACAAACTTCCTTGAACATTCTTGACATAAATTGACTTCCTCTATCGGTTAATAATGCCATTGGCGTTCCGAATCGACAAATTATATTTACAACAAATGCTTTTGCTACGGTTTCAGCTGTAATATCAGGAAGTGCGACCGCTTCTGGGTATCTAGTGAGATGATCAATTATTGTTAAAATATATTTATTTCCGTTTTTTGTTCTATTCAGAGGTCCTACAATATCCATAGATATTCGGTCAAACGGGGCTTCAGGTGCATAAAGATTTTGTAACTCTGCTGGGGGTTGGTAATTTGCTTTTCTAAGATTACAGCTATGACATTTCCTGCAAAAATTTTCAATGTCTTTTCTCATATTTTTCCAATAAAAATCTCTTTGAATCGTCTTCAAAGTTTGCTTTTGGCCTGGGTGCATTGACGTAACTGCACTATGGTATAATTTAATTATGTCCTTTATCATAGTCGCTGGTGCGCATATCTTATCTTTTCTCTCATTATTGTCTCTCTTTTTGTACAATATTCCTTCTAAATTCAAATAGAAATCGTCACTTGTCTCATCTAAGGAATTGATCAAATCTCTCAATTGTTTATCCGCATTCTGTTGGCGTTTAATATTTGCGTTGCTCCATACCATATCAATCATAGGTGAACTTTCGATTTCTTCTTCACGAGGTATGTTAGTTATTAATTTTATCGAGTTTTTTGTTTCTTCGGTGCTTCTCAATCTTGTCAAGGCATCAGCATTTGTATTCTTGGATCCCGGACGATAAAGAATACTGAAGCTATATTCTGCTAAGGATAACGCCCATTTTGCTAATCTTGAACTAGGATCCTTTATAGTTAGCAAATAAATAAGAGGCCTATGATCAGTATAGACTGTGAAATGATTTCCTACTAGGTAAATCCTATGTTTCTTGATCATCCATATAACGGCCAGACACTCACGCTCAATAGTTGAATACCGTCTTTCAGCTGAGTTCAAAGTTCTACTAGAATAACAAACAGGTAATTCTGATCCTTCAAATTCTTGACTTAGTACACCCGCTATTGCAGTAGCAGAAGCATCGGTACTTAATATAAAAGTTTTTTTTACGTCTGGAAATCTCAAAATCGGTGGTTTAATAAGAGCGTTTTTTAGTGTTTCAAATGATTCTTTCTGTCTGTCCGTCCATATGTATGGTACATTCTTCTTAGTTAATTCTACCAGAGGCAACGCTACTTCGGAGAATTTTGGTACAAATTTTCGATAAAATCCACATAGGCCTAAAAATGCGCGAATTTCTTTCACACTCTGTGGTCGAGGATAATGTTTAATAACTTCCGTTTTTTCTGGATCAGCAGTACAGCCTCCCTTTGAAATTATATGACCAAGATACTTTGTCTCTGTTTGTAAAAAGTGACACTTTGTAGGTTTCAATTTCAAATTACTTTCTCTCAATCTTTCAAATACATGTCTTAGTCTTTCTAAATGCTCGTCAACATTGTCTGGGCTGAAAATTATAATATCATCTAAATAAACTAAACACTCATTTCCAGTTAATTTTGACAACACCGCATACATCAATCTTTGCCAGCTAGCGGGTGCATTAACTAATCCCATAGGTAGTCTATTAAATTGATAATGTCCATACGGTGTACTAAAAGCCGTTTTATCTTTGGAATTTTCGTCAACTTCTACTTGATAATATCCGCTAGCTAAATCTAATACACTGAATAATCCACTCCCGCTCAAAGCATCTAAAGTCTCTTGTAAATTTGGCAGCGGAAAATAATCAGTTTTTGTGATCTCATTCAAATTTCTATAATCTATACAAAGTCTGTATTCTGCATCTTCTCCGTCATGTCGTTTCTTTTCTATCAAAATGCAAGGAGCACTCCAGGGGGATTGTGAATCCTCAATTATGTCATTATCCAATAGTTCTTGTATTTCTCTGTCAAGTATTTTCTTTCTCTGATAAGGTACTCGATACGGTCGCTTTGCTATCGGTGGTACATTTTCAGTAATAATATGATGTTTTACTCTGGAAGTACATGTCAATTTCTTATTCGGCGCACGGAATATATCTATATATTCTTTCACTAGCTTGACTAATTTTTCTTGATCTCTATTTACAGGGTTATTCAACTTCATCTGCTCCAATAATTTCTCTGTTTCATTTTTAACTTCAACAGAATATATTCCATTTTTATTGACCTCTTTTCCTTTTATATCTAAGTCTGTTTCATACGCATACGCCACCACTGTTTTCTTTCGTAAAACTCTTTCTTTATCCAATAAATTCACTAATCGAATCGGTACTCTCTTTTGTCGTCCACAAAGTGTTCTAGCAAACATTAAACCATGAACTCCGTCATTTCCTTCTAAAACTACATTTTCAGAAGTAATTCTCTTGAAATATCTCATATTTCCTGAACAAATAACCATCGTTTTCGGAGGTAGTGTAATATCCTCAGATAAGTACACAGCTGAACTGCAAGGTAGTACTTGATTTCGACGTTCTTCCTTGGAAGAATTTTCCGAATTTTTCCTATTTTCCATTGCATTCCCTCTCGTAACGATATTCGTATTCATTGCGGATTTTGATATTCGCTCATTACAACGATTAGTTGCCTCAAATGTTTCTAGACCCCTTCTCGTCTCACTTTTTTCTTCTGAATTTTCATTTCTCACTCGTTTCAACTTATCCCTCGATACTCTCGGTAATCTCTCAACTCTTTTACTCTGCTTCTCGCTATTTTCCTCGAAATGTCTCATTTCCAACACATTTTCCGAATCCTCTACGGTTCGTCCATTTTCTCTCGAAATATCCTTTTTCTTCTTATTCATATTTCGCATCACTTTAACCTCATCTCTCGAAACTTTTTCGATCTGCTTCCGTCTTTCCAAACTCAGATTACTTTTTCTATCTCGAGTCTCAGCTTTTCTCTCAAACTGATTACGCTTACCATTACTACGTTCCGTTTTTATCGGACACGCCTGTACACACTCATTTCTTCTACGATTCTCGTGAACTCTTTCAGGAGTTTTCTTGTTATCAGAATACTCAATTCTGATATTCTTCACCCTTTTTGTACCTGATCGGCTCTTTGTCCTATCTTCAGGTCGTAACTTTTTTGAATTTTCCTGATAGACTGTCCTGCTGTCTGTCAAACAATTTGCCGTTGTCTGTACAGAGAAACCATTTGTCGCGGCAAACGACAAGGTTTCATCGTCCTTTTGGATTTTTCTAGAAGCTACTTCATTTTGGCGAACTATAATCTCCTTGAGTTCTGTAATCTGTCTTTCCATACTTTTCAATCTCCTCTCCATAACATGTTTTACTATATCAACTTCCTTCAATTTTCCTTCTTCCATAAGCTCAATTTCCTGTTCACCTATAAACATGCGTCCTTGACCCCAATCAATTTTAACTTCATACTTTTGAAGAAAATCTAACCCTATCAAGAAATCCGTCCGAAAATTTCCATTTTCCAAAACAATAAACTCATGCTCTATCACTATATCTTCGCCTAACTTTATTGGTACTAAAACTTTTCCTTTACTAGGTATACAATTTCCTTGAATGTCCATCAAAATACTATCTCTATTTCCGTTCCTATCATCAATCTTTTTGAATCTCTTAGACGTCGCTATTTTTATCAACGATACAGATGCTCCACTATCAATAAGTGCCATGCGATGTTTTCCATCAATATCTAGCAATGCTGTATTTCTTGGCCTTTCATTATCGCATGTGTAAATCTGTATCGCTTCGTTCTTATCTATTGTTGCATTCCCGTTTAAATTCCCTCTTGTCTCAGTCACCGGCCTACGATCTCTCACAGGGCATGTTTTTGCGTAATGCCCTTTATTTTTGCAGTTATAACAAATCACGCTATTATTCGGACAATTCTTCATAATATGACCTTTCTTTCTGCAACCATAGCATATCACCCTCTCATCCCAGTTGTTATCTCCAATATTATCCTCAATTCCAATTCTAAAACCATTTCTACAATTATTCGCTTTATGGCCCACCCTGTGACATTCATAACACTTTATTTCCCTAAATGATATCGTATTTTTTACTTCAGGGGCAACGCGTTCTTGATTTTCCGTGATCTTTTCAATTGTCTCTTCTAGTTCGGCGATTTTCAAGGCCTCTCCGATAATAGTAGGCTGAATAGATAAGACTCGCTTTCGGACAGGGTTCATTAGTCCCATAACAAATTGGGTGGTTATGTCTCTATCGAGTTGCTGTTTCAGGACCGTATCCACCGTTTCTTCTCCTGTAGTCGTGAGAGTTTTCAACGCTAATAATTTCAATCTAACCAAAAATTGTCTACAAGTTTCTCCCTTTCTTTGATTACATTCCAAAAATTTTCTCAAAGCTTGTCCTGGTATCTGACTTACTGCAAAATGCTCTCTCAACTTGGTTTTCAAAAGATTCCAGTCTTCAGTGATTTTCAAACTTAATTCTGATTCAAGAAATTGTTTCGCCAGTCCCCTTAATTTTATTCGTGCAATTGCTACTTTTTGTTTCTCCGTCCAATGTGCAATAATAGCCGTTTCATCGATAGTTTGGATAAAATCGTTTATATTCGATTGTCCTGCATAAAAGGGAATAGAATCTAAATTTATTGATACTGGTAGCAATATTTCACGAGCCATTTCAGTTTCTCTTTGGTTTTCTACTGCTAAATTATTTGACACAAATTTTATCTCAACTCTGAACCTGCTTCTTCAAAATCTAACTTCGCTTCTATGCCTGTTATTTCACCCAACGGTATAGGGATCGCCTATATTTACCATAAAACTCGTAATATACCTGACACCAAATGTGCTGCCCATAAGGCTTTGTGAGACCCCACAACTGACACCATTTGTGCTGCCCATAAGGCTGTGTAATACCCCACACCTGACACCATTTGTGCTGTACACCTCACTAGTTGATAAGATGTTAAATTATTTTTGGATAGGCCGAGCGGATTTGTCCTATATGTGAGGTGGTAAGCTACAGATGTTTTTAGGGTTCGGTTTTACAGGCGGATGAAATAACTATGGCATCGATTAACTTAATATAAACATGAAGTATTTATTCAAAAAAGTATCTATGGTGGTCTACTGACATATAGAAATATAATCAAGATTTATAAGTAATCCTGAAAGAACCATATTAATTTACATAAAAGAATACAACATCGAATTTACAATTATACAGGTAATTATCCCCTCAAGTTCAATACACAAAGCTATTTAATTAGTCACCTTTGTAATCAGAAAATCCTACGTCAAATACTTCAATATTTTTGAATACAACCCTGGCTACTATCTATCCGACAAACGACACCCTCTGATATGAATGGCATAATTCCCTAACATGCGCCTTTTAAACTTTTGGGTCAATGATCTGAGATATTTTCCTACGGGCATTTATATAGACTGGTTTTGGGCAACTTACATATTTTGTATCTGGTTCACTTTTCACTTCGTTTGGAAATTCGCGACACTTGCAAACTGACTGGTTTAAACTGAGAAAACTTTCAACTGTACAATTAACTTTTACAAAAACTATTGAGCTTCACTTTCAGCCTGAAGACTAACTTTTGCAATGTCTAGCGACAACTTGCAAAACGGACAAAGTATGTTCTGATGTCTGTCGACAAAGAATCAGCTACTTAAAAGTCCGTTAGCTTCGAAACAAACCGTGGTGACCACGGTATTAAAGAACTTAGCTCCTCCGAGCCATGATTGTGACTGCTGACTACTGACTGCTTTCGATTGACTTTCGGTCATCATTTTTATATAAAAATTCACCCTTTGTTTCTATCAAAGCGGCAATTCGACAAAAGAACACGTGCACCATATTTTGTCATTAAGTTCCAAATTTATGGCTTTGTTTTTCTCTGTGATATCAAATTTTAAGCTATTTACTCCTTTTATCAGTGCCCTTTTAGGTCATTTGTACATACATTCTTGTCTTCATCATTCTAGTTGATAAACGAAGTTGAACATAACTTATATTTTCGGCGCTTTTGGGATTGATCTGTTTATGACTTGATATAGGCCACCTGCAGTAATAATTCTTCTTTGGACGTGATTAGTTTATCTGTATTTGACATTTGATCTTTGATTACTTTTCACAATCATGATGCATTATATCCGTGCCCAGCACAGTACGAAAAAAAAATTGTGATATAGAGTTACTCCATCATAAAAAAATGACCTTCTTGAAAATATCATAGTGCTGCCCCAAAACATTGACCTTCCTCAAATTTTTCTTAATTTCAAGAGTGTGGGAGCAATAGTTGACTATCAATTGCTGGATTTGATTCGTTTTAATAAGTTGATGTAACATTTGGCAGCGAGGAAGTTATATAAGATAGGAGGTCCCTCGATATTGGATTCTATACACCTGGTGACAGCTGTTGATGTACTTTATCATTCAAGAAGTGGATACGTCAAACTTCACAACGATGAGCATATGGACGGAAAATGTGAGGAATATTATATAGGTATACTTTTCCCATCCAGCATAATGAGAATCCAGCCTGTCGATGGGATTTAAATATTTTCTCCATAATTCGAAAGTACTTATATACTTCACTTTTTAAATCGGCAATAGCTTCGTAACTCTCTAAAATGATTATCAAACATGCAGTGAATGAGTGTTGTAACTACAGATCAATTATTCATTGTCATATATTGTTTCGTACCAACGTCGATCACGATTCAATAAAACTGATACATTGTGAACCATATGTGTATATAGTCGAATATATTCCCTGAAAGAGCATTCATCATTCAACTGGATTGTAACGTTGAAGACGATGATTTTGTACTGTCATAGCAGGTGAAAATTGTGATGTAACATCGATCATTGATGTAATCTGTGAAAGGTAGTTGCATATTTTCGTAATGTTCGTGTAGAATATCGTACAAGCCAGTAGAAATATATTGGGAAAGTGATGATAATATGAGTTCAGCAGGTCTCGAGCTTCTGTGCCTGTCTGATTTACCTGATCAAAAGCGCTTTATGGAGCAGGCCTTGGCTATTGGTGGGATAAATTACTTATCACAACTTATCATAGTATTCTTCCTTCTATTACCTCGTATTCAATAGATATTCAACTGAGATGATTTGGTTAAAAAACGATAGATTATGAGATTCGTGACGGAAGTCTTACAACGCATAATCAATCAATCATTTCTTTGAAGCACCCTTTTCCAAACCAAACAATTCCCCTAACGAAACAAGCTACAAAAAACCCACGAGGACTGAGTGAAGACGTAGTTCATTATACACAAGAGCTCATGCTATGCAAAATTTCAACCCTAGTGCAATATAAAGAAATTCGTCATCTGCCTAACAACAATTCTAATTTTTGGTATCTGCTATTTGGATAGGACAACTTGTCACACCTACAGAGTTCTCATGTTAAGGAAAATCACTCTGTATACAGGGAGTTCCTTAAATACATATTTGGGGGTGAGGGGGAGATTCTTTTACTCATTCTCAGAAAAAAACTTCCTATAAACATTGAACATATGTCCCGGAAGTCTTAAATTTTGAGATACAAGGTGATAAAGTATAAAATAATAGCTGGGATAATATTGTAGAAATCTTCATAAAATTGGTTAGATGTCTTCTATGCATCAAGATATGCATTTTCTGATAACCAAAAGCATTTTCTCCAGTGGCGTTCGTACGGATTTAAGTTCAAGACAATTATTATTCCTCAAAAATCTGATATGGTGCATGTGGAAATATTTGTGCATCGACAGTAAGCAAATTAAGAGATCAGATTTGGTCCAAAATGAATGCGAATCCAAAAAATATGGATTTCAGCTTGTACAAAAACGAGTTAAATTTTATTTTATAGTAAGTAAGTTTGAATGAACGGCTGGAATTTTACGTATCTCAAAAGTTAGGACTTTTGAGACAAGTTCATAGGAAGTGTTTATTTTAAAATGAGTCAAAGAATTGAATATTAGCATGTCTTTGAGGAGAAGTTAGGAGTACACAGTAAAAAAAATATATTTGTTAATGTCTATTTAGTTGAAAATAGCAAGAAATTTGTTAATAACCACAAACATTATATCTATATTAGCATAAAATTCATCCGAGGAACTTGTTAATGATGAAATTTGTTCTTTTCACTACAACGATTAGTTAAAAAATGTCCGTAACAAAAATTGTAGTGAAAAATACTATGTCTTTTGTTGATTTCTATGAATTTGAGTGAACTAGACAAAACAAATATTTAATCTTCCAAAAAGTAGTTATCATTTAATCAACGTTTGACGACGATGTGCAAGTCAGAATGAGGTAGGCTCAGTACTTGGTAGTCTTTCGTGTCGTTGAGGTGTCAAGCGTGCAAAGTTTTGTCTCATCAGAAAAGAAGCAACACCTCCAACAAGTCAGAATTCACTGAACTAATCTCTGGTAGATGATGAAGAATTGCTGCATATTAAATATATATTGAAGGTAATGTTTAATTGTTTATTTTTGGTTACATATTCATTCAAGAATATATTTGTTCCCATACCAAACCATTTGTTGAATTGACAATATCTTATATTGTTGGAGTAACAAAATAGAATACCAATCCACTACGTTATCTAGTACTAATTAACCAAAATGATTTGTAGAATCACCATCATTGGTTTTACTTTCATCGAAAAAATATTGTTGAAAATACGAAATATATCCGGTGATTTCGCAAAACCGTTTTGTAGTAACTCCAGAAAAACTAGTATGATTTCGCAACTAAGTTTTGTTATTTGTCAACAAAGCTATTGCACAAATTGACAAGATTCATTCGACTAAATGTACTTTTGTTAATTTAACTAAATAAGGTTAGTGGATCGAGCTGAGCAACAAGTTGTAGTTAATTTTAACTACCCAGTTTTTACTGTGAAATTAATGTTATATCTATACTTCCGGTGAAAACTTTCGATTTACAAATAGAACATCCTGTATATGGATGTATATGGATGTAGGTATATACCTAACCACTGGGAGTGATCTGAAAGGCCACTATGAACCGAATTGATTTTCCACCCTCTCACCATGGCCAGGTTAGCATTTCCATTTAATTTTCGTTCCAAAGTATTAGAGCCTGTAATCGAGTAATAAAAATTTCCCGATACATCGCAGCAGCGATGGGGGCAAACCTTGGAGCTTGGAGGGAGGCGCGTGTAAAACTTTTTGATTGACAGCTGAGTCTGTCCAATCACAAGGCCGGAATACTGATGAGGAAAACGTCAATCATGCACACAGCCGGATGACGCTTCTACATAATGCAGAAATGGAATCTCTCCCTCGATATTACTGGACTGAAGATGGAACAAGAAAAAATACCGGAACTGCATGAAACCATTCATGTAGGTTAAGGATTGTAATGAGAAAGATCGTTTATATCTTGAAGTCAGGAAAATTATTTTGAAAATTTTTAGAAAAGTAGAAATCCAATGAAATCTGTTAATTTGTGGACATCTGATTGAAAACAATCTATCAAATTAACATTATATACTGAAAACACCCCACATGGGCTGTTTTCACCCAATTATGTTGTTATGGATTCCTACAATTCGATTCCAACATTTGAAATATTCAATATTTCAAAATATCACGATTTGTCACGAATCAAAAAATATACCAAAGAATACTGTTTACAGTAAAAAAATTGTATGGAAAGCGTTTATGGACTATTGCAATGTTAGAAAGTTAGAAAGCTTTCGAAATCTGTTATAAAATTTTCTCGAACAATTATCAATATCCTTGGGTTATTACTACTAATGGAAATTGATTTAGACTTTCGTGTACCTCAAGGATCTATTCTTGGTCCATTTATTTTCCTACTGTACCGGGTAATTCAATAATATAATAATATAAGTCTAGAAATAAATATTCTCACGTTAATGCGACCATAATGGTCCATCTTTTTGATACATAATGTTTTATTGTTATAAGCATAAAATAAAGGCGGAAGGGGATCTTAAACTTTTTGAACTGTCAATGTCTATAACTTTGCTAACAAGGTATGGTTTAAGAAAGGAAGGTTTGGTGAATAAAATAAAAAACCATTATTGCTGTTCTTAAAGCCCTCGCTAGGGGTCGAGTTTTATAAAGTGGACCGTTTTTTGAACTTTTCTCCAAAATCGTAAATGAAACAGTAGATATGATTATTTTATTAGGTTTGAAAAAAGAAGATCGAATTTGCTAGGTACATATTATATGTTCAAACCGCATGGCGATATCTTGATTCGTTTAAAAGTTATGATTTTCATTATCGAATTTGTTGAAGAAACAATAATTTTTTAGTTATTTTGCTATATTGTTTTTTCACTCCTACATTTATTTCTGGAATATAGGTATAATTCAACTTCGCCTCATATAATTTTATCTAATCTCGTTTTGGGAAATCCCATAAATACTGAAGGTGAATAATTGTGATATTATATCTATACCTAGATCATAATCTATGCCCTATATATACTTACATACCTATACTTCTCAAATAGGTAGGTACGTAACTATATATAATGAAGAAATAACTTGAGAAGTTCTCATTCTCCTTCTTGTTACGGTATCATTCGCATGCCACATCTGAGGAAGAAGACAAAAATATGGTGCTGTCTGACAATTATTTTCTATTTCGAATTCACCAATTTATCATTTCGGTTCCACCTTGATAGTATTATTCACTAGTGCTAATCTTTGCTAGGTGCTAGTGCTGAATGTCCACCAAATAAAGTGAGTCGAAGAGTAAGAGACGGTTCATGTGGTGCCCTCTCTGAAGGCATTACGGAAGTACAAATTTGTAGAGGTTGGCCAATCAATATAAAGGCAGGAAACTGTAACGAGTCAATGGATTGATATACAGTCTCTATACAGAGTCACTGTAGATTGATAGCACAGTGACTCTGCAATAGAGATAGTATTTTTGGAATACAACGGCAGATGTCACTGATACTGGAAATTGATATACCATCATGATACTACGATACCACACAAGATTCTTCTATTTATTCGAAACAATGAGTTAAAAAGCTAAGGTCCCCGTCTTTCTTACTCATACAAGTCTTTCAAATAAGTTCATCAATGTATTTCGATAATTAAAGAAATGTTGCTATGTTAAAACAATATTAGCAGGAGGTGACAATGGAAATTTTTGTTTTTTCCTACATAAATCGAGAACCAAACCAGAATTTGTTGACCTCAGAAATCGAGCTTTATAGAATACCAACCTTTTCTAATCGTCCAATTATTCAACAATGTTGAAAATTAATTCTTATTGCTCCATTCAAAATTTCACAAAAATGGAATCCAGTATACGAATGAAATAACCTGCAACTGAAAGGAATATATTTGAAATGAACTGCTGAGTCAACCTCTGCTTTTGTCATTTCGAAATTATTTCTCAACGTTTCTCCATTCAAAATAGATGACAATTTTTTTGTTCATGTTCCAAAATAAATCGAGTACGAACAGTTATTTTATACTACTTCCTCATCACTCGTCGCTGGCTGACTGACAAGTGATAACGTTCGTTCTACTCTTCAAACAAAACATAACGAAATAGCTGTTTCAAACAGACATAAAGCGTATAATTAGCAGCGATACTAGACAAATTCTCTCAGGAAACTCATGATGGTTCGAGAAATAAATATTATTTTTGTTCCATATCAGTATTTCGCCACTCAATTCATTGATTCGTTTCTATTCCATATAGATGAATCTAGATAAAAACAGAAAATATTCAGAATAATCGTTTGTAATATGCATATTTTATTAGTTGAGGGTTTCAAATATGTCAGCATACATGATAGGTGATCTGAATTCGATTATCGAAGTGTCATTACTCATTGCTCGATTCCAAATTCATTGAAACTTCTCAATCGTATTGGTTTCCATATAGATACCATCAGAGATTAGTCATCATCATAAGATACCTACTTCATTTTAAGTCGATATACAAAATGGAGGGTCGATAAAATCAATTTTGTATTTCGGTAGCAAGAGAGTTCCGTAGAAAGTGATAGCAGTTTTTGAATCCTCCTAATTGTCCTCTATGGTTCTTACTTACCCGTTTTTTGAGCTTTACCATGGAGATTTCATATATTTTAAGGGATACTAGATCGGTTAAATTAGGGCAAAGTTGCGCATTTTAATGCTGAAAATTAGAACATTTGGGGTGTCAGTGTCACTTTAAGTGTTTGAATTATTGGCAGAAAACGGAAATTATAATCTTCATTTTCATAAATGTATTGTCCAAAGCAAAAAACAAAAGAACTGGATATTTTACTTTCAACCTTTTCGAGGTACTTTTTCACAAGGAATATAAATTTTAAATCTTATTTTTCGGGCGTTCGTGACTGAATTAGAACATTCAACTTTGGTTTTTCACGGGCGTCATCTTTCTGCTGGACTGCACTCATTCTGTTTTTTTTTACAGAAAATGGTCTTCCAAGAAGGCTAAGGACTGCGTATACGAATACCCAATTATTAGAACTAGAGAAAGAATTCCACTTCAACAAGTATCTTTGTCGACCGAGACGAATCGAGATAGCTGCTTCATTAGACTTAACAGAAAGACAGGTAATTGTTTTTTGTTCATCTAAAATCGTTTTCCAACCACTATCCTAGTTGCCTTTGCAACCCTCAGAAGTGTTACTGGAATAAACTCGCAGGATAGCGACATCTATTGGTGAATTCATTCATAAAGCTACTCACCGAATGTTTTATCTGATATATCGATACTTTCATGCGCTTCCTTTATTCTTTCTTCATTGAGTATGAAGTGAATCTCTATTCTCCATGAGTTGATTAATTTGGTGCATATTAATTTTTCACTTTCACTAGACTTCCTGATGAAAAATGCATGGTTGAGAGACTAGGATCAATTTAGTCAGCTTTGTCCCCGTCTCAGTTTTTGGCCATGTTGAATCCATGCATTTACATGAGAGCATTTATACAACAATTTTTGTCATAGTCTCAAGTCTTCGTCCTAAAAACGTGACCTTGAGAGTTCCTAATTTTCGACTTTATGTTCAGGACTAAGACCACGGAGTCAGTGCGCATGCTCCCCATTCCAGAGTAACCACAGAAATATAATGTGTTAACCGTCTGTGACGATTTTTGGCAAATTAGCGAATATAGAATAGTGCAAAGAACATTCATTCAGCAAAAAATACACACCGGTCGTGATTAATGTTTGATTATCCATACATGTTTTCACTTTTTTAAGTAATGAATATTTGTTTATATTGATGTCATTGTCTTAATGCCTTAGTATCTTGAGTTGTATAAATACTCATGTCCTTATTCCTTAAGACAAAGACTGAAGACTGGGATTGATACTTGAGATAAAGACAAGGATGACTAAATAGATCCTTAGAAGAAATGTACAAAGTCTCGTATATTCGAATCATGCAATGTGGGACCTGAATCTGGTGAAATTATGTAAAAGGTTCCTACATAAATTCGACACCTTTCATTAGGGCAGCACTGGAATCTCAGCCATGCATCTCACATCAGAGGAACATTTATATCAGGCTTTGATAATAGAACTTCATCCTGGCATGCCATGATGCACCGATTCCGATTCAAGGTCAGTTCTTTGGTTGAGCCCATCAGGCATAAAAATAAATTTGATTTCTTATGTTTTATGTGATGGAAACATTTTCATCTTAATGAACCACAAATTTTGTGGGCATACCTACATTTCAGCGTGTAGTAGTATTACTTCAACAACAGCAGAAAGAATCTTGTCCACAGAATGATTCCATAGCTTTGTCATCTATCTTCAAGGATTCTATTGAAATTATCATCATCATAATTATTCTCTTGGTCACACATTAGCCTAGCTCAAGGTGGATATAGGATGGTGAAACAGCTCTTCAATTGTTTCTGCGAAAAACTTGTAGACCGTTTGAGAAGGTAGTAATATTTCAGCTTCTTGAATGAAGATGGCGGTGAGATCGATTATCGAAGAAGATTTCTGTTGCTTACGTATTTCTGTGGTTCGCATCTGACAGACGTAACTTAAAACGACATTAAACAATATAATTTCTATAAATCTGGAATAAATATTGATAATTTGACTCTTCTCAGTCATTTTTCATCTAGAACAGATGAAACTGAAAAAAATATGACAGAAGCACAGTTTCTGTTTTACCGACACAAGGTATGTCGCCATCTCTGTTAATTTCAGGAAATATTACTACGGTATGAAATCAAGTAGGCAAAGGTCTACAGTTTATTCTAGTGATTGTTAATAGGAAGCTGTTTCACCATCCTATATCCACCTTGGCCTAGCTGATGTATGATGACAGTTGTTCCCCATATTCAGACAATCATGCATTTGATATTATCCTGCTATTAGCAGTCAATAATTGAAATTATTTTTCCAGGTCAAGGTGTGGTTTCAGAACAGGAGAATGAAACACAAACGGCAGACCATAGGGAAACAAGGAGAAGATGGCGATGATAAAGACTCAGTCACCAGCGAAGGGAGCAAGAGTGCAAAATTATCCGATAAGTTCCTAGAAGAAGAACTGTCCAAGAAGAGTTGTCAAGGTTGTGAGATGCCTACTGCAGGAATTGGCGGCTCTAATGACGATATCCCCGATGTGAATTCCAACCGAGGGAACAATAACAATACCCCAAGTGCAACCAACAACAATACGAACTTCAATACCAATAGTAATGGAGCTAGTAGCATAGGCAGTTCGGGTAGTTTTGATAAACTCATGAACGACGAAGATTCTAGATCTAATGAAGGTAGCGGGTCTCTACAATCTTCTAGGATATCGAAGAAGAGTCCGGCGCTATCGAGTACCACCATTGTGAAAGTAGAAGCCAGACAGAATTCTCCGAATTCTTCATGTGATAAGAAAGGTGGATCTAGAAAAGTATCTCCAAGTCCAAGTCACAGTAAGGACAGCGGTATAAGTCTTGGTTCCAATGAAAATATATCGATGAAGATGTCGCCCAAAAATAAATCTGCAGTTACACCAAACCCAATAGGTAAAGATTAACGAAAAGTTATTTATTTATCTTCTAGAATAGATTCTGAATGAGAAAATATACAGAATTTGTCAACCTTCAACACATTATTGTAATCTTTCAGTTTTTGATATATATAACTCCATAGATTTTTCAACCTATATTAAAAATACTATACAGGGTGTTTCATAATAAATGCGCAGGACTCAGGATATGATAGCTCTTTCAAGAATATGAAAAAAAGTTCCTACCTACCCTCTAAAATGCACCATTTTCGACATACAGGGTGTTGAATTAAAAAAAATCGTTTTTTGCGAATATTTCTGGAACCGTTTATCGCACATCGGCTGTATTCGTAAAAAAAACAGGGGACGCCTTTAATTTGAGCTCTCCACTCGATAAGCGAAAGCTGGCATGTGAATACAGCTTAGACAGTCAATGCATCGGAGAATTGCTGCATGCATTGAAGCTAACGGCGGACATATTTCCAACACTTAATTTAACTAAGTATGATTTGTTTTTTTTTTATTTTGCAAATATGAAGTTAACGTTTGGTTTTGTTATTTGTTCTTATGTTTAAATAAATTTTGTATAATTATGAAAAAAATTATTTAAAAAAATTGACCATGTTTTTCAACATGAAAGTTGATTTTTCTTGAAAACGGTCAACTTTAGAGCTTATGTACAGAAGTACCTTTTTTGTGTAGAAAACATTGGCGGTTTGAATAGGTGGCTCAAAATTGTACTTTTTCCAGTGGCGTAAAAGTTGGAGGAAATAACACCCACTACCCCTTCAAAATTTTCACCAATTATGAATTCAAAAAAATAACAAATCAGCCCAAAACATAGCTTAATATGAGTAGAAAATGCCTACAAAATCTGTTTTCTGTGCGATAAACGGTTCCAGAAATATTCGCAAAAAACGATTTTTTTTTCAATTCAACACCCTGTATGTCGAAAATGGTGCATTTTAGAGGGTAAGTCAATAGGAACTTTTTTTCATATTCTTGAAAGAGCTATCATATCCTGCGCATTTATTATGAAACACCCTGTATATTTTTTTGTTTTCGAGTTCACCACTTCACTTACACAGAAAAATATACAAAATCGAGTTATAATTCATGAAATCTTCGATAAGATCTCTCACCAATTGAATACTTTTGTGAATATCATCGTGAACCGGAACTCAAAAGTTTCCCACTCTCCTATTAAAGATTGATTTTTTTCAAATGTTCACTATTAATTTTCGCCAATTGAATACTTTTGTGGATATCATCGTGAACCGGAACACAAAAGTTTCCCACTCTCCTATTAAAGATTGAATTTTTTCAAATGTTCACTATTAATTTTCGCTCTCCTTTTCTTCTTCACTAACCGAATTTTATAACTATCATTGATTGAGACTTTATGGAATATTTTCTGTAATTAAATTCAACCGAAGTGTTTTGTAAGAGATTTTGTATACTTTCCCTTGTGAATGTCATTTATTATTTATTTATTCAAAATTTGGGATACAAACAGGTAAATACCCATAGAAGCATGCACTTATAGTATAGTGGTTACAGAAATACTCGGTGTTGGTAGATACAAGAAAAAAAAATATGCTATTATTTGCTATGTGTTGAATATTCTTTTCACAGTTGTTTTAAAGGAATTCAAGGTTATAGAGAGAACATCAACGCTACCACAGTATTTGTTGAAACAATCACACAATCTAGTAATTGGGGAGTTTTTGCCCAAATTTGTGTTGAAATTCGGACTAGCAAGTAATTTTCTGTTTCTAGTATTCCTTTAAGGTACGTGATAAAAAATCATTGATACTAGATTGGGTGAGTCATAACAGTTTGTTATAATTTTATAAATAAAAACTAAGTCGGTTATTGTTCTTCGTTGTTCTAGAAGCTGTATTTTGTAGTGAGATCGTATTTCGCTAATGCCAAGTGTTATTTTGAAGTGCAAAAACCTTACAAATTTGTTCTGTAGTCTTTCTAATCGTAATTAGATAGGAAAAGAATGGAAAAGAGTCGAAATTTCGATGTTTTACGCCTACCAAAAGCTTTCCCTAGGACTTCCGAGGTCAAAGACAACTACCAGAATTTGAAAAAAAAACGGAAATGATTTAAGCTCTATAGGTAAGGCATAAATTAAAGACGCTCTGACGCGGTATTTTCACTTCTTCCAGGTCTAGCATCGAATATGATCTATTCCCACCATCAGCGTTCATCTCCCACAATAGCAACCGCAATCGCTTCAGCCACCGTAACCATACAAAACTGTTCACCGTTCTCCTCAAGAGGTACTCCAACGGTTCCCCCCCAAAACCAGTTCAACAATAACGTTCAACCCGATTACCGCCCCCAGAGCCGGCAAAAACAATACCCCATAACAGAAATGTACACCGGGGACTTGTACAACCCAGATCATCCAACCATCAACGACACCCAAGACTACCAGAGGGTCCATCCGAATGGCATGGGCCACCATCCAGGGTCCAGAGTGCCTGCCAGAGGCAGACAAGCCAACTACCCCTTGTACCCGAACCAGTTTCTGTATAAAAACTCGAGTGACAGTGATGGTTATGGCGTCGTACACAGTGGGTATGGTCAGGGTTATGTTACCAGCGGTGAAAATGGGTATAACCAGTACGGCTACAGCGGTAACAATGTGTACCCGAACAATGGGAATGAAACCATGACGCACATGCCGAACCATCAGGTCCACGATCCCAGTTACTACCACAGTGGCGAAGCCACAATACCGATGATGAAGGCACCACATCAACCTGAGTACCAGAATAGAGTCGGGTACTACGATAACACGGCGTACAATCCTGAGCACGTCTCTCATAATGCTGATGCTGCATATGGGTCCAGCGATATGTACGCGGCTGTGGGAAATTCGCCTTCCATTTTGCCACCTCCAGTGAGTAGAACATCTGAGGGCAACGAAAACTACAACAACTATCATCAATATTATCCTGGGGAGTCGCAGACTCAAGTAGCCGTCCCTGCTGAAAGTAGTAACAGTTCGTCAGACTTTAATTTTCTCAGTAATTTGGCCAATGATTATACCCCCGAATACTATCAGATTTGATCTGGTATATTTGGAGAGGCTGTGGACATTCTTGGTCATGATTGAGTATGTGATTTAGTCGATTGTGGTCTGATGATTTTGTAATCAAAATTTCTAAATCGTAGGTATGAAAAAGACAATCTTCATTAATTTATATCATTCTGTAGATATATCAAGTAAGGATCGGTTATGATCATTATAAAGTTGCTCCATTGAGTTGGCTACATATGGAAAACAAATTTGTTATTGATATTCATGAAAAACTGTAATGGCGGTTCGTTTCTGTGCATGTCTGACATCAAACAAATCCGTTAGGACTTATATGTGCTTATATCACGTGACCTCAGATTTAATGGGAACTAAAAAAACTATATGTGAAGCCAAAAATTATCAAATTCAGCAAGGATAAATAATGCATTATTAAGTTTCATTTACAAATATTAGTTGTTTTGAACCATATTCACGGCCATTAAAGTTTTTCAGATATATCAATAAAAAAATGTTGTCCCATAAGTAGCCATGGAAGACACTGTAGTAGAGGAGGTAATATTGCATATTTGCGAGGAATTTCATACCGAATTAATTCTATTTTGAGTAGAAAAAAGTATCGTCAAGTAGATATACAAAATTGTTCTATGGTTCATGGACTTGAAGCATTTGAATTTTCGTACAAATAATGATGAAAATAATTACTGAGCATCATTGAAAAAGGAACCACCCTTATAAAACTATTATTTTAGGTGTCAAAAGTTAAGAAATATTCTATTTGACATGAAGGACATCATGATCTATCTCCCTTTATTGGTCTGAGTGGTAAGATTTTCATTCGGTACGAAATATTTGACCTCCCCTGCTATTACTTACTGTATTCATCCCCATGAATGTACAAAAATAATTGGATATTGCACAAATAGAAAAACTATGAATGGGTTATACGAATATGTAATAATAGTGATAGTTTGTTATAGATGTATATAATGTAGTTCGTGTATTTACATATAATATTGTACAAAAATGGTATCGTATTGAATAATTCAAACTCCTGAATACATGATATTGG
Source organism: Chrysomela aeneicollis (assembly GCA_029955515.1). Taxonomy (NCBI): domain Eukaryota; kingdom Metazoa; phylum Arthropoda; class Insecta; order Coleoptera; family Chrysomelidae; genus Chrysomela; species Chrysomela aeneicollis. The sequence goes on from JARUHQ010000002.1 coordinate 31,565,881, forward strand.
GAAATGAATTAGCTTTCTATACTCAGTTGTTGTTATCACGCAATTATTATTTCAAGATTAATGTTATCATCAGTGCAACCCTTTTTTATTATCCCAGCAACCCTAGTTTCTTGGACGGATATGTTATTGTTGAAAATATTATGTTAATAAAAGTTATTTGTCACTGTCGTCGACTTAATTTGGGAAATAAATGTTTATTTATATCAATTGAAATAAATTGAAATTGATAATGATATCATCAACATAATGAGCACGAAATTCATTAAATATGTTGAATTTTATTAATTTATTCACAAAAATAGAATGTCAAGGAATTCAAACCCGATTTGAGACTTAACATATAACCTATAATGATCAAACAAGATACTCACCACAAAGTACAAAAGGCACCCCTCTATTTGTGATTTACCTAAATCAAACCATTGAAGAGCACTATATTGTGGTTGTTTTATTTTTAACAAAATAAGTATTTTTGTATTTTCAACCTGAAAAATACACTACGTGATTACAAAATTACAAAACAATTACCTATATACGGTTGAAACAGCTTTTGTCAAATTTTAAGATGATATATGAGAAAATCCTAAATGTTTCTTAATGTTTATATTTTCAAGTTTGTTGTTATGTTGGGATTTGGATAAGTTCATAACTGGAAATACTGAAATTATATTGATTTCTTGATAATCCAACCTTTCGAATTTTATTGTTTATTTGGCAAGAACAATATGTTTTATTGAAATTGAAGGAAAACAGCTTTACCCATCATCTACCAAATTAAAATCAATTCGGGCAATTCTCCATCGCCACAACAGAGAAAATCCATCAAGCAGTATTTCATTTCAACAGATTTTTTCTGATTTCATGGAATTCGAATGAACCGGTTGAGAAATTGCGAAAAAAGCAAAGTTATCTTATTTCTTCAACCTCTTGATTTCACTAAAGATCGTATTGAGTGTATTATAATTATTATGGTCTTTGATTCAACAAGCAGGCTAATATCATATCAATAGACGCCAATCTTTGGACGCCATCATATAAATCATAATCAATAATTTTCAAAGCACGTAGCTTTCGACCATAGCAGTTTCGTATACTTCTACTTTTGTCTCATAGATGGCGAATATATGCATTTTGATTTGAAATGTTTTATACAATCAATGATTGCATGAAATCACCAGATTATTGATTTTTGTTCAGACATAAGTTTCTATTCATATTTTTCTAATTACTCATTTCTCCTAGATATGTGCAATTATGATATGTTCCTCCCTTGTTTACCTGGTGACCCGAACTGTATACTTATATGATTACTGAGATTGGTCTTCTTGTGGGTGAATAACATTTTATCAGCCCACGAGTCGAAAAAAAAAAGATATTTCTGTCATTGAAGGCACTTGAAAATAGAAAATAACGTGAGTTTCAAACCTGTACTACGGAGTACTCTCCTCGGATTAATTGTCAGGGCGAGATGAATATAATGCTTTTTATGGTGGCATATTTCATTTTTCTTTGATATTGCTTGATTCAGTACTGATGTCAATAATAGGAAGCATATTTTTCTTATGTAAATTGATCTGATCGAATATGGTTAGTTGAATATACCTGCTGAATGCCTTCTTGAAATATCTGATTTTATTTTATAGAGGCAACTGATTCAAAATGAATTTTGGTGCACTAATTCGCCTCCTATCGGCGAATAGAGCAAGCGTATAGGCGTATCGCCACTGTATGTTGATCGTTATAGTTCTCTGCCGTTATATTTTACAGTTTCCGCTCGTGTGTTTCTAGTTCTTTTCCATAGATGGCGGTAGTGTTTACGCACAATTGTCGACCTCAAATATTTATTGCATAAAGGCAAAGATTATATACAGTAGAGGTCAACCATTGCACCCATATATCTTATAACGCAAGATCCGGCATCCAGTAGTATTTTTTAGGTGGCGAGGGGTCTGCAAGAAAATAGGTACTATGATCACGTGGTACAACACATATGTATGAATAAAAATAAAAACGACCAATCAATGGCTTAGTACTTTCAACCCCCCCCGGACCCATAAAACAAATAACCTGGATACCGGATCTAGCGTTATAAGATCTATGCTTGCACCTATAACATAGATTAAACTAAATGCACCTAATGACCTAATATTAAAAACTGTATAGTGGAGCAGTGGAACGCTTGTCAATCATATTAGTTTTACCAGAAAATTCACTGAAAATAGTGATCTTGGTAGCTACATAAACTGGAGCGATTTGATACCTAAACTAAAAGGTCTCCCAGAATATTGCGTTTTTCATTGGGGTGTGGAAATAAAATAAAGTAATTAATTTGTATAAATATATAAGCATCACGCTATTTTCACTGTCATACTTTTTCTATATCATAAAATTAAGGATTTCATAGAAACAAAAGTGACCACAAAATTTTGTAAATATAGTCGGATGTAAAAACATTGGAATCAAAAAAATTATTCTTGGAATTAAGTAGCCACAAAGCTAAGCTCCTCTGACTCAATCATCGAATATAACTCGTTATAAAATGGGACACCCTGTACGAGGCGTATTCGATTAAAAACATGGCATAAACATATATCATTTATTGATTCACATGTGGGTCGATGTAGGTCGTCACTGCCCAAAGTAAGCGACTCCTATTTTTATTAATTACAATCCAGTCGGTTTCCTGTGAATATAAGTCTCAATTCGAAAACACCTAATTACATAATTTGTGAACACGAATGATACTTGCTATAAAATAATAATTTAAGTAATTCACAAATGAGTTAAATATGTTTCAACATCTATTCGGTTTCTACATATGATGGAGAGGTATCGAATATCACTATAATACAAAGTATTCCATCAAAATCTTATTCATCGTTTGAATAGTCATCATCACAGTAAAATCATCAGCGTTCATGTCCATTGTACGACAAATTATGGTTAGGTTTGTTCGCTGTTTATGCATAAAATTTATAATTATTGTACACTAGGTACATTTTTTAACACTTACTGCTCGCTGTCGATGAGTGTAGTGGAGTGCATGGAGTGTAATTAGTTCAACAAAAGATTACCGGGTAACCATAATATGGTACAAAGTAGCTGTTTCTTTTTAAAATATAGGTACTATATTATTTATTTACATCTAACCTCATATTATCCAATATCCATTTGCACTACACTCTTCAGACCTCCTCCAGATCCAGTGTAACACCTGGTTTTGTTGTGCTACAACATTCAACAACGAACATAAGTGTAGGTACAAGGGAAATTACAAGGGTAACAGTGTCAAGCCGGATTTCCCCAAAACAGACAAAACAGCAACTGTGTCGATTTCGACAAAACAAAAACTTTTGTTGTCAAAATAAGAAACATTTTGCAGACTTTGTGTTTTCGTCAACAACGAAAAATCCCGTCGCAACTACATTAACACCAACCCGTACTTCCTTATACACAAGGAACTCCCCAAAAAAGTACCCCACATATTCCTATTTGATGCCCCCAAAAAATATTCCACAATTATAACAAGACTCAAATCCAATCATGGTTGCTTCCCAGCCCATTTACATAAAATTGGTATCCTTGAATCACCTCTATGTCAATATGATAATGAAACTGCTGATTTGAATCTATTTTTCAACTGTGAACACATTCCTGGAATTAATAATTTTATGAACAAACTCCAACAATTGAAATTACAATTTCCCACCAGTATTCAAAACTTATTAGCAACGGAGGATAAAGTTATACAGAGGTGTGCACAAAAATCGGCCAGAGCTGTAACTTCTGAATCATTCGAGATCGAAATTTGAAATTTGGTGGGTAGCAACTATATGATTTTGTTCATTTTTTGAAGAGAAAAATTGTATTCCATCACTCCCGGTCTAACCGGAAGTGACCCCAACTTTTGATTTTCAAACGGAACCCCCTGTATATTTTTCCATTTTTTTGGTTCAGGGTATCATTTTACATACAACAGTAGTTTTTCCGGATCAGAATGTCGAAAAAATTGTTTTAATGTTTGAACAGTGTGCCCATTAATTGGTAATAGTAATCAAGATCGAGGTAGCCTTGTAAATCAATTTCAATGTGACAGTACCATCCAATAAGGTGTCAGCAATGCATTGCACAAAATGGGGGTCAATTTGAGTATTTGTTGTGATTAATTTTTTATCGCCCCTCTTTCTATGCTACTGAAAATAATAAAGATTGATGTAGAGTTCGTTATGTTGTTCTTTCTGTTTCACAAAAAATGATCCGGAAAAACTACTGCTGTATGTAAAATGATACCCTGAATCTGAAAATGGAAAAATATACAGGGGGTTCCATTTGAAAATCAAAAGTTGGGGTCACTTACGGTTAGACCGGAAGTGATGGAATACAATTATTCTCGTCAAAAAATGAACAATATCATGCTAGTTGCTACCCACCAAATTTCAAATTTCGATCTCGAATGATTCAGAAGTTACAGCTCTGGCCGTGTTTTGTGCACACCTCTGTATATGACCTAATTGTAGAATTTGTTATAGCGAACAAAATAATTATATAAGTCATACAGTTAAAAAAATTGAGAATAAGACATTAACGTAATGTGTGTGGCTAAAGGTTGAAATCCAAAGCAAAAAAAAATACATTAACTTTTTTTTTCTGTTTTTGAAACTGAAACTAGTCGCAAGCGAGTCCGTTCGGTGAAAATCCACCTTTACACGATCTACTCTTCTGTGTACAATAATGTAGTTAAACTCGAGTTAAAGAATACACAGCGAACAGGCCTTGTGAAAACTACCCGAATGATCAATCGCGAATCAGTTCGACTCACGGCTGTTTTCATTACTACCGCCAGCAGTCTCGAGATGCGACACCCCAGCAGTCGGAGAAGACCCAGCCTCTGTGGGGATGAGACCCTCTTTCATCCTCTTCTTCTGCTTCATCCGCCTGTTCTGGAACCAAATCTTCACTTGGGTCTCGTTCAGCTGCAACGCAGCTGCGATCTCGATCCGCCTGGCCCTGGTCAGGTACTTGTTGAAGTGGAATTCCTTTTCCAGTTCTGTCAGCTGCTTGTTGGTGAAATTGGTGCGGCCGCTGTTCAGGCAATTCAGGCTCAGGAGGTTGGATGAGTTGGATCCGAGGCAGGCGCTTCGGGCAGCTGGGTTCTGGGAATCCGGACAGAGGGTGGACTGAACGGTCGGTGGGAAGTTTGTCATTGTCGAAGATGATGACAATTTGGGTGCTGCAAAAAATTTTGTATATTAAGTACATAACAAGTGTGGAAAGTGACATTTTTCGCACGAGGGCCGGAATAGTATATTACACAACAAGTGTGGAAAGTGACATATTTCACACGAGTAGTCGTTTAGCACGAGCCGCGTAGCAATGAGTGCGGAAACGTAACGAGTGAAGGAAATGCACTTTCCAACGAGTTTTGTACACTATTTTTCCTACGACTCCCAATACTTTCATTTCGCGGGAAGTATTGTCAAAAATTTAACTTGAGCGGTCTCTAGAATTTCAGATGGTTTGATTCAATATCAAGTACTGTTTATTTCCATATATTCAAGATGATATTTGAATACTTCTCCGACAATTCCTCATTATGTGAATTACTAATTGATTGAGTTAGTTTAGTTTGGACAAATTTTATTGATATTGACACCAGCGTACATAAACAACCTTGACACCATACACCTGCTAGCGCCAGTAATCAGGCAACCAGGAATACAGAACCATAGAAGTACGTAGTTCGCAAGCGCAAGTTCCTTGCAAACATCTGTGATACCAATGAATCTTCTCGTTGGTGATACTGTGATATCAAACTGTTGCAAGCAGCAAGCCGCGCATAAAACTGTAGCCGTACTCTTTTGAAATGATCTCACCCATCAACATCGAAATAGTTCCAGCAAAGAGTAATTCAAAACGAGACAGAAATTTCAATAAATAATATGAATTTGATTTGAGAACGCTTATATTGACAGTGAGTACCTTCACAATATTCCTAATTATTTCTATCAATTCAGGCAACCGCTGTGATATTTTTCATATCAACACTAGTGCTTTTTTTCTTTCAAATAAACAATACCATGGTGATATGTGTTACTTTCTGAATAACGAAACAGTGTGATTATTGACGTTTTCATACGTTTCAATGTGTCTGATACATAACCTCTGAATTCACTTTAAAACTGAAACCTATACTCTTTGCAGGAACTATTTCGATGTTGATGACAGAGGGTTATATCATTCAAAAGAGTACGGCTATAGTTTTTTGCGCGGCTTGCTGCTTGCATCAGTTTGATATCACAGTATCACCACCAAAGAGAAGGTTCTTTGGTATCACAGATGTTTGCAAAGAGTCAAGGACGCACTAACTCGAGTAACTCGTACGCGCTTGCGAACTACATACTTCTATGGTTCTGTATTCCTGGTTGCGTGATTACTGGCGCTAGCAGGTGTATGGTGTCAAGGTTGTTTATGTACGCTGGTGTCAATATCAATAAAATTTGTCCAAACTAAACTAACTCAATCAATCAGTAATTCACATAATGAGAAATTGTCGGAGAAGTATTCAAATATCATCTTGAATATGGAAATAAACAGTACTTGATATCGAATCAAAACCACCTGAAATTCTAGAGACCGCTTGAGTTACATTTTTGACAAGACCTCCCGCAAAATGAAAGTATACGGAGTCGTAGGAAAAATAGTGTATAAAACTCGTTGGAAAGTGCATAATCTTCACTCGTTACGTTTCCGCACTCACCGCTACGCGGCTCGTGCTAAACGACTACTCGTGTGAAATATGTCACTTTCCACACTTGTTGTGTAATATACTATCATGCGTGGTCGTAGGAAAATGCACTTTCCAACGAGTTTCGTGCACTGTTTTTATTTCGCAGGAAGTCATTTCAAAGATGTAACTCGAGCGGCCTCTTAATTTATAAGGTGGAAAGGTGGTGTTGATCCGATATCACTGTATGTTTTCATAATTTAGGTAACAATTGAAAACATCTTCGACAATTCTAGACGTGAATTAATCATCCAGAAATGTTCAATTTTGAAATAGAGGTGAACAACAAACTAATCGAATTCGTTTCCAATGGTATAATATGTAACATTGCCTGAATTTGCTGGAAAACTCTAATCACGTGCCTTCAGATTTGGCGGGAATTTGAAAAAATGTTTTCAGTGTGCCAACAAAATGGGTCAAATTTACATGATATCAAAAAGTTTCATCAGAAAAATGTCCTTGGAATCCAACGAGGACCCCATATATTGATTTTGAACCAGATTGAAACAAAAATAAAAATACAATTTTTATTCCTTTACTCTCACTGAGAAACATTATACATTTTTGTTTTATCTAAAAACAGCTTTAATAACCTGAATCACATAAGGTTAGGTCAAAATGAATATTTGTGCATGGGACGTTAATTATGAGAACACTTCATTAGGTGTATAGTCATATCCTGTATTTTGATGAAATGAGAATAAGTAGGTAATACCAAATGATATTTGTTATTGAAACTCAATATTGAATTATTTCATATTTTTCGGCAGCACAGCACATTTTTTTAATTCCTGCCAAATATGAGGTCAAGTGATGTAAGTCGTAACGGATTTTTTAGTTGTCAGACATGAAAAAACGAACCGCCAATAGAGTTTTTCTTCAATATCAATAACACTTTTCTTTCCATATGTAGGCAACTTTATGGCGGACACTGTAAATGGAAAGCCTAGGTGCCAATCTGAAATCCGACTTTTCGTTCATGATGATTCAGACGGCCAAAGTTGAAATACCGATAATATCGGCATTATTAGCAGGGCTACTAATATCGGCAGTATTAGCAAGGCCTGAACGGACTTGAACCAAATCAGAACTTCATCGAATATGAAAATAACTGCAACCTATTCTCAAAAGTCGTATATCATAAAATGAATCTTCTAGAATCTAGACACTCTATAACAGGCATTAGTAATTAAATTTGAAGGTATTTCGCGACATTGATAATTCTATTCATGATTCCATTATTTGAATCGGTTCATGAAACTTCATCTTTCAAGTTAGTCATATAATCTTGCTGTGTTTTTCATAGAACAGTCATCGTGACATTCTGACATTACAACAAACACATTTCCAATTTCATCGAAATATTATTTCGACTACAATTGATTGAAAAATAAACTATCACATAGAGTGACGAAGAAGAATGTTTGTTCGAAATGTTTACATTGGAATTCACTTTCAACTATAATGTGATCCCATCATTATCTAAAGTGGGTTTTGAATTTCTTCTTCAATTTGCTTAATGGAAAACAACTTTTCCGTTAACAAGAATTGCAACCATCAAGAAGGGCATAAGAATAATTCCGTATTTTTTCGCTCAATTTATCAAGATGTTGCCAAAAAAGTACGGTCCCTTCATATATGACAGCGAACAAGATGAATTAGGCGAAAGATTCAATTAGTTGGGATGTGAGGTGTTGTGTTCACATAGCAGGACCAATCGGTCTTCATTTATTAGTTTCACTTTGATGGCTCGAGCATTCAGAAGGTTTTCTAGAATCCACCCTGAAACGCGGGATTTCGCCATTTCATTATAACATTAAATATATCTCAACGGGTGAAAAAAATGGGTGAGAAGATGTTGTGGATTTTGCATCAAAAGAAACTTGTGGATTATTGAAGGTTATGAATCAATCTGTAATGGGCGGTATCCGCAACTAGGAAAGGGAGGTTGAAAATTATATTCCAACTGACAGTTATTAAATGAAATGAAGAATTTCTCTGGAAAATTTCAGTTTGGAATACATACTATCGTAACCTCTGTTGGTTCTTATAGGAAGGGTGACCAACTATACAGGGTCGCTGATATGTATGGAAACGGTCGATTATTTCCTAAAAAATGTTATGATAATGTTATGATGCGAAAAATGTTAGGATACAAAAGTTGTAGGGTTTTTTAAAATCCATTAAGCTAATGAAAAATTAAGTATACAGAATGTGTCAAAAAGTCAGGACGAAACAAAGTTGATTTTTCTCTAATGGGACGCCCTGTATATTATTCCACATTTCAATTCTGCTCGAAATTCTGAACAAAATTGATATAGCACATCATTTCCTAAATTCAACTGTTTTCGAGATATCGAATTTTGAAAATAACTTATAATAAATTATCCAAAAATGTTAGTCCATTAAGTTCATAGTCCATCAAGTTACCTTTGAAAGTTTCCAGCTCCATAACAACGCCGCGTCGTTCTTTTGTCTAACAGTGATGATCTTGACAACACATGTCAAAAATACATTTAGTGTAAATAAGTTTCGCGCAAAAATGGCACGTTTAACTAATACTGAGCGTATTGAAATTTTAATGATCATATAGGATTCGGTGATAGAAGACGAAGTTGTGACCAAGTAGTGAATATTTTTAATGAATTGCATCCAAATCGGGAACCAATTTCTAAATCAACAGTTTCAAAAACATTGCAGCGTTTTCATGAAACTGGAGATGTCAAAGATCGACCAAAAAGTGGAAGACCAGTAAGCGTTACAAATGAAGAAAATGCTTTGAATGTCATGTTAGATGTGGTGGAAAATCCAATAAATTCGGCACAACAGAGGGCTTTGAATCATAACATGAGTCGATATTCCATTCAAAAAATTTGCAAACTGCAAAAATTCCATCCATATAAAATTCATTTGGTACAAGAATTGAGTGAAGACGATTTTGATCGTAGAATCGAGTTCTGTGAAGTTATTATGGATAAATTAAGCGAAAATGTCAACTTTGTCAACCACATATTGTTTTCTGACGAATCCACATTTTGTTTAAACGGGCACGTGAATCGACACTACTGTAGGTATTGGTCAGACCAAAATCCACATTGGATGGAGGAAGTTCACACTCAACGGCCACAAAAAGTAAATGTCTGGTGTGGCATTATTGGTGGACACGTCATAGGACCCTATTTTATAAACGGAAATTTGAACTCTGAACGATATTTATCACTTTTACAACAGCATATTATTCCAGAGCTTAGACGATTATTCCCGAATAATAACAATCCCAATTTGCCGGCAGAACAAATATGGTTTCAACAAGATGGGGCTCCTCCACATTTTGGACGTATGGTACGGGCATATCTAGATGAAACTTTTCCTAATAAATGGATTGGACGCAGGGGAGCAATTGAATGGCCAGCTAGGTCTCCCGATATGACCCCACTTGACTTTTTTCTATGGGGTCACATAAAAAATGTAGTCTACAAAAATAGGCCGCCAAATATCGAAGAGTTGCAAGAAAGAATAAGGCATGAAATTTCTACCATTCCTCCTCACATGATTTTAGATTCACTACAAAATTTTGTTCAGCGAGTTCATTACTGTCAGGAGGTAAATGGTAAACACTTTGAGCACCTTATTAAATAGAATTTCAAAGAAAAATTTGTTGTTTATTAAAACTTGTTTTCTCTCTTTTCCTCCTGTCTTAACTATTGTTTTCATAAAATTTTAAATATCCTGGACATTCATTAAAAAATACATTTTATTGTTTTAATTGCATTTTAATCAACCCTGAACAATTATGCTTTTTTTATTTTCTGTAAAAAAATTATAATTAAATTGTAATCATAATATCCACATACTGCACCTTTTGTGACTTTCATAATAAATATGCATCATGTCGTGCTTTTTCTTTAATAAATTTGAGAGTAGTAAAAAGTTATTTTCAAAATTCGATATCTCGAAATCGGTTGAATTTAGGAAATGAAGCGCTTCATCAATTTTGTTCAGAATTTCGAGCAGAATTAAAATGTGGAATAATATACAGGGCGTCCCATTAGAGAAAAAGCAACTTTATTTCGTCCTGACTTTTTGACTCATTCTGTATACTTAATTTTTCATTAGCTTAATGGATTTTGAAAAACCCTACAACTTTTGTATCCTAACATTTTTCGCTAGCTATCTTACTTTAGGAAATAATCGACCGTTTCCATACATATCAGCGACCCTGTATATACTGTTTCAAGCAATCACACTCTAATGCCCTTTGCTTGACCGGCTGTCGGATTACGCTGTATTTTCTGACAATATAATATGTACACAATGTTGCATCAGGGCAAGAATGAATCGTATTAAGTATGTTCAACCATATGCCGAAATTTGATATAATGGGTTGATGAGAACATGTAGGATATCGTTAATAAATTAAGTTCTGTCATTTCCCAATTGGTTACGAAATTGAAATACTTACCTTACATTGCAGAAATGGTGGAAATATTATTACCTACATGAGAACTAAAATTTAACAAGTTTATTTTTGTTGGGGTGCAGGACAGAAATTTATGAACACCCCTTATATACTTTCCATGAGTGAATCAACAAATCACCAGAATTTAGGATGATTTCATGATGCACATACTGAGGGATATTTCATTATTGAATTTATCAAATGATGAGTATTTCAAGCTTTTTGATGATGATTAATGCATGGAACCAAATATCATGAGATGGTGATTGTACAATGATTGCAATCGAAAAATGTTTGGATTTGGTCCGATTATTTTTCAATTATACCTATAGGTTATGTTGATTTGATCTACAAGAACTGCCCCAACTAATTATACACATTATAAAGTGACAATAATCGACACGACACGCAACAGCAATTTATTAACTGATCGAAATCGAAATATTTGCACATGGAATATCACAGGATGATGAATAAAACTAGTTATACTGGTAATACATTTTTTTCATAGTATTTAAGTCATGAATGAAAGTTGCTACAAGGAGAAATGATAAATGGTTTACTCTGTATTTGAATCATGTTTTAACATTGTCAGAGTTCAAAAAGACTGAACATCTTCATTTTTATATTTAAACACAGACTTGTGTATTAACTAGAGGTATAGTTGATATGATATCCTATAATGAAGGATAAATCTCATGACTTCCAGAATAGGGTAATTTTGCACTTATCATGCGATCTATATTTTGATGGAATTTTTTGTTGGAACTTACGTATTTTGACCTGAAAAACACGAATTTCATAATATTATCGTGAACATATCTCTAGTTTTCGAGATAATCGATGCCAAAGTTCGAAATTTCACCTTCTTCAACTGATAACCATCTTTCTTTTTGACGTGTATTGAAGAGAGAGGACACTTATCACTGACTCGTGTTGCTATATAAGGCAGCTTAAAACCACCTTTATTCACTCAAGATTCGCATTGAGGTTTTCAAAATGGCCGTTGTTTATGTAGCCTAGTTTAAGAAATAATAGGAAAAATACGGAAAAATTACATATTTATGATGTTTTTCTAACACAAAAATAATAATTAACCATGGTAAATGCATGTAATATGTCCTGGGATCTAAGAAGATACAAAACTTGCCCAAAAGTTGCCATACAAATTCGTGGTTTTCAGGTCAAAATACTAAAGTACCAACAAAAATTTCTATCAAAATATAGATCGCATGATAAGTGCAAAATTACCCAGAATAGGTATGATCGGTAATTTTTTTGCTAGGTGATGATTTAGAATTTTTTAAAAATTTTTGGCTGTACCTACTTACGTATTTTGACCTCCTGAACTCGAATCTGAAAACAAAATTGTGCGGAAACCAATTGTTCTCGTTGATATTCGCAAAATAATACCTTTATCACCATTATTTTGCTTTTGTTTGACTGTTCTTCACTGCGGCTTGTCTGTTGTACGATGAAAATCGGTGCATATTCACTTTAATTTCGTTATCAGAAAAACAAAACGAGATTTCCAAAATGATATGTTATGTTGAATATTTATTTAGTTTTTTTTTAATAATAAACATGATAGCTATCAGATAAGGATGATTGCAATGTTGACATCAGTGGTCGTCCGTTCAAACAATAAGGGAATTCTCATTCAATATATATCTGCCCTTATAGAGTAGATTTAGATAGAAATACTAAATGCTCCACGAAAAAATACGTGCTCAGGTTTGTCACCAATGTCACCTTTTGTCATGGATGATGTCAATATGAGCATCGATAATAATTTTGAAATCAATGGTTAAATTCATATAGATCTTATTGCTTACGCTAGATCCGGCATCCTGTAGTAATTTTTTGTTAAAAAGGGGTCTGCGAGATACTAGGTACTACATGATCACGTGGTACAACACATGTATGGTAAAAAATGAAAACGACCAATCAATGGCTTAGTATTTTCAACTCCCCGGAGCTACAAAACAAGTAACCTGGATACTGGATAAAGCGTATATAAGCAATAAGATCTATGGTTAGATTAATAAAATATTACTACATATTTAGTGAATAAGGAAGGTATATAGTTCGTCAAACCAGGAGGCCAAAGTACGTATAGAAAAAAAGGTAGGTCACCTAACCGAAAAATTACCGTATGGTCTTACAAGAAATATAAATTATCTGCTTCGATTCAGTTGCCGCACCCTGTATATATCGGTGATGATCTGCCGTCCGAGAAATATATATAATGTATATATCATAACATATCTGATCAAAAGTCGTGGAGCACATTTTCTGAAAAGTTTTTAATGGGGCCCCTCTGCCCATCGAGTGGGTGTTCTGCATTGAGGTGCAAGTCTGGGGAGACATTCATTAATCTGTTGTGACAGCGCAGTGTTAACTACACGCTACGTCGGTAATTAGGGATGACGGCCTGGTGACATGACATGGAATTTGAGCATCTCCTCGATACCTCTATTATCGAATTAATGAACCAACTAATTGTCCCCGTGTTTGTCATCTTTTGACGAACCAGTTAATCTGTTGGATTCGCTAACACAGACGAAAGTGAGGGAATAATATGTCAAATATACGCGAGATTATGCGCCTCAAGGAAAATATTCATCATTGAGCATCCTTGCAAATATCTCATTTTGATGAGATGTTATCTCATTATATTGAGATAGCTAACTCATTATAATGAGATAAACAAAATATCTATAGTACAAAAAGGACAGATATATAAAGAAAATAAAAAGCAGATGCCGATAGTGAACCTATAATATTGAAATCTCAGGAAGTAGTCCATGGCATCTCAAAGTGGAGTGGCAGATTTAAAAGCAGGAATGAAGCTCGAAGTAATCTCCACAACATTAATGTTGATATTGAGAAGAGTTCTAATGATAATTACAAGATAAATATACCGAAACAGCATAACTACCTAATACCTACTACAATATAATATAAATGGAAACGATACAAAACAGCTAATTCGAAAGAATATGTATCTCCTTCAGCAGAACTACCTACATCAGACAAATGTTAAATTATTGTCCTTCAAAATCAAAATAATCAGGAAGCACATTCACTCTTGAAAAAGCATATTCAATAATTTCGTCGTTTAATATATTTTCGATCGGGAAGAGTGTATGTTTTCTCTGACAAAGGAACGTGCGAACGTGTCACCTGATTGTCACCTCAAAGGCTAAGTTTTGTTTAAACCTGGAAAATTGACCGCTTATTTTCTTAAGTTGACTTTGAAATGAAAATGAAAATAAATCCTAATATACAAATAAGATAAATAAAATATTATGGATATATATAATCACCTAATCTAAAATCATATATATATATATATGTTCAATGAGAATAATATTAAAAAAGTAATAATTGATGTCCCATTTTATCTAATCAATATTATTTCTGATATATGCTAGGAGCTCTGATTTAAATGGATCTAAAGTATTACATTATTTTATGTTGTTTGGAAGTTTGTTATATTTCAAGAGTCCTTGGTGAAATAAAGAATTCATGGTTTTAGTATAATTAGTTCTCATAACATAAAAATCTCTATTGTTTCTAGTAGCATAGTTGTGAATTTGATGACAAAATGTTATATATTCTTCAAAATAAGTGGGACATAGGTTATGCAATATTTTGAAAATGAATACCATTGAAAAATAGAAAAGCCTGTCCTTTACTGATAGCCAATTCAGTACATTCAGCATTAATTGAGGGTTGTTTTGTATGCGGTGCAATATTATAGTATGTCATTTTAAGAGTCACTTTTGTCAAAGCTGTACTTAAATCAGATGCAAACGGCCGTTTAGTGCCGGTTGCATAATAGTATATTATGATACAAGTTTTATAAGACGCTATTTGGTCGCACGAGTTGCGACGAGCGAAGCGAGGAGTGCTCCAAGTGAACAAGTGCGACAACGTGTCTTATAAAACGTGTGTCATATGTAATTTTTTCTATTTTGAATTGATTTGAAGAAAAAATTGATTTAATATCGATAAATAACACTGAAGGACCTCGGTCGGTAGCCTTTTGGGTATCCAATAAAGCTCGTTAATTATTTTAACAGAAACATCTTCGATTGGTAACAATGATGACATTGAAATAATTAAAATCTGACGCACAAGCGTATATAAAGCCCAGTTTACAGTTGAGCGATTTTGATTATTGCAATACCAGCGGTGAAAAATTCAATGTTGTTATTGGTTTCATTGGTCAATTTGAATCAAATTACACTCTGAATTGAAATTTACCAATTGAAACATTGAGTTTTTCACTGCTAATATCACCAAATCCAAATCGCTCAGAAGCAAACTGGGCCTAACTCTTCTGACTTTCATTTGACAGTTCGATTGTAGCAATCTCCGAATAATAAAAAATGCGTATCGAAATAGAGGCTATATTTCGACACGCATTTGCGTCCATCAAGTATGTCATTTCCCAATCACTTTCGTTTGCACTAGATATGTTTTGGAACTGATGATCTACATTCCACCATGTATGCCAACAAATTAATATTTTTGACCAACTCTCATATTTCAAAGACGAATAAAAGAATGTGATTTGCGCATGCGCGATTCTGTCAAAAGAATAATGTCATCTTGTTTTTTAGCAGAAAATTTGGGAAATTATATAGAAATACCAATTATCTGCCGTATTTTTATCATTATCAGAATGTAGGAGTTGATTAAGAAAAGAAATAATAATATACCTATTTTTTGTATGACAAATAACAGAAGAGCTTGATGGTCGTTCATAAAGGTATCAAAATCCTTGAAATATGGTCTAATGACAGTAAAAGAAAAAGAGTTGTGCATAAATCTTTCAGAACTGATGATGGTCATTACTTAATTATTTCATAGATTCACAATTCGCTTTTAAAACAATTATGTATTCTCACATTCGATGATAAATAGTCTTGTTTCAATCAATTATTCATATTGAAATCTATATACACCTTATTAACGAAGCCCAGAAAAAAATATAAATAAAATGAAGTATACTTATAACCTATACTTAAAATCCTAAATGAACACTATTTACATAGGAACAATATAATTAGTGCAAATTGATCACACAGTATAGGTATACGTTCTGAAAGAGTTTTCAATTTCATACATCAAAGATCATCATAAATATTTCAATTTTGAAAGTTTTAGAGATAAGAACTCGACAACGGTTGAATATAATCAGCCAACATATTTCTATTCGGAAAAAAAGTTTTATTAGGTTATTTTTATTGTAATTTGCATATATAAAGATTCTAAGAAGTGTAATAACAGAAACTATGAGTACAAGAATAATATGCAATATTTTGTTATCTCCATCACTATAGAGCAAAGATTTGAGAATCTGTGATCATCTTACATCGAAAAATTATGTTTCAAACCCGTAATTAGAAAGTAGAATCATTGTAGAAGATGAGAAAACTTGTGAATCTACTACTTATTCATATTATAGAGGAACCGGTATCACACCATCATCTATTTCGCTATGTTAATCATATTCCCTTGGTATTACTTTTCCCTTCGAGGGTATCGTTATCGTAGTAGAACATGCTAATTTCATAAAACACACTCACGAACGCAGCTCTGAAATATAAACTGAAGAGTTGAATGAAATATTACTCAAAATCATTCAACCGATTGGCATAATTTTTTTCATGCGATATAGGCACCTGAAGAGTATACCAGACCACCGAATTTTATGAATGAGACAATACTTTCACAGGGCCAATTTTTATTGTTTTTCAATGTCAAAAGTCGAAAAATATTATTAGCGATTTTTGCAGAAAAATCTTACTGCATACCACTGGATTAAGGAGGTTTGAAAATGGTTTCGTTTTGAAAATGCGTTCATAAGTATATAAGTTACAAGGAAATGAAATTTGAAAAACATCTAGGTACCATTTGATAGTATGTATTCAACCCATTCAATCAATTTGGTCAAAATCCTGGCTACACTGGATAGAGGAAGTATCGGCTTATAATTGCTTGGAATTTTATCTGTTCTTCAATTGAAATGTTGCAAGGGAAAACAATTTTCAAAAATACGACATTCAATGAAAAATTAACAAAATTATAATAATAATAATCGTGATGTAAAAGTTATAAGAGAAACATATTCTGTTCACTCCAAACGAGTGACAAATATGTTTTATAAGGGTGCTTCCATATTTCAATTGGGTCACACTGTATAACACATATTGAAAAAATACGTTAGTTCAGTTCTACCGTAATGATGAACAAATTTGGCAAGTGGATATGTTTCTCTAATTAGGAGAAAGATCAAATTCATGTAGTTTGTAATCTGATCTATAAAATTTCTGAAGGTATATCATAGCGTCTTCTATATAACTGACAGGTCTTCCAATCGGGTTTAATTGGTTCAACGAATCCTGTTATTTTTGTGAACATGCGAGATAAGGTATCTAGAATATTAGTCCGAGGAAAGAAGTAATGATATGATGGTGTTGAATTCACATCGAATCGTCTCAACAGGTAGACTTGCCAACTATATAGGGTATAGATTAAATTTCTCATAAAATTCAAGAAAAATCGGAGAATATAACCTGTTCAGATATTCTGTTAAGAAAATTCTCATACTTTCCATAGCATGTTATTAATAAAACAACAATGATTATTTAATCAAAAGGTAGATATAATAATTCAGGATATTATATAGGAATCATTGACTCAACTTGATTTAGTTTCAAGGGTTTTTTATATCTATAACTGACATTTTTATCACTTATTTTATGACTACCTGTTAATATTTTCCAGCTTTGTCAATAAGAATTTTGTTCTTCTGACAATAAAGTATATTTTTGATTGATTGATTGATTGATATTTTAATTCTATTGGTTGAAGTGCTTTTGGATATACTATATATTCTTATTTGTCCTCACTATGCGTATACGAATACATTCATGTGATAAGCATATATTTTCCAAATTCAAATTCTACAGAGATCCAAAGTTGCATTTCTCAAAGTTGTACCTACTTGCCTTGAGAGAGACAAAATTGTTGGATATATTTTCAGTGGCTCCCTGTTTCAGATAATGCAATGAATAAAAATTTGGTCAAGCTGTTGATTCACGAACTTTCTTCTCATATCTTTGGAATATTCATGAAAAAATATAATGTTATTCAATTTGCATTCCAGCTCGAATAACTCGAATTTTTTTAAAACTGGATTATTTATTGAACTTGGAGATTATTCCCAATTGAAGATAATATATTGGCTAAATAAAGGTCCACCACTAAATAACAATAGACTATTGATACGATTGTTTTGTGAATTATGATTTCATCAATCAAAATCATTATCATTTTTAGAAAATTAAATGAATCTAATTACTGGGTTGATTCACTAGGTACCTTTATATAGTATATAAAAGTCATTACCTACATCGAATTTTGCTGCCGTCATTCATACATAACAGATATAATATTCAGACGAACATTAACGATAACAATCAGTAGTTAACTAATTCATCAAGTTCCACAAATTTGCCAGTCATACAGATCGGAAAACTGTAGAGTTTGTTTTCGACCGGGCATGTCACGCACGCCCATGAAAAGGGATAGCGACTGAATATTGCTGCGAATAAAACAAACAAACCGAATACTATATCCATTAAATCTTTACTTACATAAGGTTATTCTATCCAAAACCGTTCAACATTAGTCAATCTCCATTTCTACGTACCTGATGTTTAATACCTGTTTATGATAAGGGTTGAAGAAATTTTGGGGGTGATCAGGAAAATAGACACTCATGCATCATAACTAAATGGACTAATGGACACATAAATGAAAAAATAGTTTTTCAGTAAATTCACTGAGAAAAATGCATCAAAGTGTGAACATTATATTTCATATGAACTTTATATTGATATCGTCGTTCCTCTACATATTATCTTCATTGTGGTATCTGCAAAAATATGATCTTAGGTATATTTGGCTACGGAAATATACCTTCGATTATTGGGATCAGTAGTTTCAATCGATAGAAAATGAACTGAAAAGTTTATTCACATAGACTGTAAAAGTTGAATCAGAAATGATGTTTGCAACAGAGTAAGAAAATGGAAAATTTCGTTTTCCTACGACCACGTATGAAAACGTCAATAATCACACTGTTTTGTTATTCAGAAAGTAGCTCATATCACCATGGTATTGTTTATTTGAAAGGAAAAAAATCACTAGTGTTGATATGAAAAATATCACAACGGTCGCCTGAATTGATATAGAAATAATTAGGTATATTGTGAAGGTATACTCACTGTCAATATATAATCGTTCTTAAATGAAATTGATATTATTTATTGAAATTTCTGTCTCGTTTTGAATTATACCGAGGATTCTTTATCTATTAATTTCAATGTGTCTGATACATTACCTCTGAATTCACTTTAAAACTGAAACCTATACTCTTTGCTGGAACTATTTCGATGTTGATGACTGCGGGTTAGATCATTCAAAAGAGTATGGCTACAGTTTTATGCGCGGCTTGCTGCTTGCATCACTTTGATATCACAGTATCACCAACGAGAAGATTCTTTGGTATCACAGATGTTTGCAAGGAGTCAAGGACGCACTAACTCGAGTACCTAACTCGTACGCGCTTGGGTACTATGTACTTCTATGGTTCTGTATTCCTGGTTGCGTGATTACTGGGCGCTAGCAGGTGAATGGTGTCAAGGTTGTTTATGTACGCTGGTGTCAATATCAATAAAATTTGTCCAAACTGAACCAACTCAATCAATCAGTAATTCACATAATGAGGAATTTTCGGAGAAGTATTCAAATATCATATATCTGTCTCGTTTTGAATTACTCTCTGCTGGAACTATTTCGATGTTGATGACAGCGGGTTAGATCATTCAAAAGAGTATGGCTACAGTTTTATGCGCGGCTTGCTGCTTGCATCACTTTGATATCACAGTATCACCAACGAGAAGATTCTCTGGTATCACAGATGTTTGCAAGGAGTCAAGGACGCACTAACTCGAGTAACTCTTACGCGCTTGGGCACTACATACTTCTATGGTTCTGTATTCCTGGTTGCGTGATTACTGGCGCTAACAGGCGAATGGTGTCAAGGTTGTTTATGTACGCTGGTGTCAATATCAATAAAATTTGTCCAAACTAAACCAACTCATCAATCAGTAATTCACATAAAGAAGAATTGTCAGAGGAGTATTCAAATATCATCTTGAATATGGAAATAAACAGTACTTGATATCGAATCAAAACCACCTGAAATTATAGAGACCGCTCAAGTTAAATTTTTGACAAGACCTCCCGCGAAATGAAAATATTCGGAGTCGTAGGAAAAATAGTGTAAAAAGCTCGTTGGAAAGTGCATTTCTCTCACTCGTTACGTTTCCGCACACACCGCTACGCGGCTCGTGCTAAACGACTACTCGTGTGAAATATGTCACTTTCCACACTTGTTGTGTAATATACTATTTCATTGAAGTACTTTTGGAGTTAAGAACTTTTTTATGAAATATTACTACTAGTGAAAAATTACTATTGAATAATTATTTTTATTTACCTGCTCTGGAGAAATTGGCACCGAAAGGAGCCAGAAATCCAATAAACCAAACAGAAGAAGAACACCCTCTGGAAGATCTTTTTTCATTTTTCCTCGTTCAGTAATTGAGCATGACAAAAGAAAATGAGCCTCCTCAACACCAACAAAAATTTGTGGAGTACCCCACTGATTCAAGATATAAAGCATTGGTCCATGTCATGAGGTAAAGTCGAATAAAAATAAATACAGCTGATGAAAGAGTCAACAGTGAGGAATGTATTGACAAAAGAGCATCATCACCGTAGATGATATAGGATTACAACAGTCGGGATGAGTTCAGATAGCTCTCTTGCGCAATACGATATCATAATATCATTCTGCGACTGTTCTTGTTTCGTTTACAGATATTTCACCTTCAATAGTACTGCTGAAATGAAATTATGAACCATGTAATCACTAACAATATTTTGTCATGAAAAGTTGAAGATTTAAAATGCACAGTTATTGAACTTTCAACTACAATGAAAGCGACTTCAACATAGGTAAGTAGTGCAGAAACTTCTGGTAAAACAAGAATAGGGGTTGCATGTTTCACCCCTTCGAAAGATCACAACATTTTAAAAATAATCAAAGGAGAGCCTTTCCATTTTAGGGAGCCTATAACCTTTCTGTGTGAATATAGAGGTTCATTTAAACATTTGGAATGAAAAACCAATAGTTTTTTCAAACGTTGGATTGGAGGTGATACAGTGATAAAGAACAAACATTTACCTGGACAGAAAATGATTTTATTGACATCAAAAAATTCTATTGAAGAATCTTGATTTTGGAGACACAATATTGGATGCTGATTCTGTGGCATTATTATTCACTATCGCTTGTAGTTGCTGTGTTAGATCTTTGATCCTTTCTTCCTTTACTGCTACCAGATTATCCAAATGCTCTACTTTTTCTTGGAGTAGCCTCATGGTTTCATCCTTTTCGATAATTTCCCTCTCCATACTTTCGAATACTTCATTCGGTACCATTTTTCTATCAATCATCCGCGTGCCATTTTTTATTTTGATAGGGACTATACCTTCCCTCGATGATAAATTATTGGATCCATCTTCTAGATAATATACTCTGCTGCTACCGTGATCTCCTGAAGCCATCAGCTCAACTTTTAGTTTGATGCTAGTGAGTAGTCTTTCAATTGCACCTGGTGCTCCTTTAGCCAATTGTTCTCTTTCATCTTTAGTCAGATTGATCTTCAGTTTCTTCATGACCTTTCTATTGAGTATCTCCCAATTCGACAATTTCTGAGCGTAGGAATTCATGGGACTATAGTTGTGCAAATCTACCAATTTTGGATAATGCTGTTTGAGAATCTCTGCCAATGGAACAGCGTCGGAAAAATCACGATTCAGGTTCTTTTTTTGACGAGTTATTGTGTGACTATCAATCCACTTGTATAACTCGTCCAGATTATTATTCATAATGATTTGTGATGATAAAGTTCACGAAAAATAAAGTCAATCATGAATGAAGGTGTATGTCATGATTTGACAGGAGAAGGATAATGTCTGTTTTGAAGTGGGTATCATGAGTCGCATTCTCAAAATATTCGTGACCTCAAAAAAATTTCGAAACTAATTCAAGATCTTGTGTTATTACCTGTGAAAATATAAGTAGGTATCACTTGGCAAAACCGCATTGAATTTTATTTCATGCTCACAATCAATGATCTGGAAAGATAACAAACGTCTTATAGTATGAGAGATTGCACAATAGAAGTGAATGGAGATGATCAACATTCAGCTTCATCAAATCTAATCCATGAATATCTCAGATCAATTCATATACCTACTCAAACATAATATTGAACGAGAGGTTTGACGTTCATCAATATCTCATAATCCTGAGTTCATATAATATTGCTACCGAAAATTCCATTTATCTAATCAATTAATCCCGTTAAACTCAGCGATATAGTTATTATATCGGAATATTTGTATAGATCGAATCTGCTATTTCTCACTATCGTATCAATGATATTGACAGATTTGTTGATTTTCATAAAAATATACTTGATAGGCAGGGTAACAGTGTGATACGAGCCTCGACGAGATAGTAGTATACAGGGTTTCTAGACAGGGTGTTTCTTAATTACATGCTAAAAATTATAGTGTGACCCTAGATATTTTTTTGAAATGTAATACGCATTTTCGATGGGACAGTATAAAATCGAGGTATAATTATCAGTTTTGAATTCATTAATGTGTCAAATAGTTTAGATACTTTTTATATAAAAATCAGAGTGCCAAAAAATCTATTTTTCTATTTTGGTTGTATAATGGAGTCATTGTGCAACGCAAATGCGTGTCGACATAGCATCTATTTCGTTACGCATTTTTTATTTTCCGGAGATTGGTACAATCGAACTGTCAAATGAAAGTCAGAAGAGTTAGGCCCAGTTTACTTCTGAGCGATTTGGATTGGGTGATATTAGCAGTGAAAAACTCAATGTTTTAATTGGTTTTCAATTCAGAGTGTGATTTGATTTGAATTGATCAATAAAAACAATAACAACATTGAATTTTTCACCGCTGGTATTGCAATAATCAAAATCGCTCAACTGGGCTTTACGCTTGTGCGTCAGATTTTAATTATTTCAATGTCATCATTGTTACAAATCGAAGATGTTTCTGTTATTCATCGATATGGAATCCATTATTTTCTTCAAATCAATTCAAAATAGAAAAAATTGCCTATGACACACGTTTTATAAGACACGTTGTCGCACTTGTTCACTTGCAGCACTCCCACAAAATAGCGTCTTATAAAACTTGTATCATAATATACTATTATGAATAAAGTAATATTTGATATTTGTCTTGACTATAGGAAACTGAAAATCATTTAAATACGAGGCTGATACTCAAAATATCATTAAAACTCTTGGATGGATGAATATGGACTCGCAGAATTTTTCATGCCTGCACGCTATTCCATAAGATAATCTTGTCTAAGAAACCTAGCTATCTACATGAGAAGATCAACTACAGAACGGACATCCACAACTTAAATTAGAGATTCAAATACTTGCTTACACCGCCCATTCACCAAACGTCCCTTTTTCGTGGCTCTTTTTCATTCTATATAGCTTGGCTGTACAACAGGTTACCCTCTTCACTGAAATCTCTTCCCGTCATTGGATTTAAACTGAAACTGAAACACCTTCTGCTTGATGATAAACTGCTTAATCTTCTCCAGTCATAATTTATTTATTCCTGATTGAGTTGGTTATATTTTGAACACTTCTTCACCTTAGAACCTGATTTTTTTTTCTTTCTTTTGTTGTTATTTTGTTAGTTATTTTTTTTCCTGCTGGTTGGATGGAAGAGCAAGCTCAAACCTGGTCTATGACTTGGTGAGAGACTGAATCCTGCCCTTTGATAGTATTTGCTTGGTTGTCTATATAATGTTACTCTCTGTATATTTCATTGTATGCATTACTATCAATAAAATCAATTATTATTATTATTATTAAATAGTTCCAACTATATTTTTGAAAAGCGCGAAGCATTTATGTTTCGAAAAATATATCAAAATACATAACTTTGAGTTATATCTATAAATGATGACAGCTCATTAAAAACATCTAACTAAAGATCTACCGTAAAAACATGTATACTTTTATGTTTACTTTTCCTGTAAGTTGAAAGTTTTTCTCGTACACCTTGCAGGAAATTAAGGAATTTTTGGGGAAGTTCGAGGAAATGGGGGAATTTCGGGGCATTTTGGGGAATTTTAGAGGAAATAGAGGAATTTTGGCTCATTTCGGGGAATTTCCGAGGAAATATAGGAATTTCGGGGAATTTCGAGAGAATGGGGAACTAATAGGCATCAATAATAAAAAACTTTTCCATATTCAGCCAACTTAAGCAGACTCACTGTATATTTTTTCTCTATTCATTAACTTGTACTATGACGATTACCGAGACGATTCCTTGGCTGATTATTTAATCTCACTGGAATTTCCTTAAAAGATGCCTATTATTTTCCTCATTTCCTTGAAATGCCCCGAAATTCCCCTATTTCCTTCATTTCCCCGAAATTCTTCTATTTTCTCGGAAATTCCCACGTTAAGCCGTTTTGATCAATAATGAATAAGTACTTATATAGTTTCGACACAAAATCTCGAAATTGCAACAATTTACATTATTGAAGCTTCTTTAATATTCGTTCATGGAGATGCGGTTTCGATATTCTACAATTATACGGATATATATTGAAGAAATACTGAATTATCGAACTGCAAGAATTCGATTTTTGAATAATTTCCTGAATTCTGACATTTGGGTACGCCTCTGGAAACGCAATGTTATGAATTAATTCAATAAAGTACGCCTATGGACTTTTTGGTTTAGAATGAAAAAATGAAGGGAATGGAATAAATAATAGACTGTGGTTAACCCCTCGATACAGGGCAGGTCACAAAATTGAATATTACCAAATTACCAATTTCGTCCTGTGTATATATTTCAGAAACAAAAAGTTCCACAAAATCTGTTCTCTAAATATTTCGCTCTAGACCATTTAAAAGACAGAATTCAGTGAAACGTCATCATTTATACTGAATATTTGGGAAGGCTCGAGACGAAAAATTGTATATATATATATATATATCATGGTATAAAATCCTTTCACGATTCGACTGAAAATATTGATTTCATAAAAATACTTAGTCATCTAGAAATGAAGGAGGAAGTAATACAACTTACTCAATCGAAACACTTCGCATGTCACAAACGGAAGGACAGACACGCAAGTTACCTGACCGACCGTCCAGCCAACGCATTTCACAATCTACACAACTACTGTCACACGACTACGTATGTATCAACTGATACGGTCAATTTCGAAATAATAAGCTGATGGTCTCGGTTATTTCTTTGGAGGTCACTTTTGAATTCAGAATTCATCGAGAATTATTATTACAAAAATATAATTATTGGTATATAGACAGAAAACAACTATTTTCTTGGCTAATACCACGCCATGTCCATGCAAAGTTTCACACAGTGAATGCAAAAGGCACATGTTTCTTTCGTCGTATTAACAATAATTGTCAAAGTTCACATCGAGACAAGCACACCTAACAAACCTGAACCAGCTTAGCTGTTTCGGGCTTAAAGGCCCTCATCAATGCAGGAAATGACGCAAACTTTTGAAGGTAGTCTCATCTAAGAATTATAACAGATTAGATTTTCTAGAAGATCTACACATTGAGAGGGTAGGTGGTCTGTGCTTCATCCTCACTTCGCTCCGGACAGTCAAATATCCAACATGTGAAATTCGTTGAAATTTGAATTTCAGCGGTTCGTCCTAATGTTGGGAAGGCCTTATTTTGATTTTTATTCTTTTTAATGTGAAATCAATGTTATGTACAATGTCTTTTTATGGAAAATCTTGTAATACCTGACGAGTAAGTACCAATTTGCCTTACATACAAAAAATGTTTCCAAACTTTTTTCTCTTTACATCTATTGATAATTTGTTTACATTTTTTCATAAGATCATACTCACTTGCAGGTACGCACTGATGATGACTTGACAGTCGAAAGCGCTCTGCTACAATTTTTGAAAATAAAAAATTTTCACTTAATTGATACGTGCACACAACCCATAAAATCTTTCAAATGACGCGAGAGCCTTGTTTCAAGAGTGTTTCCTTCTTTCGCCGCATGGTGTCGCTACTTCCAAATCCCTCTTCAAACGTGACTCAGTGCTGTGAAATATACGTGGCGGAGATTGCATTGGGACAGGCAACGCTTCGAGTGAAGATATCAGGGTTCCTAACACTGTTGACTACCCTGCACTGATGAGGGCCAATGAAACCGAAACCGATCCTGTCTCAGTGTGAATATTGTCGCGTGTAAGGGATGAAGAAACATATTTGCATATTTTCTTCACTAAAAGAATCGGGGCATACTAGATTGCGAAAAG
Organism: Chrysomela aeneicollis; assembly: GCA_029955515.1. Classification (NCBI taxonomy): domain Eukaryota; kingdom Metazoa; phylum Arthropoda; class Insecta; order Coleoptera; family Chrysomelidae; genus Chrysomela; species Chrysomela aeneicollis. Next base: position 31,592,677 of record JARUHQ010000002.1, read on the forward strand.
ATATAATTAAATGTTCTGCGTGGCACTTGCTAGGAAAGTAGTTGTTTTCTACTCATTGTCGCCCTTTTTTGAACATCCTGGATATGTTCATTATTGTTATAGCGATTGTTTTTACTTTTGCTATCCGTGATTTTTCGTTTCTATATTATGGTGGACGAGATCAGAAAATAATTTTTATTTCTGACAGTGACATTATGAGCTTATATCGTCATAGTTACGATATCTATAATGAGGGTCATAACTCCCTTGGGATATTAAGGTTCAAAAACTCCCTCTTACCTTTTACAGGTGAAAATGATACAAGAAATGCTTATAAACGTTTATATGTAATGAAAACTAAGACATATTTTCCTTATTCACGTCATTACAAATAATAAATGTTCAATTTTCAAATGTTCCCTGAAAATTACTTCCGCCGCTGGAAACAATTTCTTCTTTTTTATGGGTGGTGCTGTTGCTGTTCACTACAGTCGAGGTGCCTGCCTCTTCTGATGGCAAAGTAGACAGCATACGCGCCGTTTTATTTCTCAATTCAATACTGTCCTCCAGATACCCCTCTGCCACCGTGGAACTTCTCCAACCTCCGTGTCTTTTTAAGTTTGTCATAGTTGCTCCTGCATTGGCTAGGGCAGTAGCAGAAGTGCGACGAAGGCAAAGTCCCGTATAGGTTAGTGGGTTTGGCAATCCTAAATACATTGCGATTTTGCTGGGAATTTTGCCAAACATATTCTTTCCAATTGGCTGAGTTGTACATTTATTTTGTCGGAAGCTCAAAAAAATCGTTTTGTACCTTCAGGACGCAAGGACATATAAAGTCTCAATAAAGGCAAAGCAGAGAACTCTTTTTCATCCACAACTGTAAATTTCTTCGATACACCAGTTTTACTTTCCGGTACGTTCACTACCATAACAGTATCCCGGTCCTCTATATCTGCTATACTCATATTTAGAAGTTCCTGAGTTCTGCATCCTCCAAAATAACCCATAATTAGAACAACCTATAACAAATAAAACGAAATAAACAAACGAAAAAGAAAATTATGAGAAAAAATTACCTTATGCAATAAATGAATTTCATTAGGGGCATCCTTTAGAAATTTGATGACATCTTTAGGAGATAAGACAGCAGACTTTTTCGGCTTATACCCCTTACTTTTCCGTTTCAAAAAAGCCTCTAGTTCGTTGAACTTGGTGTTATCTCTTTTCTCATATATGGTCACCATCGATTTGAGCATTGACCATTTAGTCCATAACGAATTTGGGCTAAACGTTTCTGACTGCAACGAATAAATACAATTATTACCAAATCTACCAGAAAATACTGAAAATACTTTACCAGTTCTTGAAAATATGCCAGAAAGACAGTTTCGTTGGCATCTTTTGACATAACATTTCTCTGTGTCAGCCACTTCAGATATAAGTTGTATTCTTTTTGATATAGGGCTTCACTTTTCGATGGAAGTAATGATTGTCTTGCTTTTTCCGCTTTTTTTATAATATCCTCCATTATATCAGAAAAAGATCGTCGATTTGTGGTAAAAAATAAACACGTTTTTAACGGAAAAACATTGATTGATAAAGAAAGTTTGCTTATAAACATGTAACATAGCGACAACCTAGCAACAACCAACAATGCTACCTAATTCAAATATACCAGAAAGGTTATGAATTTAAACATTTATTACGTTCTAAATATGGACATATTGTTATGAAAATCGGTCAAAAATAAAATTATCTATGTACCACGGGAATTATAGAGCCTTAATAACCTCTGGCAATTGCTGTCCCTCGGGCCAGAAGCCCTCGGGGCGCAAACTTTGCCATCGGTAATTAAGGCCCTCATAATACCCTTAATACATAAATAACTATTACTCACAATGTAAAGGGTTTCTACAAATGATGAATGTGTAACATCGAAAATGTTCTTTATAGCATTTCTGTCCCAATAGTTTGACATAAAAGTGCAAGGAACCAATAACGGACTAAATTCTGCATATAAAATGTTGGAAAATAAGGAATAAGTCCTCGACTGATTATATACAGGGTGCCCGTTTTTAGAGCTTAACCATGGGGATCTCAGTTATATTATAAGAGTTAAGAGGTCGGTTGAATTAGGGCAGAGTTGCGCATTTTTCTGCTGAACAATTATCTGAAAATAAATTCGAGGTATAATTTTTAGTTTCTGAGTTATTGAAAAAAAAAACGGAAATTTGTAGCTTTCGTTTTCATTTTCTCAAGCGAAAACCAAGAGAGCTAGAAGTTTTTAATTGGGACGTTCTTCAGGGACTTTTTCACAAGGCATCTAAATCTGGCATCATATTTTCCAAAGCGTTCTTGATTTCAGAGATACAACAGTCAACTTTGATTTTTCTCATAGAAACGTCCAGTTCTCATGGTTTTCGCTTGAAAACAAAAAATCTAAAATTACATAATTCTGTTTTTTTCCATTAATTCAAAAACTAAAAATGATACATAACATTTTCTTTCACACCTGATTGTTCAGCATGAAAATACTCAACTTTGCCTCAATTTAACAGACTTCGTAAATCTTATAATAACTGAGATCCCTATGGTTAAGATCGAAAAACAGACACCCTGTAGATATATACCTAACTGTCAAACTTCAGTTGATTTTTTGAAAGTCGTATCAAAAACATGCAGGGATCCTCACATTATCAAAACCCAAAATTGTGTGAGTGTTTTTTTTTACTCTTGATTGCACGAAAATCCTTTCAAGACAACTTCAGCAATCGTCGAAAAAAATTATTCTGATAACAGAAGTCCTGCTGCAGGTCTCGAAGCTCGATAATAAAATAAGAGCCAGTCTGTGTATACTGTAAGATTAAACCAAAAAAAGTCAATTGGGAATTTACGAAAGATTACAGTAATGATTGAAATTAGACAATTATTTGTTGAGAATATAGAATATCAACAAGTGAAGGGCAGAAAAAAAAAACATTAATGGGGCCACAATAATAACACAGCAATTATTCATGTTAGAAACCCCATATTCATCACTCACTATCTATATGCAACAGGAAGAAATTTTGTCCTCAAAATTTGTCAATTCGATACTATCTTCTTCTTACCCAATTAAAGAGTATTTTAGAATTTGTTACTAAAGGTGGATTTATGCAGCAACATTTAACAATTATCAAGTAAGATTTATCAATTAACAATTATCGATTAAGAAGTGGTGAAAATATTGGCATTTATGCATGCCAAATTAACAATTCATGAAGAAATAGTACGCAGGCGTACTTGGCACAACTGTCCCTGCCATAACCTCATATTTTATGTTTGTTGATCTCTCGGAAAGTAAATACAAAAATAACTTGATTATATTTCCTGATCTAGAAGAAACTGAGTCACTTTTTATCATAATGATGTTATTGACTGCGAGTTTTTTTATGTTAAAACAGAAAAGGCATAGGAGGTGGTCTATCAAGCCTGTGAATAGACAGAGGAAAGAAAAGGGGCTTTTCAATAACTTGATCAAATCAATGTACTTGCAAGATTTGGAACCTTACCTTCTTCTGCTACCATATGTCAAAACAAAGTTCGGGCCAATCTTATGCTTTCTCCTATGAATCATGGAACCAATCAGCGATCATCTGCGTACTATTTGCGCAGTAGAAGGAAATTTGGTTCAATTAAAGTAACAAAGTTAAAAGTTGGCCATCTTCTTACTTGTTACTTCTGAATTGATAATTGTTAATTGTCTGCATAAACACATTCATTGAAAACAGGGAGTTCAACTTATGATTGCTAATTGTTAATTGATAAATCTTACTCGATAATCGTTAAATGTTGCTGCATAAATCCACCTTAAATCCACAGGTGAAATGATTCAATAGGATATCCAGTAGGTAGGTACAGCGATTGATCTTGCAGAAGTGAATAAATAAATAAAATGGTTTACGAAGTATGTTGATATAATTATTAATTTATGTTAGTATATATTTCATATTGTACGCAATCAATAATCCATGTCGTGTTAGATCTCATAGGCAGATTAGAGTACACTTGACCGAGGCCACCCTTTTCACGTCAACTAAGGTGGCGTTGTGAAATATTTTTGACGTTCCTATATCGAACAAAATGAATGTATAATATATTTCTCTACGTTTATGCAGAAAGCAACACTTTATTGAATTATTTTAACTGGAAAAATTGGTTAATTGATGGTGCACAAAATTTATATTGCAATCATCTGTGTGATCATATACGTTAAAATTTAAATCGACAGCATATTTAGTAGATTAATATTGAATTTAATTGTACCCACATATACTTACTGGATCACGAAATTACTACACCTCTTTCAGTTGTATTTCAGAAATCATCAAGGTATAGGTAATTTCAGAAAGCGTCACACTTTTATTTCATCAGAAAGTATCAATTGTATTTCAGAATAGTGAGTTGAATTTCAGAAAGCGTCAAATGTATTTCAGATTAGTTTATATAATTTCAGAAAGCATCAATTGTATTTCAGAAGAGTCAGTTCACAATATCAGAAAGCATCAAATGAATTTCAGAATTGTCAGTTGAATTTTAGAAAGCGTCATTTGTATTTCAGAAACAGAATCCTGTCTTCTTGTATACGAAAAGAAATCGATACACAATAGGAAACAAATGATCCTGTGCAGAAAAGAAAAAATCTGCCTGCACCTACGCAATCTTCAACTTAAAATTTGAAATATTTCGAAAAACAGTTACACCTGGTATAGAATATTTGGCATGAAATATATCAAGAATTTGGCGTAATTTCGAAAAATATAATCATATATATATGGGTCCCATTCGAAACGAAGTGGCGTACCATCATTTTTGGTACAATCGGAATTGCTGAACTTTTCGCCTAATATACATTCTTGGGTATATTATGTTAAATTGATAGCCCCAATAAACATTGATTTACTACAAAACTTTACTACAAATTAAAATTCAGGTCAGTATTTTGTATTTTAATCAGCGTTATCTTAACTGGAGTCTAGTTGGGAAAATTTCACTCTTAACTACGAATATTATGAAAATTCTAACGAGTAGAAAAAATTTCCATTACTTGACAATTCCGGATGACATCGTGCTTTCATCAGACATCATGAGACGTTATTTTTGTATCATTTTGTACAATGATCTGGATAATACTGCGAATCATATAAAGACACTGATGATATGAGTGGAGAAAATAAGAGAACACTTAACACAATAAGAAATGAAATAATAACTAACGGTTCGTATAATTTGAACACTCTGTATCTTGAAATATGCGTTCTTCATCAATTGTACGTTGAATCAACAAGTAAGGATAAACACAAATATATGAATCGATGACATTTTGAGATTGTGCAGTCACAGCAACAATGAATTATTACGTGCAAATAAATAAAAATGATGTTATTTACATCAACAGATGATATAATCTGCAACTGTTTTAAATATTTGAGGATACGAAAATAGTTCACTTTCGCCTCTGTTGACTATATAATATCGATATGATAACGGTTAACATATGTAAGTAAACATCCAGTAAAGTATAGGTGATAAGAATGTCCATATCTTTCTTCAAATATCCTTTTCGATGATTTTATCTTAGGAATAGGTAACTACGTATGATAAAGAATAAAACGAGACAGATCTTTTGATCAGTAAAATAATCTAGTTTTTTCAATTGATTATACCACTGAACAATAAAGTAGGTAATGTAAATATAAATAAAAATTAATGTGAATTCAACAAACAAATAAATGATTAGAAATCTAAGATAAATCTTAGTTTCCATTTGATTTCCTCTTGTTCACAAAAGGGAATGTTAGCTACCCTTTACTCGTGAGTGATTTTGAAGATACCTGTGGTAATATATTATTTTCTATGGTTATTCAGAACCAATAACAGTCCTATTATCAGATGCAAAATTATCCAAGTCTTAACCTTCTATAGGGGAAAACCGATAACGACGTTAAGTTAAGTTAAGTGATGGCCATGGTTAAGTATAATATTATTCGACTTCCTAATCATCACAGAATTATTCGCCTTCTCCTTTCAAATTTGGTTCCACAGGTTGCACATTCAACAAACAAGTTAACATCCTCATGAAGTCCTTCCACCTTCCAATAATTAAATGAGACATTTTTTGCAATCGTATCGGGATTAGTAACCCATGAAACTCTGAGCAAATCTATACTAATTTTGTATATTTAAATGAATCCGTATTGTATAGTTGGCGCATTTGGCCTCCTATGTCCCCCCCATTTCCGCAGTCCCTATTTTTCTCGAGCTATTGGTTTTCGCTACGAGCAATGTATTTTTATTATAATTCTGAAATAGTCGAGATACCTACTACAACGATCCATGTAAAATTTAATTTGTTCTTCAAATTGAGCTTGATGGAGTCTCAATCTGATACACATCATATACTAGGTACATATACACCTAAGTAAGTATAGTGTTTTTGATTGATTCATACTTTTCAGTAAAAACCACATCAATTAGAATGAATCACATTATGGGTATAGGGTCAGTTATGCAGGGAAAACTAAAAATGCTGTTTTTGGTTTTTCACGAATTGAATTGTTATTTAAGAAAATATAACTCGGAAAGAGCGATATAATTATCTATAGTTTTTTTTTGGAATAATTATCAATTTCGGAATGTTCCATCTTTCCATTTCTGCATCAGATATACTTACTTCTAGGTAGGTATATAATATATATGAATGCTCATCATCCTCTGAGAATCACCCTGTATATTTTCACTGTTTAGTTATAAGGATTTTTTGTTTATATTTCGATGGTGTTGGTAGCTTGTTGTTGCAGCACACAAAATTCAGCAATTGTTTATATTCAGGGCGATCAAACTCAAGCCTCTCATCACTATTTCTAACTTCTTTATTATTGAAGATACAAGGTCGGTTGAATCAGAGATCGAGTAGTATTTTTTCTGCTCAAAACCGTAGTGATAACAGAAAAATAATTGAAAATCGCGATTTCGATTTAATCGAAAACAAAATTTTCAAGGGGAAATTTCCAGAACATAAATGGTTATTATAAGTTTAATCCTATAACCACAAATAACGGAGTGGATGAAACTTATAATAACCATCTATGTTCCAGAAAAAGTTGGCAATCGATTGAAATTGAAATATACAGGGTGTCCCAATAAAAATATGTACCTATGATGGATATTTATATAAATAAATGTTTTTATTAAATAAATGGAAAACGCGATATTCAATTGTTTTTCTGTTAGCACTATCATCATCTGAAAAAATATTACTAGTCCTCTAGTTCAACCGACCTCGTATATATTCCATAATGAAGAAGTTAGCAATTGTGCCGACTTGAGTTGGATCAGCCTGTATATAGGTATACATGTTTGGAATTAAATACTTAAATCATTAAAAGCTGACGCCAACTCACCTGGTGGCTTAGGATTATTCCTTTTAACCTGCATCCACTTGTAGGTTGGTAAAACTGGCTGTACAGAAACGGAAGACAAATTGTTCATGCCATGATGGTGTAGTCTCAAAGATTCTTCTGACGTCGTCATCTCTTCTTTGTACTTTTGCATGTGTTGATACTCCATATATGCGCCCGCTGCTACATTTGGTGTGGGCAAATAGCTCCCATCTGTCACCTGGTACTTATTTTCCGGCATATAGGTCAGGCTTGGATGTAGTGCTTCTGCAGCTTCTTCCTGATGATGCTGATGTAAGTCTTCGTGGGATCTCCGGTAGCTTTCCCCATATTCACTCTGATGGTACAACGCATTGGATGGATGACTAGATTGATTGGTATAATCGAGATTGGTGTAGCTCAGCCCGGTGTCTGTATTTATGATGGGGTTATCCAGGACGTGAGGCGTGTAATAGTTTGGCCCCTGATGGGGGGAAAGTTGAACGTCCATAACCTCACTCGCGGATGAAGCGAAGCCGTAAGTTTCTTCATGGTTATAGTTGACAGAGCAGTAGTTCGGCATCTGATGATGAGAAGAGGTGTGGGCTATCTCACTGGAGTAACCATTGTAATAATTCGATTCACTGGAATTGAACGTGGCACTATGCTGATTATGATGACCGTACATACTTATGTCCATCATCATCATCATTGATCACTTTCACGAGGAGATGAATCCCAAAACATATGTCCTCGTTCGCGTTAACACTATTATCACATCACCCGTTATAGGAATCTCGAAGGGACAGAAAATGCATGCACCCAACTCCAGTCGTGCGTACAGCTGAATACTCTTGACTCCTCGATATGCTGCTTCGATATGGGAGGAGTTACGCTTACCAAGTGTCCTGCGCATTGTAGCAGCCAACCAATGAAATGACTGCAGTCGAGGAAAGATGTGATGCTGAGTGAGCGATTGGTCAGCATCCAGCCATCATTGTGCTTTTGTGTCAGAACGTTTCAATTCTATAGTGAATGCTACATGTGTCTGCTACCGTTTGTGACATGACAGCTATGTTATCCGCATATGGTGTTTTCAATAGGCTATAGAACTGAACGGTCCAGGGTTTTGCCGATGACTTCAACAATAACTGTGGAGTAACAGAATGAAATTGGAGTGATTTTTTTCTTCACATTATATCTCATTATTTTTTCGTTGTTATTCATAAAAACGTGTAGGTATCAAATATCAGAAATAGGAACCTTCCTATATGAATTGTAACTAAAATAATAATAAAAATTGAGAATAAAAAATAATTAATTTGGCTAAATGTGTAATTCTTTGATGGTCTCCAAATGCTTTCATGAATTTTCGCGGCCAATATGTTGACAGCAAAGTGAAATATCCAAAATTGCAGAAATCTAAATCAGCCGCCCATTTTTTGAGAAGGCATCAGAGTGAGATTGCTCGATTGCTGAAATTCTTCAAGTTAATGTATATCCTGATGATGAATGACGTAACCAAGTCTCACAAAGTACTTTAAAATGTTAGAGCCAATCTGTCACTTTGATAAATATTTCCTTTGATTTCAGCTCTTCTGGTTCTAAATTTCACAGGTACCAATAATGCAAAATACCTAAAGATATCTATGGAAAAATATTTCCCTGTCATCATACTCCAAATTCCCCCATATGTGGAGGTTTATTCCTGTGCTTTTTTTCTGAAAACTTTGTTGGCCGGGCAATTGCACTGAAGATATACCTATTCGGCATTGAAGCAAATTATTAAGATTGCAAAAAACATACTCTTTGTGCAAGTATGAACAACCCCCTAGCGAGGGTACCTATATATAATTTAGACTATGTAGTTACCTAAAGGTACCTATACATAATCTATTGGGTTTTCTCAATTATAATTACTCAAATATTATTGATATTATTTTCAAATGGAGTAACGCCTTTTCTGAGACTTTCTTATTGTTTAGGTGTCATACCCCGAATTTGCTTACTTATATAAATATAGGTATACTTGTACTTTTATACTTTTTGCCGGTCACTTTAATTCCATAATCATGTGGATGGGTATATATATAACTACAGTATAAATATATCTGTTATATAGTTTTGCTAATATCACCAATTCTATTTCCACAAAATAATAAGGAAACAATATCTCATATGATGGCTGCAGCTCTTCCTCCTGATTTTTTCTAAATTCAATATATTCACCATATATACATTAAACAATAAAAAATAGGCATAACTTTATTGAACCATGAGTTTTTGGAAAAAAAAAATGGAGCCTCCTCAGATTTTCGTTTTATGGCTCATCAGGTTGTGCTAGATAGGTATAAGGAAGATATTGTATTTTTGATTATTCGACATAAATATATAAAGTTAATCATCGGGTATAGGTAACTAACAGAAGAAGAAGAAGAAAAAGAAGAAACTAGGGTTTAAATTCCAACATATTGCGAGACATCTGGAATTACCTAAGTATTTTTTAACGGCTTGTGGTCGTATACCTAATACTCTTATATGGTGTACGATTTAAATAACTATATCATTATTGCTAGCAAACACAACATGTTTTATTGATATTGGTGGAAAGACAAATACTCATATACTTTTGAATACTCGCTTTGTATAAAAAAACAATATATATATACCTACCCTGTAGATTTTTGAAAACTAATCGAATTATGACACACGTTCAAGAGAACTTTCAGTCTCTATGATGTTAAAGAAGAAAGACAAATAAAATATACTTGACACCCGAAATAGGTCGAAACACAACCAGGTACCCATGCATATATCTGAGAGGAAATGGAAGTCAAGTCCCTATCATTATTATCACGATCATACTAACCGTACTGATGGACTTGACAAGGGTGTCATGTCTTGGAATAACTCATTCTGATGCAACGTCGACGTCCTGCAGAGAGATCGCTTCACTCATTTGATGCCGTTCCATTCTTGCCGCAATATGCGAAATACGCTCTAATGTAGACGTGCCCTCAGTCTAGAGTTAGCGGAAGTCTTGTCGCTTTCTTTCAGCTCGAGGAACATGGACTGCGTGCTGGGTCTGTCACTATCGACTCTATCGAGGCTCATCACGATTGGGAAGGGTTCAATGCTGGTATTTATTTCATTCTGATGGAGTATTCTTGTTTCAGCTCGCTGGTTGTAGAATAAGTTGTCATAATGGATATATACCTATCATTTTTTATTTGAAGGATAGGAGAGGTTTAACCATATGATGCCATGAGTAATCAATATGATACATAGCCGTTTTTATCTCTATATACTAACACTTCCCTAATAAATTAACGAACCATCATCAAGAAATAATAGTATATTATGATACAAGTTTTATAAGACGCTATTTTGTCGCACGCGTTGTTTGGAGTACGACGAGCGAAGCGAGGAGTGCTCCATGTGAACAAGTGCGACAACGTGTCTTATAAAACGTGTGTCATATGCAATTTTTTGCAATTGGATTCAATATCGATAAATAACAGAAACATCTTCGATTGTTAATAACAATGATGACATTGAAATAATTAAAATCTGACGCACAAGCGTAAAGCCCAGTTTACAGTTGAGCGATTTTGATTATTGCAGTACCAGCGGTGAAAAATTCATTGTTGTTTTTATTGGTCAATTTAAATCGAATTACACTCTGAATTGAAAATTACCAATTAAAACATTGAGTTATTCACTGCTATTATCACCAAATCCAAATCGCTCAGAGGTGAACTGGGCCTAACTCTTTCATTTTTCAAAAAATGCGTATCGAAATAGAGGCTATGCCGACACGCATTTGCGTTGCACAACCAATATAGAAAAAAGAAATTTAAAATATTGTTTTGTCCAAACCACTTGTCAAATTTGGACGTTTTTTAAATAACAGGTCGTTATTTCTACAATGTTGTTATACTTACTATATTCTGATTGAAATCTCTTTTTCATACGAATAGCGGGTGTAGCAATTATAGCGTGTTTTTTTCATAAAATTTCTAAAATTTCTCATACACTGCAGAGTTGAACAGTAACAATATCAGAATAGAACTGAAATCACACTTTAGCCTCATCTTTTTTCAACACATTTTGATTTTTTATTCACTCCGCTATCTTTCTTTATAGCACGAGCAATAACATTGTATAAGAGAACATGATTTTATTGCAAATTATTGATATAAAATTATACAAAATTTAAGAAAACAAATCAGTATAACGAATATATCCACCTCTGACACGAATAACTTACAGAGAAGCCAGCTATTATAATCATAAATACACTTTTATGGTGATCCTAACAGGATTATCTTCTTCTGAATGGCAGTAAAGTATCTTACAATATACCAAGAAACTTGATTTTTCTGACTTCTGCCACTCAAAACACGTCTAAATATCAAGCATTACCTGTGGAGATGTCTTTTATACACTGACACTTCTGTAAACATTGTTATTGTATAGCTGCCATCTCAAATGTCTAAACCCCTGTGATGGGTAGAATATTCTCATGACAATATAATCATACTTACTATCTTCGGTTCTATACCATGACCATCAAACATGGAACTCTCCATTGAATAACTCAGACCTGTGAATATTTTTATCGTTATCATCTATATTACGGTTATATAGTTACATTTAAATTATCTTCGCAAAGCTTTTATTAATTCGAGACGAAATGTACAGATACCTATATATCAATTAAAAATAATAAAAACCTTTGATTTTTCATACTTACTACCTATATACAGGGTGTCCCAATAAGGTCGGCGAGGTACCGATATTATGGAAACCATAAACCTTAGGGCTCCTAGAAAAAAATTTTGAGGACTAAATCGGCCAAGATAAATTGAAGGAAAATATTTTCAAGTTCCTAAAATGACCGCTAGAGGGCACAACTACTATGACATAAATGAGAATTCGATTTTTCTCGGAAAATCACCATATCAAGGTATACTGTATCAATGACGGAAATGAAGAGTTCAACAAAATTTGCGTCAGTTTGTTCTTTTACTTTTTTTCATATCTCGAAAAATAATGGTGTAAGAAGCTGTTAAAAATATATATTTTTTAAATCTCTGTATCTCCTGAACCCTTGCTCCAAATTCGATCAACTTGGGCTCGTTTGAAAGATAATTTCACAATCATTCGAACGCTCCATTCGATGTTGATCTCCAGTTCACACCACGTCTACTAGAGGACGTTGTTCACCCAAGGTTCAGTTTTTTCTGATTTTCTCAAAAAATCCAAATGGATTGCTACAAATTTGTAGCATTACATTTGAAAAGAGTGGAATTAGCTACATTTTGGTGAAAACCGCGATTCGATCTCTCCATTCGTTTTTGAGTTATTTGCAAAGGCATAAGAATTAGAAAAAAAGATAAATTTGTATATAATTATATCAACAACCCTTATTCGACAAAATGTGTTGTTAAACTTATTGTAGGCATCATAAAATACTATAACCGATTTCAACCTCTCCTGATTGGAACTGAGGATACATAAAAAAAAAGGCTCGATATTTTTGTTTCCAGTAAAGTGGATGGGCTATTGGAAAATTCATAGAAACAATCAAAATATATGTCACAACAACAAAAATATACACTTTCAGATTCCCGCTATTGTCAAAATTATAATGAAAAAGTAGTGACCATTTGGAAAAACTCTGGAATGTCACCAGAAGAAGAAGTGAACGATGTGACAGGTGATACAAAGTTCTGGTTGGTATTTTATGTTAGGAAGATGTTTGTGTCATCTGAGACTCGCTTTGCTCTCTAGGGATTTGAGGTCTCATGTAGAGAACCGAAACCAATTCTATCCTCAATATCGTGTTTTATGTCAATTTTGAACTCCCTTTCTTGTCACAAGAATATCGTTGGAATTTTATCTATACTTATAGGTACCTGTTTTTATAGGTACAGAAAATCATTCCTTCAGATATTTGATTTTGAATGTTTCATATGACTTGATAAGAATCTTTTTTTATATAGCCATGATGCGATGCTCTTTTATTTCTGTTTATTCTATTTCAGTCACTCACTTTTCATTCATGAATGTTTAGATAGATACTTCAATTATTATTGAAATTATGCCATGAAAACCATATATATATTCATAAAATCAAATTTCCATTTGGGAACATGAAAAGCAAAAATATAACTCAACTGCAGATAATTTTTTCTCATGTTGAAACGTTAACAAATTACCTGTTATTACTGAATTTCTGGTCATTTATGATGTTGGCATCGTGATAGTTTGGATCGTGGGTTTGGCTATCATCGAGATTTCTAATTCAAATAGCAAATGAAATTTTTACAATATTTGAGGTTAGTTTTCCGATTGGATTTCCGATCGAAAAAATAAAAATGGATAATCGGAACGAGATTGAAAAAAAAAGCATGAGAACCACAATACTAGAGTACATACCGGGTGTACACCCCCCGTATCTCCGTTAGTTTCAGAGGTGATTTATTGAAATTTGGGACATGCTATCACTTTTTGACCTACAAATGATTTTTTTCTACTTCCGGTTTCGCCGGAAGTGATACCAACTCTCGATTTTTAAATGGAACACCCTGTATATTATTTCATTTTTGAAATCTGCATAATTTTCTGGATCCAATGATACCACATAAGTGACATTTCAAACGTCAAAATTTTTTAAAATTTAAGTTTTCCATTTAGGTGTGCCATGAGGTTCCGATTTATTCCAATTGACCCGTCTAATGATAGAAAAATCTAAATCCCGTCGAAAATACTAAATTGCGTTTTTTATGAGCAAATAAAGTTTTTGCTGTAAAACTCATTTTTTTCAAATGGAACCATATTGGTACCGTGGTACCATTTATTAGTACTACCAATAAGGAATTTATTCATAGCTGGTAATAAAATGTGCGATAAATACAATGGAAATTACAGTTAAAAGAAAATAAGAAAATGGAATTATTAAAAATTTTGACGTTTAAAATAAATGTCACTATTGTGATATCATTGGATTTAAATTTTGCAGATTTCAGAAATGCAATGATATACAGAGTGTTCCATTCAAAAATTGAAAGTTGGTATCACTTCCGGCGAAACCGGAAGTGAAAAACAAATCATTCGTAGGTCAAAAAGTGACGCTTATTATGTATATAGCATATCCCAAATTTCAATCAACTACCTTTGAAACTAACAGAGATACGGGGGGGGGGGGGTGTACCATGATCGTATTACACCCGGTATAGCAGAGCTCACGAGCCAACATCATAAATGAAAATTAAAAGAAATTCCGCACTAAAAGGTGTCTTGTTAACGTTTCGAAGAAGGGTGAATTTTCGGAAAAATAACAGATTTTTATGCAGAAAAGTATTGGAAACGAGTAAATATAAGCGTGTGTGGTGTTTTGGTACAAATGACGATAAATTTCGTTTGTTGTTAATATTGCATTGTGCATTTTCGAGACAGAATGGGGTTGTATCTTCGAAAATACTTGAGATCGCCGCGCGTTTTGATTTCAGATTCGTGATCAGGAGGCCGAAATACGTAAGTTACACAACAAAATTTTTTCCGAACTCATAGTCGGTATAGTACGATAAAATAACATTTACCCAGAATTGGTTCGAACGTGAAATTTCATATGGGCATAGTATTTTCTGAAATGATGTAGTATGTGAGTACGCGTATACGTTTGTTGAAATGAATCTTGGAGTATGCGAGCGTACTAATGGGTAGTGACGGGTCGAGTGATGGATCGGCAATAATCCCCACTTTGGAGATGTGGAGCGCAGCTGCCGTTTTCAATCACCAAAGTCTTGCTGAAAGTCTACTCAGAAAACACCTTATTGAAGTAGAAATCAAAGGAGATCGCATGCATAACAACACTATTACACTTTTTCCTACGACCACGTATGAAAACGTCAATAATCACACTGTTTTGTTATTCAGAAAGTAGCTCATATCACCATGGTATTGTTTATTTGAAAGAAAAACAGCACTAGTGTTGTATGAAAAATATCACAACGGTCGCCTGAATTGATAGACATAATTAGGTATATACTGTAAAGGTACTCACTGTCAATATAAGCGTTCTCAAATCAAATTCATATTATTTATTGAAATTTCTGTCTCGTTTTGAATTACACCGAGAACTCTTTATCTATTAATTTCAATGTGTCTGATACATAACCTCTGAATTCACTTTAAAACTGGAAACTATACTCTTTGCTGGAACTATTCCGATGTTGATGACAGAGGGTTAGATCATTCAAAAGAGTACGGCTACAGTTTTATGCGCGGCTTGCTGCTTGCATCAGTTTGATATCACAGTATCACCAACGAGAAGATTCTTTGGTATCACAGGCGTTTGCAAAGAGTCAAGAACACACTAACTCGAGTAACTCGTACGCGCTTGCGCACTACATACTTCTATGGTTCTGTATTCCTGGTTGCGTGATTACTGGCGCTAGCAGGTGAATGGTGTCAAGGTTGTGTAACAGTTTAGGTTCATTCTCGGGTTCATCAAATCAATTATTTTCATAATAATCAAAACATTTTATTATTGCTAAAACTATTTCACCAACCTCATTAAAGATGATGATTCAGTTATTTGATATGTTTAATATTTGGCAATTGAATTATTGTTCCTACATCGATTAATACAATGTAAGCAATTTTATGGTGGAATAATACCGAAGTGATGTGGACTATGAAAATGATTTGGATGATTATTAATAAAGAAAACTTGGTCTGAGATGGTCCTCAAGTTGTTTGAATGTTCCCGGCCTTACATGGCGATCCTGCCTTGGAATTGACCAATTCCAGGAACGTAGAGGAGCACTAGTGGAGTGCTAGTATAAAAGGACAATTATGGGAGATTCTACGAAATTTTGAAAAATGGGTAATTCAAAATCACAACATCAAGATCTAACGGAAAATGGAGTAGTCAACTCTAACTTCATAGTGCAGCAGGAAGAAGTTCATGTCTCTAAAGACGTAAAAGTGATGCTGTACATCATAGTGGTTGTTTTGTTGCTGTTGTTCCTGCTTAAATCCTTCAAAATATACAGGAAAAGTTTGAAAAAGCGTTGGCAAAGAAATCATGCCGTTTCCATGACCAGCGTTGGAGCCGTTTAGGAAATAACCGAGTGCCTGTGTTGTGATGTGATGTGCGCGAAGACAAAGAACTAAGGTAACAATCAATTTGTATCTATTGTATGGGCGTATATTTTTGTTTTCTCCTGTAACAGTTGAAAAATTAATATTTTACAATTGTACCAGTATATATGACTATGACCAGTATTGTTAAAGGGATGTTGACGTCAATTTCACCCTATATATCGGGTGTAGTTTGTTTCAAATGTCAGGGGTTTATGGAGTATTTTTATTTTAACTTCATTTTAGTTAAATTCTAATCTACTTTTTGTCAGTTTTTAATGCCAACTTGGAATCAAATTAACTTAAAATTGAACAAAATAAAACAAGACGTGATTAATCAATCAAAAAGAGTAATTAAAAACCAAGTACCTAAGGGTGAGTCAGTGCGTCACGAAATTCGTGATAATTTGGTCAAACTTTTTAATGAATTTACAAATATACTCCAAGTATATTGGAACTCTCTCGACGATGCTCAAAAGACTATAAGTCGTCAAATTTTTTGGTATATCAGAGACAAAGTAGTCAGAGCATTCCTCATTATTGATGTTAATTTCAAGGTTCCTATATCATGTACGGAACAGATTGACCCTTTAGTTCTAGACGAGGACTTTGTCGTTGAAGCTAAGATAGAAGAAGTTAAAGACGATTCCGAAAAAATGCCGCTGACTGCTGTAGAATTTTTCAATTTTGCAAGTAAAATAGTGCCACAAGATTTTGACGGTTCTCCAGATAAATTGAGATCATTTTTAGATGCGATTGAATTATTAAAAAATAATTCGGAAGGACATGAGCGAAATGCTGTAGCATTTATTAAAACGCGATTATCAGGAAAGGCTAGAGATTTAATAACGAACGAAGATTCGATTGACGGTATAAGTACATGTTTGAAAAATGGCATAAAAGGAGATAATTCTAGAGTATTAACAGCCAAATTACAAAATCTCAAACAAAATAACAAGGACTCAGTTACATATTCATCAGAAATTACGACTCTAGCTGAAAAGCTAAAAAGGGCTTATATTAGCGAGGGTGTGCCAATGGATACTGCTAATCTTTATACAACTGAAACTGTCGTGAAGGCTTTAAGTAAAAATGCCAATACAGAAAAGGTTAGAATAGTAATGGAAGCTGGGTCATTTGGTACAGTGCAGGAAGCTGTTAACAAATTTATCAATATAAATCCTAGTAATGCTGGCAATACGAATATTTTTTATTATAGAGGTGACAATAATAGAGGTAGCAGAAATTGTAATAGGTTCAATAGATACAACAATCGTGGAAGACCTAGTAATACCTATTTCAATCATAACAGAAGTCAAAATCAAAATAACAGTCAGGCTAATAATGACGCGAGGACGCGGGTATCATAGGCGCGGTAATTACAGAGGAAATCAACGGGGTCACTTCTCGGGTAACTCGGGTGTTAATATAAGACAATATGACGCGGAATATGAGTCGGGAAACCCACCGGTCCCCCAACAGGACCGGTTGGGGGAAATTTAAGAATTTTCAAAATGGATTTATCCTTTTCGAATTACATAATTGTTTCTTGCGGAATGACTGACGCAAACATTACACTACTAATAGATACAGGGGCTGATATTTCGGTTTTCAAAAGAACAAAAATTCATGCAGATCAGACAGTTACTACCTCAAATTGTTGCAAGATCAAAGGTGTTACTGAAGGTATTCAAGACACTTTAGGTACTACAGAAACTGATATTCATATTGAGGGGCATACACTAAATCATACTTTTCATGTAGTGAGTCATGAATTTCCTATCCCTTCCGACGGTATTCTTGGCAGAGATTTTATTTCCAAATATAAATGTCTATTGGATTATTCAAATTGGACTATGACGCTTACAATAGGCCGTGAAAAAATCTGCATTCCAATTTATAATAGCCCTCAGGACGAAATTATAATTATACCTCCCCGGTGTGAAATATTCCGACAAATAAACAGCTTAAAATCACTCTCACAAGATGCTCTAGTGATGAATGGAGAAATAAAAGACGGAATTTTCGTTGCTAGATCAATAGTTTCTAAAGATAATCCAATCGTTAAAATAATCAACACTACAAGTGAAACGGTTTCTATTAATAATCTTAAACTCAAAACCGCTAACCTTGATGAATTTAATATTTATAATATAGAACCGGAAACGACCGATCGATGTTCCAATTTGTTGAAACAATTGAATCTGAATGTACCCGAATATTTAAAAAACGATGTTCTCAGTCTTTGTTTAGAATTTTCTGAGATTTTCGCGTTAAAAACAGACAAAATTACAGTAAACAATTTTTATAAACAAAAACTCAAACTTTTGGATAAACAACCGGTTTATATTAAGAACTATCGAACTCCCAAGCTACAAAAAGATGAAATAAATCGACAAATAGAAAAAATGTTAGATAATGACATAATAGAACCATCAACATCGGAATATAATAGCCCAGTTCTATTAGTTCCCAAAAAATCAGTTAATGGACAAAAAGCGTGGAGACTTTGTATTGACTTCAGATGTATAAATAAAAATAAGCTTATTGCGGACAAATTTCCTCTTCCAAGAATAGACGACATTCTGGATCAGTTAGGTAGAGCTAAGTGGTTTTCAGTTATTGATTTAATATCAGGATTTCACCAAATTCCTTTGGATGAAGAGTCACGTGACGTGACATCTTTCAGCGTGGACTCTGGTTCCTTTATATTCAAAAGGTTGCCATTTGGGCTTTCGGTAAGTCCAAATAGCTTCCAGAGAATGATGTCAATTGCCTTTGCTGGCATAACACCTGAAAAAGCCTTTCTGTATATGGACGACCTCATAGTAATTGGTTGCTCGGATAAACATCATCTAAGTAAGCTAAAAAGTGTATTTCAAACTTGTAAAAAATTTAACCTAAAATTAAACCCGGAAAAATGTCAATTTTTTAGGAAAGAAGTAACTTATCTAGGACACAAAATCACCGACAAAGGCATTTTACCAGATGACGCTAAATACGATGTTATTCATAGATATCCCGTTCCAAGAACTGCTGACGAAGTTAAACGATTTGTTGCATTCTGTAATTATTACCGTAGGTTTATTCCAAATTTTGCATTAATAGCACAACCATTAAATAAGCTCTCTAGGAAAAATGTTAAGTTTGTTTGGTCAGCAGCCAATTTTATGTACGCTGGTGTCAATATCAATAAAATTTGTCGAAACTAAACTAACTCAATCAATCAGTAATTCATATAATGTGGAATTGTCGGAGAAGTATTCAAATATAATCTTGAATATGGAAATAAACAGTACTTGATATCGAATCAAAACCACGTGAAATTATAGAGACCGCTCAAGTTACATATTTGACAAGACCTCCCGCGAAATCAAAGTATTCGGAGTCGTAGGAAAAATAGTGTACAAAACTCGTTGGAAAGTGCATTTCCTTCACTCGTTACGTTTCCGCACTCACCGCTACGCGGCTCGTGCTAAACGACTACTCGTGTGAAATATGTCACTTTCCACACTTGTTGTGTAATATACTATTTGCTTATGATGCTTATACGACATTGAAGCAGTAAATAGAGCAGAAAGTGCGAGTTTTTTCTAATTTCATTTTTTTCGTACCTATCGTTATTCGACATAGGCTGCAACGATATAGCTTTTCTGCCTTGCCGAATCAAGACGATTTGGAATTTAGAACTCAAAAGAATAAAACGAATCAAAAATAGAACATAATGAAGAAGTGAACAATAATTCATTTTATATAATACATACATTGATCGTTCAATTTTATCTGTTTTTTGTATAGGACATTATTCAAATATCTGCAAAAATGCAGAAAACCAAAGAAATATGTTGATGGATTCAACAATATCATCGTTAGGACTATCCTGAAACCTGAAACCATATCATCATTGCCATCATATCCACTATAGGTACAAATCTAAGTCAAGTCACAATAAGTCATGTGTGTGGATATCAAAATAGCTTTCCGTAGATGAAAAATCTTTGATAGCAATTATTCATCAGAGCAAGCACTCAAATTTGCATTGGTATAGGTATACATCAGAGTTATCTACAGTATACACATCTACTTCATCCGGAGCACACACCTCATAATTGCTCATATTCCCATCTTCAACACATACATATTTAAATTTCCAATACATATTCATCACTTTTTATATTTACTTTTCATGCAGCGCACGGGATGAGTAAAGATTGGCCCGTCACCGAACGAATAATTCGCTTTTTTAACGCAGTTTCATAGCTACACTCTATATACTGCATTAATATTAGTAATCAAATTAAAATTATGCAATATAAAAAGTTCTAAGATATGAAAGAAATATACATGGCTATTCAAATTCGAGTCTATGCATGAGGATTTCGATAACGGTAAGAGATAGAGGGTTGGTTAAATGGGGGCAAAGTAGCGTATTTCAGAGGTTAATTATATGGATGAAAAAAATCTGACCTAGCTTCTTCAGTTCTGGAGTTATACAGGAAAAATCGAATATTTCGAAATTCCTCTTTTGCCTATATCTTTTTATTTTACGAAGATTTTTTAAAATTTGGCCACTTTGCCATAGCAACTTTTTGTAGCCTTTCCAAATATCTGACTAAAAATTATATACAGGGTATCGTATAAATTGGGCCACCCTCAACTTTTAATTCTCAAATACGGACCTGTATGTTTTATTGCATGACGTAGTATTTTCATCTGAATTATAGAGTGTTTTGGAAAAATTTAACTATTACCAGTAAAATTTCAATTTTTTTTTTAATTTTTCCTGTATAACTCCAGAACTGAAGAAGCTAGGTCAGATTTTTTTCATCCATATGATTAACCTCTGAAATACGCTACTTTGCCCCCATTTAACCAACCCTCTATCTCTTCCCGTTATCGAATTCCCCATGCATAGACTCGAATTTGAATAGCCCTGTATAAATTTTGTTATTAATTTTTTTCAATGCACTAAAATAGTAAGTAGGAAACGTAACGAGTGAAGGAAATGCACTATCCAACGAGTTTTGTACATTATTTTTCCTACGACTCCGAATACTTTCATTTCGCAGAAAGTCTTGTTAAAAATGTAACACTGAAACTTAAAAAAATAAATAATTCATTTTTTTCTCCGTTATTGCCAATAACCTATTAGGTCAGACCATAGAGTGACAGTTTAATTCGATTATTCAGGTCCATTTCAACTAAAATAAAATCTACCCCAATAGCTGAAAATTTCCAAATGAGATTTATGGAAGATTATAGGAAATATTATTTGAATTATTTCTGTATATATTGATGTAAGTTTCATGGTTTATTTTATTACGTCATATGATTTATACAATGTTAACTCACCTATACATATCAAAAAATGTTTCAAGCAGTGAATTTTGTATTTTAGAATTTAAATTTCAATAAAGATCTTTGATCTGGGCACACGGAGCAGCATGATAATTATTCGTAATGTTTCGTATCTACTATAGTATTGACGAATTCAATACAAATTTTTATTTGTCAAATGGAAAATAAAATTATTATTATTAGTAATAATTTACTTTGGGTTGAATCAGCTGTGAAGTGAGCTCCCATTCTTGTAGGATCTCTCAATCCACAAAACCGTATATTTTTATATTCTGTTATGTGGGGTGCTGTCACAATCTGAGTTGAAAGGTTTTAGCAAACGATAGGGCCCTAGCTGATCCATCATTGCTGTCAGGTCCGGCTACTCGGGGCTAGTATCTCGCCACCTCCGTCACCCCTAGAACTCCTTTATTTTCAGTCTCGTTCCGAATCAACCCGCACTTTTCAACAATGCCAATTATGCCCAATATTTGATCTACGAATTTTTTTTTGGCAACGCTGGGGCGGCCATATTCGACGGTAATAACATTTGGATGATTTTGTCACGAACAGTCAATCATTGGTGCTCTGAGAACTCTGAGTTATTCAATGTATAAGGAATTCGTATGGTTTATCAATAAAATCAGGTTTGAGGCTAGAATGGAGCCTTGTGGCACTTCCGCATTTTTGAAATGAAGATTCTGAGGTGGAACAACATTCTTTTGTGCGTGTCACATTAACAGATTCAGTTTAGTAGGTATAGGTATGTTGTGAAGAGTATATATGTTTAAAATATGTCTTCTAGTTTTTGCCAATCTTCCATCTTGAGTGTACGGGTGGCTTTATAAAAACTTTTAACATTTAAGATTTATCACCTAGCATTTAAGACTTAAGAGCTGATAAGTTGATTATGTTATAAAAAACTTAAGATTTAGGAATATTTGACACGGAACAAATAATTTTGACGTTGGCAAGTTCTAACCTATATCTATTATTATTGTTTTTGTTTGAATTTTCTTTAATTTCATTTCAATATTATTTGTGTCATGGACGATGGTCTATTAATTCAACAAGTTGAAGTTTTCAGACATATTTATGATAAACAAAAAGTAGTTATTATAAAATAAACTCGCCAGGAAAACTGTCTGGAAAACAATTGGCCAAATATATCTTAGAAAACTGAAGGTACAAATGGAAAATTGAATTACGGAATACATTTCCATCATGATTTGATCCTGGACAGCCTACATCAATGAAGATGAATTCATGAGATGCATCAGAGATAGCCATCAATATTATATGCTTGAAAGTCTTTTGCTATGTAGGTATGTTTTGGAGATTCTTTCAAAAGTATGGAGTATTTTTTCCTCCAGAATATACCTCAAGGATTATCATTCAGAGAATTACAAAACTGACCTATTCAACCCGATTCGATACCAGTTAAACAGTCAACTGGTTCGAAAAGTTCAAGAATGTATATAAACTGCCAACTCAGAAACTTATCGGCTTTTTTGACGTCCGAAACCATTCAATCTTTTGGCGTTAGGGCTCACTATATTCTGATTCAGAAAAGGGAATTCGTTTCCGTTGTGAACTTGGCTGGAATTATTCGGAAAGGCGGCCGATCACTCATTGGGTTGTCGAATCCTCAATGAGTACAATCAGCTCCCAACATCTCTTTCCTCAAATCGGATGACAGCTGCCTCATGCATCCCACAGCATGCGAAATAAAATGTACATTATTTTGTATCATATCAGATTCGTATAATTCATGGAAATACCGTGATTTTTATGAGATTATAGGTACAATGAGGGAATGAGATTTGTTCTGCAGTATATGTTGAGGAATTTCACAAAAATGTATCAAGACAAACTCATCAGATTTTTTATGTTCGCTCGAGAAACAAAATGGCGCAGACACCTGAACTTTGAAACTTGCTGGACTTTGTTTGACTCGCATTCTACAGTAGCGATATGATGCAAAAGTATGGAATAAATTCCGTATTTGAACGACTTTTGGAAAAAATCAGCAAACAAGACAATTTTAATTTTTCAAGGGCCATCACATGATCATTAGGTACTTATGTCAACAGTGTTGGCATAATCGTAATGACGTAAACATTGAGATACCACATTTGTTTTTCCGGCAATGTAATAATTTCATATGATTATTAGATAGAATATTTATTCTACCGAGTTACCTTACGAAGTTACGAAAACTGTGTTTTCCTAAGGCCACGTATGAAAACGTCAATAAACACACTGTCTTGTTATTCAGAAAGTAGCTCATATCACGATGGTATTGTTTATTTGAAAAAAAAAGCACTAGTGTTGATATGAAAAATATCACAACGGTCGCATGAATTGATAGATATAATTAGGTATATTGTGAAGGTACTCACTGTCAATATATAAGCGTTCTCAAATCGAATTGATATTATTTGTTGAAATTTCTGTCTCGTTTCGAATTATACCGAGAATCCTTCATCTATTAATTTCAATGTGTCTGATACATAACCTCTGAATTCACTTTAAAACTGGAACCTTTACTCTTTTTTCGATGTTGATGACAGAGGGTTAGATCATTCAAAAGAGTACGGCTATAGTTTATGCGCGGCTTTCTGCTTGCATCAGTTTGATATCACAGTATCACCAAAGAGAAGATTCTCTGGTATCACAGAAGTCGTACGCGCTTGCGCACTACGTATTTCTATGGTTCTGTATTCCTGGTTGCGTGATTACTGGCGCTATAGCAGGCGTATGGTGTCAAGTTTGTTTATGTACGCTGGTGTCAGTATCAATAAAATTTGTCCAAACTAAACTAACTCCCGCGAAATGAAAGTATTCGGTGACGTAGGAAAAATAGTGTACAAAACTCGTTGGAAAGTGCATTTCCTTCACTCGTTACGTTTCCGCACTCACCGCTACGCGGCTCGTGCTAAACGACTACTCGTGTGAAATATGTCACTTTCCACACTTGTTGTGTAATATACTATTTCTAAAATTCAAATGTAATATAAGATACAATGAAACTATAAAAAATTAGGTTTTCCACATGACTTGAATTTGGATGATGACAGATATCCAAAGATGACTTCATAACCTATTGAAGCTCACTGTTGACTTGGATTGGACTTGGATGACATGTCTCAAGCAACAATAATTAATTTCAATCAATAATACTACGAGACCCCTGCTGTTTCACAGCTATCTAATTAGATGGGATCAATGGAATTCGTTTATAGAGATGTTTAGTCTCCTTGACCAGCATATCGAAAACAAAGTATTGGTTTTAACGGAGCTATTAATCAAATACGAAGACAACCGACAATTTGTACGTGACTAGAAACGAATGTCGGTTAAGTAGAACCAAAGGGTTGAGACAGTCCAGTGGCGGTCCCTCTCGCTATTATTTTCGTACCGAAATGAAACAGATCACTGGTAAAAATAACGTTGCCTTAGACTAGGGCGACATTTGTTCGAGTTCAGTGGACAGCACTGCATGAAAAATTCCTAACAGTCTGAATTTATACCTATGCAGATTCCTATCGTGCTATATTGCGATAGGCAACAATTGCCAAAATTTCTAGCCAGCAAAATATAAGGTGTATTTTTTTTTCGATTATGCCATATATTATGTACCTATTTCTATGTTTAGTTGCTTTCATTTAGGTGACACTAATGACAGTAAGGTGAAATGCAGCACCCTGTTTATTTCATATCGATCGGAGACATTTTGTGCTGCATTCTATTGGTGGGAAGAAGGATTTGCTTTTTGCGCAGCCACCTACCCTTATCAATTTACCAAAATCGATATATGAATGTTTGACTGCTCTAAGCCTTTACCTTTAGTAACCTACGACATATCTCTGATGTCTCTGAAGAATCTCTGAATAGGAAGGAATCTGCACGCGGTTTCAGTATAGGGGTTATTGACAAATCATTTTTAATTCCATAGCAGCATCCCGCTAGTAATGTCTACGAGAACAATATTTTCTCTCTTAAATGAACGAAGTGATTATCGTTTCTAGTATTTTGCAGCAAATAGTTTTAAGTGAGTTATCAAGAAAATAAGATGTGGTAGGTAAGATATTTTTTCTATTGCTCCACCAAGAATTTCTATGGCGAATTTCTATGGCGAGTTTTCGATACTCGATGTTATTGGTACTTTTAGCGAATTTGACAAAAAGGTAGTTTGAAGATTTTAAGGTAGAAGGAACAATTTGCTATTCCTGCTCTAGGCAGATGGCATAGCATAATTTATAATTTTCTACAAAGGTTGGTCCTGAAAATAACAATGCACGTTTGTTGATATACATATATACCTACTTCTGAGACAGAAAAATCATGAATATCTACTCTAATTTGAGAAAAAATACATATTGAGTGAAAAATCTGAGGTCCTCGAAAATTTTGAACTAGAAAACAGAAAACTCAGTTTATAGGTCTAGAAGGTAGAACTTACAGTCTAACTCCACCAAAAATGTATTTAATTTGTAGTCATAGACTGACATCAATAAAAACAGGACATGTTTCAAGGGATCGATCCCTCATCATCAGCTATCATAAAATTATAGCATTGATGAAAAAGTGATAAATTTTAAATGTGACAAAAACAGTACAGATAGGTATCGCACCATGTGCGAACTCCTAACTTTAGGGGATTTTTAACCACCACATCATCAAAAAAACAAATCAAAAAAACTTTTTAGGAGCTATTAGGGAACCATCTGCTTCATCGAAAGAATGACCCGCAACCCAGGATTTCCTCACATCAAATGTCATTATATTTTATATTTGTCAAGAGAATCAAACGTTTCACCTTTTTAACATTTGATATACAGCTAAGCCGACAAAACCGACCAGTGTACCTACCTACTGAATGCGAAAATTCCCAATAATTTTTGGGTGAGAAAAACACTAGCTCCTTATGCGTTTTGCATTTATTTTCATTCTATAAAGTTCGCATCTCACGGTCAGACTATTTGATCAAATTTGTTCGACGTGAAGTCATTTCTGTCTGTTTGATTCAAATGTTTGAAATGTGGAGAAATTCTGTTCACACGATTTGAAGAAATTCATTGATCATAACGGAAGAGAAATTTGCATTCATGATCCAAACGCGTTTTTTCAACAATATATGAATGGAAATAATACACAAAAATCTGCGCACCCCTTCAGAGATTAGTGAAGAAGAAACGAAAAATATGGACAAGGCAATGGCTCCAAAAAAGAAATATTGGTAGAGGAGTCCTACCAATGATTTTTCGAGAAATCAGATTGGTAGATCCAAATAATTATCGAAACTACCTCAGTTCCCTTTTGAACTGTGTTTGCAAAACATTGAACAATGCCTTACATCCTGATTCTATAGAATAAATAAGCAACCTCATTCAATACATCTGACATCTTATCTCTCTTATGGTAATCTTTTTGGCTGATGTTATACAGATGTTATTTGCTTCTATAGAAATCTATTAGGAACGTTACTTGCTCCTCGGTCCAATTTCAAGCAGCAGACATTTCCAACAGTCCAACAATCAAGTCTAAGTATTCTGACGTTTCGATTTTCGATGTCAACAAACAACCCTAACCTTACTTTTCCATCAAACAAGTGAAATATTTAGAAATTGTTCTAATTTCAGCTGCTGTTTGATGTGACGTCATTGATGACATCACACTTCCATAGTTTGATCAAATAGTTTGACCTTGAGACACGGGCTTAACTAGGCACGGTACAGAAAGTGAATATTCTATTCTATTCATTGAGGAAGCTCTTCTAGGTATGATATCCATATTCGTATTTCAAGAAATAGGCCGAATATATATTCTCGTATAGTTACTAAATTAAAAAAAAGTTAAGATGCAATGGGTTCAATAATGGGTGAATGTTCCCATGTCAGTTGGCATAATATTATGTATTGAAAATTATGATAGTTTTTCGATTGTAGTAGTATTGATGTGTTTACCGGATTGGCATCTATTATATAGCTTCTATACTTTTCACTCAACGTGTCATTATATTTATAGTTACAATTATTACTGACACCAACATCTTCAGCCACGCAGATAGGTCTCGCACCGGTCACATAATTTTCTTGGCAAATCTGTTCAATGTCATTCTCGTGTAATATCCTCTCGATTGTAAAGAGACAAGGACAATACCAAGGGTTCCCAACCAAGGTAATCTTTTTCAAACCGTTCATTCTGAAGAAGAATTTGGACGAAAGGAACATCAAGTGGTTGTGGTCCAGGAGAATGGACCGTAAAGAACTCAGTCCGCTTCTGGGGAAGACGTCACCATCCACTGTCTTCAGACTGTTATGCGTCAACACGAGTACCTCGAGTTTTGGTGTGTGATCGAAAGTCTTGGGTTCGATAACTGAAATTTTATTGAAGCCCAGATTGAGTTCCTTCAAGTTTGTTAATCTTTGTAAGGTGAAGTTGTTGAGGTTGGTCAGGATGTTGTCACTCAACAACAGAACCTCCAGCTTTTCTGGGTGGCTTATAATTTGGTGCACTACTATGCCATCTATTCTGTTATTGTTCATAATCAATATATTCAAGTTCGGGAGTTTCTCTAGAGCTGAGCTCTCTATGAAAGTTATTTCATTGTACGACAACGACAACATAGTGAGTTTTGGTAAGTTCCCAATCGCACCTTTGGGAATTATTTCAAGTAGATTGTGGTTAAGAGAAATTTCCATGACTTCAGGAAGATTCATGAAAGTTCCAGTGTTGATGCGATCAATATCATCTGAAAGGAGGGAAATATACTTGATTGACGAATTCAAAAATGTATTCGAGGCTAGACGTCCAACTGAATAGTTGTGGATAGTCAAAATCTCCAAATTGGGAATGAGGCGAAAGGAGTTCGTAGGTACTTCCAGTGTTTGTTTATAGTTTCCAGTTGATTCCGCTACGATAAAGATTGTTTTCACACTTTCTAGGTCAACTTGAACTGCAGCTATGTCCCGTGGAAGATTGGAAATTGTGGGACACCGTAAAGTTTCACTGTCTTTGATCATACACTTACAATGAACTTGCTCGATATAGAAAATGATGAGAACGATAAGTGGCATTTTCAGTCGCATATTTAGCATCTTCGGCAAACGTCACGATAGTCTATAAGCCGCGACTCAACCTTGACCAAGTCGAACGCGAACTGATAAGTCTGCCTCATTCAAAGATAATTTACAATTTTTCTTTATGTCTCATCATTTATCTGAAAAGCGCAGATGCCAAGTTTCTGAAGTGACTGCTGGCCATTCACATTTCTTCGATGTTGAAAAATGAAAAACTAGGGAAAACCAGAAAATCAATTCGGGAAAAGTTGATTGGTATATCAGATGATAATCACCAATCAAAAAACAAAGTTTTGAATAAGAAAGACCATTATATAATCGAATTTGTACCACCGCAGGGGGTATTAAAATGTTTTGGTTGGTAGCGGTTTGATACAAAAAAATATATATGCCGGTTTTTGATTTCATAGGATTTCTTTTGTCCCATATGCAAAAAGAATGACATTTACTTATTCTCATTACTACAGGCAAGAAACTGCGATGAATACCTATGACAATATAGGAAAAGGTCATCACGTCCTCAATATATTGATTTGTCCCTGATATCTGCTCAAGTAGGTACCTGAATAGAATGACCAGGCCTCAAGGAAAGGTTTCTTAAGATCCTACGACTCTGGTAAAATCAAATAAAGGTTTGAGAAAATAATGTATTATGCACTTATTCTCAGAGACAATTCTCTTTCGATCAGGAAGGCAGCCACCTCAGCATCCGCACGTATTAAAAGTTGCATACCCCTGACTGTCATCAATGTTCGGAATCTTCTATTGATCACATTCAATGCTTAGATCGAGTTCGAAACCAATAATTGTATATCGAAGTTTCGTTGTTCAGTAAGTATTCCACTGAATCTACTGGATTCGTTTATATTTTTCATTTATCTTTATTTTTTACAGGTAAACCATTTTCAGTACAACTGCAATATAATTTGTTCGAAATGTCTTTACATGAAATGTTATCGAAAGTTATGTTTATTTGTCATGAGAATCAAACGTTTCACATTTGTGAAATTGATATTAAGCTAAGCCGACAACACCGACCAGTAACTGGATGTGATAATTCCGAATCATTGTAAATAATAGAATGTAAACATTATCACTTTTGGGTGAGAAAAACACTTGCTCCTCATGTGTTTTGCATATATTTTCATTTTTTAACAAAAGGTACAGAACAAATTTCGTAGAGACAACTCTTCTATATAGGTATATTAGAAACACATTCGTATTTCAAGAAATAAGTAGAATGTACCTACTCGTATAGTTACATATATTTTTTCATCCAAAAATACTTTGTACATTCAATATTTCTTGTTGAGGACCATCACACCATGTCGAACAACCTTTCATGATAATTGCTTTTTCTTCATGATTACTGGAACTTGAAATTCACATCACAGTCAATTATGTTCATCAGATTGGCATTTCTATACTTTTCACTCAACGTGTCATTATATTTATAGTTACAATTACTGACACCAACATCTTCAGCCACGCAGATAGGTCTCGCACTGGTCACATAATTTTCTTGGCAAATCTGTTCAATGTCATTCTCGTGTAATATCCTCTCGATTGTAAAGAGACAAGGACAAAACCAAGGGTTCCCAACCAAGGTGATCTCTTTCAAACCGTTCATTCTGAGGAAGAATTTGGACGAAAGGAACATCAAGTGGTTGTGGTCTAGGAAAATGGACCGTAAAGAACTCAGGCCGCTTCTAGGGAAGACGTCACCATCCATTGTCTTCAGACTGTTATGCGTCAACACGAGTACCTCGAGTTTTGGTGTGTGATCGAAAGTATTGGGTTCGATAACTGAAATTTTATTGAAGCCCAGATTGAGTTCCTTCAAGTTTGTTAACCTTCGGAAGGTGGAGTTGTTGAGCATGGTCAGGATGTTGTTTTGCAACGACAGAAACTCCAGCTTTTCTGGGTGGCTTATAATTTGGTGCACTACTATGCCATCTATTCTGTTATTGTTCATAATCAATATATTCAAGTTCGGGAGTTTCTCTAGAGCTGAGCTCTCTATGAAAGTTATTTCATTGTACGACAACGACAACATAGTGAGTTTTGGTAAGATCCCAATTGCACCTTTGGGAATTATTTTAAGTAGATTGTGGTTAAGAGAAATTTCCATGACTTCAGGAAGATTCATGAAAGTTCCAGTGTTGATGCGATCAATATCATCGGACATAAGGAGAATGGCCTCAATAAATGACGAATTCAAAAATGTATTCGAGGCTAGACGTCCAACTGAATAGTTGCGGATAGTCAAAATCCGCAAATTGGGAATGAGGCGAAAGGAGTTCGTAGGTACTTCCAGTGTTTGTTTATAGTTTCCAGTTGATTCCGCTACAATATAGATTGTTCTTACACTTTCTAGGTCAACTTGAACTGCAGCTATGTCCCGTGGAAGATTGGAAATTGTGGGACACCGTAAAGTTTCACTGTCTATGATCATACACTCACAATGAACTTGCTCGATATAGAAAATGGTGAGAACGATAAGTGGCATTTTCAGTCGCATATTTAGCATCTTCGGCAAACGTCACGATAGTCTATAAGCCGCGACTCAACCTTGACCAAGTCGAACGCGAACTGATAAGTCTGCCTCATTCAAAGATAATTTACATTTTTTCTTTATGTCTCATCATTTATCTGAAAAGCGCAGATGCCAAAGTTAGCCGCACGGAAAATCGAAATTCCAGCCACGGTTTCTGAAGTGGATGCTGGCCATTCACATTTCTTCGATGTTGAAAAATGAAAAACTAGGGGAAACCAGAAAATCAATTCGGGAAAAGTTGGTTGGTATATCAGATGATAATCACCAATCAAAAAATAAAGTTTTGAATAAGAATGACCATTATATAATCGAATTTGTACCACCGTAGGGGGTATTAAAATGTTTTGGATGGTAGCGGTTTGATACAAAAAAATATATATGCCGGTTTTTGATTTCATAGGAATTATAGCGGATTTCTTTTGTCCCATATGCAAAAAGAATGACATTAACTTATTCTCATTACTACAGGCAAGAAACTGCGATGAATACCTATGACAATATAGGGGGAAAAAGTATTTTGCTGACCAGAATAGAATATTCCATTAGATTTCAGACTTCTACTGCGAATATCGGGCTCATAATACAAAACAGATATCTATGAAGAAATACCTTCTTGCCACCATAACAAAAATTTGAATACACCCCCATACGGGGGTAGTTTACACTTGTAATTTTTCTAAAAACATTGCTGACCGAGGGTTTCCAGTTGAAATATTCCACTGAAACATCATATTATGATTGTTCGATGCGGATACTTCGTGCCACTATAAAAAAATCTGAATCAACCCCCTCACAAGGGTAGTTTATACTTGTGATTTTCCTTGAAACTTTGCTGACTGGGGGTTTCTAGTGCAGATATTGCAGTGAAACAGTAGATTGTGATTGCTCAAACCATACTCTTCATGCCACCATGGTAAAAATTTGGATCAACCCCCTCGCAAGGGTAGTTTATACGTGTGATTTTCCTTAAAACCTTGATGACAGGGAGTTTCTAGTGTGAATATTGCAGTGAAACAGTAGATTATGATTGCTCAAACCATACACTTCATGCCACCATAGTGAATATCCGAATCAACCCCCTCGCAAGGGTAGTTTATGATTGTAATTTTTCTTGAAACTTTGCTGACTGGGGGTTTCTACTGTAAATATTGCAGTGAAATGATAGATTATGATTGCTCAAACCATACTCTCCATGCCACCATAGTGAAAATCCGAATCAAACCCCTCGCAAGGGGTATAAACTACCCTTGAGAAGGGGTTGATTCGGATTTTCACTATGGTGGCATGAAGAGTATGGTTTGAGCAATCGTAATCTATTGTTTCAATGCAATATTCACACTATAATCCCCCTGTCAGCAAGGTTTTAAGGAAAATCACACGTATAAACTACCCTTGCGAGGGGTTTGATTCAAATTTTTACTATGGTGACATGAAGAGTGTGGTTTGAGCAATTACAATCTACTGTTTCACTGCAATATCTGCACTAGAAACCCCCAGTCAGCAAAGTTTCAAGGAAAATCACAAGTATAAACTACCCTTGCGAGGGGGTTGATTCGGATTTTCTCTATGGTGGCATGAAGAGTATGTTTTCAGCAGTCATAATCTACTGTTTCAATGAAATATCTTCACTGGATACCCCCGGTCAGCAAAGTTTTAAGAAAAATTACTAGTACAAACTACCCTTGCGAGGGGGTTGATTCGATATTTTCCTACGGTGGCACGAACACCTCATCAAACACAACTGAGATTTGGAGTTTCACTTGGTTATATATCTTCCAAGGTTCGGATTGGCAGGATTATTTTTTGGTCAGCAAATTATCCACACTCCAATATAGGAAATGTCATCACGTCCTCAATATATTGATTTGTCCCTGATATCTGCTCAAGTAGGTACCTGAATAGAATGACCAGGCCTCAAGGAAAGGTTTCTTAAGATCCTATGACTCTGGTAAAATCAAATAAAGGTTTGAGAAAATAATGTATTATGCACTTATTCTCCTTTCAATCAGGAAAGAACTGATTGCGCACGAAGCGGGCTAGGCAGCCACCTCAGCATCTGCACGTATTAAAAGTTGCATACCCCTGACTGTCATCAATGTTCGGAATCTTCTATTGATCACATTCAATGCTTAGATCGAGTTCGAAACCAATAATGTATATCGAAGTTTCGTTCTTCAGTAAGTATTCCACTGAATCTACTGGATTCGTTTATATTTTTCATTTATCTTTATTTTTTACAGGTAAACCATTTTCAGTACAACTGCAATATAATTTGTTCGAAATGTCTTTACATGAAATGTTATCGAAAGTTATGTTTATTTGTCATGAGAATCAAACGTTTCACATTTGTGAAATTGATATTAAGCTAAGCCGACAACACCGACCAGTAACTGGATGTGATAATTCCGAATCATTGTAAATAATAGAATGTAAACATTATCACTTTTGGGTGAGAAAAACACTTGCTCCTCATGTGTTTTGCATATATTTTCATTTTTTAACAAAAGGTACAGAACAAATTTCGTAGAGACAACTCTTCTATATAGGTATATTAGAAACACATTCGTATTTCAAGAAATAAGTAGAATGTACCTACTCGTATAGTTACATATATTTTTTCATCCAAAAATACTTTGTACATTCAATATTTCTTGTTGAGGACCATCACACCATGTCGAACAACCTTTCATGATAATTGCTTTTTCTTCATGATTACTGGAACTTGAAATTCACATCACAGTCAATTATGTTCATCAGATTGGCATTTCTATACTTTTCACTCAACGTGTCATTATATTTATAGTTACAATTACTGACACCAACATCTTCAGCCACGCAGATAGGTCTCGCACCGGTCACATAATTTTCTTGGCACTTTTGTCTAATGACATTCTCGTGTAAGATTTTCTCGATTGCAAAGAGATAAGGACAATACCAAGGGTTCCCAACCAAGGTAATCTTTTTCAAACCGTTCATTCTGAGGAAGAATTTGGACGAAAGGAACATCAAGTGGTTGTGGTCCAGGTAGAACCTCTGTAAATTACTCATGCCGCTTCTGGGGAAGACGTCACCATCCACTGTCTTCAGACTGTTATGCGACAACACGAGTATCTGAAGATTTGGTGTGTCTTCGAAAGTCTTGGGTTCGATAACTGAAATTCTATTGAAGCCCAGATTAAGTTCCATCAAGTTTGTTAACCTTCGGAAGGTGGAGTTGTTGAGCATGGTCAGGATGTTATTTTGTAACAACAGAACCTCCAGCTTTTTTGGGTGGCTTCCCAGCAAGCACAAAAACATCTCAGAGATGTTGAAAGTACGAGATTTCGAGACATTGAACATCCACTGCGATATCCTGTTCATACATGAATAGTACTTTTATATAACAGCCAATGTCCGCCACAGACGTCCATTTTCAGGATGTCCTTGGGATGTCACAAAAAGAACTCTTCCTAAGTTTTTTTGATAGCCTTTTCATAGACACAACAGAACATTACCAAAGCGTTTAGTGTATATTGATTTGCATTGAATAAAACTTTTTTTAAGATCACTTTATATAGTCTTTTGCTATTCATTTGGACATTTGAGAAGAGATCTTCTTTCCTTTGTTTTGTTGTTATTTGGATTAGTGTGGTTGAAAAAGAACTATTATTTTCTTGCCGAAGTTTCGAA
The DNA here is from genome assembly GCA_029955515.1 of Chrysomela aeneicollis. Lineage (NCBI taxonomy): Eukaryota > Metazoa > Arthropoda > Insecta > Coleoptera > Chrysomelidae > Chrysomela > Chrysomela aeneicollis. The sequence continues at coordinate 31,627,875 of JARUHQ010000002.1, forward strand.
TTAGAATGAATCATCATCAGGACCCATTTTAAAAGAGCCATGATAATTGGTCTATTATAGTTTGAAACTTCGGCGCGAAATTAATAGTTATCTACTTCAATCACACTTACCCAAACTTCAACAAAACAAATGGAAGAACATTTTTAGAGATTACCAAAATGACCAGAAATGGTTAAAAAAAACACTTATAAAATGTATGAACACTTCAAAAATATATGAACACTTATATTGACTTGAAATATAAATTAAATAAATTTTATTCCATCTATAGGACATATTTTTAGGAAAGAAAGATTTCACATTCAACTTGAATTAATATACTAACCACCAGTAATGTGTAACCTAATCTTGGTTTGATTAAAGACTGTCTTAACAACATATTTTCATTTTAGTTTTGACATAATCACACTAATACTGAATGAGGAGTTATATTTTCACTAATTTCATATCTTCTCCTCTGTTAACACTAACAGCATGTGACTCTTGAACTGATTTGTACAAAAATATACCAGAATACCACTCCACTCTGCACATAAGCTATTCCATATTGATGATATTTCCTGGATCAGAATCACCAAAGCAAACTGTTCTCTTCACCCCATTGTCTATGCTGTGAGGCTTCTATTTGATCTTTCTTGATGGAAATGTCAGTTTTGTATTGATGTTTGTTCGTGAAATCTTATTTATATCTACCTCCAACTGAAAAAAAAGATGAAGTAACTCCGTTTTTTCGACTGATCTACTTATTCACTCACCTGTCCATCAAAATGATCTTCACAAAAATACTTGGTGGTTGTGATAGCTGTATTAACAGCAGAAAACCATCTCATCCTAATGTCTTTATTGTTCGGAATGGAAATAACAAAGTTTCTTTTCACAGTTATCGCTATTGTTCGAATTCACAAGAACTTTTTGAATGATTTTTTACAACACAACTGAGAACAATAACTTTAACCTCAATTTTCGTTGACTTGTTGAAGAATTTTTTACTAAGTTCAACTGTATAGGACGGCTCAAATGGGCTCAATCCACTGAACCCTTCATCCCGGGCATGACGTCGAAAAGTATGTTGTATGACCTCATTGACATCCACAAGTAAACATTTTTTTGACCTCGCTAGTACCTCACCGTATACATACAAAGAAACGCCACACAAGAACAAATACAATACTTTCAACATCTTCTGAAGACCTCTTAAGGAAATGCATATTGCGTCCCAGAAAAACATCCACATGCCAACATTTTCAGAACATCCCAAAACCTCCCAGGGATGTTTGTGCTCGCTGGGTTATTATTTGGTGCACTACTATGCCAGATATTCTGTTGTTGTCCAGAAACAACGTCTTCAAATTCGGGAGTTTCTCTAGAGCTGAGCTCTCTATGAAAGTTATTTCATTGTACGACAACGACAACATAGTGAGTTTTGGTAAGTTCCCAATCGCACCTTTGGGAATTATTTCAAGTAGATTGTTGTAAAGTAAAATGTCCTGGACTTCAGGAAGATTCATGAAAGTTCCAGTGATAATGCGATCAATATCATCGAAAATGAGGGAAATATGCTCGATTGACGAATTCGAAAATGTATTTGAGGCTAGACGTCCAATTGAGTAGTCAACGATCCTCAACAGCTTCAGATTCGGAAATAGGCGAAAAGAGTTCCCAGATACTTCCAGTGTTTTTTTAAAGTTCCCACCAGTTGGTTCAGCTTCAATAAATATATTTAGCACACTTTCTAGGTCTCCTCGAACTGCAGCAATGTCCTGTGTGAGATCGGATATTTCGGCACACGATAAAGTTGTGTTTTTGATAATACACTGACAGTGAACTTGCTGGATATAGAACACGATGAGAACGATAATTAGCATTCTTAGTTGCATATTCATCATCTACGGAAAATACACAATAGTCTATAAATAAACAGTAGACCACGTTATTGGCAAGTAGAACGCGTACTGAGTGATAAGTCTGCCTTATCCATGCAAAGATAATTGTGCATGTTTATTATCTGTGCCTCACCCGGCTCCCCCCTTTTCTGAAAACCGAAGATGCAATTAGTTTGCCACGAAAATTGAAAATTCCACCACTTTTTCTGACTTGGTTGCTAGCCATTCTCATTTCTCCGATGTTGAAAAATGAAAAATTAGGAGAGACCGGAAAATCAATTCGGGAAATGTTGATTGGTAAATCAGATGATAACCACTATAGGTATTATTCTTGCTTCTCGAACAGAAGATAATCACATGAACAATCGAATAACATAGTTTTGAATCAGAAATATACCATATAATCAAATTTGTACCGCCTTAGGGGGAATTGAAATATTTAGGTTAAAATAAGTATGCGGGTCTTAGATTTCACAGAAATTATTGCGGCTTTGTTTTATTCGATATGCGAATAGAGAGACCATTAATTAACTCATTACCATAGACAGGAAACTGCGATGAATACCTATATTACCAATGACAATAAAGGAAAAGGTCACCACGTGCTCAATATATTGATTTGTTCCTAATATATGCATAGGTATATGCTAAATAGAATGACTAGGCCCCAAGGAAAGATTATTTAAAATCTTATCGCTTTGATGAAAATCAATGAATGTTCGAAAAAATGTATTATGCACTTATTCTTAGAAATCTATGAGGAAATAATTATTTCCATTTCTGCCGTCCATATCCGAGCCTCATAGGCAGCCACCTCAACATCCGCACGTATTAAGAGTTGCATACCCCTGACTGTCATCAATGTTTGTTCGGAATTACAAAAGACATCCTTTGGTAGTGGCTAATGTCACGTTGCCGTTATACTAATATGGAATATAATATCTAAGGGTGACTTTATAAAAACTTTTAACATTTAAGATTTATCACCTAACATTTAAGACTTAAGATCTGATAAGTTGATTGAGTTATAAAAAAACTTAAGATTTAAGAATATTTGACACGGAACAAATAATTTTGACGTTCGCAAGTTCTATCTAACCTATATCCATTATTATTGTTTTTGTTTGAATTTTCTTTAATTTCATTTAAATATTATTTGTGTCATGGACGATGCTCTATTAATTCAAAGAACTCACATATTTATGATAAACAAAGTAGTTATTCTGAAATGAACTCGTCAGGAAAACTGCCTGAAAAACACTTGGCCAAATATATCTTAGAAAACTGAAGGTAGAAATGGAAAATTGAATAACGGAATACATTTCCATCATGATTTGATCCTGGACAGCTTACATCAATGAAGATGAATTTATGAGATGCATCATAGATAGCTACATACATAGATAATACTATGCTTGAAAGTCTTCTTGTAGGAGAAGTATATCCTGTTCCAGCATGTTTTGGATTTTGTATCTCAATATGCTTTCCATCAAGGGCACCAATACCAGTTTGGCAGATTCCATTTTTCATAAAATTCCATTGAGATTCCATGCCAATCGATTTTTTCAGTAAATTTTCTACAGTACATCGCTGGTTTCCTGTATGATGACATGTGTACATAGTAGTCAGTCTAACATTATCAATTTGCTGCATAGAGCATCCTTCTGATCTGATAAATAGCTAAAATTTGAAGTTATTATTGTTGACATCGATTTCAAAATAAAAAACTGAAACCAAAATGAAGTTGGAATGGGTATTCCTCTTCCCATGTATGGGTTTAACTTTGTATTTTCAATTCCGACCTTTTTTTCTCATGCATCTCAAGTAAACACCAAGCCCAAAAATCATGAGCAAACTACATGAAGTAAATGATGCCCATGGTCTTATCACTATTATAAAAAAATTTATAAATGCAACCAAATAATTACCGACTATCCACACCAACAAATAATATTCGAAAATATAACCCAAAATTCAAATATCGCGGGAAACTGGATGTCACTTTTCGTTGCTCGAACATGCGCATCTCCTATTTTCATTTATGATCATTTATCATCAATTTCTTAAGTTGAAAGTTGGTCATCTTCTTAAGTCTTAGGTGTAAAATCATAAGTCTTAAATGGTTTTATAACACAATCAATGATATTTCCATGATTCATCTGTCATAAGTGATAAGTATTAAATGTTAGGTGATAAATCTTAAGTCTTAAAGTTTTTTATAAAGTGGCCCTGACAGTGTATCTAACAGGTGCTAAGAAAAAAAAAATTTTGGTTCCACAAAAATAGCTGAACTATTGATGGGTAAGTTATTTAAGAATATGAATACATCATAAAATATTACATTTCAATTATATTTTGAGAACGAGCACATATTTTTCAGAACCTAATGAATGAAATATATTTATTAATAATACAGACACAATAATCATTGATGTGTAGGTATATCATTAAATAGGAAAATGCCAGAATTTTTTATTATGACAATTTTCATCAATATGCTAGAAGTAACAAGTTTCGTGATTTTTTTTTTCATTTTTCAGTGGCTGCAGATAAAATCAATCTCTCTTCTGATAGGAAGGCAACAGAAACTGCCATAAAAAATTGGCTCAGAAGGGCAAAAGAAAGATACATGGCCAGCGAAAAAAAAAAACAGAACCTCAGATTTGATTTGTTGATTTGATGATGAAATATTAATTTTTTATTTTTGAGAATAATCTTTTATTTTACTTACAGTTTTATTTTGTTTTTGTTTGATATATATATATATATATATATACATGGATATTGATGTGTACTTTGTTTCAATTCATCTTCCTGGAAGAGTTATATTGAATATTCTATTGGGTAAACGTATAAAATCGATGATGAAATCTTATCATTTCAGTGGATATAATACATATAGATAATACATTAGATCTTCATTGTACAATTGAATAACATTATATTTACATAACCATATTGGATTTAATAAAAAAAACTACAGGATATCTTAAAAGGATGTAGAAGATATCTTATGGATGTCAGAAGAAGATAACTTATGGATGTCGAAAGAAGATATCTTATGGATGTCCAATTTTGTGGCCACCAGATATCTCTTGAACGTCCATAGGATGTCTGATATCCCAATGGGGATATCTTATGGATGTCCGAAATATCCGTTATGGATATCCATCAGACATCTATGGGATGAACCTGTGCTATCTGGGATGCTGGGTTTATAGATTCAACTAAACTAACAACTAAGAATTAACAATTAATAATCAGGAATGAACAATTGGGAAGGTGTTTATACAATGCAATTAATAATTGAGAATCAGATGTTGAATGTTACATATGATTGGAAGCTCAATGTAATTTTAAAATTCAAAGTGTTGAATTATTATTGAATGATATTATTAATCAAATGAGCAAAAACACCGAAAAAACTAAAAACTGGACCTGAAAACCATAAACAGTATTAGAAACAATGACAAATTATGGCATTCCAACGATTCTAATCGTTTTGCGCGTTCTGTCCACAAAACAAAATTTCTTAGTTAAGTTGAAAGTTGACCAACTTCGTAATTCTTAATTATTAATTTAATTGACAGATGTAAATGTATAAACCCACATAGTAATTCTCGTATATTCAACATTCTCAATTCTTGTTAATTTAATTTTTAGTTTAGTTGAATCTATAAACCCAGCATAAAGACAAATTTCCAAATGTAGAAATCGAATTGTGAATTTTTTAAAGAATATACGTAACTAGGTGTAACTGCAGTGAGGAAAGCTGCTTCTCAAAATTGAAGGCATTACAAAATAAAAAAAGAATTAATAAGTAACAATGCTTCAAGAGAGATCATGATTAACCAGTTTGTCGCTGATGATATCCAAAGAATGTGATATGCTGAAAAACGAAGGATATGAAGGAGTTATCACCGATTTTGCCAATCTCAAATCTAGAAGAATACATCTTCAATCTACATAGATTTTTCATGCACCAACCAGTGAATCTATTCAAACAGTGTATAAATTTTTGTAACTTGGTTAAAGGAAGTATTTTTCTTTCTTTCAATTAATTAAAAAATTGAAATAAATCTAGGACATTGTTTATCTATTTCATTTGTCTATTCTAACATGATATAGTTTTTTGGTAAAAGATGTAAAGCAAGGTGGATATAGGATGGTGAAACAGCTCTTCAATTGTTTCTGCGAAAAACTTGTAGACCGTTTGAGAAGGTACTAATATTTCCACGACTTGAATGAAGATGGCGGTAAGGTCGATTATCGAAGAAGATTCCTGTTACTTACGTATTTCTGTGGTTCACATCTGACAGACGTGACTTGAAACGACATTAAACCAATATATTTTCTATAAATCTGGAATGAATATTGATATTTCGACTCTTCTCAGTCATTTTTCATCTAGAACAGATGAAACTGATAAAAGTATGACAGAAGCACAGTTTCTGTTTTACCGACACAAGGTATGTCGCCATCTATGTTAATTTCAGGAAATATTACTACGGTATGAAATCAAGTAGGCAAAGGTCTACAGTTTATTCTAGTGCTTGTTAATAGGAAGCTGTTTCACCATCCTATATCCACCTTGATGTATAGGGAAAAATCACGGAGTGGGCGACATCTATAATTGATCGCATGAACTACTCGAGAGGTGAACAACAAACTAACCTCCATATGTTCATATGGGTAAAATGTGAACTTTATTTATAAATTTCAGTGATTTAAGCATTGAAAGTGTTGTATTTTGATGATATTTTGTGAAGAATTGTTGTTAATAGACCACACAATCTGAAAATGCAAAAGATAAGAAGAGCTGATATGGAGATAAAATCGCGAAAAATATGCTTGTTCCACAATGTACATACTCAAGGCTTTGCATAAATTTCCTTCAAATTTTAAAGCAGAAGATGGGCAGGATTTTGGGAAACCTAAATACTAAGGCAACTAGCCTAGAAATGGAAGATGATCTTGAAGATAAAAAAAGCTATCTCGGAATTTATGTTTTTTCAGTGGTAACTGGTAAGTTCGATTTTTCATTATTGTTGTCACTATGCTACCACCTCTTCTCCACCTCATTTGGTTCATTTTAATCATTTTGTAATTTATTACAGGCTCAGGCAAATATCAAATAATTATATGCAGTTGGAGCAACATGAAAATGAATAAGTAGGGGTGGATTTATAAAGAAGACATGATGAAAGATCTACACTTGGATGATGATTAACATGATCATGTGATGGATTTTGGAGAGTACCACTGTAAAGACAAAAGCAACAACAACCTATTTGACACATCAATGTTCCTGATAATGATATGAAGTTTTGGGTGATTCTGGTGTTGTGTAAATAGAAGACTAATTTATCATCTGCTTGCTTGGCAGTAATATTTATTATTTGGATTTAGTAATTTAACATGTTCAAGAATGTTTTATTATTGCATTTTTTATAAGTTGTAGTCTTTCTCAGTCTGAAGGGAATCTATTCCACATTTCTATTTCATTCACCAATGATTAAAAGATTTGAATACTGATTTGTTATTATTGTGTTACATTTCCCAAATTATTCTATTAAGAAAAACATATGGCATGCTAGAGAAAGCCATTTATACTCTTGTTAACCCAATAAAACTATGATTTTTTTAAATAATTTATTTGAACACTATCATTTCTTCGAGTCAAATCTCCAGTCACTTCCAGGTAGTTTTTGCACTTCACTTTGTTCTAATAGGTAAAGCTATTTGAATACATTACCATATAATCTAGGTTCCTGAAAATAAAAACAAACCAACACAGAAAATAAAACTGATAAGTCAAAAAAGTGGAGCTTATATGCTTCCAGTCGAAATGGCCAATAAATCTTTTCAATATTGAATTATACAACATTATCAATAAATATGCTTTACAGGAACATTGAAATGAACCCACATATCTCATCTAGTTTCATGGGTGGAAGATCTCATACACAAAACTTTTTATGATTTCTTCATTGAGGCCTTCAGTTCCAATTTTGTGATTGCTGAAACCCTTTCACCCCACATAATATCCGAAATGTTCGAAATTGATATTTCGACTTTCACACAGGCATTTTCAAAAGAATTTCAGGAACTAAGAACTGGAAAACTTCGAATAAAAACCGAAATTGATACCTGGACACACCTGGACTTTGGTGGCATTTAACAAGAATTCAGTGACAATAAAACTGAAACGTCGACAAAAACCCCTAAATACAACTTCAATCCAATGGTCGAGTACGAAAAATCGACTTAAATCTCTGAGATAACTGAAATTTTCTTCAATAAAAACTTTGGTTTAACAAGAGATCAAATGACAGATCATTTGTTGTTCACCCCTCGATCCCTCGACCCGAATCGGGTCTATTCTGTTTTTAAATAGCAATATGGTTACAGAGAAGATATTGCTATCACAGCAGAGATTTGATGAATTATCGTTTTAAAAATCGACTTTGAAGTATATAATTTGTTAATTTCCATGAAATCTTGCTATTTCATGTCTTCATCTCGGCTAAAAGGTGAATATTTGAGTCATTATATCGAATTATATAAACATAACAATATGGTTATCATAACAAGATTCAAAGAGAATTGGCCCAACAGAGCCATCTGGCGTATCGTGATTTTTTCCGATAGAGATTTATTGACGGCTGAGACGGCTCTGACGGTATCGGATTGGCATCTAAATACTTTTCACTCAACGTGTCATTATATTTATAGTTACAATTACTGACACCAACATCTTCAGCCACGCAGACAGGTCTCGCACCGGTCACATAATTTTGTTGGCAAATGTGTTCAATGTCATTCTCGTGTAATATCCTCTCGATTGTAAAGAGACAAGGACAAAACCAAGGGTTCCCAACCAAGGTGATCTTCTTCAAACCTTTCATTCTGAAGAAGAATTTGGACGAAAGGAACATCAAGTGGTTGTGGTCCAGGTAAAGGGTCTGTAAATTAATCATGCCGCTTCTGGGGAAGACGTCACCATCCACTGTCTTCAGACTGTTATGCGTCAACACGAGTGTCTGGAGTTTTGGTGTGTGATCGAAAGTATTGGGTTCGATAACTGAAATTTTATTGAAGCCCAGGTAAAGGTCCTGTAAATTAATCATGCCGCTTCTGGGGAAGACGTCACCATCCACTGTCTTCAGACTGTTATGCGTCAACACGAGTACCTCGAGTTTTGGTGTGTGATCGAAAGTATTGGGTTCGATAACTGAAATTTTATTGAAGCCCAGATCGAGTACCTTCATGTTTGTTAATCTTTGTAAGGTGGAGTTGTTGAGGTTGGTCAGGTTGTTGTTTTGCAACCACAGATACTCCAGCTTTTCTGGGTGGCTTATTATTTGGTGCACTACTATGCCATCTATTCTGTTGTTGTTCATAAGCAATATATTCAAGTTCGGGAGTTTCTCTAAAGCTGAGCTCTCTATGAAAGTTATTTCATTGTACGACAACGACAACCTAGTGAGTTTTGGTAAGTTCCCAATTGCACCTTTGGGAATTATTTTAAGTAGATTGTGGTTAAGAGAAATTTCCATGACTTCAGGAAGATTCATGAAAGTTCCTGTGTTGATGCGATCAATATCATCGAAATTGAGATAAATAATCTCGACTGACGAATTCAAAAATGTATTCGAGGCTAGACGTCCAACTGAATAGTTGTGGATACTCAATTTCCGCAAATTGGGAATGAGGCGAAAGGAGTTCGTAGGTACTTCCAGTGTTTGTTTATAGTTTCCAGTTGATTCCGCTGCGATATAGATTGTTCTTACACTTTCTAGGTCAACTTGAACTGCAGCTATGTCCCGTGGAAGATTGGAAATTGTGGGACACCGTAAAGTTTCACTGTCTTTGATCATACACTTACAATGAACTTGCTCGATATAGAAAATGATGAGAACGATAAGTGGCATTTTCAGTCGCATATTAAGCATTTTCGGCAAACGTCACGATAGTCTATAAGCCGCGACTCAACCTTGGCCAAGTCGAACTCGAACTGATAAGTCTGCCTCATTCAAAGATAATTTATATTTTTTCTTTGTGCCTCATCATTTAACTTAAAAGCGTGTTGCCAACAGCCGAAATATCAAATCTTGCTTGTAGAATGCATTTTGTTACAATTATTCAATATCACTTGATGAATTTGTATCATCCAAAATCTCACAAACCTGATGATAAATCACCAACATCGGCAACCCTGGCCTACCTCATCATTTATCTGAGAAGCGAAGATGCTATTGGGGGATTCGTAGCGTAATCAATCATGTATGCAAGGCCGTACTCAATCAGGGGGGTTCTCCTTTAGTGAAAACATAACATTGAAAAATTCCATAGAAAATTCGTATTTATCAGCATAACTAAATTTGATGCCTTCGTTAGTTGAAAATAAATTACGGTATAGTGAGGAAACTATACATCTGAAGTTGAATCATCGAAGATTTTTCTTCATAATTTATCAGTTTGAAATTTATGATGGCATTTTCGTATCAAAAATTATTTCACAGAATATTCTAGACAAAATTGACTATAGGTATACCTCTAATCGAATGTGTACCACCGTAGTGGGAATGAGGGAAATCAAAATTCTGGCTATAAAGCCCTTCACTCAGATCATACACTATATACTTTTTCACAAGAAGGATTTTGTTTCAGACTCAATGGTTCTTTTGTGGCTACAGAAATGAGAATGTCACTAGGAACTGTAGACAGTGACCGTTTTCCTAGACGATCTCTAGCTAATATCCTCGATGAGGACAAAAAGATCAAAATGGTGGAAGAGTCAAGCAGATCCTCAAGTGACAGTAGCACCTTCAGGATCATAGGCAAGACCGATGAAACTTTCCTCGATGATGAAAACCAAGAAAACGAGAGCCCGAGAAGAAAAATCGTGAGGGCAGCCAAGCATTCCACGTTGAAACCCCTCAACCAAAAATCCGAAAAATATCCAGACGCCTCCAGATTATTACGTTCCAAGACGAATGAAGAAGACGACGAGACTTACAGTTACAATCCGGACGATGACGTCAATCGGCTGGTCATCAGGACCATCATGGTTGGCAGCGAGTACCAAGCACAAGTACCCGATGGCATATGCCATTATGGTGACGCTTTACCCTACGAAAACGATGATAAGTTGGTGTGGGATCCCAGTGTGATGGATGAAAACGAAGTTTTGAATTACATGGTGAAGTCCAACACACCATCACGAGGCCATCTACGAGACAATGAACAAGCTTTGTATCTGCTCTTGCAATGCGGTCACAACGTCGAAGAGGCACTCAGGAGATCGAAAATAAACGTTGCCCCATATAATGATAAAATGTCTCCATGGTCAGAGGAGGAGTGTAAAATCTTCGAGGCGGGAGTCCGGGAATTTGGAAAAAACTTTTATTCTATTCAAAAGCATAAAGTGAGGACGAGATCAGTTGGGGAATTGGTGCAGTTCTATTATTTGTGGAAAAAGTCTGAACGACATGACGTCTTCGCCAATAAGGTTAGGTTAGAAAAAAAGAAATATGCTTTACGTCCAGGAGTTACTGATTTCATGGATAGATTTCTGGAGGATCAAGATATGAGAGAAAGCAGTTCATCTCCGAGCACTCAGTGTATAGTAGAAGATAAGAGGTGTGATAAAACGTGAACAAAATAAATTAGGCATTGAAGACTTCGAATATACAGGGTGCGGCACCGAAAACGAAACAGATCGAATATCTTATAGACACATGTGTTGTGAAAAAAATGCAAAAACACGTCGATTTGTAAACCAAGGGGGACATATTTCTACCATAACCTCAAATGACAGTGTATGTACAGTGTATGAACTTAAAAATTGGAAAGGCTTGCATAAATTTTACTCCAATCATTCCGAACTACAATAGCTGCTCAAAGTATTCTCCATTAACTGCCATACATGAGTATAAGTTAGTCTCGAAACGTCTGAGGTTTTGGAGCATTTCTGGAGTTATTTGATGACATTCGTACCTGAATAAAAATTGTTTTTTTTCGCAAGAGGGCGCCAAAATGAAAAGTTACGAAGCGAACACTCACATGGCTGAATTCCTTTTCAAATTACCTTTTCAGTGATGTGTCACACTTAGTACTTTCCCTATTTAAATTGTATGGGTGATAGTGACCAAGGGGAGGAGAGAGAGGTATGACAGTTGAGGTTATGGTAGAAAGATGTCCCCCTTGGTATACAAATCGACGTGTTTTTGCATTTTTTTCACAACACATGTGTCTATAAGATATTCGATCTGTTTCGTTTTCGGTGCCGCACCCTGTATATATATAGTTTGTGTAATGTAAACCATGAAAAATCGCAGACCAATTCAGTTGGCTAAACAATACAATTTTACCTTAGTCGAAAAATTTTGCATGCGATTGGCTGGTCGAAAATCATTATTATCATTTTATTTCAACAAGAATAGTAGCGTTGCCTATTTTTCCATAGCTGTTCCAAGACTTTTTCAGAAAAGTGTACAATAATAGGAAAAATGCATGGTCGAATTTCAGGATTAAATGTAAAACCGATGCGTAGACTAATAAACATGGTGTTGGGTCTAGTATGAAGCCTTTGGGAACTCCAGAAAATACTTAACAAACGTGAGAGTGACTACAATCAACCATCATTAACTTTTACTGGAAACAATTTTTGTTTACCTACTGGTGAGATAGATAATTGACGAGTATCATTCAAGATGCTGAAACCATCATTGATTCAATATTTCAAGCATCAACAATATAAATACGGCCTTGATGTATTCTCACCAGCTGTGAGAAAAGTGAGAAATGAGATCAAGCCCTTTTATATTTTATTTAGTTTCAACATCAAACAATCATATTGGTTTTTCCGCATTCCACTGTTCATCAATATGATAGTATTTTTCCAAAGAATTGTGTTATTGTTTTCGGTGAATATTTTATTGATTCTGGATTATTTACACAACACATATCAACATCAATATAACAAATAGAGAAATTGCTAGAGACGGACCTAATGTCATTGAAGAACTCCACCCACATTCGATTTCTGTTTTCAAAATGTCCATGACCGTACCATTATTCTTATTTCGGCAAATGGCGGTTCTCAAATCATCGTTCACATGATGCCTACACGCATACTCTGGGTCAGTGAAAGACGATGGAACACTTGAGCTGTCATCACATAAATATTGGCGACGTTTCCGAAACCACACTTCTATCCACCTACAAAAATAATTCGAATTATTTTTCTCCATTTAGACGTTTTCTTCTGATGCAGCTAGAGTTCAAGAATTATTCTCTGTTCACAATTGACCCTTCCCAGAACAGAAAGTTATCATGGCGGATTTTGACATTTGACAGATTTAGGGAAAATATAGGGAAAAATCTGACACTTGACAGTTGAGAAAATAAGTGTTCCATGTCAAAATTGAATTAAAATGTGAACAAATTCAAGTTGTACTCAATCGTCCCTAGAATAGTACCTATGACCGAAATGATTGCTGATGGAGAATTATTCTCTGTGTGATTTCATGAAATTATTTTTTTTTCCTAGAGCCTATTACATTTCACCTCTTCATAAGAATAAGAACGCTCGATATTTGGCAACAGCGCATTACAGGGTCAAAAGTCACAGAAGCGTTATCTATAGCAAGAGAAAGTTAGCCTTGACTTTTATAATCGAGTGGTTTACAATTACAAAACCGTGTCGAAATCGTCAAAGTTTATTACCAAAATAGTGACATTATCAGGCATAATCAGGTTAGAGGGTTATGTTATGTCGCAGAAGTCGACTTGAGATACATTATTTTTAAACCATAATGTAGCCGCATATGCTTTCAAATAAAATCGAATTATGTTAGTTTAATTTATATTTCCTTTTATTGCACTTCAAAGATCGAGCGTTCTTATTGAAAAACCCACCATAAGAAAAAAATTACTAGTAGACAAAACATCAGAAGTTAGTATGAAGGATGCAGACGATAGAGAAACATCCTTAAAAGTAAATGCTCAGTCAAATCAACTTACCCTAACTCACAATCACATGTCCACTTATTTCCAGATATCCTCAAGTCCATCAAGAATATTTTCTTGTACAAATTGGGTTTCAACCCTGTCGAGGGGTTCTGAAATGTCTGCAAGGAATTACCTCTGACATCGATGGTCAAGTTGCAAGAATATTCAATGTGCGCGAATATATCAGAGGAGATTGCCTGGATGCTGGTATTGTGAATGTCGAAATAAAGTACAGGACTTCTTACACCCTTAAAAAAAAATACTGTTATGATTGTATGTGGAACCCATTGTCGACCTCGTGGGAAAAATAGTTGGCTGAGGCTGTAATATTTGAACTGAAAAAACAACGTCGCTTTATTGTGTAAGCTAGAAACAGTGTTTGTCAACCAAATCACATTTTTCCTTGTTTTGACATTTGAAATGTCAATGTATCACATTGTTGACTTGTAATTTCAAATTTGATTATGAGGACAACACAATGCAAGTTCTTCAAATGCATATATAGAATATGTTTTTCCATTTTTTGAATTCGTAAGTGCTGTGCAGAAATGTACCTAAAATATAGAATTGAAATGTCAATATCTCCGAAACTTCAAAACGTCAAAACTGTAACAAAATATCACGGAACGACTTCTGTACAGTGGCGACATCATCTCATCAGACATTTGGGATGTTTATAAAACACAGAAGCATAGCTTTAGCCAACTAGAGATTTTCAATAAGATCGACAATGGCAAAGCTACAACTATCGGGAGTACTTGTAGAATGTTTGTTCCGAGTTTTTTCAAACCCATTCCAGTGAAGGTTATGGATTTCAGTTTCGGTGGAAGTGTTCCCGCCATTTCTTTGCTCAAATCATTCTCAGTCGGCGTGTCTATCTACAGATGAAAAATATGAGCTACTCATGTCGAAACTACCTCGAAGAGAGTCCTTACGTTGAGTTCGAATCCTTTCAATCCATGGTTATATTGAAGAAGAACGGGGATATTGAAGTTTTTCAGTTTCTGGTAATGGTCTAATTTCAGCAACCTCAACGAGAACATCTTGCAGAATGCTCCAGCCTTGAAAATTAATCGATATTTGAATAAACAAGCTGTCCATGCAACAGTTTTGAAAATATCGCAAAAAAATTTCTGATTTCTGCTTTTTTTTTACGATTCAAACACGGCTGAAAAACACCTGTCATCTATATTTTTTCTAATGGACGCCAGTTTGGATTTTTAAATGTATTTTTTGTTTCTCTTCACCAAATTCGAAATGTCTAGTAGAAAATTTCTTTTTTCGATTTATTCAAAACTATTGAAGATATCCCAAATTTCTTTTCAGATTATTATCCAGCCTAAAAATGCGCAACTTTGTTCCAATTCAATCATATTCGTATGATTATCGTGATGGCACTCAAACAATGGACAGCCTGTATGTATTAAAATGTGAATTTTATCATTTTGATGGACGATTGTTTCAACTTGTGTTATTGGATATGTTATTTTACCCTATCATTAGATTCGTTGATCAATTTTCATTGTATTCTAGAATGTATTAGATTGTGTTTTTTATTGCATTCTCAGAAATTTTTTTCAATAAATCATCGAGTATTAATTTTTTCTTCATGGTTGCATTATTTCTGTATCCCTTCCTGTAAATCTTGTATTAATATGAATAAATGCTATTATTATAACTTGATTCGATAGAGCTTGTTAAAATATTGATGTTTAACATTATTGAAAATCATGTCGAAGGAAAACAGAAGATACATATTTTTTGTTTACGAATAGGACTGATATTGGAGCTGAAGATATCAAAATAAACAGCTATAATGAAATTTTCAGAAAAATTTCAGTTCAAATTGAAATTGTATAAATTTTCAAATGGTTGTATAAATATGTATACACATGAGTTTATCGTATGCATGCAACTGAGATAACAATTCATGCAATAAATATTATTCACAGCTTATCACTTCATAACACTCATATACAGGGTCACTCTCGGTCGATGGTACCTTAGACGTTTACGGAGAACGGGACGTAAGATTATTCTGAAAATTTGGTTTATAGGGTAATTAGTTTTGTTCTATCGATCTAAAATACTTTCAGCGTTGCGGCGTTGCCGCTTCTATCAAAAAGTAACAACAACTTTGTTATTTCAAATGGAACACCGAATTTTTTATTTCATTTTTAGATTCTTCCTGAAGAGTTGATTTCGTAGATTTATCATACTTGGAGTATAGTGAGAAAGATTACAGAGTTATAGGGTGTGAAAAATCGAGATTTTTCAACTTTAGGAATTTTTTGTGTCGAAACTAATCATTTCTGCTCAAAACGGCTTACATGTTCCTATCTCAACTTTTCATTTACTATCTACTGTCATTTAATAGAAACAAATAGAGGGTGATGCAAAACTCAAAATTTTGAACCACCCGTATTTGTTTCAATTAAATATCAATCGATAGTAAATGGAAACTTAAGATAGGGACATGTTGGCCTTTTTGAGCAGCAATGATTAGTTTCGTCACAAAAAATTCCTAAATTTAAAAAATCTCGATTTTTTACACCCTATATCTCTGTAATCTTCCTCGCTATACCCCAAGTATGATAGATCGACGAAATCAGCTCTTCAGGAATAATCTAAAAATGAAATGAAATACAGGTTGTTTCATATGAAATAACAAAGTTGTTGCTTCTTTTTGATAGAAGCGGCAACGCCGCAACGCTGAAAGTACGTCCCGTTCTCCGTAAACGTCTAAGGTACCATCGATCGTGAGTGACCCTGTAGACTTCGTTCGAATGAGATTTTTTCTGAAAAACATATTGCGAAAGTTTTCATCGTGTTCGATGTAGAAGAAGAAAAATATACGAATTATCAATCACAATAAACATCATCACGTGAATTTGATTCCGTGGTCCATATCCAGCTCCTGAGAAATATAATTCTCACCTCAAGAGTAACAAGATCCATGTTCCGGATATCCAACTCAACAATACGATCGGCGACCCCAAGAAAACTCGTGTTGCTCAAAAATGTTATGGAATTGGCGACCATCGAGAGGTACCGTAATTCCGTCAAAGAATGAGTGACAATCGGCACCGCGGTCAAATCATTGAAATCCAGATTCAACCTTCGCAAATTCGTCATATTCGTTGCCATTTCCGGTGGTACGATAGGCAAGAAATTGTTGGACAGCGATAAAGACACCAGATTCGGGGTCGGTAATGTCGGAACCTGAAAAAATGAGACGACAACTTTTGACTAATGACATCCATTTTCCAATGTTGGTGGCCAAAAAATATTTTCACAGTACTCACCATAGTTAGAGAAATATTATCCAGCTTGAGATGGAGCAAAGAATATTCTAGTCCTTGAAAACTCAAACCGTTTGGTTCTAATGACAATTGGCTATTATGGCTCAAATCGAGGCTAGATAGTCTTGGTAGAGCTTTGAAAACACCAGCATCGATTTGAGCTAATCTGTTGTAGGACAAATCCAGATATGTTAGTCTCTGAAACGAATAGTTGGGTATTCTTTCAAATTACATTTTTCAATCAATCCATTTCCATTAATATAGCCATTCAAATATGTTCCTGTAATATACACAGTATACACAGTTCCTGCAATATATACAGTGATCGGCACAAATTATGCAACATAATGATTAATTTTATTGATATTTAGTTCTGAAAAAAATCTGAGATAAAAAATATAAATCAATTTCTTACCATAAAAAAATATGTAGATCTGGGAAAATACATTTCTGCCAAAGACCTCATCAGTAAGTAATATTTTAAATGGCATTTTGTAAAGATTCTCAAGCTCATTCCATTTTATTCGGAGAAATTCTGACAAATATCGATACGGTCATTCGCTTCTGCTTCAAAAGAAACCTCAAAAGACGTTGTACAGTGCCGTTCGTCATTTCGTGTTTGTTTGTTCTGAACAACTTTTCCAAATATGTACAAGTTTTGAAATAAATCTGAGATAATAAAATAAAAATCAGATTTTTGCTATAAAAAAAATCAATTTGAAAAAATTACATTTTCAACACAGAAACTTATGCGTAAAGCCAAAATATCTAAATTTATTTATTTTTTGTTCTGGAAAAAATCTAAATTGTGTAGAAATATGGTCCTTAATTGATAATAAACAGTAACGAAATAATAATGTTCTATAGATATTTCACTGGCCACTGAAGCAGCTGGATACATAGCAAATTCGCAGATTTTAAATTTTCTCCGAATAAAACAGAAATAGCTTGCTCTTCAATACAAAATATTATTCGAAATATCACTTTTGGCTTTTCTTATAAGTTTCTGTGTTGAAATTGTAATTTTTCCAAATTGATTTGTTTTATAGCAAAAAATCGCAGATTTCTTTCGAAACTTGTACATAGCTCAAAATGTTGTTCTGAACAAGTTTTCCAAATAACATTTTTTGATATCTCTCCAAATAACATGATTTTTGAATTTTTCAAATTTCTTGTTGAACATGAAATGACGAACGGCACTGTACAACGTCTTTTGAGGTTTCTTTTGATGCAGAAGCGATCGACCGTATCGATATTTGTCAGAATTCATAAAAAAAATCCCATATGATGCGTATTTCTGGCGATCACTGTATAATCCCGATGATGTTTATTCATTGTTAATGGAGTTTCTTGCATTCACACAACTTCAATTTTTTTTTTCAAAAAAATTATTCAATTTTTGAAATAACATTACGAAAAAGGTGAGCACAAGGCAAATTCGAAATGTTCTCCGAATAGAATACTCTGAGACAAAAGAAATATTCAAAAACAAACTACATCTCAAACGACACTTCATCAATATTATTTTCCATCAGATTTTTTCTTTGTGTTGAAATTTAGGATTTCACTAATAAAACATGGTTGTTCTTGACTTGATGCAGAAATGTAAAAATTCATTAATAACCATCAGACTATTCAGGCTTCTTGGCACCACGCGAAGCATTTTAAGCACTGGAAAATCCATCAGATAACCCACAAGATCTTCCATTTTTCCAAAATGGCGAATAACCTATTGAAAAGCCACATGAAGAGTTTTCTTATATCCGAAAAGCGAATCCCGTTGTTGCTTATTAAACCTTAAGATTTGAATGACATATGACGTGAGTGAGTGGGGATGGAAGGAAATGGTGGGGCTGGGGAGGTTTCATAAACCGCTACGTGGTGGTGCTAGAGTGGTATAATCGGTAAAAATGATTGAAGTATGTGCGTTGAAGAGATATGGAAGGTTCGACCTCGTTTATAATTCGTCTAGACGCCAGGCAAGCATACAAGTGGTTAGTTGACCGTACGGCTGTGTATAAACAGTAAAATAAAATACAACATTGACGAGATTGACTATTTAAGTCTTATTTCTATTATATTCACCGTCAGTTTCGTTAATCAAGATGTACAATTCTAATAATCGTAGGACAAAAATTCGATTATCATCAAATTTGAATAATCATGAGAGAAAATTCTGAACCACTGAGGTAAAGTTATTAGAAATTTATTTACACTGAGTGCGCACCAGGTTCACCAATGGAAAACGCTATTTATATTTGAAGTTAGAAATGCCATTCAACCTATAAACGTCAAAAAAATTCCAGTGTAATACCACCAGAGAAAATTTTCAGGAAATCGTTCAAGTTGCTATGGTAACGATACAAAATATAGGCTTTTAATGGGGAAGTTTCCTTCGAACTGATTTTCATGGAACTATTGTTTGAATAACAAGTATTATGTTTCTGCTGTCTAGAATTACTGTTGGAATCATCCTAATAATTTTAATTTTCAAATTACAGCGATATAAAATTTTGTGGCGAAACACTATGACGTACTAATTAGATTTAGTGACATTTGGGGATATTTGTTGGTTATAAGTTTCTGAACTTAGTTCGGTTGAGCCTACGGACTGAAAAAAGAAGAAGTAGAAGGCTGTTGCTTGCACTGTTGCCAGATTGAAGTCAATAATTTCTTGGATGAATCGAAATATTCATCAAAACATGGAATATTTGTTTTGCATAATCAAGTTCAAAGAGAAATTGCCAATATCAAAATTACATTTTACCTGGCCATAATTTCAACATGAAAAAATACTCTATTTTAATATTTATCTTGTCTATAATCAACATTCCTTTGGGCACCGGGATGAAAATATAATTCAGTTTCAACTTGAATTATTGAAAAAATGATACATTGGATATCATAGCAATACCACAGATTAGAGAACCTTACAGATGAGACAGTCAGACAGAGCGAATAAAATTAGAGTGAGATGTCGAAAGCGCTTAATTTAAAGGGCCAGTCATAGATTTGCGCAGGCGCTAAATTATTGATCGCGTGTTTTGTTTACATCGAATACATCGTTGTCAACATTTTGTTGGTTATGTTACAAATGTTTTCGTTTCACACGATTCACGGTCCAATATTTAGGATGTTCTCACAATGTGCAACATATTTTATTTTCCATAAACCATAATTCAATAGGAAATGTAGTAAAGGTTTTGAGGATAATCACATCAAGAGCAAAGATGAACAACCTGTTACCTAGGTACCTACAATATATATTTATTTAAAAGTTTATTAGCTTTAGATTATAGGATATATTATAATCTGAGATTACTGGTACATTTCTGGTACCTTATTCTTTCAAATGAAAGTAACAATGAAAATTTAATGCATGTTAGTTTTAGATCAGAGACTTTGTGTAGTGTGTGTTTTTTGAAAAGTGATCTGTTCCTGACTGTAGAATTGTGGTTTATACAAGAAACAAGTGTTGAATTAACAATGAGTGAATCAAAGAGAGAAGGTGCACCTCCCAGTGGCAAACATTACTGTGTGTATAATGATTGCAGATCATTTTCAAATAAATTGGAGAATTATAAATTACATTGTTTTCGAAACCTATATTGAGATACCTATCATTGACTTCAATCAAAATTTTCCATTTCCATGAGAATATTAACATTTTATGCTATATCACATTTCAAGTTTCAAGATGAAAGTAACACTTTTTGTATTCTTATTCAAAGTTCGAGGTATTTTTCATAAAACTTATACCTTCCTCACCAAACAATATATAAATTCGCTTTGTATTAATTTTTTTCTCAAATATATCTTCCTGATTTGCTTTTCAAATTCAGAATACTCTATGTAAAATAAAATATGTGTCATATTTTGTGTATTTGTTTATACATCACATCGTCAGATATTTGAATAATTTTTCATTTTTCCTGATGACAATGAATGGGCTAAAATTCGAAATATTCGAATTTCATATGGAACTTCATTCAGAATACATCGAGGAACCCATCTTATTCCTGATAGAAACTAATCTCTGATGACAACATATTCATAATAAATCACTCAGAAGTAGGTAACCTTTTATATTGTTGTATACCTATCATGCATTAAAATGGCAACATTGCACATCAGTAGTTCTAGCGGTGACAACAACTATCCGGCAACTGCAATGCGCAAAATTTAAAGGTCCGAGATCAATGAAAACGGATGTCGTTACATCAAACAAAATGGGCGGAGTGTCTCATCTGTAAGGTTTTCTAATCTGTGGCAATACCAAGATGTTTATGCAGAATATCCAACTATTTAGACATATCGATACTTCCGGCAACTGTGTACAGGCGCAAAAGTGCTAGCGTGCGTCAAGACAATGATGAAAATATCTATCCATCTCTGTCAATGCTCTTCTAATTAGTACGTCATCAGAATGGTGGAGGAACCGTAACTACATTTTTGGGAATGTTTTTCCAAGTCAAATTTGATAGCACGAGGTGAATAAAAAATACGTATTCGATGAATTTTCATAAACTTCAACTTGAAATGAAAATCTGAATTTCGGAATTTCACCTTGAATCTCGCGAGCAATCCTCCGTGAGATAAAGAAGACACACTGTTCCAAGAGAGGTCCAGTTCGCACAGACTCATCGCAGTCGCGACCGACATGCTAGTCAGCGGCAATTTGCTCAACAAATTGTGGGATAAATCCAGCCTCTCGAGGCCCTCTTCCCTGAACAAGCTGTCTGAGAGGAATCGCAGCCTGTTGTGCGAGAGGTCGACTATTCTCAGATTGGTCAAAAAACGGAACAAATCGTTTGGTATGTCGGCGATGTGGTTGTAAGACGCATCCAGAATCTGGAAATTCAAAAACGTTATCGAGATAATCTGAGAGTCCTCAAAATGGTAGGTAATTAAGCTGTCGGATCTACAATAACACGTTATTACTGCGTTACGGCGCGTTCACATGCTGGCTTTTCGCGTTTTGGCTTATGGAATGATGGAAATAAGACCTGGTGACGCTACTCTTCAATTGTTTCAGCAGACAAATCCTTGAATTGGAACAATTGAATTTCAGCTCATTACGTGGGGTTCCCATGTACAACAATAGATGGCGATACTGTCGAAAGATATTTGAAGAATTTTCTTTCAATCATTTTCGATACATATTCGCATCAAACTCATGGGAAAATGGCTTCATGAAATTTTTGGAAACGATTAAAAGTCATTCAGAATCAAATATTCATATTTTCGTATTGACACCTGCAGTAACCTGTAAATTTGGTTGAAATCGCGACTTCACTTAGCGAGATTTACCCACGCAATGTAACGTTAGACAGATTTTATCAAAGTAGGCGAAATCAAGAAATTTGGGACCAGTCACAGGATAGGAAGTGATTTCACCAGTCAATATCTATCCACCTCTGCTTGCCTAAAAGAAGCTCAGATTTTCAGGGTCTTCACTTATCAAGTTAAAATCACCATCATTATTATATATTATTGCGTAAGAATGTTTCATTAAAGTTTTTCGCGATAGGCGAGAGCCGGCATGTGAACGCGCTGTTATTTTTGATGAAAGTAAGATATGTTGATTCCATTCTTCACATACTTCAGAAAAAAAATTTGATCTGAAACGATTGAATTTCAGTTCAGTTCAGGTGTGGAGTTCTCATAATAAACTATATAGGCGCTATACCATTGTTTCAATCATTATCGATACATATTTACATTAAAAACATTGGTAAATGGCTCAATTAAACTGTTGAAAACTAGTTATGTATACCGGAAGTGTTATGAATCAGGATAATCGTTTTTCAATAATAAAATATACTTTTTCGGCAACCGTCCGGAAAGTACGTACTTTCCAGACGATTTTTTTTTTGAGAAAGTGGCATTTTTCCGGCCTAGTCCGGGAAGTACGTACTTCCCGGACTAGGCCGGGAAGAATCACATCGTTGTTGTCATTGTAAATATGAAAATCTTGGTAGTATGGTTTTGATAAATGCAGTTGATCATTACCATAGCAGCAAAATAACGACTGACAGCTATCTGACATAAAATTAGCTAACATTCAAAAATTATCAGATGAAAACAATCAATGTGAAACGGAAACTTTACCTTCTTGTTCTGACTTCAACAAAAGGCACTTAAATATACCAAGCATTTCAAACAAATTGAATCCATTCGATATTAACAATTGTTCTAATTTTAATATAAATATTAATATAAATAAGAATTGAAATGTTCGAAATTTTGTTCTAATAAAGAAATGTGTTTCTTTGATTTGTTATTCTACACGGTTGCCGAAAAAATTGTGTACGCAACACGCCCGAAAACAGTTTTTTTGGACTCGCAGACTTCCAGGACTCGCTACGCTCGTCCTAGAATTTTGTCCACTCATCCAAAAAAACAGTATTTTCCGGACTTGTTACGTAAATTACTATTCCAATCCTTAACTCCAGTGTTTCAGCATATTTTTCAATGGAAAAATAATGAAATATAAGAATCTGCAACACATTTTTCCAGACGAGATAACCTGAAATATTTCACTTTTTTAGTCGTTCTATATGTGATTTCACTGAAGATTCCACCTCCAAATTATCTTCCATACTATTCGAAAAAATACGTATTTCGACAATACACTAATCGATTTACTCTCTGCGGTTTTTTGTTATTTCGGAAATGATGAAACTGTTTGGTTGGGAGAGTATAAAAATGCCAATGTCAACTCTTCTCTTTCCAACGTTTTGATCAACCGTCACAATGTCATGAAATTCATCAGGTTGATTCAGAATAAAATCTATTCGTAGGAAGTTATCGTATTGCTATTGAATAATGAATCAGTTTTTATAGGATATCTAGATAAATAAATAAAATAATATTCAAGTGAATCATCAATGAATTAGGTCCTTTTTTATCATTATAATATATCTATATGGTTTTTTGTGTTTTTTTAAGGGCAGAAGCAGACAATTTGTTTTATATGTTTTCTTAAATAACGATTACTTGTTTATACATCAACAACTGAAAAACTCAGTCATCAATGCAATCTTTGTATCCAATAAATTCACACTTACTTGCAATTTCTTCGTATTCCTGAACGTATCGAAATCCATTTCATAAATTTCATTATGTGAAATATCCAAGTAATGAAGATGCCTCATATTGCCGAACACATCTTTGGTGGCATTCAAAATTTTGTTGTGTGACAAATATAAATGGGTCAAAGAAAGCTCGACCGGTCTGAAAAATTGTTTGGATATCGATGTTATATTGTTGGAGGACAAATCAAGGATTTTGATGCTGGAATGAAGATCACCTGTAATTAAAATATAATATACCACTCACGGTCGATGGTACTTTAGACGTGTACGGAGAACGAGACGTAGGATTATTCTGAAAATTTGGTTTATTGGGTAATCAGTTTTGTTCTATCGATCTGAAATACTTTCAGCGTTGCAGCGTTGCCGCTTCTATCAAAAAGTAGCAACAACTTTGTTATTTCAAATAGAACACCCTGTATTTTATTTCATTTTTAGATTCTTCCTGAAGAGCTGATTTCGTCGATACATCATACTTGGGGTATAGCGAGAAAGATTACAGAGTTATAGGGTGTGAGAAATCGAGATTTTTCAACTTTAGGAATTTTTTGTGTCGAAACTAATCATTTCTGCTCAAAACGGCTTACATGTCCCTATCTCAACTTTTCATTTACTATCTACTGACATTTAATAGAAACAAATAGAGGGTGATGCAAAAATAAAAATTTGGAACCACCCGAATTTGTTCCAATTAAATATCAATCGATAGTAAATGGAAAGTTGAGATAGGGACATGTAAGCCGTTTTGAGCAAGAGTGGATAATTTCGACACAAAAAATTCCTAAAGTTGAAAAATCTCGATTTTTCACACCCTATAACTCTGTAATCTTTCTCGCTATACTCCAAGTATGATAGATCCACGAAATCAGCTCTTCAGGAAGAATCTAAAAATGAAATAAAATACAGGTTGTTCCATTTGAAATAACAAAGTTGTTGCTACTTTTTTATAGAAGCGGCAACGCTGAAAGTATTTTAGATCGATAGAACAAAAGTGATTACCCAATAAACCAAATTTTCAGAATAATCCTACGTCCCGTTCTCCGTAAACGTCTAAGGTACCATCGACCGTGAGTGACCGTGTATTAAGAGCCAATTACATAAATGTTTTTTTCCACGACCACCTATGAAAACGTCATAAAGCAAATTATTTGGTTCTTTAGAACGTAGCTGATACTATCAAAACATTATCATTTGGAAAAAAAACATCACACATGTTGAAATGAAAAAATTGCACGGTCGCATGTATATGGATAGAAATAATTAGGTTTATTAGTGATATACCGTCATCATAAGCGCTTTTTTTACACCACAATCATATTTGTTGGATTTTGTGCCTTTTCAGCATTATAAGGAGAATTCGTAACTAATTTGAATGTGCCAATGAGACATAACCTCTACATTCACTTTGATGGAAATTAGCCTCGAACTATTACTACTATTATACATGTCTGATGATTTTGATGGCAGCGAGTCACATCATTCACAACTTGGTAATAAACAGAAGTTTCCAATTTTTTACATTTGAGATAACGTACCAACTCATATTTCTCGGTAAATGTCAATGCGCAACGCTGATGTATTATTGGTTGCGTGATTCTTTCATGTTCGTGGCATTCATGAAGGCAAGTAGATTTGAATATCGATGAAATTGTTTGTGCAAACGAAGAAAATTCAGTCAATCACATGTGGAATTGTCGAAAAATTTCTCAATTTTTAGCTAAAATATGGAAATATGGTAATATCGAATCGACACCAACTGAAATTATAGAAGCCACTCGTAACATCTTTTACATGACTTCCCGCGAAATATATTTCTTGTACAACTGTCAAGAAAAACTTGACATTTCTGTATCTCTATTGATGCGTAAATGTTTACTTTTTTTTCACTGCCAAAATAATTCACTAAATGAACATGAAATATCACTGTTTGGAGGATTTATATTTAACGAAGTCAATTATTAATTGATTACTCATCATATTCATCATAAAACAATTTCATTTTTTGGGATAATAATTGATAGTTAAGTTTGAACAAATACTTCCAACATAAATTCCTGAAGATGTTCCATGTTGCTGCTTATAAGAAACGTTAGATATTTCTTGAAGAGATGATTCCACAATTTTATCAGATATTTCAATTTGTTTGGAAGAAGATGGACAATTCAATATTTTGTTAGAAATCTCAATTTTGTTATTCAAACTATCTCCTATGTAGGTATGTATTTCAGACGATGTAAATTCACATTCACAGTTGTACCGGGTGATTCAATAAGGATAACGAGGTACTGTATCTCAGTAACTAACAGTTGTACAAGTTTGGGGAAAAAAATCTTCGGGGGAAACCGACCAAGAAATATTGCTGAAAATATTTTTTAAATTGATACGTCCACCGCTAGGGGGCGTAATAGTTTCGATCGTATAAAAAATTGAATTTTTTCGGAAATTTTTTCATGTAAGTTCAGAAATGAATACTCTCACGTTAATGCCAACATAATGGTCCATCTTTTTGAAAAATGAAGTTTCATTGTAGGACGTAAAATAAAGGCGGGAGGGAATCCTAAACTTTTTGGAATGTAAATGTCTATAACTTGAGTTTGACTTGACGGAATTTTGCTAACAATACATGGTTCAAGAAAAAAAGGATTGGTGAATAGGATAAAAAACCATCCATGTCATTCTGGTTCTTACCGCCCTCGTTAGGGGGCGTGTTTTATGTAGTTAACAGTTTTTTGAATTTTTCTCAGAAATTTCAAATGGAACGGTATGATTATCTCTACAGATTCGGAAGGAAGTTCGAATTTGCAACATAATATGTTGAAACCGCATGGCGATTTCATTCGTTTGAAAGTTATGGCTTAAAAAATATTTCATCAACTAATTTATTGAAGAAACAAAATAGATTATTGTTTTTATTTTTTTTTTGAATTTCGTAATCGACCATGTGATGGAAAAAAAAAGAAAAAATGAAACTTCTTTTCCATTTCAATTCAATCAGGACAATAATGATATACCAAAACAAACAATATCTGATAACGCAAAAACAAATTTTATGATCAAATAAAAATGGGAAAGAAGTTTTGAATTATTTTTTTCATTTTTCTATGGCTTGCTTGACTACGAAACTTTGTAAAAATTCGAAAACTCAATAACTTATTTTGTTCCTTTCATAAATTTGTTAATGAAATATTCTTCAAGCCATAACTTGTCAACGAATGAAGATATCGTCATGCGATATGAACATATTATGTTGCAAATTTTATCTTCTTTCCGAATATGATGAGATAATAATACCGATGCATTTGAGATTCCGGATAAAAATTGAAAAAACGATCACAAAAAACGCCCTCTAGCGAGGGCGGTAAGAACCAGAATGGCATGGATGGTTTTTTATCCTATTCACCAATCCTTTTTTTAAACCATGTATTGTTAGCAAAATTCCGTCAAGTCAAACTCAAGTTATAGACATTTACATTCCAAAAAGTTTAGGATTCCCTCCCGCCTTTATTTTACGTCCTACAATGAAACTTCATTTTTCAAAAAGATGGACCATTATGTTGGCATTAACGTGAGAAAAAATTGAATTTTTTATACGATCGAAACTATTACGCCCCCTAACGGGGGACGTATCAATTTAAAAAATATTTCCAGCAATTTTTCATGGTCCATTTCCCCTGAAGGATTTTTTCCCCAAACTTGTACGACTGTTAGTTATTGAGATACAGTACCTCGTTATCCTTACTGAATCACCCGGTACAAAAAAATTTGTTTGTATTTCATGTATAAGAATTAATACTCTCATGTGCCATTAAAAAACACTAATTTTACGCACTTTGATACAAAAATAAATATTTTTTGATCGTAGTAAAAATGTTGTACAAAACTTGTTGGAAAGCTGAAGAGTTGATGTCATATGTCAACTTCAGATAGCTTTATGCAACCGGCCTTTGCTTAATCAATTTTTCTATTATGAATTCCCACCTGCAACAGATTCGTATGCCAGTGGAACGTGCCCTGAAAGGTCTCCGAGTTGATTGTGACTGACGTTCACCCTGAAGAGCGACAACGTCCCCACTTGGTCGAACATGCCAAAGTCGAAGATCCTCATCTGATTGTAGGACATGTCGAGATGCTCCAGCTCCGGCATGTTCTGGAACGTCTCGAATTCCACCGAGGAAATTTTGTTTCCCTTCAAATCGAGCCGCCTCAGCTGCTCCAAGTTTACAAACGATCTTCTCTCGAGCGACTCGATGGCGTTGTCGTCCAGATGGAGCCACCTTAGCTTGGGGAGGTTCGCGAAAGTGTGCTGGCTTAAGATCCTAATATTGTTGAACGATAAGTACACCCCTTCCAGGTCGGTGTGTATGTCACCCTGAAAATGGGTGTTATATGCAAGGTAGCAGAAACGAAATCCTTCAGGACTAGAATAGTAACACCCCAAATTGCCTGAAGCCAACATGAAATTCATATTTATATGTTTCTTTCCCACAGAGGTTGCCACATCGTAACAAATTTGAAAGTGATAATGATCCCAAGACCACATTTTTTCAAGATTCCCAAATATACACTGTCCAAGATGAGAATGAACAGCATATGGATATCAGAAACGGTAAGTGATACGGGGTCGATTAAATTAGAGAAAAGTAGCGCATTTATGTGCCTAATAATATGACATTCAGAATGTTTCAATATTCTAAGTAGTTTCGGAGATATCCGAGAAAAACCGAAATTTGAGAATTTCGTTTTTATTTTCTCCTAGCTTTATTTTCAAAGGGAATGTGAAACAAATAGCACTTCGCCATGGCCACTTTTCCAGGACTACTCGATAACATAAGCAGAATTTTTTTGCGACGTTTCGTCTTTTAGAAAACATGATTAACTTTGTATTTTTATATGGGCCGAAACTAAAGTATACGACTCCATTTCTCATTGTTAATACAGCAATGTATTACACAATATGATTTCGGAACCATTTCTCGCGCAAAATGTAATTTAGTGATTACTTAATTTGTTTTTTTTTTCAATTTCAGATAGTAGGCGCTGGAAAAAATGACTACATTATGTTCTGTTGTCATAATAATACTGTAGTTTGGTAGAATTTTTGACATATTACCGTTCCTACTCTTACATCTTGTTACCTACCTAATTTGTGTTAATAATGGAAAACGGCAGCTTTTCGAATACTGAAAAATTTGATATGTTGTCATGTTACATTTTGTGCCAAAGAAATTGTATCGATGCTGAACGTGCGTACTTTAATAAGTATCCAGAGAGGCGACAACCTGGTGAATCAATATTTAGACGGCTAGTTTTCAATTTAAAAGAATACGGATCATATAAAAAACCTGTCGTTTCCCGACAAAAGCAATCTAATGAAGAAAGTCAGCGTGATGTGTTACAGGCCGTTGTTGAAAATCCTGAGATATCCACTCGCACCATTGAAGATAATACCGGAGTAGCCAGATCCACCGCTCACTTCATTTCAAGAAAAAATAAATATCATCCATATAAATTTAGGATTTGTCATGGACTCAGACCAGGTGACGATGCAAGACGAAGAACCTTTTGTGAATGGTACACTAGAAAATGCCAAGACGATGAAAATTTTCCTTTCAAAATAATTTGGTGTGATGAAAGCATGATCACCAACAATGGCATTTTTAATAGGCGGAATGTTCATTATTGGTCACAACAAAATCCGCGTGTACACAAAGTGTCCAGACATCAACATCGTTTCGGTTTCAATATGTGGGTTGGGATTCTCGGTACGAATATAATTGGGCCTTTTATCTACCGAAACAATTTAACAAGAGAGCGGTACATGAAGTTAGTGAATGATTTGGAAGACGCTCTAGATAATTTGCCTTTAGCGGTTACTCACAGCTGCTGGTTTCAACAAGATGGTGCTTCAGCACATAACGCTAGAATTGTTCGTGATTATTTGAACCGTCGATTCCCAGGACAGTGGATTGGTACTCATAGTGATACAGCCTGGCCTGCAAGATCCCCCGACTTAACCCCACTAGACTTTTTCCTTTGGGGATATATCAAGAATCAAGTGTACTCTAATCATGATTTTCAGAATGAAGAAGATTTGCTAAGATTGGTTACTGAATCCTTGAACAATATTTTTCCGGATATGTTAAATCAAGTTTTAAATTCGTCTGTGAGACGAGCGTACTCGTGCTTAGAAAATAATGGCGGGTTATTTGAACACTTGTTAAAAGTTTCTGTTCATTTCCTGTAATACATATTAGCTCCTTGTTATTTATTACATTACAATTACATTTATAAACTAAACTTTTGATATTGCGACTCATCTTTGTATTCAACAACGCAATAATTCCGGCAAGTGGTTAGTTTAAATTTATACTTTTATAAATAGGACTATACAATTCACTACATGTATCAAAATATGACATTTTTTCCAGCGCCTACTATCTAAAATTGAAGAAAAACAGATTAAGTAATCACTAAATTACATTTTGCGCGAGAAAAGGTTCCGAAACCATATTGTGTGATACGTTGCTGTATTCACAATGAAAAATGGAGTCGTATACAGGGTATACTTTAGTTTCGGCCCATATAAAAATACAAAGTTGATGATGTTTTATAAAAGACGAAACGTCGCAGAAAAATTCTGCTTATGTTATCGAGTAGTCCTGGAAAAGTGGCCATGGCGAAGTGCTATTTGTTTCACATTCCCTTTGAAAATAAAGCTAGGAGAAAATAAAAACGAAATTCTCAAATTTCGGTTTTTCTCGGATATCTCCGAAACTACTTGGAATATTAAAACTTACTAAATCTCATATTATTAGGCACATAAATGCGCTACTTTTCTCTAATTTAATCGACCCCGTATCACTTACCGTTTCCGATATCCCCACCCTGTATTTTATTTCATTTTCAGATTCTTCCTGAAAAGCTGATTTCGTCGATCGATCACACTTGGTATATAGCGCGAAATATTACAGAGATATAGGGTGTGAAAAATCGAGATTTTTCAAATTTAGGAATTTTTTGTGCCGAAACTATCCATTCTTGCTCAAAACGGCTTACATGTCCCTATCTCAACTTTCCATTTACTATCGATTGATATTTAATTGAAACAAATACGGGTGGTTCAAAATTTTGAGATTTGCATCACCTTCTATTTGTTTCTATTAAATGTCAGTAGATAGTAAATGAGAAGTTCAGATAAGGACATGTAAGCCGTTTTGAGCAGAAATGATTAGTTTCGACACAAAAAATTCCTAAAGTTAAAAAATCTCGATTTTTCACACCCTATATCTCTGTAAAATTTCGCGCTATACCCCAAGTATGATAGATCGACGAAATCAGCTCTTCAGGAAGAATCTGAAAATGAAATAAAATACAGGGTGTTGCATTTAAAATAAGAAAGTTGATATTGGCCACTGTGGCATGACAAACCCTGTATAAAAAGTTTTTTTTGAAAAAAAAAAGCGCAACTTAAGATACAAATCGACGTGTCCAAGCGTTTTTCCTAAAACGCCACCGTTTATTTATTAACGAATTTATTCCATTTGGCTGGTACACACTGTATAATAAAGTGCCTCATTTATATATGAGTGGTTTATAGAAAGCAGATCTGGAGATTGCGGCATTTATGGTGAATGCGCCAACACTGCTAATTTCGTTCAACCGATAATCGACCGAACGCTGACGATAACAGCGCGAAACGTCTCGTTTTCAAATCAAATTTTGTTTGATGATTCATTAAACGCCAGTTTTCTGTGAAAATTCTAATAGGATTCTACTTAAAAACCATGTTTATTCTGTTCAAATCGAATTTAAAGGATGGTGAAACGCTGTTGAATGTGTAAAAGACTATTTAAAAGTGGTGACCAGAACACAACATTCCACTGCTATACCATCTAGCGGTCATCTTAAGCTATCTTTCATGATGAAAAAACCTGCATTTTGTGCACCCACCTGGAATGTTCCTTTGGGTATTGTTTCGATAATATTATCCTGCAGTTCCAGTTTCTGTAGATTCCGGAGGAAGTGAAAAGACGTTTCTGGCATCTCTCTTAGTCTGTTGTTACTCAAATCCAGTTCTTCGAGATTCGATAGGACATTAATGGCGTCCACTGGTATACTGGAGAAGGTTGGCGACAGAGCATGAGACAGTTTCAGATGAGTGAGAGAATGTCCAATCTAAAAACAATAATGTGGTATTAATTCATCGATGCTTCAATTTTTTTTTCTGTTGTAAATGAAAGGCTAGGAAAATGAAAAAAAATCACATCAAGGATTGTTTGTGTTGCTATATCCTCTTTTATCGGTAAGGATAGCAATCAGAGAATGATGTTTTAGAGTGTTGCAGAGCATTATTCATAATACTTATCTTCAATATAAGTGGGCCAAAAAACTAATAGACATTCAAGAATGACCAAATGCACAGCTATCGAACACGAAGTTTCCATTTCAATTGATAATGATAAATGCTGAAACAATTTATTTATTCATGAAATGGAATTGAATAAATTCTCCAGAAGATCTGAGAAATAGTGAAACAATGATTTTGCCTATCAGAGGACTTGTAACGTCACAAGAAGCAGCCATGATACTGTTGTTTGAATGTCTTGCTGAGTTGGAGGGTTTTAGAGTAGCTTTTATCCTAATATTCAATGATATCTTTCAGGAATAACTAGGAATACATGATTTGTTACCACTATACTTCAACTACAAGCATGTTTGAACCAGATTCACGCGTTTGTGATCTCTCCAATTTCAAATTGAAACAATGCTATTTACTAATTCTGCTATACTCACATCAGCAAACGCATGGTTTTCTATAGTCCCAATATCATTTTCCGAAAAATCAATTGATTTCAAGGCGTGCACGTATTTGAATGCGTTGTTTTTGATTGTCTGTAGATTGGCGAAAGTGATACGAAGGTCTTCTAAATCTATACTGAATTCCAATAGGTCTTCTTGAGATAAAGAAGGATGCGACAGTTTGGATGAAGAGAATGTTCGCAAGCTCCTCAAGCTGAAAATTACAAAATAAACGATAAAATTTGGTAATTCGGATTGGATCGATGTGATTGAAAATCTCAATTCCTAATGAGGGATAAGGATAAGTTCAAGTTAAGTAACATTACCAGTGATACAATACCTTCTTATGTCTTGTAATTTGACAGGTGCATTATTAATTCCACTCAAGTCCAACGCATACAAAGAGAATTGAAACCCACCAAATATTTCAGTGGGGTTGATCTTCGATAAAATATTGTCGCTCAATGAGAAAGTTCGCAGAGATGCAAATCGACTCAAGATTTCAGGAGGTAGTGAGGAAATGTTATTTCCAGATAGGTCTAATATCTCCAACGAATTTTCCAACCCATCAAAGGCTCTCGGAGAAATATCTGTCAAGTCACATCTCCGTATGTATAATTCTCTGATTTTAGCTTGTCTGAATGCATTTTCCTGAAAAGAATTAATAATCAGAGACATATCATGGGGTGAATACGATTAGAATCGACTCATTGCCGAAAAAAATTAATTCCTGCTTAAAGTACATCATGAAAGTAATATGTTCAGTAGGTAACTAATTCGATGAATACAAGAAATAAATTATGTACCTATTTATCATAAATATATTATGTGTCACACCATGAAGCCAAAATTCTTATCATTAATAAAAAACAACACATTGAGACATGAACTAAAAAAACACATTGAGACATAAACTAATGACAATAAGCAATTCAAACTTCTATTTCATACAAAATAACTATACCTACAAACCTAAATAATAACAATAATCAATAAATCATAATTTTCAAAATTGCACCTTGCCCGAAACAGAAAACATGATTACCTATCATCATCAAAAATGCTACTATAATTTCTAAATAATATGTGAAAACACGAATTTTGAGAAAATAAAGGATTTCTTCAAAATAATCATAATCACTTACCTCAATACTGATCAAATGATTTCCATCAAGAAATGTTTTATTCAAATTATTGAAATACTTGAACGAAACCGGCTCAAGGACAGTCAACTGATTATAATCCATTCGCAAAATATCCAAATTCAGCTGATAATTCAGGTTGATATTCACACCTGGATCAGCGGCCGGTTCCATCTTATTTATAACATTATAACTCAAATCCAAGGTTTTCAAAATCCTCAAAGGTTGCAGAGCCTGGTAAGGTATAGCAGTCAACTGATTATCGCCCAATAATAGGTGGGCAAGTTTTCCCATACCATCCCGAAAAACGGATGAATCGATTTCCCTTAGGTTATTTCCACTAAGGTCGATCGTTTCTAGATTCGATAGACCAGAAAAAGAATCGATTGGTATGGAATGTATGTGATTATCTGCTAGTATGAGAATTTGTAGGGAATTCTCTATGCCCCGCCAGTTTTCGGGTGATATTTTATTGATGTAATTTCCTGAAAATATTAGTGATTTTATAGAATCCCAGACTCGAAAGCCCAATATTTGATAAAGTTTCGACGCTATAATGTTCACCTGTTAAATCGAGACGTCTTAGTTTCTGCAGATATCTGATGGCTCTATTAGGTACTACAGTTAGATCACATTGACTTATTTCTAATTCCCAAAGTGACCTTTCCAGGCCAATGAGAGCTTCATCGGGTATGGTTGAAAGTGGATTCTGGCTTATGATTATCTTGTATAAACCTGGAAAATAATATCAACCTGGAATCATTCTGTTAGATTCCATCAACTAGAAATGTTGGCGTCCTGTTATTTTTTTACAAAAAAGAGTTGATATAAAGTGCGGTAATAATATTTTACTATTTTGGTTCTATAATGAAATAATTATAAAACGCAAATGCGTATCGAAATAGTTCTGGTTTCGATGCGCATTTTTTATTATTCTGAGGTTGGTGAAATCGAACTGTCAAATTAAAGTCAGAAGATTAAGGCCCAGCTTACTTCTGAGCGATTTTGGATTTGGTGATACTAGCAGTCAAAAACTCAATGTTTTTATTGGTAAATTTTAATTCAGAGTTTGATTTGATTCAAATTGACCAATAAAACAATAACACATTGCATTTTTCACCAATGGTATCGCAAAAATCAAAATCGCTCAACAGTAAACTGGGCAGATTTCAAATATTTCAATGTCATAATTGTTAACAATCGAAGATGTTTCGATTATTTATCGATAATAAATCAATTATTTTCAGTAGAAGACTTCAAATTGATGCAAAATAGAAGAAAATTGTATATGACACAAGTTTTAAAAGACACTTTGTCGCACTTGTTCCTTTAGCGTCTTATATCACTTGTACCATAATATACTATTTTAATGAAACTCCAGAAAAATAAAAACAACAGAAATTAATTCCATTATTTTTATATTTTATGCAACTGACGCCATACCTGTACTTTGTAAGAAAAATGGGTCCATAGTGCGTAGCTGATTGTTCTCTAGATGTAGCACGAAAACTTTTGATATGTTGACAATTTCTGGTATCCTCGGCAAGTGTACATCTTGGCACCGAACGATTCCCAAATCCGGAATAGATTTGGAACAACTACATAATGGATTGAAAAAGCATGGTGGATATTGGGCAGATTCTGTTTCTCTTGTTTCTATCAGTGAAATCCATATCATGAGAATGAACGTTCCTATGACTATTCCATATCCAATTCGCATTATCTGAATCAGATCCTGAAAATATTTTGAATGCTACATATCAT
Source organism: Chrysomela aeneicollis (assembly GCA_029955515.1). Lineage (NCBI taxonomy): Eukaryota > Metazoa > Arthropoda > Insecta > Coleoptera > Chrysomelidae > Chrysomela > Chrysomela aeneicollis. The sequence continues at coordinate 31,663,877 of JARUHQ010000002.1, forward strand.
TAGAAAAGTAGATTTAATGAGAATATATCACAACGATAAAAAATGTACATTGAATTTCACATTACATCAAAAATTTATTTCCATTACATTTGGAGGCAGCAATTTTCGAACATCCTGTATATCAAAGTATTTGATCCGGACAGATCATTTCCCGTGTTCTTCTTGAATCTTCCAAGATTGCAAAAAAAAATAATTATGAAATTATTTTTATGGAAGATATCAGCAGAATCTCTGAGATTTCTTTGAAACTCCTTTACTTGATCTTGTCATAAGGGATAAAACTATAATTGGGCTCTTTATCAATATAACACCAATTTGAATAACTACGTTGTGATTTTTAATTTCAACAGCCTAATCCTGATTATTCTATAACAATTTCATTATATTTTTGAATGACAGTTACATTGGAAAATTACTTTGAATTGGAAGACTTTTCAGAATAATCTTGAGACAAGAAAGTACTCTTCTTCCGAATATCAAGTTCAACAAAATCAATTCCACAATAAAACTTGATACTAGAAATCATTCCATGACTCACCCTTATAATTGTAAATACCTACTTACCGCCAAAAATGATTGGGTGGTTAATATGGTATATAACTATAACACACGCAGGTATTCACAATGAAGTGAAGTCGAGAATGATATAAAGATACATACCATGATTGAATCAGCATCTAAGAAATAACACAGACAATCTCACTCCTACGAAAACAAAATTCTTTCCAACACAAACTGCTGTTTGTGTCTATGGGGAATTCAAACGCAATGAGCTGTGTATAATGAATCCTTACTATATTAGTGATGAATTTTAGGTTTCATTTAATAGGATTCAACTCATTTTCTTTACTATATTGGATAAATGATTTCCTTGATAATGTTCCAGTTCACATGGCCCAATTCATATAGAGTTTTGATGTAAACGTTCATAGTACCTTCATATTTAAAGTGAAATTAAAGTGAAATTCATTGATGAATGGAAACAATTAACACAGTAGGCAATGACTCTAACTACCTACATACATAATCAATTCATCAATTTATATGATGACTAAATGCTGCTGGCTAGTTTGAGATGTAGGAAATTAATGCATTTGAAACTATGTGTTAAGATAATTGTTTCCTATATAATTAATTTCTATCGGTGTATGAACTTGATGAAATTCGTGATTAAGATTCAAAATTCCTAGAGATACTTCAAAGACACTAGATATTTTTATTCCATACTTCATATGATATATTTTTATCAATATATATATATATATATATATAAATACTACATATGTTATTCCTGATTTATATATATCTAGGTAGGCATGTGACATAAATCTGCTATACATAGCTGCAAGTTGAGTAATCAAAATTCTATAAACTTTACTATAAAACCTACTTTCAGAGGTATTGTGAATGGAACTTTCCCAAATTCATTGAATGTAATAATTACTCTTTGAATTGAATAGGTACCTACCCATCTACTTCAAAGAAATGTATTTGTTTAAACTTGTTCAATCAAAAGCAATTTCAAGATTATCGATTCAACAAGTGTGGGTGATGCACTGATGCATACTAAATCTATGATTTTTGTATGATCAGGTATCATCTCGGTTAACATAGCAAATTTTTAAATTTCTTCTTCAGCCATGAAAAGTTTGTAGTTCTAATTATTTCATTATACTCCATTGTTGATTGTTTTATTATTGAAATTGAATTATCAATTTTTCTCCGTCAATCAAGGTCTGTCAATAATTGATACTGTCAAGTTGATGGAGTTGGGCTTATTCCTTATAGATGGCAGCAGTATGCCATAACACTAAATATTAAATTTTATCTGGAAGTTCAGTTAATCAATCATAGATGGCAGTAAAATGCAATATCTGTATCAAATAGGCAGCACTTTGAAGTATTTAGGATAATTATGCTCGCCCCTCGCGAATTGTTCGTAATCCATAGGGTGTCTGCAATATATCATGCCATATAATGAAAGCTTTATTGTACACGTTTCTCGGATATACATGTATGAAATTGTATTGCAATTATTTTTGTGTATAAAATGTTCAGAAAAGCGTATTTCGCCCACTAATAACGAATTGGGTGGAAAAAATTGCGAGGCATACTCAAATCAAACTGTTCCCTGAACTACACTCATAATAAACAGAGCCTATGTTCTGAAATTTTCAGGGTCAAATTCCAAGCCGACGAAAAAAATGGGTGTGTATACTCTCCTATATTTGAAGTGAAAAACCCATTTTGGTAGTGGTCGATATACCTACCTATCCCAGCAAAATAAAATTCTCCCAGACTTATTTGGTTTGTGTACTTATATTTGGGACACCTTGTATAAATCATTGCTGGGTGTGTGCGAATAGAGGAGTGTGACGCGAATCTCTGGTCAAAACTAGAAAGTATCTTGCTTCAGTTCAATTGGTATACCTATAGACACCTCAGAGAATAAATTAACAGCGAGTTTAATAGTTTATACTGTGGCTGACAATTAGTACCTATTTACATACATGAAGATGTGAACATTTATGACAATATAATCTCACAACAATAAAAATTTCGAATCAATTGTGAACGCGATGAAGTGTTTAGTTGACCAAGACAAGACATGCGTTGTTTAAGATGAACATGAATGAGTAAGTAATTGCGATTGCTAAAAATACGATTGTAATGTGTAAAGTAGGTATAGACTAGATGCAAGACTTATTGTTGAATCCAGCACGATAACGTTTCTTAGTTTGTTGAATTATTTTTAAGATTTTTTCAGCATCTCCAGACTCCAATATTTATTCTCAATCACTTGAAAGATTTTTTTTTCAAAATATGCAACGCATGCAGACGCATACTGTGAAAATAATTATGATCAATTTTAATATATCAGTTTCACTTTTACGGAAAGTTCATCGAATGAAACAGAGTCAATAATGGAGTTTGTATGAGAGAATTACTAAAACAAGTTTTTTTTGCTCTGCGATTTGAACAATTTCATTTTTTTTATATTGAACTTCTCTGTGAAATATTGTGCAAAAGTGTAGTAAATGAAGATGATCATTTTGAATTTTTTAGTCTGGAATACGAATGCGATGTTGTTGAATCCTTCATTTGAGGAAGGCGAAAAACCCAAATTCTATAATTCCTTATTGTTATTCTAACTAAGGTCAATTTAGATAAATACTATTTATAAACTAGGTATTAGAAACAATAGTTATCAATATCTATTTTTACTCTTGAAGGAGAATAACATCGTCTTTGTCATTATTTTCTTATTATATTCATTGAGTTCTTAAATACTCTTTGAATTATTTTGATGACTGGGTACTACATAATTATGCTGTACGTACAGCTTCGAGAATTGAAAATGTTGTGAAATATCTATAGGTATAGATGTTATCAGAATCGAAATTGAATAATATAGGTAATCAACATTTTATGACATTAGAAAAGGAATATTTAATGCCACACTCTTTTTCACATTATCCTGATTATTGAAAGAGATTATTGTACAAACTGGTTTTGAGGAATCAAATTAGCAGTCGAGATATATGGAAATCGATGCAAACTTTCACTTTTAGATTTATTCTATCAGAGTATAGAGTATTTTCATACCTATAAGAATCAGATGACGTCCAAAAAAAAACATAATTCAACTTCAACTAATTCCGAGATTAATTTTGGTAACTGTATTTGAATTTTTACTGTGACATATAGTAGCACGGATCATTTTTTTTATCGGACAATGGGGTATTTTCAACCTGCATTTTCTTAAATTAACTTGAAATGAGTAAACAAAGCTATTTGTTTTCTACCAAGAATTGAACTCTCGACCTCCGTTCGAACGATTAAAGTCATCAGCCCAGCAGGCAATAATTGATTTATCACGTTAAAAAAACAAATTATTGAATTAACCAATTTACGAGACAAATTCTCACAAATTTCATTCCAAAGAAAGAAATTCTGCTTGGGGTCAAAGAGAAATTAAATAATTGCAGAAATGAAGCTGCGAAAACGGTACAAGCAAAATCCGTATCAAAAGAAGCGCTTCCACAAATATTGGCAGTATGCGTGAAAAACATACTGCTACTGGGATTTGGCATGAGCCTTGGCTTTCCCACCATTCTCATCCCAGGAGTCTCAGGAGGTGATAAAAATGAAGACATAATTATGGGCCCAGAAGCCATATCGTGGATCGGTAAGTAACCTAACCTAACCTAACCTAACCTAACCTAACCTTGGAATTATTTATTGCATGCCAACACCTCAACTTCAGGTTCGATCAACTTGATATGTGTGCCACTTGGATGTACTGCCTCTGGGATAATCACGCACGCTATTGGCCGAAGAAGGTCTATGCAGATTGTTAATTTCCCCTTTCTGGCTGCTTGGCTGCTATTTCACTTCTCCACCGAAGTCTGGCATATTTTCCTGGCATCTTGCATGACTGGTCTGAGCGGAGGACTTTTGGAGGCCCCGGTATGTATCCTAGCGGCAATAATAATCGCGATTGTTGATCAATTGTCCATCTAAATAAACACCTAATAGTATATAATATTGGTATGATATTGTTTTTTCACTGGAAACAATAACGTAACTGTTTCTGTGAGGCAGATACATCTTCTGATGATAACAGCGAACTATTTTGAACTTGAAGGATCATACTGGGCCACGGCCTTCTTCATGAACAGGCCGGGAAGTAATTGACTTGGCAACGTCGATCAAGTCCCACCGTGCTCGCTCAGTATTTGGATAATCGTGTCGGGATCTTTGTTTATCTCGTTGTTTTCGGTCGAATAATTGATATAATCTTCTGAATTTTGGTGCAATATCCTTAGAAGAATAAGGTTTTGTGAAGAAGAAAGTGTCGATATAATAATCAGTGCGGAAATTACCATGAAACTGATGTTATGTTTTAATTGTGTGCAAGATGTTGAGTGTTTGTTAGAAGTGAGGTTATAGTGAATGAAAATGCCTAGGAAATTTTGCGTTCCTGAATGCAAGACAAATTATGTATCTACTCTGAAAAGGGAGAAAGCCAAGAGTACTTTCTCCTTTCCTGAGAATGAAAATTTGACAAAAAATGGTTGAAATTGGCAACCGACCAAAAGTTCTGCAGTATGCAGCGTTCATTTCGAACAGGGTGAGATTATCAAATTTGTGAAAACTATTTCTCCAGAAGGTACCTCAAATGACACTCCTTGTTTAACTAGGTTGAGTGAAAATGCGGTCCTTCAATTTTTCCAAATTTGCCACAGTATATTTATCGACAACAAAATCCGTTCATAGAAGGAATCCGGAATGTAGACGACAAAATCAAATCCATGAGAATGAATTATTAGTGCAAAATTTTGAAGAATCTGACATTATTAATAGTATTAATGATTTATTAAACAGTTATTCCATGAAGTTGACAATATCTGATTTCTGGAAGATTAAAATAATTGGTACAAAGATTGTAGGTTTTCTTCACATTAATTCTGAAAATGCTCATTTGAAAATTGAAAATGAACTCATCATAGATAATGACCTCAATATCAACATTTTTGTAGAGGACAATGAGCTTGGTTTCAAAAAATTGAATTGGATTTTTAGTTTTGATAATTCAGAAATGATGTAGAATGTTTGAAAACGACTAATCAGGTAGCTGCTAGTGCTATGCTGATATGATTTGAAAACACTGTGATTACTGTGAAATATAAGTATCTCAATGAAAAAATGGATTAGCCATAAATTGGACAAAAATATATTTTGAAAGAGAAAAATAGTCGATCCAATTAAAAATATCAAACATAGTTTGAAATGAATGTCTGGTAGACTACGAGCAGAAAACAACTACTTTCCTGGTAAATACCACGCAGAACATTGCATGGGCTACGAACATATATAATTCAATGTTCTGCGTGGTATTTACCAGGAAAGTAGTTGTTTTCTGCTCGTAGTCTACCAGACATTCATTTCAAACTATGTTTGATATTTTAATTGGATCGACTATTTCTCTTTCAAAAAAGTATCTCAATACCGCACTATGTGTCTGTTCAAAAATTAAAACATGATAAATAAATTGAAATATTATGATTATGATTCGAATGACGGTCGTCGCTGTGTGCATAGGCGAACATGAGCAACGGTAGGACTACGGCTGCGGCACTTTGCGGTGTTGCCTTGTTTTGTTCCACAGGCCTGTTTGAAGAGGGCCGTGACTGGGCATAACCTAACGTTTTTATTTACATTTTGAATTAAGGTAGGTTCATTTTTATACGAATTTCGCAAAATTGAATGCGAATCGGAAAATTATAAATATTGCATTGATATTCCTACTGTACAACACTATATCATGATAATATAAAAAATCAGCAAAAAAAGTTCAAATGTTTCAACTTTATTGCGATATTTCATTTCGAATGTACAGCAGTTGAAACAATTTTAATCACTAACGTTGACTTGTATATTCGCTCCACGCATAATTCATACCCACTGAAGAAAATGCATAAAATTAGTCCTTCTTTTAACTAAAACATCACACACAATTGTTTTCAATCATTTTCAGCTGAAAAATCTAGTATATTCGAAAATAATCGCCCTTCAAAACATTTAACAAAACCCATAGACAACCGAGCGAGACGGGAGCTGACATTGTCAATTTGACAGATCAAAGTCTCGTGTTTTCAAAGAACGAAACATTTTTTGAAAACTAATGATTCTTTCGCTGAAAAGTGTTAAAAATAAGTCAATGTAAGCGTGTGTGGTATTTCAGTTGAAGGAAGGACGAATTTCATTCGTTTATAAACAGAAATTCAAGATGTCAAATGATGTATTTACAAACTTCTTGTTCAGGAGGCCAAAATACGTGAACGTTATAATTGTTCGTAAAAACTTGTATTGGACCTATTTATTTAAAAATACGTAAAAAAGTAAAATATATGTTAGATTATGATAAAGATACATAATATGTGCTGAAGTTAGAAATGAAAAAAGGAACATAACTTCAACCTAAAATTGGGTTGCTGACAGAAAATAAAACTCAAACAAATGAAATGAGCATCGAATGACTTCTATAAAGTAGCGACCTCAACTTGGCAGACGTTCGGGGGACTTGAGTGAACAGACAATTATAGTTCCAGCCTACTAGGTTTCCATATAGAACGAAAATGGCCGTACCAACCAAAAGTGTTTCAGGTCCTCACCTACGTGGCTGAGATAACCCAACCCCACCTGAGAGGCATCCTTTCCTCCTCCAGCACCCTGGCAGTGGTCTTGGGGGTGCTGAGTCAGTTTCTGCTCGGCACCTTCAACACCTGGAGGGTGGTGGGCCTCATCAACTGTTCGGTGCCCATTGCCTCCTTCGTTCTGCTCATGTTCGTGCCGGAAACTCCCGTCTGGCTGATCACCAAGAACCGATTCGACGAGGCAAGGCAGAGCCTGGCGTGGCTGCGTGGTTGGACGACAACTGACAGCATCGAGAAGGAATACCAAGAGCTGCACAAGCAGATCAAGGTAGAGTTCACTTTTCAGGAAGTTACATATCATCCTGAGTCCCGCTAGAATACATTTGAAGTGTTATGAAAATTTTGAAAGACGAAAATTTTGGTACAAAAAAGTCACTGAATATTTTCGAATTTTTTTATTCACCCATTAGTAGAAAAAAAGTATGTCCAATAAATTGGACATCAGGACGAGATCCCTACTGATTTTTACACTTCGATCATAAAACAGACTATAGATGAATAACGCTATATCCTTACCACAGTAGTTGTTTGAAGCGCCAACATCTAAATCAATTACTAGGGTTACCTCATTCTAAAACAAGGATAGCAATAACAGATTCCCCCAGCATCAGTGAATTTGAGTAAATTGACCTACTAACAAAATTATAGTATCCATTCTTCCTAAGACTGAATGAAAACAATGTAATATCAAAGTTTTCTGAAAATATACACCTTTGATTCATTAGCCGAATGATAATAGATTCAATTCACTGCCACAACTTTATTGTTCATTATTTGGCAATATAAAGTTTCATAGTGTCGAACTTGAGAAATATATAACATCATGTTGATTTTTCCATTCCACTAAATATAGGCTTATCTACTGCTCTGAACATTTTCTAAACACTTGGGCCAACCATTTTATCACTCGTAGTGAAATGCGAGCAAACTCTATTCGAATTTTCACACAAACAAAACTGGAAATATGCCGATTAATGAACCATCAAACAAAGTTTGATTTGAAAACGAGACGCTAAAAATGAAAATATTATCTTGAGAAAATGTTGGAGGACATCCTATTGTCCAACTGAATGGAAACGGTACAATAACCTATGAAATAGTTTTGATAACTTATGTTATAAACCAAAAATATTCTAGACCTATTTTTATACCATTTTTCAAGCAGCTCAAAACGGAAAATTCACATGAAATAGCATAAAATCTGTACTTTATGAATGAAGTTTATTCGAATCAAAAATAAAATAAAAAAAAATTTTGAATTCTGGCCGATTATCTGAACGAATTTCTCTTGTCCTGAAACAAAATGATATCAATTTTGCGTTAAGGCAAACATATCAAAAATAACAAAGACAAATCTGAACAAACTGAAAAATCTGGAATAAATAAATTGACATGTGGTGATTGTCCAAATGTTTTTATAGGCCAAACAGGCCGAACTATAAAAAAAAAGAATTAAAGAACATAAAAGCAGTTTCAAAAATGGTAAAACCAACTCAACGTTTGCCAATCACTTATTAACAGGAAAAACATAGTTTTAACAACAATTTTGAAATTTTAAATTTAGAAAAGAAAGGGCAATGTTATAGAATGCGCTAAAATATCTATGAATTATATATATATTTGTTTTGTATTCTGTGGTGTAGTGAGAATATTTCATTTATCTTATTTGGAGTTTTAGGACTATGACAGGTATGTTGTCGTTGTACTGTGTTCTGTGACTTATGATTGATAGAATGATTGATACGTAAGTGATGTCAAAAATACCACGATATACCACGCCACGTGTTAAAGTTACAGATACAGATAAGAATTGTGAATTGAGTTATAAGGAAAATATATTATCAGGCTACTAAAGGAAAATACTTTATTATTTCAATCCCATAACACAAAAGGCAAAAATTAAATTTGTTAGAAAGTCTTGAAATCAATAAACCCAAAAAATTACCATTTTTGTTAAATGACCAGATTTATTTGAATAATTCCCCATTCTTAAATTTATTTCACAATAATGACAATTTAATTTACAGGTAATCTTCTTCCGTTTCTATGAGCGTTTCTATTAATCCTTTTTAAGAAAACTAAAGTAGAAATAATTGATCTATTAGTGTCCCTAGATTAGCCTCTACCCTTTCTTACCTGATACCTTCATACATATATTCAGTCAGTTCAAATATTCCACTTGAAGAAGCTATAGCGTGTCGTGACTTGTAACCAAAATTAGTGAAAATCTTGTAGTGTTGATCTCGCTGCCTAGCGACGGGACTTTTTTTGTTGACGAAAACACGAACTTGCGACACAAAGTCTTCAAAAAGTTTCTTATTCTGACAACCAAAGTTTTTGTTTTGTCGAAATCGACACACAGTTGCTGTTTTATTCGTTTGGTGGAAAACATCAACAAATAATTTGAATTTGAAGGTGACGCAGGAGCACCGAAGCTCCAAGAACTTCGAGTGGATCAGACAGTTCCGCAGCCGGTCCTTCCTGTGGCCTTACGGCGTCGTAACCGCTGCCTTCTTCCTCAGCCACTTCAACGGCAACACCCCCATGCAAGTCTACGCCATCAAACTTTTCAAGGTGCTGCACGCACCAATCAGCGAGTACTACTCCACGGTTCTGATGGGGGCTGTTCAGCTGTTCGGGTGCATCATGTGCGTTGGTCTGATCAATACCTTGGGCAAGAGACTCATCAACTTGGTGTCTTTGTCCGGCTCAGCGATCTGCTTCTTCATCGTCGGAGGCTACGCCCACACCCACGGGATAGTCGATCTAGAGCTGAGCCAAGCTGCTGAGGACGTTCACCACTGGGTGCCGTTGACCTTCTTGGTGGTGTCGTCTTTCCTCAGCTACTTGGGGCTCAAAATTCTGCCGTGGATCCTCATAGGAGAGGTGTTCCACACGGAGATTAGGGCCACAGCGTCGGGGCTGTCAGCTGGCATAGGCTACATATTCGGGTTTGTTGCCAATAAAATATTCTTGGGCATGGTTCATCAGCTCACTCTTCCGGTGGTTTTTTGGATTTATGGCGCTGTCGGGTTGGTGGGAGCCGTGATTATGTATTTTATCTTGCCGGAGACTGAAGGGAAGACGCTGTTCGAGATCACTGAGCACTTTGCTGGAAGAGGCAGATTGAGAAATAGCGTGCGGAGAAAGAGGTGCGTATCGGGAAAAAGCAATGCTGCTTTCGAACCTGACGACAAGAATGGTAATGTAGAGAGTAGGTTATGATTTGAGAAATAGTATATGTCACACCGAGGTGGGAAAAGATTCATTCCTGTCCTGTTAGCTATGATCTCGAGACAAGAATGAATTTTCCTACCGTGGTTTGTGTATTATTTTATTCACAACCATATTATTTCAATCAAAATTAATAAATTTCTGTTTCGTCCTGAACATTACATTCAACGACAAATGACCAAGAACGCGGTTTTCTCAATGTCACTTGTAATCTCCCCAGCAGCAGAATTATTACAGATAATTTTTTTCAAGGTCACGAATGTTTTTGTTGTTGATAGAAAATTATCCCGAGTCGAAGACGGGGGAGATTTTCTATCAACAAAAACATGAGGGAAACCGCTCACTCTGGATACCAGAAAAGAAAATACGAAAATTTGTTCGAGTGGTATTGAAATTCATATTTCGATCCTTGGAGCTGGCCATTTAAAGCCAATATAATGAAACAAAAAAAATCCTTTGAGTAGTCCACACATTCCTTCATGTCATCAGCTAATCATTTGCCTTGGCCGCTCACTATGGAAACCAGAAAAAAATACGAAAATTTGTTCCATAGTTATGAGAATCTATATTTCGATAAATTTTTTTTATGTTCTGGTTCTAACGAAAAGGGATATCTTGTAATGTTCAGAGAACATCGTGAGAACCAAGGGAAAGAAGGTAGGAGTTGGTGTTCTTCTTAGATTTCTGGAGATGGTATGCCTCGGGGAACACCTCCCTAGGCAATGAGTTCCATTTGTATATCTTTTCATAATATGTGATATGAGCATTATAAGTAATAAGTGAAAAAGTATATAGGGAATCTGTTCAGATACACCGCGATCGAAGCCGGCGAGAGTCAAGTGTGCCTGATATAATTTGGAATAATTTGACCGTGGTGGAAAAATACCGCTTGGAGCTGGCCGGCCGGGAGCTAACATCACAGACGTGAAAATATTACAATTCATTCAGTCCTGATATGTTGAATTACGAAAACCTGAATCTCAATATTTTCCGAAAATTATTGTTATTCATAAGGAAAGGTTTTCTAAATCTTTTAAAAATATATAAAGATGAAATGACATACTCTTTGCACTAGAAAAATTATTGGTTGAAATTTTTGGTTATTTTTCTTGGTATGATTTTATGAATAGTTTTTGCCGTCTTGATTTGATCGTTTCGATATAAAAATAAACATAGTTACCTCAAAACCTTGTTTTCTTTGAAATTCAACTGATGAAATAAGTATGCAATATATATATGTAGGTAGTGTAAAAAATCAAGGGTATTATTAAAAACAGTATATTTATAAAAATAAAATGTGGGCTGAAACAGGAATATAACAAACAAAAATAAGAATACTTATATAAACTACATCAATAATTGGTTAAAGCTGCTTTTGAACAATAGTAGGTACCTATCAAATATAAATACACTTTAAAAATCAGTTGAACAGCCAAAATTATTTCGAAATATCTAGAAGAAATGTAGTCATACTTATCACTGTTATCACAAAAATGTCAGATATACAGGATGCCAATTTTTCTAGCTGAATATCATCAACGAACAATAGAATATAAGTAAACTTCATGAGTTATTAGTCGCCCTGAATAAAAAATTAGTGGTGAATTTTAGTTCACTGAGCAAATTGTAAAAATTTTCATTGCATTGATCACAACAATTTCAGCAGCTCGTCAAATAATACGAAAAAAAATCAAATATGTAGGTAGGTACCTGAAAAAGGCTCAGGAATAATATAAAACAAATTTCAGTATAAAAATGTGAACATTACCTACTTCGTATCTCTTACGTTTTTTTTATCACAGGGATGTAGGCACCTCGAAATATGCATCACCCTGTATTTTTTACGTGAAAAAGTTCACATGAACATGAGGCCGAACTACTTGTTGTCAAAAATAATCTACTACTCACTTAAAATAATGAGTTTTTTCTGAGAGGAATACATCTCGAAAATTTGTACATTCCTGATCACATACTCATACACAGACGCCATATTAGATTTTCACATATTAGAATAAGTAGAATATTTGTTTACAGGTAAAGAACAAATAACAAATAAATACGACGCAATACTAACAAAATTAGTGAGGTATACTGTTTAAAATGGTACATGGTTATGTACTGAATTTTGAGTTTGAGTGGATATGAACTTCCTAATTGTGAGATATCGAAAGGCGAATTGTCAGCATTCACAATTCCTTCCCATATCTCGAAAACTAGTTGTTCGTTCGTGACGTTATTTTATTTACATAATAATTTTGGGACAGCAGAAAACCCCAAATATAAATGAAAATTACAAGTTATATGGAATTTTCAAGTACTCTTTTTCAGCACTTTTTCTGATTTTTGTTTATTCGAATGCGGATTAGATAGTACTGAGGGCGCAACGTCATTATAACTGTTGCCTCAGATTATGTAATCTGTTGTCAAATTTCTGGTGATTTTGCTTTGATTAGATCTGAATGTCCATAATTACTTGACAGGCAAATTACTTAAATGATAGTACCAGTCAGCGACTGTTGAGAACATTACATCAAAAACAGACATAATAATCAAGTGAAATTATTGAAAGAGTATGGAATTGGAATTCCACTTGTCAAGATACAGATAACAAATCGTAAATGATATCGGGAAAATATCCATATTGAAATAAAAATTGCTGAAATCTTCACATATGAGTGTGATTTCAAGAAACTGAGATCACTCACAGTAATATGAGTGTGAAAAAAAAGCTGCCTAGCAGGACTAGAAAATTCCAGCTGAATTCATGAAATGTTCACACCAATTCATTGTCAACTCTAAAATACTGTAAAAAAAACTACGAATAAATGTCACTTGTATCACAGAACATAGCATCAATCTTTGGTAACTAAATAGAGAGTCTTATCATTATTCAAGGTAGCATCGAACGCCACCCTAATATTCAGGTAATCGTAACGTCTTCCGTAATACCTGACAGACTGTATCCTATTCCTTTCTTTTATCATCTTCGCAAAGTAGTCGACGTGTTCGACAATGAAGGCATCCGGCCTCACCAAGCTCATTCGCCTGTCACGCGCCAGTGCAAGAACCCTTTTTATCCCTAAAATGGAGCTGAGCATATCGCTGGTGACGGAGTCTTTTTCGAATGCCATTTCCGTGGTTTTGAGTTTTTCAAACTCCTTGTCGAGCATCTCCAATATGTTGGGTACTTCGCGACTGCTCTCGTTCATGCTGGTTTCAAACTCATCGTCATCAGAAAGGTCGTCTTCCACGATGGTGGTCAGTTGCTTTTTAACAGGTAGATAGCTTTTTCGTGTGGTTCTTTCGTCACTGACATTGTCACTATCTATGAACTCGATGCTGTCGTCGCTATCGTAATGGTCCTCCTCATCGTCAGAGTTTAATAACTTATTCATAAGAACAACGTCTGTATCGACTAATACCATTGCTTTAGGGATGCCGGTTTCGTCCTCAAATAATGAGCACAATTCCTTTAGTTTGGTATAACATTTCTTTCTCTCTCTCTTTGAAATTTGGTGAACTCCACTTGAAGCCGTTTCGTTGCCTTCTTCATTGGAATGAGTACTGGCTTTTTCTGCTAATAACGTGAACAATTGCTCTAATCTTTCATAATTTTCTCTTTTCTGTCTCTCTCGAGGCGTGCAATTATCTCCGTCTCGACTTTCTTCATAGGAATTGTTGAATGTCCTGGCTTTTTCCCTCAATAACGCAAACACTTCCTCCAATTTTACATAATTAGGGATCGTTTTCTCTTCATCCGGAATTTGGAAACTTTTTTTTGGATCCATCTTTTTGCCAATGCCACTCGGTCCAGCCTGACAATCTTCATAGAAAATATTGAAAGGGTTGGTTGTTTTTCTTGATAATGTACACGGTTGATCTTTTTCCGCATGTTCCTTTTTCTTTGCCTCTGGAATTTTGAAAAATTCTTTTGGATCTGGATCATAGGAAATGTCGCATGTCTCCGAAACAACAAGTTCTGTTTCTTGTGTCTTGCCAATGCCACTTGGTCCGGCCTGACAATCTTCATAGGAAATATGGAAAGGGTTGGTTATTTTTCTTAATGATGTAGACGGTTGATCTTTTTCTGCATGTTCCTTTTTCTTTGCCTCTGGAATTTTGAATAATTCATTTGGATCTGAATAATAGGAAATGTCGTGATGAGACTCCACTAATTCTTTATAAGCAACAAGTTCTGTATCTGTAAATACCGCTGCTCTGGGAGACTTTGTTTTTTTTTCTGGTGATTGTTTTTTTGCATGACCTTTCTGTTTCTGTCTCTCTGGAAGTTCTCTTTCTTGTGTCTTGTCAATGCCACTCGGTCCGGCTTGACAATCTTCATAGGAAGTATCGAAAGGATTTGTTTTTTTTCCAGATGATGTGGACGGTTGATCTTTCTTTGCCTTTTGTGTTTTCTTTGCCTCTGGAATTTTGAAAATTTCATTTGGATCTGGATCACAGGAAATGTGATGAGACTCCACTGATTCTTTAGAAACAACAAGTTCTGTATCTTTCAATACCGTTGCTCTGGGAGACTTTGTTTTTTTTCCTGGTGATTGTTTTTTTGCATGACCTTTCTGTTTCTGTCTCTCTGGAAGTTCTCTTTCTTGTGTCTTGTCAATGCCACTCGGTCCAGCCTGACAATCTTCATAGGAAGTATCGAAAGGATTTGTTTTTTTTCCTGATGATGTAGACGGTTGATCTTTCTTTGCCTTTTGTTTCTTCTTTGCCTCTGGAATTTTGAAAATTTCATTTGGATCTGGATCACAGGAAATGTCGTGATGAGACTCCACTAATTCTTTAGAAACGACAGGTTCTGTATCTTTTAATATCGCTGCTCTGGGAGACTTTGTTTTTTTTCCTGGTGATTGTTTTTTTGCATAACCTTTCTGTTTTTGTCTTTCTGATATTTGGCAAATTTCTTTTGGATCTGGATCATAGGAAATTTGGCATGTCTCCGAAACAACAAGTCCTGATTCTTGTGTCTTGCCAATGCCACTCGGTCCGGCCTGACAATCTTCATAGGAAATATCGAAAGGATTTGTTTTTTTTCCTCGTGACGTACTCGGTTGATCTTTGTCGTAAATATCTGTGTCTTGCAATATTACTGTTCTAGGGGATTTTGAATTTTTTTTCCCTGATGATGTAGCCGACTGCTCTTTATTTGCTTGATTTTTGGTATTCTCTAGAATTTTATGCGTATCTTTTGGATCTGGATCATACAATATGTCACCAATCCCGGGTAATTCATCTTCTGATTGTTTCTTCAACTTCGATTTTTTTCCTTTTTTAGATGACTTATTTGTTTCCTGTAATGAACACTTTTCTTCTAATTTCGCAAGACATTTCGCATTGTCTATTACCGTGATTTTGCACATTATTTTCGGATCCCTCTTGATATCGACATTCCTCTTCTTTTTACCTTTCTTGCCTCTTGACCTCTTTATAACTCTTTCCGTAAATTCCTGTTCTTTCACGGACGTTGACGCTTGTTCTTCTTCATGTGAAAAGCAAATTTCTCTTCTTGTAGAAGAGTTCAGATCATACTCTTCTTGGGATGGATTTTCTTTGGAACACGTCCACTTTCGAGATTTTCTAAATGTCAGGCTATTCAATACATCTATTAAATCGTCCCAACTGCCTTCAAAATGAATTCTGTTGAGCTCAACAGAATCTGTCTCGGTGAACCTCAGAAAGGACCGCAAACAGCTGAGGAACACCTCACAGCTTTCAGCGGTAGAAGATAAAACCTCTAAAAAAGGGAATCGATCTGAATTATCGTGTTTGTTATAATGCACTTTGTAAACATTGATGACAAAGCAGGGTCTTTCACTATGTACTGATTGATTAGAAGTTTCTGGCATACCAGGCAACGAAATAAAAATTAACGAAATTATGCGACATTGCCGCTTCTACCAAGTAGTAGCCACTTGGATAATCAAAATGAAACCGCCTCACATGAAACACGATTTTATGATTTGTGAAGTAGAGTTTAGGACGTCTATTGTTTGAACGTATAAATATTTGAATCCTAAAGAAAATATGCGTTATACTGAAAAAAATGGTTGAAAAGTTAACTATACTATCGAATCAAAAGATTCAAGTATCAAAAAATCTATGAAAAAATGAAAAATTGGTTAGTAATAGTACATACAGTGTCGGCCATGAAGTTGGCAACATATGGTTTGAAATTTGTCATTGATATTTCTGAATAACTCCGTTACAACTTATATCACGTGACCTCAGATTTGGCGGGAATTTGGAAAAAGTTATATGTGATGCCAAAAAAATATCGAATTTAGCAAGGACAAATAATGCATCATTGAGTTTTGATTACAAATATTAGTTGGTTTGAATCATATTGACGGGTTCAGAATATTAAATAAGTGCATCAAAATACAGGGTATGTCTACATCTAGTGATAAGAATAAATCAACTTTTTATAATTAACCTTCCGCAAAAAATGTCTATTCAACAAATATTTCAATGGTTTTGACCCAACATCATGTGATTTAGGATATTAAAGTTGTTTTCGAATCGAACCAAAATGTATAATGTTTCTCAATAAGGGAAGAGGAATAAAAATTGTATTTTTGATTTTTTTTCAATCTGTTTCAAGGTTAAATTAGTTATTTGTGAATATTTAAAAAACGAATGAGATATCGAATCGCGAATTCCACCAAAATGTAGCTAATTTCATTCGAGTCCAAGTTGATTTTATCTGTTCGGGATCTCTGGAATCAATCTGGTACAAAATGTCTGAATTTCAGAAAAAAAGAACTATGATGAATATAAAAACCAGAATCTTGATATCAAACAAATAGTGACCTTTTGATATGGTTTTTGGGATGACACGATTTGCAACCAACGATGCTCCGCACAGATATTGCTGGTGGACTTGACTTGTAGTTCACAAATAAAATAATATAGTAGATGAAATAGTGTTTCAGTACAAGTTCAAGAAAAATATAGATTCAAATGGGAATTTAAATAGTCGAAAGCCTGAAAAAAAGAGGATGGTCAGGTGAATTTGGAGAAATAAAATAAGATAAAAAGGATTTCAAACCGAGTTTTTCACGAAGTTTTGATTGTGTGAATCTTCAATCGTCTTCAGTTACACACATCCTCTTTATTTTATTTTATTTCTCCAAATTCACCTGACTATCCCCTTTTTTTCAGGCTACTGATTGACTACTTAAATTCCCATTTAAACCTATCTTTTCCTTCAATTTTATATATTATATACTATTACTAACCAATTTTTTAATTTTTTACTGATTATTGATATTCGAATCTTTGTATTGTTTCAACCTTTTTTGAATACATTTCATTATTCATTTTTCCTACGACCCCGTATAATAACGTCATAAAGCACACTGTTTTGTTATTTGGAGAGTAGATCTTATCACCATGGTGCCGTGTCGAAATGAACAATATCACACGCTCGCATGAATTGATAGCAATAATTAACAGTATATTGTGCAACTAGTGCGGAAAATATCCAATTTCCGCACGAGTTGTACACATTATACTTTTCCGACGACCTACATGAAAAACATGGGTATGTCGGATTTTAATTTCGCATACCTACTTACAAATCATTATCACAGGAAACCAATTCAATTGCCTGAAGAAGCATATAAGAAAGATGTATCACACAAATAGAACAAATTTTATTGAACATTTAACAAAATTATTTGGGTACATTTTGGTCTGTATTTATGAAATATTGGAAAAATAATTATTGATGGTAATATTTGAACAATTGTTCATTACTAACAGAATACTATTATTTTCTTTTATCAAACCTGAACTGCATGCTTCTGGGAAAAGAATCTACCATTTCATCGTCGGATGACATTGCAGCAAAGAAAACTGAATTTTACGATTCGGTGAATGACATTGACACTATAATGTTATGTATTCTTTTTCTATATATGTCATTGTCACAACTACCCCTCGAAATTAAAGTACTAACTATTTATGGTCGTAGGAAAAACACTGCACAAAACTCGTTGAAAAATGCATTTCCTGCACTCGTGTGAAATATGTCACTTTCCACACTTGCTGTGTAATATACTATTTTTTTTTCAGCATAACGCATCTTTAGAATTCAAATCTTCATAACTTCAGACAATGGAAGTCCGAAACTCTATTTCACAACTCGAGACGTTGTCAGCCATTTTCAAACATTGGATGAATAAAAGGTTTGTATTTCGTGCAGAAATTTATTTATCAAATCATAGCAGAGCGCTTTCGACTATAAAGTCATCATCAGTACTTACCTGCAAGTAAGTGAAATTGAATTGAATTCAAGAAATTTTGATAATGAGAAATTTGTAAATTGAAACATCACTTACTCGTCAGGTGTACAAGAGCCAGACCATAAAAATATCAAACGTCCAGAGGACCATGTAAAAAAATTTTTTTATAAAAAAAAACATCATATTCATAACATTTTAAAAAATCCTTATTCCAGGATTAACTTGGATAAAAGTTTCAAAAGACATAAAATGTTATGAATATGATGTTCCTTTTTTTATAATTTTTTTTATGGTCCTCTGGACGTTTGATATTTTTATGGTCTGGCTCTTGTACACCTGACGAGTAAGTGATGTTTCAATTTTCAAAATTCTCATTATCAAAATTTCTTAAATTCAATTCAATTTCACTTACTTGCAGGTAAGCACTGATGATGACTTTATAGTCGAAAACGCTCTACTATGATTTGATAAATAAATTTCTGCACGAAATACAAACCTTTTATTCATCCAATTACATTGGAACGTGCACACAGCTGGGCAATTTTCACATTTTCAAACATGGCTGACAACGTCTCGAGTCCAAGAAACGCTGTTAATTTGTGTCTCCTAAGTACTGAGTGTTTGAAATATGAAACAGGTCATGCTTTGAGCTTTGAGGCTCATTTCTTTGAAGAAAAATTTTAATCGTCTGATACAGCGTGGTTGAAAAAACCATATTACTTTGTTCAAATTGAAAATGAGTGTGAGTTGACCATCTTGAATGAAAAACTTTGATCATGCACCTCAAAAAATATAAAACACTCATAATATAGGTACTACTCACCAATAAATAGAGCTTCCACAAAAGTATTGTAAACTTGTTCTGTGAAAATGTGAACTCTCCTTGATTCGTCATCATAATCTTCCAAAAACGAAGGTACCACATCGAACTCTTTATACAATTTGAAAACAGTTGACATATCATCCCATGATGCTTCATGTACTCTTTCTTCAGTAATGTCACCTATTGTGAAATGCAGATGGCCGTCTCTGAATAAATTTTGTAATCTGATCAAAAGGAATTGGAAATCATAAATATGGATTATTTGTTTGAAGGGGCTTGCTGCATACGAAATAGCATCGGAGTATAAATCAAAATCTTCTATCTGAAAAAAAAAAAGTTTTTCTGGTCCAGTTATATCGAAGTCAACCGATTAATATATTTATTATATTTGATCTACTTTGACAATAAATATAGCTCAGTCATTTTCCATCAAAATATGACACTTGTTGATATAAATGAAATCAGACAAGAAAGTCCTATCGAATTTTGAAAAAATATTCAGTGTTCCATTTGAAAAACAAATGTTGGTGTCCATTTCAAGGAAATGACAGACCCTGTATATCAAAAAATATCTGTTAATCAAAATTCAAGTAATTTCATTCAACTTTTCTATTAAACATTTCTTCGTATCTTAAAGAACAATAATTGAAGGGAGTTCCATTTTAAATGGTGCACTCTGTACTCTGGTTCAGTAATTTTATATACTGGAAACTGTATCCTTATTTTAACACTATTTTTGAATGGTCTAGATTGAACTCGATCTGTTCTGACATAATCACTAGATTTATGCTCTTGTTAAATTGCCAATAAATAAAAGTAAGTATTCAAAAACAACTAAAAAAAATCTGAGTTTTCGTGTATTACCCGATAATAGTTGAAACAATTAAGTGGACTGCAATAAAAATTCTTTGAAAATTCTGGATACTATTGTAAAATTGATAATGAAATGTTCATCAAAATACTACATGATAAATAATTAAATTGACTTTTTTCAAGTGATATGAGTTAAGCATTTAGTACTAGCTATGGTTTTTATATATATTTACATTTTTTACCACTTTACCATCATTTTATATTTTGCTCATTTTCTATCATTTATGACTTCTTGGTTTACTGTATGTGTCAATATTATTATTGTGAAAATAATTATTTTTGTAAATTAGGTTCTATACTGAATAAAGATCTACTACTATCAATGACACTGATTCAAATACCTTCTCAAGTTCAAACATTTGAAACATACATCCTTTATTCATAATACAGAATAATTGTATTACTATGTTATATTCGAAAAATTGAACATTGGATGTTGAAAATCATCCCTTATTATATTTTTTTATTACTCATATTGATATATTCAAATAGAGAAACTAATAAAATAAATGAATAAATATCATGTCAAATGTAAAATACAATGTATATACATATAGGTAATACGTCGTTGGAAAGACGATATTGAGTACAATTTCAAATTGAAAGAAGATATACACATATATATTTCCATTTTTTCGGTAATGTGGAAAGTGAGAAATATGGAGAAATAACAGACATGTGAACTATACTAAAGAAGCTAGCCACACACGAATTTTGACTCGGGATAGATCACATAATTTTAGGCTCATTTTAGGCTATTTTATTACCCTATTCCCAAATTTTTTGCTCTTTTCTTTGATAGAAAAATCTGTGGCTTTGCTATCTTCGGCCGAACTCAGCAGAGCCATTTTTGAAAATCCACTATTTTTTGCGATTCAATATAACGATATTTTGGGACTAATTTTTGGCTAATTAATTACCCTACTTTAATTTTTTTGCTCCACGCATTACAGAAAAAAACAAGATTTTTCGATATTCGCCAAGTCGTTGATGCTATCATTTCAAATTATAATTTTTTGACGATTTAACTTGTCAAACCGATGATACCCATCGCTGGATCAATTAAATGTTCATGTTGGAATGTTTTATTCGAGGTTTTTAAAAAAAAAACCTGTGGCTTTGCTGACTTCGGGCGAACTCAGCAGAACAATTTTTTTAAAAACATTTTTCTAATTTAATTGATTAGCCTAAAATTTTGTTTTTGAAAAAATTGTTCAGCTGAGTTCGCCGGAAGTCAGCAAAGCCACAGGTTTTTTTTTAAACGTCGAATAAAACATTTGCAAAAAAGTGGATTTTCAAAAATGGCTTTGCTGAGTTCGGCCGAAGAGCAAAGCCACAGATTTTTCTATCAAAGAGAAGAGCAAAAAATTTGGGAATAGTGTAATAAATTAGCCTAAAATGAGCCTAAAATTATGTGATCTATCCCGAGTCGAAATTCGTGTGTGGCTTTGCTAGCTTCTTTAGTATATGTGAACTACCTACCTATACCCAGTGTATTATATTTAAGAGAAGTTAAGTATTAGAAAGAGAAATTAGTCTATCCAATTAGAATATCAAACATAGTTTGAAATGAACCCTACCCTGCACTGATGAGGGCCAATAAGCCCGAAACCGGTCTGTAGGTTGTTAGGCGTGCCTGTCCCGATGTGAATTTGTCACGTCTTAGGAAGAAAGAAACATTTGCGATCTGCATTCACAGTGTGAATCGTTGCATGGATTACGAGCAGATATAATTCAATGTTCTGCGTGGTATTTACCAGGAAAGTAGTTGTTTTCTGCTCGTAGTCTACCAGACATTCATTTCAAACTATGTTTGATATTCTAATTGGATAGACTAATTTCTCTTTCTAAAATTGTTGTCCAATTTATGGCTTTTCCATTTTTCAGAAGTTAAGTACTTACAGCTACTAAGTGCCTTAATATGTCCTTGAAGAGTTTGAACGGTGGTGAGACAGATGCTACTACATGGACCCCCATTATCCACAGATCATGTATAAAGGCTTTCAGGCTTTCAGCCAACAATAAAGACTGATCATATTCTTTGTAAATCAAAAGGCCACCTATTGGTTGAAATACATTATGAGTCAAGAGTTTGATGCATAAAATGAGCACATGTGTGGGTGCCTCTGGGTCTTCTTGTTGATCTGGATGAAGTGGATTGATTTCTTTCATGTCATACACATTCATACTCAACATCACATTTCTTTGTGTGGGGATTAAGGTTAGTATTTGCTCATTCAGAATCATAAATTGAGTCTGATGAATGAAAGCAGGCCGATATAACTCTGTAAATGAAGTATAAAGATGATAAGGATGAAAAATTACGGTAAAATTTCGTTTATCGCACTCATGAGTTCGGAAAAATTTTTGGTGGAACTTACGTGTTTTGACCTCCTGATCATGAGTCTGAAGTCAAAACGCGGTGGTCTCGAGTTTTTTCGGAGATACGGCCTCATTTTGTCTCAAAAATGCACCATTTCAAATCTCCATTTTCTGCTAATAAAAACACACAAAATTAATCCTTCTTTGAGCCAAAACATCACACATGCTCACATTCACTTGTTTCCAACACTTTTTTGCATAAAAAACTGTTATTTTCACAAAAATTCGCCCTTCTTCAAAACGTAAACAAAACATATTTTTTCACAGATTTTCTGGTTATTTTTATTTGAGATGTTGGCAACGCCTTACCATGAGCCAAACAATCACGTTGCCAACAACATAAATACGAATTACCAGAAAATCAGTGTAAAAAGGTTGTTTTGTTTACATTTCAAAGAAGGGTGAATTTTTTGAAAAATAATAGTTTTTTCTGCTGAGCAGTGTTGGAAACCAGTAAATATATGCGTGTATAGTGTTTTGGTTCAAAGAAGGGTGAATTTTGTGTACTCCTAATAGCAAAAATTTGACATGTCAAATGGTGCATTTTTGAGACAAAATGAGACCGTATCTCCGAAAATACTTGAGACCGCCGCGTTTTGACTTCAGATTCGTGATCAGGAGGTCAAAATACGTAAGTTCCACCAAAAATTTTTTCCGAACTCATAGGAGTGCGATAAACGAAGTTTTACCAAAATTACAATTAATTTGACAAACAAATCCCAGCACACAAAATTTGCAAGTCAATGCAGAATTTGTAACAGTATTACAACTGAAAATACCTCTATCATCTAACTTTCCCTGATTTTCAGACAGTAATAGGCCAATAAGACAAAGATGAAAAACTGATGATCTCTATTTGTTCATTAAAACTCGAGTTATAACTGTTTATCGAGTAGGTATACAATTTTCAAGGATATTTGGAGTATACAGGGTCACTCACGGTCGATGGTACCTTAGACGTTTACGGAGAACGTAGGATTATTCTGAAAATTTGGTTTATCGGGTAATCAATTTTGTTCTATCGATCTAAAATACTTTCAGCGTTGCCGCTTCTTTCAAAAAATAGCAACAACTTTGTTATTTCAAATGGAACACCCTGTATTTTATTTCATTTTTAGATTCGTCCTGAAGAGCTGATTTCGTCGATACATCATACTTGGGGTATAGCTCGAGATTTTTCAACTTTAGAATTTTTTGTGTCGAAACTAATCATTGCTGCTCAAAAAGGCCTACATGTCCCTATCTTAAGTTTCCATTTACTATCGATTGATATTTAATTGAAACAA
Organism: Chrysomela aeneicollis; assembly: GCA_029955515.1. Taxonomy (NCBI): domain Eukaryota; kingdom Metazoa; phylum Arthropoda; class Insecta; order Coleoptera; family Chrysomelidae; genus Chrysomela; species Chrysomela aeneicollis. Next base: position 31,687,959 of record JARUHQ010000002.1, read on the forward strand.
ATACGGGTGGTTCAAAATTTTGAGATTTGCATCACCCTCTATTTGTTTCTATTAAATGTCAGTAGATAGTAAATGAAAAGTTAAGATAGGGACATGTAGGCCTTTTTGAGCAGCAATGATTAGTTTCGACACAAAAAATTCCTAAAGTTGAAAAATCTCGATTTTTCACACCCTATATCTCTGTAATCTTTCTCGCTATACCCCAAGTATAGATCGACGAAATCAGCTGTCCAGGAAGAATCTAAAAATGAAATAAAATACAGGGTGTTCCATTTGAAATAACAAAGTTGTTGCTACTTTTTGATAGAAGCGGCAACGCCGCAAGTATTTTAGATCGATAGAACAAAACTGATTACCCAATAAACCAAATTTTCAGAATAATCCTACGTCCCGTTCTCCGTAAACGTCTAAGGTACCATCGACTGTGAGTGACCCTGTATTGTGAATTGAAAAATATGTATAATTCAATAGTCAATTCAATACAGAATCATTCAACATATAAAGATGTTTAAAACTTGGTGAAATGAATGTATTATGTATGCATTGGTATCAGAGTTTATTTTTGAACATGATGAATATATTGTATGTCCTCTGTGTTGTTCATTTATATGGCCTATTTCTTTCTTAACCCTCAACTGGTGAGCCTGGGTCATTTTGACACTTGACAATAATTGTCTTTGAATTTCATGCTGAATCAAGTCAGTATGGAGAGTGCTATAATATTTTTCCACCTGCCAACAGATATTAGCCAAAGTGAGTAATGTAGGGTCATTTTGATCCCTCCTCACCAAATATCATACCATTTGTGGTACAACACTGTAGGAGCCACCAAATATCAATAACAAACTATACAAAAAGAAACTGTGTGCTTCATTATGTCCTAACAAGATTAGCATATTTTAAGGAAGTCTGACTGGGCGGCAATAGAATTTCTCAGGGGTTTTTTTTGTGAACATAATATTGATAAAATAATTTCCAAATTGATTCAGATTGAAAATAAATAAGAATAAATGAAAAAATCATGGGACAACTAACTTTCACTGGGCGGTACAAACAGGCCTCATATGCTTGGGCGAAATGTGGAAAAATCATTTGTAATGACTGTAGCGTGCACATTTTGTAAATAATGCTTGAAGAATTATGTTTTTATGAACTGTCAGAATAATTATATGAGTTTTTTCCTGGAAGATATCTTGCTCCTCTAGTTTTTTTCATGGCCTGATATGTTTTGATTTTTTCAAAACAATTCAATCTATTTGTGAGTTTTTCGAATTATTCCATCTTTTTTCAAATCAAGTTTTGCAATGATCCTTTTTTTATTTTTCTTACATATAAAACAGTCCACAAATATTTTTATTGCATTTATGTCACATATTTCAAGAGAGCATGGAGTATTTCGAATAATGGAAGGGGTTCTAAAAGTAATAACTGAATATGAACACCTAGGAAACAGAAAAAAAAGTATTGGTCATAATGACCCAGCTCACCCAATACGTTGATGGTTGAAACTACCTCACCAACTGAGGGTTAAAGAGAAACTCTATATGAGCTAAACACTCTTCAACACACTTTATCAAAATAAATAAAAAATTGATGATTGAGTCGATTGCAAAAAAACACAAGTACTTTTAATGTCTTCGTTATACTCTCGTTACAGTACCTATTATATTTTCGGAAAATCTTAATTTTCCTATTGGTTGCAAATGAGTACAAGAAATCAAGAATCATTGATCAAACTTTTTGCTTGAATTCATTTTTTCACTCACCATCAATTCCACTACCATGCGTCTTCACGCCGGTTTTTGCTTTTTTCTTGCTCATACTTATGCAAAATCAAGTCACCCAAATCAATCAAATCAATCTTCAACGTTTTTATTGATTTTTATTTATTAGTTTTACTTATTCATCATTATAAGCTGTACCACTTCTTTGGCATTAATTTCATGAAAAAGGACCAGTCAGGTACAACTTATGAAGAACCACTGAGAGTTCATTTAATTCAAGTAACCCAAATATAGTCCAAACAGAAAAACAACTAATTTTGAATTTGAAAAACTGTAAACAACTGTAGAATGTGGATAGAACTAATGGAAGTGCCTCAGTTAGCCTATGCCGTCGATGAAATGAATATACATGTTGGACTGACTGAGTTTTCCAAGACGTTTCTGGGAAACAAAAATTGGCTTCTCGGGTAACCAATTCTGCAGTCTCCTCTATCGATCTAAACACAAATATCTAACGAGAACATTGAACTATTAAACTGAATATACTCAGTTCAATGAACGAGAATTCATCACGTTTCACGTTCTGTAAACTTGAGTATTCCAGTACCGCCAAGCGGAGCTATAATTACAGCCTCTCTACTTTGACTCTGAGCAGAATGAGGTTAGGTTTATAATACAAGAAGCCGGAACTAAAAAATAATTCAGGATTCTCTTTGCCGAAATATTGTGTTTGTGAGTAGACTTTCTTGTTACCTACAGCAGCCTACAGATTACCAATTTTCTCCTTTCAAAAATGAGTGGAGACGCTAAAGATAAACAACTATCGGCTGTCGAAGCAGAACTGTATGATAGACAAATCAGGCTGTGGGGAATAGAATCCCAAGAGAAGTGGGTTGAAATAATTAGTAATTTTGTTATATGTACAATTTTATAGTTTCATGGATTATTCCTATACAATTTGTATATCAGATCTTATATTGGCAACATCATTCTGAATATAGTAGGTACTAGCTTGATGAATACTTATTTATTGTTTGAAGACTGAGGGCTGCAAATGTTCTTCTCATCAATATCAGAGCTTTGGGATCAGAAATTGCTAAAAATATATTGCTATCTGGCATCAATTCACTAACGATTCTGGATGATGGTATAGTTACTGAAGAAGAGCAAAAGAAGAATTTTCTTCTCAACAGAGACAGTATTGGAAAAAAGGTGAGTCAGCATTCAGTCAATGTAAACTCTTTTTATTGAGTATTTCAATTTTGGGTCTGAAATTTATCAAGTAATCAAATGCATGATCTGAAATTGTTGGTTTGCATAAGCTAGGCCTACCCTTGTATAAAAGTGGTTTGGTTATAGGCTTAGACAATACATTTTTACAGCTTTTGCGAGCCCCCATGTCAGTTGAGAACTCCATGTTTTTTCTTATGTTCCTTATCTGTTGAGTTTTATTCTTGTTTTCCTGTTTGAGGTTTTCTAATTCAACATATATAGTTTTGTATTCTTCCATGGAGCTTTCCATATCTCTTAACAGTTCTGGCTGTGTCAATAATCCTGAATCATTTTGCAAATTATTGGTCATTGATCTGTAATGGTCCCTGTCTTGCTTCACTCCATTGAGTTGAGCTCTCACCTGAAGAAGCATGAAATTCATCAATGAATAGATTAAGCACAATATATTATTGATTTTCAATATGATTTCATAGTCAATAATGATTTATTGATTTTTTTCATTTCAATAACAACTCCAGTGGATATCACACTGAAAAAATTGAGCAGTGTGCAAGCATTTGGTCATCATTACTAGATAACTTCTTCATTCACCTGAAAGCTTTCAAACTGTATCATAGACATGTCTTCTTTTATATCATCTATGTCAGAGTCTAGAGCTGAAGATTTTTCTCTAATATGTGCCAATATCTGAATGGTATTTTGGCATTTGAATCTAAGTCTAGTAAGGTCTTCCTCTTTTTCCTCTATTTTATCAGCATGGCTTCTATTTTCAACTTTCAGTTGTTCATAGTCCATCAAATATAACCCATCACCTGAACACATACATTGGAATGATAAATATAGCTAATTGTATTGAGGGTGATGTACTATAAACATAACCCCTTTTTCTGTTTGTCATTAGGCTGAGGCAGATTTATCAGGATTCATCTTGTACAGGGTGTCCTGTTGTATTTCAACCCCTACCTACAGCTTTAACTATATGTGGTGGAAAAAACTATTTAATATAAAAGATAGCACTTCCAAAACAAACAAATGGGAATCGCAAAATTGAAAAAATGAAATGGAACACCTATATTCTCAACTATAGCAACAGACTTGTTTCTTCTGTTTCCAAATATATATTGTTTGCAAAATCAAATTTACCAATAAGGAATATTGTGTTTTTTCATTTGATGTATTACATTTTCATTCTCTGATTTTGAGTGTCAGAGGGTCATTTGTTTGTTTTATCCCCTGATTTTGATGAAATTTTATTTCATTCACCGCATTCAAAATCTTATTGGTAATATTTATTAGATATTCAAAGCTAAATGAATGGAGAACTGCTCGATGAAACATTAGCAAACTATATATATTTGGAAACAGAAAAAATATAGTACAGGTGAAACCCTACAATTTTTATATTTGAGGTTTTTTTCTACCACATATAGTTGATGCTGTATGTAGGGGTCAAAATATATCAGGACACCTTGTACCTATACTATGAAATTATTTAAGGGTGTACCATAAAGATCTTAAACATTATATAGTTGTGAGAGTTTATTAAATTAAAAAAGTATATATGTGGATGGAATATTTTTCTAATTTGAGATAGAATTGTATCTAGGATTTCCTTGTTACTGTGTGAATCTCCATTTCATTTTAGACATTTCTTTTCATTTCTAGTACTGAATATTCAAGTTTTAAATGAGATAAACAATAAAAACATAACTTCATTTGAGTTTTCAAGTAGGTCCACGCTTAATAGATTGAACAAATTACAAGTTTATCACAACAAGAGGTTCAAAATCTTGAAATTTGAAATTGTCCAAATTGCTTGGTCCCCTCCATGCTGTTGCTGATTATTATTCATTTATTTATTACTCATTTTTTATCTGTGTCCCATGTAGGTTTTTTGGAATCAACACAAATGTTATTAAAACTATTATTATAATGTAACACCAACCTCTAGTAGATAGTTTCCTTATTATCATTTCTATTCCCAATAGGAAATATTTATTAGAAATTCCAATTTTGAAATATTTTGTACATGATGCCTTGTTATATTTTATGAATGAAGGATGGACTTTCTGCAGCCTGGTACTGCACAAACAGACCCATGCATAATATAAAATTGTTCATATTCCTAATACTTAATTTTTTTCATATAAATAAATAAATAACTTTATTTTCCTTTGGACTTTACAAAAGTATAGGAATAGTCAGGTTGAAGGTTGTTACATTTATAAAACTATAAGCTAGATAAATGACGAATCAGATGTGAAAGAACAAACATAACATATATGTAAAAAAAATAAAATAACAATACATTACATATCTAATTTTTAGTAGGTGGTTGGATGATCATACATCGAAATATTCGTTGAGTGAATAAAAACATTTTTCTATGAGAAATGATTTCAAGTTTTTTTTAAAAGAGGATAATTTTTTTTCATTTTTCAGATTTTCAGGTAAGTTATTGAAAGTTCTAGGTCCTAAAATAATTGGTGTATTAATCATAATATTTGTCCTGCTATGTGGTATATAGAAATCGTTCCTTGAGCGAGTATATGCATCATGGATATCACTATTGCGAGCAAAGAGTTCCTTGTTGATAAAAACATAAACACATAATTCAAATATAAGGAGGCAGGGTAGGGTTAGTATTTTCAACCTTATAAACAAGGGCTTACAGGAGTCTGTTCTTGAAAAGCCCAATATACTTCTTATGGCCTTTTTTTGGGCCATAAAAATATCCCTTGCTGATCTCTAGTTTTCGAGATAATTGATCCCAAATTTCGAAAATTCACCTTCTTTAACTGATGTTTATCTTTTTTTTTTGACATGCTATAAGGCAGCTATGAATCCACCTTTAAGGCTGGTTCATGCTCATAAAAATTTCGCAAAATTTTTGCGAAGAAATGGCCGCTGAAAAGAAATATTGCAACAACAAAATATTTGAACTTTTTTGCGGATTTTTTTTTATTATCATGATATCATGATACTACAGAATGCATAAACCAATGTAGAGTAGGAATATCAATGTAATATTTATAATTTTCCGATTTTTGCGAAATTCATATGAGCATAAACCAGCCTTTATTCGCTCAAGATTTGCACAGAGTTTTTCAAAATGGCCGTTTTTGATGTAGCCTAGTTGGTGAAATAATAGTAGAATTATGGAAAAATTAAATATTTATGATGTTTTTCTTGGACAAAAATTATAGCGCATGATAAGTGCGAAATAACCAAAATAGTACGACAATAAAAACAAAAAAGCTCCCTCATACCTATTTGGTCGAGATCCGATATTGCATTTTCTTTTTCTACCACCATTTCCTTCAATTTTATGAAGTTCAGTCTCATGGCACTCACTTCGTTCATTTGGACATATTGTCTTCGAATGAGTCTTTCCACCAATTTATCTGGAATTGGTTTGCCGGTTTTGGTGTCAATGAGTCCCAATCTAGAAAACCGAGAATCTGTTTTGAAAATAATTCATTTATTTCAAAATAAAAAATACAATTTGATGTTATTCAGAGTCGATATGGGAAAGCTCGATTGTACCTACATCATTAATGATATTGAAATAAACCAAACGCTCTGCAAACATCAAAGTGTAGTAAAATCGTTTTTTCCTGCATTTTTAGGGTGTGAAAAGTCTCGATTTTCAACTTTAGGATTTTTTGTGTCGAACTAATCATTATTGGTTGAAACAGCTTACATGTCCCTATTTCAACTTTTTATTCATTATCAATTGATATTTAATGAAAAGGCCTACTTGACAATGTTAGCTCGATAGTTATTGGTCTCAGTCCGTGTTTGCTATTGGTCGGCAGCCATGAAAGAATATGTTGGATAATCAAAGTGTGAAAGAATCTCCTTCATTCATCAATAAATTACCCATACGGAATTGATGTAAAATTCAATAGTCGTGGAGAAAACATATTATAAATATTATCCGCCGTTTAAACAAAACTTTAAAATGCCACATGTCAGATAAGTTTGGAAGGATGGTCATCGTTGAACGATATGTTGAGATGTGGTGAGTTGGCAAATAACAGGAGAAACATCAAAAATCTGAAATGAATCTTCTCACAAACCCTATTTCTTTTTCTCTCTCTTGCATATTCTGAAATAACTCTTTGAGTTCCTCGAATTTACTTTCCCTCCTCATTTTCAAATCTTCCAATTCTGAAGTGATAGTGTTCCTTTGTGCAGTGTCATGTTCTATGAGGTCTCCGTATATGTCCAATTTTCTCCCATACTTTAGTTGTGTATCAAATTGTTGATCAGTTTCGTGAAGGACGCGTTCCATTTTCCTCCTCTTGAAAAACATGGCAAGTTTTTTCTGGAGGATAAAGTTGCGAATCTTCTTTATTCTTATTTGTTCTTTGATAAGTATCTCTCGATTATAATACGGTTCCCTGTTGAGAAACATGTTTGTTTTTTTGGTAATTCTTCCGTTAGGTGGCGATGTCTTATTTTTTCAAAATTTTTGGATTTACTTACGTATTTTGGCCTCCTGATCACGAATATGAAAACCAAATTGTGCGGAAACCAATACTTTTCGAGATATTTGCAAAATAAAACCTTCATCATCCTTCTTTTGCTATTGTTCAACTGCTCATCACTGGCTTGTCTGTTTTACACGAAACTCGGTGTAAGTGCTCGCAGAAAATAGATACCATATTCATTATAATTCAGTTATCAGAAAAACAAAACGAGATTGCTAAAATTTTATATTACCTTACCTTACCTTAAATATTTATGTAGTTTTTTAAATAACGGCCATGATAGCTGTCAACAGAGACAACACTGGTAATGTTGCCAGTGGTCGTCCGTTCACGCGAGGGAATTCTCATTCAATATATATCTGTCCTTCTTTTCGTCACGAAGTAGAGATAGAAAGAAATACTGAATGCTCCACGAGAAAATTTGTGCTGAGGTTTGTCACCACTGTAACCTTTTGTCATGGAAGATGTTAATATGAGCATTGATAATAACTTTGAAATAAATTGTTAAATGAATAAATAGAATGCCGTTTCTCATAAAATATTACTTTATAGTTAATAAGGAAGGTATATAGCTCTCCAAACAACAATTAAAGAAGGATGATAAAGAGGTTGAATCACTGAATAAGTGTTGCTAAATAATAGGGTTATAATAAGTTTATTTTGCAAATATCTCGAAAAGTATTTGTTTCCGCACAATTTGGTTTTCAGATTCGTGATCAGGAGGCCAATATACGTAAGTAAAGCCAAAAATTTTGATAAAATAAGACATCGCCACCTAACGGAAGAATTACCGTTTTTTTAATCAATCCACACGTATTCAAGAAAAACCAGAAAAACATACTTGATTAGAATGAAATTGCAGAAAAGGCGCTCAAAACAAGTTCAGTGGTTAGTTTTTGAAGAGAAACCACCGAAGAAGGCATCTTACCTGTCGATTCGTTCTACTTCTTCTTCCTCCACCATGGCCTCCTCTTCTTCCTCTTCTGCTTCTTCGTCCATGTACGGGTAGAATTTCATTTGGTTCCCTTCATCTTCGTCTGTTCGTATACCGAAATCTCCACTTGGTCTGGTTAGACGATCATCTTCGTCAAGGCGAAATCTAGGGACTACGTCGTAGACTATACTTCTGGATACAGGAACTTTCTTGGTTTTCGATCTGTTCAAAGTAAAACCAGTTGAATAAGTTGCAAAAGGCAATACGAGAGAACAACTGAAAATGTGGTTGATTCAGTCAGTAACAATTTCTCATTTCGGTATTGTCACCCTGTTGTGTTCATCACCTATTATTTCAAATAAAAATTGTGACTATCCCTGAATATCTCATTGAAAAATCGATCAACACCGTATCTGGCAAATGAATTAATTTCCATGTGGAATTTTCAAACAAGAAAATACTTCCTTCTATTCCTGAGGAGACAAATTGTAGTTTTGAACACTCAGACACAATGCACTAATAAATGATTCAATTTATATTGACTTTCTTATCCATAATTATTAGACTGCGCCAGGAACTGAAAGAGCGTCAAGAGTCCGGTGAAAGCGAACTGATTATAAAATACAGAAATGGATTTCCATTTATTACCAAAAAAAACTAAATCACTCATCCAGTAGGTCCTCCCAAGAAAATTGCATCTCAATTTCTTACCAAAATTGTAGAGGTCTGAATTCTAAAACGCACTTATTTTACGGGAACGTTCTGGGATGTGACCAAAATATAATAGTAGTTACAGAGAGCTGGTTACATGATGGAGTGAGCAACGGAGAATTATTTCCAGATAATTTCGTAGTTTATAGAAAAGACCGTAGAACTCGAGGGGGAGGTGTATTAGTAGCAGTGAACAGTATATTATTCAAATCAGAAATATGTGAACTTATATTTTGTCCTATTGATACAATAGATTTTCTCTGTATCAAAGTATCAACAGAAAATATGAAACCCTTATATATTGCTGCAGTTTATATTCCTCCAAAAACAACACTTGAAGAATACGATGAATTCTTTGGATTTATGGAAAACAGTTTTGAAGAGAACAAATTCATCATTATTGGAGATTTTAATCTCTCTGAGCTACAAGAATTCTACGACATCGGTAACCAAACGAATCTAATCAGGCGATTTTTTGATTTTTTGAACTTCGGTGACTTAGTTCAGTGGAATTCGATCAAAAATATCAATGACAGGCTACTAGATTTAGTGATATCTTCAACCGAATATAGATGTGTTGTGCAAAATAATGAGGATCCACTAGTACCCACTGATCCCCATCACCCAGGACTTCTGGTACAACTGTCAAACGACTCTGTAAGCTACAAAAAATTTCCAACTACTGTTAAAAGGTATGACATGAAAAGAGTCGATGTACAAAAGTTTTCTCGGTTACTGTGTGGAATTAATTGGACTCAACTCTTATCCAATCGAAATGATGTTGACTCTATGTGTGAAACTTTCAATGATATTATTCAAAAAATGATTCCTGAATGTGTACCGCTTGCAGAATCTAGATCAAATTCGTACCCAAGTTGGTATAGCAATGAATTAATTAGACAGATAAAATCAAAAAATCACTATTTGAAAATGCATAAAAAAAACTAAATATTTGTTTTACTTAGAGCGCATGAAAAACTTGAGGAAATCCATCAAATCAAAAATAGCAACTGATTATAGGTTATATATCATCAAATCTGAAGAGAAGCTGAAGAATAATCCGCGCGACTTTTGGAATTATATAAATTCGAAAAAAAATAAGACTCGCATTCCGGGTCAAATGACTTATAATAATCAGACACATTCGTCGGCACATTCTATCGTAAATGCATTTGCAACACACTTCAGTAGTGTATATAGTCGGGATGACGATGATGTCAACAGTGATACGTGCCTGCCAAATCACATAAACCATCCTTACTTGAATTTAACAACAATTACAACTCAGCAAATTATTGAAGCTACTAAAAAACTGAAGAATAAGTTGTCATGTGGCCCTGATGGAATTCCAGCCAAAACTGCTAAATCATTAATAGATAGCCTTTCGGTGCCGCTAGAGATTATATATAACTCCATCATAAAACATCGCCATTTCCCAAAAATTTGGAAATTGTCAAAAGTATGCCCTGTATTCAAGTCTGGAAAAGTAACAAGTGTTGAAAATTATAGGCCAATAACATTAATATCAGTTTTTTCTAAAATACTGGAAATTATACTATCAGATATGATTTATAACCATGTTCGTTCTTCACTGTCCATTTTTCAACATGGATTTATCAAGGCACGTAGCACTGCAACTAATCTTTGTATTTTCACCCAATTTGTTTCTGATGTACTTGATAATAAAAATCAAGTTGATGTTATCTACACGGATTTCAGTAAGGCATTTGATCGAGTATCACATCAACAACTGCTAATGAAATTGTTAAACTTTGGCATATCATCCGATATTCTGTTGCTCCTGAAATCATATTTATCTGACCGATGTAGTTATGTTGAATGTGATGGTATAAAATCCTCCTGCTTTGTAGCGAGTTCAGGTGTCCCGCAAGGGTCAAATCTTGGGCCATTATTATTCATACTATTTATAAATGACATAGCCGATGGCATCACTTCTCACAAACTACTATTTGCAGATGACATGAAGATATATCGTGAAATACGTAGTGAAGCTGACTGTTACACATTGCAGGAGGACTTAAATTCTTTGACTGATTGGTGTGCTCGTAATAAATTGTACTTGAATACAAATAAATGTAAAATAATGACATTCACTCGTAAACTCCTACCAGTAACATTCAACTATGTACTAGATGGTGAAAGTTTAATGAGGATCACGGAATCAAAGGATCTAGGGGTGCTGTTTGATCAAAAACTCACGTTTTCCAATCATTTTCAGAATGTGATATCTACTTCAATGAAAAGTTTGGGCTTTTTGATACGCAACTGCAAGGAATTTGGAACCTTTGAATCCTTGAAAACCATTTATTTCACACTGATCAGAAGCAAATTAGAGTACTGCAGTGTCGTTTGGAATCCGTCTCGCATGAACCATATATCTAATTTAGAAAATGTTCAGAAAAAATTCTTGAAATATGCATATTTCAAAAAACATGGTGTTTACCCCGAGAGAGGTTATAGCTATGATTCATTGTTGGACGAGTTTCATATGATATCTCTAAAGAAACTAAGGGAAAGCCGAGATATGTGTTTTGCATATAAAATCATACATGGACAAATAGATTGTTCACCCCTATTGTCTCATATGCTATTCAGTGTACCGCGTGTTTCATCTAGGTTCTGTAGCACATTTCATATTCCTGTTTCTAATACAGTACATCATTTTCATTCTCCTATATCTACTATATCTAGAAGTGTCAATCAGGTTCCTAGTGTAGATATATTTTTTCTAACGTTTAAACAATTCAAAAAAGAGATTTTCCGTTTCATTCATAATTAATTCTGTTATATGTGTAGTTAATCATAATTTCAAATTGTATACACCTGTAAATGGGCTTTTGGGCCTGCTGGTTGTATTGTACCAATAAATAAAATAAATAAATAAATAAATAAATAATATGATTGTCTTCCAACAAACTGCATGGCTTCAGTTGCACAATATGAGAAGACACATTGTTCAAATTCTGAATTTGTTTATATTATGTTATGAACGAGGGGTTGACCACTAGGAGAAAATGTGTACACCGGAATTCCTATAAGCCGGAATTCCCCTGGAATTCCCCGGAATTCCTTGAAATTCCCCGGGATTCCTCCGGAATTTGAACCGAGATTTGAACAAATAACGATGGAATTTTGAAACTAAATGTAAATAATACTCGGACTTCCGGGGGAATTACGGGGAAATCCGGTGAAATAAGAAATATTTAGGAACATCACACACAAATTCATTCGGGATTCCCGAGGGGATTTTGAGTTCAAGATAAACTTCAGACCTAGCTCCAGAGTGATGTCACTAAATATTACAGAATCTGAATAATATATTGATATCAAAATTTCGAAATTTGTCATTAGTGAGGCTATAATAGGCTGTATTGTTTTATATCGAAATCCTCGTTGGAAACAGAATATATCATCTGATGGTATTTTTCTATTTTATTTCCTCCTTTTTCCAAGATCTGAATCCGTAAGAAAGAAAATCCAAGAAAAACATTTTAATTCAGAAAAAATTCAGCAAATCTAGGGTGTAAACTGTAAATCATCATATCTATCGAACACATGATTCAATTCACATAGGAACATACAGGGTGGTTCACTACTAGCGCGACAGAGGTTTAAAGTGAATCTGAAAAACTTTCAAAGTTTTTCTCATTTCAGTAGTTCGTACGTTGATAAAGGGTAAATTTTGAAAGTATTTCGAAATATACAGTATTTCCCAAAAATTTTGGCATATAAAAGTTATATTGTTTCTTATGGAAGTCCATGTATTTGGTTTTATTTTTATATTCTCCCTGAAAAGCTTATTTCATCGATTTATATCACACTTGGGGCCTAGGGAGAAGATATATGGTTTGTAAAATCAAGATTCTTCAGCTTTATGAATTTTTTGTGTCAGAACTATTCATTAATGGTCAAAACCTCGGTCAAAACGGCGTACATGTCCCTATCCTAACTCTTGACCTACTATCTAATGATATTTAACTGAATCACATATGGGGGGGGGTTCAGAATTATGAACCACCCTGTATTTTTTTCATTCGAATATAAATAATTGATGGTGAATAAAAAGTCGAGATATGTATATGTTAGCCGTTTTGATCAATAATGAATAGGTCCGACACAAAATATTCCTTAAGTTGAAAAATCTCAATTTTTCACACCCCATATTTCTGTAATCGTTCCAGCTAGGCCCCAAGTATGATGATAAAATCAGCTTTCCAGACAGAACCTGAAAAAGCAATAAAATATAGGGTATTCCAAAAGAAAAAAGATAATTAACATTGATATGCCACAATTTTTTGGAACATCTTGTACATTTCAAAATAATTTTAGTATATAGCCTTCATATACAAACTACTAAAGTAACAAAATAACAGAGTCAGCAGAAATTATTTTTTCTAAAAAAAAATACGGGAAAAAACTTATCGATGATCATGAGTGGTTAAAATAATTTATTCAACATTTTTAGTGAAAATTTATCAGATTTTCTTGGCGTTTTCAGGAATAAAACACAAATTTCATATTTTTTCTGGCGTGAAAAAGAATGGAATTCCCCGGAATTCCCCGGAAATCCCCTGGAATTCCCCGGAATTCCTATCAATTGTACACCGGAATTCCCATGTGGTCAACCCCTCGGTTATGAATATACGTTGTTCATTTTCATGTTATTATCTCACTGTTCTTTTAACAGAACACCATTTTTCGAAGTAACTACGAATTTTTTTCCGAAAAAAAACGTGATTATGTCAATGTGAAGTTACAAGAAGTATGGAAAATGTTGAAAAATCATTGTTTTCAAAAAAAAAAGTTTGGTTGAACCTGGGTTAATAATTACTTTTTACCAACAGATTCCGTCTCTATCGTAGGGGGTTCTACGATTGTAACTCTGGAATATCTGGACGTGTTCGATTGTTTGGAAGCAGTGGACATCTTGTACACCATCGACTTTTCGGCACTCTCCATGTTTGTCTCAGTGTCTGCCCTTTTGATCTCTTCATTTTGGTGTTGAGCTTTCTCCGTCGATTTTTCTTGAATAAGTGGTGGATCCACAGGGATCTTGAAAGATTCTGATAACTCTGAAAAAGTGGCCATTCTGAGCCGATTTATAGAAACTGGAAGTACCCAACGTAGGTGATCCATTTCTTACAGTGGAGGTGAATATTATAGGTCCAAAGGGGTAAAACTTACAGTCGAACTCCACCAAAAATGTTATTTAATAAAGTCAACAGACTATCGCCTGCACGCCAAATCTCACAGACCCGGCGCCCTGCCCATAGGGTTAAGATGATAACTTTGTAATTCTTTCTCTAGATGTTCTTTTATATTATGTAAGCTGATGATGAGGGATTAATCCCTCGAAACATGTCCTTATGATAGTCTGTTGACTTTATTAAATAACATTTTTGGTGGAGTTCGACTGTAAGTTTTAACCCTTTAAAAAGTAAGTTATCGCCTACTCTTTCAGAAAGGTCGGTGAGATCACGAGAAAAGATTGGGATGTGAAGTAACCTTTGGCACCAACAGTTTCTTTGAATTTAGTTTTCAAAAAAGTGTCATCGGAGATTCCGATTAACACTCACCTTCTGCTTGATCTCTTTTCGTATCATCTGCTTCTTTTTGCTCCTCAACCTTGTCTGTCTTTGACTTAGTCCTCTTCACTGTCACTGCCTCCTCTTTCTCGCCTGGGTAAAAGTAAAACATTTTTTTTAAATCCTCATAGGTACCCACAACCAAAACAAAAAACTGAACTGAAAACACTTTTCCATGCAGAAAGACCACAAAGGTAGCAAAATAAACCTTAAAAATTATTAAATAGTGAAAAATGAGAAACAATTCCTTTTTTTGACACCCTTCTCATTATTACCGTCTTCGGAAGTCAGAATTGCGACGTTGCCAATTCGATTTCCTATATATTGAGTGAGTGAGAATATGTGTGAACAAAGAATTATTCGTTGAGTTGAGTGAAATTGGGTTAGGTCAGATGAGATCGGGTGAAGTCCTATTAGGTTGAGAATATTCGCGAGCCAAGGCATTCGTTGCCATGGTTACAAACACATTGAATTTTATGCAACCGACCCTTTGTAATTCTTTCTCTAGATGTTCTTTTATATTATGTAAGCTGATGATGAGGGATTAATCCCTCGAAACATGTCCTTATGATAGTCTGTTGACTTTATTAAATAACATTTTTGGTGGAGTTCGACTGTAAGTTTTAACCCTTTAAAAAGTAAGTTATCGCCTACTCTTTCAGAAAGGTCGGTGAGATCACGAGAAAAGATTGGGGTGTGAAGTAACCTTTGGCACCAACAGTTTCTTTGAATTTAGTTTTCAAAAAAGTGTCATCGGAGATTCCGATTAACACTCACCTTCTGCTTGATCTCTTTTCGTATCATCTGCTTCTTTTTGCTCCTCAACCTTGTCTGTCTTTGACTTAGTCCTCTTCACTGTCACTGCCTCCTCTTTCTCGCCTGGGTAAAAGTAAAGAATATGGGGCCAGATGGAATTCTCACGAAATTTTTACAGACGCTTTAAAACATTTTTTTTAAATCCTCATAGGTACCCACTACCAAAACAAAAAACTGAACTGAAAACACTTTTCCATGCAGAAAGACCACAAAGGTAGCAAAATAAACCTTAAAAATTACTAAATAGTGAAAAATGAGAAACAATTCCTTTTTTTGACACCCCTCTCATTATTGCCGTCTTCGGAAGTCAGAATTGCGACGTTGCCAATTCAATTTCCTATATATTGAGTGAGTGAGAATATGTGTGAACAAAGAATTATTCGTTGAGTTGAGTGAAATTGGGTTAGGTCAGATGAGATCGGGTGAAGTCCTATTAGGTTGAGAATATTCGCGAGCCAAGGCATTCGTTGCCATGGTTACAAACACATTGAATTTTATGCAACCGACCCTTATAATCAAACATTCCATTCAATTCACCTAAATCCATAATTTATGAATTTGAATTGGAAACGTCGCAAATCCAATTTCAAATTCATGAGAGGACTGTCTGTTAAATAAATTAATTGTTTATGTCTATCAAATGAAGATAAAATTTTTACCTTTTTTTATATTTTTCCAGGTGTATTCTGATAATGATATATTTTTTCAATATTCAATTCAATCAACATTTGGTAAATCTTCATTTATCGCACTCCTATGAATTTGAAAAAAAAGTTTGGTGGAACTTACGTATTTTGACCGCCTGATTACGAATCTGAAGTCAAAACGCGGCGGTCTCAAGTATTTTCGGAGATACGGCCCCATTTTGTCTCAAAAATACACCATTTTAAATGTAAAATTTGTTTGATGTTGGCAACGTGATTGTTTGGCTCATGGTGAGAGGTTGCCATCATCTTGAATAAAAATAACCGGAAAATCTGTGAAAAAAGATATTTGTTTACGTTTTAAAGATGGGTGAATTTTTTCTGCAAAAAAGTGTTGGAAATAAGTAAATGCAAGCGTGGGTGATATTTTTCAAATTCATGCATAGGAGTGCGATGAACGAAGAATCACCCAATATATATCGATTTCATCATGTTTTGAAGCGTCTGTAAAAATGTCGTCAAAATTCTAGCTGACCCCATATTCTTTACCTTTCCCCTCGCCTGATAGCTTCCGCGATTCTTCCGGTACATCGAGGTCTGCATCTTCTTCCGGCATGTCCGCCTTCAAGTAATCCTTCGGGACTTCATTTTCTTTAAAAATGTTGGAAACTTCGTCATCTTTGCGTTCTACCGCAATTTCTGTTGCAGTCGTGACGATGGACTCCCTCTCCTGGTAGCTGAAACCGGATTCATCTTCTGGTTGGTCTTTTTCTGTCGCTGGTTCAACTGTGTTCTCGGAGTTTTCCATGTTCGTGGTGGAAGTTTCGAAACTTGATATTCAAATGTCGTTTTGACGTCAATTTGTTGTACTGAGCCGATTTGTGGTGACTTGATGTTGGTTCATTGTCGATCCAAATGGAAGAAAGATACTAGAGGATAAAAAAAACTACTACGAACATGAATGTTAATATCCAATTATTTAAAAAAACGTTCACACAAAGAACCTTTTTTTTTTCGGTCCCAAATTTTTACCAAAGCTTATCAATTGACCTCAAATAGATTCCATAAGTGAAGAAATACAATACTGAAACAAAAAAATTTGTTAATAAAATAAAAACTAACCATCGGTTTGGCATCCTCTCCTCTGTGTCGAACATATCCGGAAGTAAATTATGTAGCATCAGAAATCTAGCTTCTTTTGCTTACTCACTTTTTCAAAGAAAAGAACATTCATCTCAAAAATTTTCTGATCGACCATATTGGCTCGATCTTGAAATTTCTTCTGAAGAGCAATATAAATAATTGATGATCTGTACTTAAATTTGAAGAAAATAAATTGAATTCGGTTGAACTGTCAAGTTCAAATAATAAAAATATTTGATATGTTAAAAAGAAGGGGCCCCACTCTTTAATTTTTTCTGCAGAAAATTCCTTATCCGAAACAATTGAATTTCAGATCGGGACGTGGAGTTCTCATAATAGAGGCGCTAGTGTCGAAAAATGTTTCGATCATTGTCAATACTTATTTACATCGAACTTATTTACATTTGCTTTTGTATTGTTACCTTCGGTTACTCGAACATTTCGTTGGAAACTATGCTGAATTCAGAAAGATTTTGAAAAGAGGCCAGGATAGAAAGTGCATTCACCAATGAATATTCTGTCCATCTCTATCCCAACCTATAAATCTTTCATGCATCTTTATATATTTCAGTTAAGTAGGTTCTGAAATCTATCCATGAAAATGATGAATATTGCGATACACCTGAAAATTTCAAGTGCGATAATTTAAATCATCTGATGCAAAATAGTGTAGTGTATAGAATGTTATAAATTTTCTTTTTTCGTTCTATCGAACAGGGTACAAGTTTCCAAGAACTTACTATTTGGCATTTACAGATAGCTGAAGAGGTACTATTAAAAGCACAAGCCTTGAATCCTTTGGTGAAAATAGTCGCAGATACTGACTCCCCATCGTCTAAGGACCAAAGTTTCTACAAGAATTTCACCATCATAGTCGCGACTTGTTTAAAAAGCGATCTCCTCCTGAAAATCGACAAAACTTGCAGAGCAAATAACGTCCAATTGATATTTGGCGATGTCTTTGGCACTTTTGGATATTCTGTTGCGGATTTTCTAGAACACGAGTACCACGAGTAAGTAGAAATAGTCTTGATAACTGTGTGTGTCAAATTCGAAATCTGAGGGTATATCAACCCATACTTTCTCATTTTCTTTTAATATTTTCGTCTGTTTCGGTACCTACGAGAAAAGTGATGATGAAGAATAATGCTACGTGAAATGTATTTTTTAAGGGATCAGGTTCAACTCAGCGGCAAGAAGCGGAACCACGAGGGTGTTGAAAAAAACACGGTCAAAGTTCAAGGCACCATCAGTTACCCGGAACTAAATAAAGTCCTCATACTGCCAAATCGAAAACAAAGTGCAGATTCAATAAAAAAGTCCAAAAGGAGGAACGAATTGTTCTTCCTTATGTTAGGTAAGTCAGTGGTGATTCTTGAATAGGCATGAACAAGTTTGGGAAAACAATTCAATATTTCTTACAGCTCTAATCGAATTCAGAAATAAACACGACAGGAACCCTTTGAAAGCATCTAAAAAGGAGGATCTCGAGGCTCTTCAGGCCATCAAGAAGGACATCTTCGAGCTGTACCAAGTGGACGAATCAAAGTCCAAACTCTCCGAGGATATTTTCGCAATTGTTTTTGGTGAAGTTGTGCCGGTGTGTGCCGTTTTGGGTGGCATAATCTCTCAGGAAGTTATCAAGGCGGTGTCACACAAGGAAGTTCCAATCAATAATGTGTTTTTGTTCGATCCCGTTACTTATGATGGGAAAGAAGAAACTGTAGGAGCTTGAGGTAGTTTTCCTTCGTTTTCTATGTCAGATTGATTTTGAACCGCTAATTAAAGATATTTATAAGTGTACCTGTTTCATTTATTTTTTGTGTACGGATGTCGCCGACTTCAAATTCAAAATCGCTTACGGTGGATTTATGCAGAGGTTTTGAGTCGTAAGTTTTAAGTCTCAAGTTTTAAGTAATAAGTCATAAAAAGTTCATCCATTGGTTTTCAATGTAACCATTTATACAGCTGTCATAAGATTTAAAAGTTCTAAGAAAAGTTGGCCAACATTTTTCTCTTACGGCTTAAAACTCGATCGATTTGCGCATGCGTCTGATTTTGCAAACAGCAGAATTTGAATGCATGTAGAGCAAATAAATATAAATAAAAATAGGATATAAGTAGTTCGGAAATTTGAATTGAAGCGAAGGGAATGAGAAAAATGAGCTCACAAAATAACAACTTTGACACTATTGACAGTTCTTACGACTTAAAACTAAAGACTATAAGCCTCTGCATAAATCCACCGATAGATTTTATTCAAATGCAGTTTATTGACGAAGTGAGATACAAGTTTATGTTTTTCTAGAAACGGATAAATTCTGTAATATGTCTATTTTCGATTTCTATGATGAAAAAGGTAGGGATCAGTAAGAACCAAACATTAACAGCATTTAGGAAATATGGTATTTTGGTCCCGGAACTTTTTTTATGGTGAAGAAGACTGCTAAGAGATATGACCGAAACAATTAATTTTGAATATGTTACAAATAGGAAAAAATAGCAGGAAGTAACACTCTGCTATTGAGAAAATAATTCATATTAATCTATGGACAAGTCTAGAATGAAAATTGATGCAGAAGAAACCGGAACAGAATCGGATAACCATATTAGAAAATATCACGATTCACTCCAAAAAATAATTCAAACAAAGAAAACTCCAACCGGTATACCGAAGATCCGAGTGAAAACAAATCAACATTTTTTAAGTGGATATACCTACTTGTTTTTGTGTGGGCACATTTCGATGCTTGTCTCTTCTCGATATAAATTCACTAGCGAAAACAAAAATTTGCAATCGTCTTTTGTTTTTTAGGTCATAAACGAAAGTTCGACTTTTAGACACACGTAGCGAAAATAGTGTTTAAGTAGATTACTTTTTTTTAATATTTATTTCAAATAGACCAATGTACGTCATCTATGACGGTTTGTCCGTTAAAAATGAGGATGTAGTACGAAAAGTTTGACTATTGAAAAAAATAGATATCTGGGATGCGCGACCTCCATTTTTTTGTATTTCCTATAGTTACCGATGAGTTACCCCGTACCAAAGTTTACAGAATCAATTTTGTTTGCCCATACTAACAACAAAATTTGCCCACCGCCTGTACATAACATTACGTATTCTGTGGCCCGAAATTTAACTGACCAATGCGTGACGCCTGACGTCACTGTTATAAAAATATCCATCTGTCCGCCAACGTCGCGGCGCCAGCGTCTTTTAAAGGGTCATTCAGTAACAATTTCGGCTTCGACCTGTGAAAAAACGCAGCCGATAAATTTTTTTTGTTGGTTGGTTTCGACCCGGACCAGAACTCTTCCCAACAAGGTCTCTTATTGGCATCCGTGTTGATTTTGGTCTTGGTTCAGCAACAAGTGGTTTATTTATCCATACAGGGTGAGTATTGAAAAGCTGTTGTGTGGCATTTCAAATGTAGGCACTTTATATGCTTACATAATCCGGTGAATACAGGTTCTTTCGGTGGGCCAAACATAGGGTCATCCAATGTAGGCCATTTAAAAATGATATAATAAATGTCAGATTAGAATCAAAATGATAACATGCTTATCTGCAGTGGTAATTATTAGACATTATTCGTGAACATTACAGTACAAAAATATATATTTTGGACTATTATGTACATAAAAGACTTCACGTATATTTTGAAACCCCCTTAATTTTTTTATCTATTCAATTTTTTCTTTTAAAAAATGATCTTATGTCATTTTTCCAGTAAATGTTATATATGTTAACAGAAAAATAGTATTTTTTCAAACACACTAAATATTTTGTCACTATTGGATATATAAAGGATATTTTTCTGATTTCAAATATATATACATCTATCATGTTATCTCTAATATAGATTTCGAGATATTTCGAGAATTTTAGTGAAGGAAAAATATGATGTAAAAAATATCAGTATATGTGAAAAATGATGGAAATGTCACAGCCGTACATTGTGAAAATAGAGCAGAATATTTGGAAATCGTTTACAACAAATATTTTTTTATTTTCCTGAATCTGAGAGAATCCAGATAAAATCTGAATTTAATGTCAAATATCTCGAAATCTATCCGTGATAACATGATATATATGTATATACCCTATTCAATAGCAAAGATCAATATAGTAACAAAATATTTAGGGTGTTCCATTTAAAAAAAATATCCTCATTTTTTGTTTATATAAGTACATAAAATCTAAAAGAAAAATTATATAAAATCATATGTTGTGAATGAGAAAGTTGAATGATAGATTGATAGATAAAAAAGTTAAGACCCTGTATTTTGTTGCTTGAGTACTTCAAATTCGAGTTATGTCATGGATTCATCACAGTTAAATGAGTAAATAAATGAACTGAATCATGAAATACATAAAATTACCACTGAATATTCATATTTCAACTTCAATATACAAAGTGTTTATTCAACATGCTAATTTTTATGGAACCAATTTTGAAAAAAAAAATATAAGAAAATTGGTCCTAAAATTGAAAACTTTTGAACATACTTTTAATAAAGTTACATATAGTGCAAATGACGAATTGATATGATATTTTATTGCTTCAAGCAAAGAAAAAAATTGAAGAGACCAGATATGCTCAGGACGAAAAGAGGATTTCTATAATTATTACTTCAATAAAAAGCAATGTTGAAAATCAGGAAAATCTAAAATTCGAAAAAATGATTGAATAAATCTACAAAAATCATCAGACTGAAATACAAACATCCAATAGTGAACCTAATATCGCTACCATCACATGAATACATCCAGCGACCAACCGGCCACCGCACCCGCCAGACCTGAACCCCCCGAAAAAGCAGGTCCGCTTCTCCGTGTCACCGATGAACCGCGACGACGACGATGACGGCGTCGGATACGTGCGCGAGAGCCACTACCTCAAGAACCCGAGTCTGGACCGCCAGCAGGCCATAGCGCTGCTCCAGGTGCCCATCAGGGGCGGCGGCGAGGGGCGGGAGGGCAGCATATCATCGAGCGTGAGCGACTTGGACGTGCCGATCTACTCCTCTGAGAATTTGACCACCGCTTCGAAGAGGGCACCGCCTGGGGTGAGTACGAAGAGAGACTGATGCTGGTCTGATGGCAGGAACTCTTTTTACTACATGGCTGATGATGGCTGCGGTCGAGCGAGCATGCCTCAAACTTGTCAACCACGTGTATTGATGATTATCGAAACGAAAATTCCCAAAGCAACATGATTTGTTTCGAAAAAGAGAAAGAATTTTTGATAATCATCAATAACACAAGTTGTATTTGTTCAGATTATTTCATGAATAAAATCAAAGCCATTTTGATGATTTCCTATTTATTGTTAATATAAAACGTACAGTTCATGGAATTAGTTATTTTGATTATGCATTGTAGTTCGACACAAGAAGATTCGTTATGCAACCAACAATACATTTATGCCATTGTATGATGTAGGCAAGATTACCTATGCACTAGGTACTACTGAGCTAAATTCATTATGATTGTTGTCACAATGTGTGTGGTTAGGTTACATTAGATTAATTCTAATTCTATTAATGCTGAAATTGTCTAGAATTTGTGGAAAATGAAGTGGATACACATTAATAGTGTGTGTTTATCATGGTTCAGACGAAAATTTGGTGTAGTGGCATTCAAATACCTTACTGCCTACGAATCAGAAAGCGAAATACAGAAACGAAAACACAGCATCATCTAAGTATCCAATAGCCAATCAGGAGCCGAATTACAAAATCGAAAACATGCTGTTATTGCTTATCAACACAATCATTTCAACCAATCAAAAACGTGTATTTTAGCATGAATGAAACAATCAGTAGAAATACTACAAGTGATTGAGTTTCCGCGTTAAGTATGTTGATTTTAATAGAATATTAACAAACAAACAATGTGAATGGTTGAAATCGATTGATTCGATGGATTTTTCCCAAATCTGCTCATTTTGAAATGCATGCACATTATGTGATTATTTTTGTTTGACGTTTAGCTGTCACATACACAAATCTGAAAACACATAACTTGACAGGCCAATCGGAGTCGAGAGTCAAAAGTTTGTGTTATCGATAATCAGAAGTTTATAGGCTCTTGATTGATTCATTAGGCAAGTGCGTGAAATAGTCTTTTGAAGAACACAGAGCTGTCTGATCTTTTTTTCTCCTTTTTATAAAATTTTCATTCCTCAAAATGTTATTGAAAATAGGAAAGTAGGTATAGTGATCTAGTTGTTCGCGTTCAGGTCAGTAAAATGTAAATTATTAGATCATCGGGTAAGTCTCAACAAATTTGGCGCATGCTCACTCTACAGCAGCCATGAAGTAAACAAAGTTCCTGGCGCGACGCTCTTGTTATTATTAGAGAATTTTCGAGGAAATGTTATAGGCAATATTTTTCCAAATAGAATCACCCCCTTTTACGATTTTTTCGAACACGTTAGTGAAAATTATCAGCAAGCTGCGGGATCTGATGGTTGTTTGATGGTTTTTTGAAGAAATATCTAATTTATCTGTTTCATTAAAGAATAAACCTGATCATGACCTGCTATATTCTCATTATTGCTTTCTGAGTAAATTCAATATGTTGATGCCTGGTGCCAGAAAAACTCGAACATGTATTCTTCTTCCAAAATAAACGACAGATTATAAAAAGATCCGTGGAGGCCCGTCTATTTGGCATTGGAAATGTTTTGCTACAAAATCACGAGTTTTTTTGCGTATTTTTATTGGTTCGATTGCATGCACGTAATACTGTAGGCTACAATTTATGTTTAAAGAGACTTCAAAATAGAATTTGTTCAGTGTTCTGCGCGCGTTGCACCACATTCCAAAGTTTTTTTTGTCCAATCGAATTAGGTATCGTCCAATCTCCTGATTCATCTCTTGTAGAAAAAATCCTTAGTACCGTATTCCACATTGAGATTTCCAAAAACAAATTTTACTCAGTTCCTATACTGTCACTCTCATTATAGTCTTCGCTCTGAACCTATATACCGGGTGTAAAAGGATCATGGTACACCCCCCTTATCTCCGTTAGTTTCAGAGGTGATTTATTGAAATTTGGGATATGCTATAAACATAATAAGCGTCACTTTTTGACCTATGAATGACTTGTTTTTCACTTCCGGTTTCGCCGGAAGTGATACCAACTTCGATTTTTGAATGGAACACTCTGTATATTATTGCATTTCTGAAATCTGCAAAATTTTCTGAATCCAATGATATCACATAAGTGACATTTTAAACGTCATTTTAATAATTTTATTTTCTTAATTTCTTTTAACTGTAATTTCCATTGTATTTATCGCACATTTTATTACCAGCTATGAATAAATTCCTCATTGGTAGTACTGATAAATGGTACCACGGTACCAATATGGTTCCATTTGAAAAAAATGAGTTTAACCGCAAAATCGACTATGATGAACTTTATTTGCTCATAAAAAACGCAATTTAGTATTTTTGACGGGATTCAGATTTTTCTAGCATTAGACGGATCAATTGGAATAAATCGGAACCATCATGGCACACCTAAATGGAAAAAATTTGACGTTTGAAATGTCACTCATGTGGTATCATTGAAACCAGAAAATTATGCAGATTTCAAAAAAGTCGAGAGTTGATATAACTTCCGGTGAAACCAGAAGTAAAAAAAAATCATTTGTCGGTCAATAAGTTACGCTTATTATGTTCATAGCATGTCTCAAATTTCGGGGGGTGTACCATGATCCTGTTACACCCGGTATTTCTAAATTTCACGATCTTTCCTCGTATGAAGAAAAATGGTCCTGTGTGTACTGTGGTGTGTACCTAGTGATAAAGTTCAGTAAACAGTTCGTATTGCACAACTCAGAACTTCGCTTTTTTGTTGTCGCATGGAATAATTTAGACGTCACATGCTTGTCCCACCTACATCCCCACCTACAAAAATAAAATCATATCTTGATTATGAAGTAATGCGAGTGGCGGCAGTTTGTCGATTTCGATATGCAACACTCATGCCCCGATAGTCAAATGTTTGATATAACTTTGATATACACAAACACACCCGTTCTACGGACCAATCAGGAACGAGCACGTAGGCATGCCTCCTCTACTGGTATGTGCCAGAATAACTTAACCTGTTTTTAGATAGACGTCCTTCATTCAGCATTCAGTTCCGATCCGATCTCACTTGTGTTGTACTTGTTTTGGCTGGTATTATATGGGTGCGATTAGAAAGGCTATATTGCGAAATTTCATGAATGATATAGGTACCTTTTTCGTGATAAAACCGGTCGAGTAGATACTTCATTAGAGGTGCTATGTCAAGGCACAGATTGAAAATGGCAAGGTCATAGCTTTCGCGGAATCAGGAAAATTTAGATATTTTCTTAGCTGATAGGTACTTGTAAAATTTCGAGATCACTCATCAGTCATCACAAGCGTGGGAACTTGCGAGTAATAAGAGCGTCAGTCATCTGTCACTTGAAGGGTATAAGATAAATTAACGAAATTTCACGTTTTCTGTAGGTAATATCTGGGATTCGAAACTGAATCGAAAGATTATCCGATAGATTATCGTTTTCGGTAAATATTTTGACAAGGATGCAAAATATTTACAATTTGAAATCTAAGTATAGGTATATTGAATTATATCTATCGCATGTAAATAATATAATGTGTAATGCATGATAAAAGCAGTTTCTATAATAAAAAATTCATACCTTTCTTGAACTACAAAAATTTTCTGAAGAATAACATATTATCACTAGAACAGGATGGACATTGGTTCGTTTCACAAGAAGTGAGTAATTGGACTGTGCAGAAGTACTGAACTTTGCAAATCTACAAACATTATCAAAAACAAGAAAAAACAACAAATATGTTGAAACAATAATTCGTCTCTCCAACAAAAAATTCTTCCAATTTGTAACGTCTGGACAGTGGGTTTATGAAGCAAATAAGATAAAATAAGGAATATAGCGTAAGGAAACAAGAATTGATCCGTTTATAGAGTTAAATAGGGAATAAGAAAAGTATATAATAAATTATCTATCTTCTGAAACATATCAATTTTGTATATTGGATCAATATTACGATGAATGTCATTAAGTGACAGTATTGTCGCTCGTGCGCAGAAATAATGTCATTAACGGTTATTTAAGTTCGCCTTGAAAGCATACAATTTCCGTATTGTTGAGCGAGCTTAAATCCTAAGCTAAGCTTGAAAGTATGCGAATACGGCGAATACGGCCGTTAGTGACAGAATATTTGCGCTCGCATCCATCATTGTTGAAAACGAACTCATCATTCTGTTGCATGATGGAAAATAATGGTGACAATGAATTATCTAATACATCTTCTGATGTAGCAGAAAGTGCGAACATTGTAAATTTGAACCTCCTATCAAAGAAATCGAGGAAAAGTATGAATTATGGATGTGATAGATTCATGACATGGTGTCATTAAATGCTTGAATGCTAAAGATATCAAAGTAAGTATCCTAAACTTGTCGTATTTCCCAAAAAAACACCACCCCGTCGAATATAAATCAAAAATAAATTTGACTGGGGGGATAGACATTAGTTTCAAGTAGCCTCAATAGCCAGCGCGACTTCTCAAGCCGCCAGCCTGGGTTCAATCCCTGAGGGGGGCAATTATTTTTTAATCTATATGAGTAATTTTGTCTTCTTTTCTGTAAGATTTATGAATTATTGGATTGGATTTCAATATAATAGTGAATAATCAATGAAATTAATGATTTAGATGAAGAATATTATGAAATGTAAGTGAATTGAATGGAGTATCGAGTTTTCTGGTCTAGGAACTGTACGTGTTTGTAGAAAAAATATTGTGTATTTGTGTATTTCGAGCACAAATCGCAGAGGTCGAGCATGAAGATATGAAAATCCTCGAAGGAAAATTAATGACAATGAAAAAAAGTAACAGATTAATGAAAAATCGTTGTGCATGAATCCGCCTTTAGTGGCTTCGTTTAGTATTCACCACCCCCTCAAGCTGCATCCCTCGGAAGAAACAGGTGGGTAGTATCCCGCTCATGCGCCCTATTCTAGTGCGTATCAGACAGCCTGAGGACTACTGAAGAACGCGATTTTTCAGTAATCCTGCCTGCTCCTACGTGCATGTCCGCACGCCATCGAGTTTGAGTTCTTCAATAAACATTCAACAGAAGGTATGTTGTGTTTGTCGCACGTTTGGTTATAGAAATCGATAGACCGGTTGGTAAACAAGGGCTGCTAGATTATGGGGTCGAATTGAACTGAACTGAATGAAGTGCGTAGGTAGAAAGTGGTGGATAATGCACCCGTCTGTTTCTTTATTTTTGATAGCTTCCCTAGGAGTTTGTCTCGTTCAAAAGGAGTTTTGATGTGAGGGAATGAACAAATTGTTTTGCTACGAAAATTACGATGATTGGAAGAAATTGCATTTTCAAAATATTTGCATGAAAATTGTAGAAAACTATTCCATGAAACATACAATTCCACAAGAAATATGCAATCCTATTATCAAAAAAATAAATTCCCTGATTATTCTTCATTGCCTCATGAATTCAAAATACTTGAATTCTTTCAAGAAAATATGGTATTAATACTTATCGAGATACTGCTTCTACTCTGTCGACTACTTTAGATCACATTATCACATTTATATAACAAATATATCATATCTCCTAAATGATAAGCTTTAAAATCTTTTGTTTTTATTTGTAATGTCTGT
This sequence comes from Chrysomela aeneicollis, assembly GCA_029955515.1. NCBI lineage: Eukaryota > Metazoa > Arthropoda > Insecta > Coleoptera > Chrysomelidae > Chrysomela > Chrysomela aeneicollis. The sequence goes on from JARUHQ010000002.1 coordinate 31,715,991, forward strand.
TTTTGTCATAATTTTTTTTGAATTATCATCTGTAAATCTTTTAACACTCGTAAACCTTTTAACACTTGTAAACTTGACATGCTACAAACACAATATATTATGTAACGTACCTATATAGGTAGTTAAATAAATCTTTATATACAGGGTGCGGCACCGAAAACGAAACAGATCGAATATCTTATAGACACATGTGTTGTGAAAAAAATGCAAAAACACGTCGATTTGTAAACCAAGGGGGACATCTTTCTACCATAACCTCAAATGACAGTGTATGAACAGTGTATGAACTTAAAAATTGGAAAGGCTTGCATAAATTTTACTCCAATCATTCCAAACTACAATAATTCACAATAGCTGCTCAAAGTGTTCTCCATTAACTGCCATACATGAGTATAAGTTAGTCTCGAAACGTCTGAGGTTTTGGAGCATTTCTGGAGTTATTTGACGACATTCGTACCTTTGAATAAATTTTTTTTTCCGCAAGAGGGCGCCAAAATGAAAAGTTACGAAGCGAACACTCACATGGCTGAATTCCTTTTCAAATTACCTTTTCAGTGATGTGTCACACTTAGTACTTTCCCTATTTAAATTGTATGGGTGATAGTGACCAAGGGGAGGAGAGAGAGGTATGACAGTTTAGGTTATGGTAGAAAGATGTCCCCCTTGGTTTACAAATCGACGTGTTTTTGCATTTTTTTCACAACACATGTGTCTATAAGATATTCGATCTGTTTCGTTTTCGGTGCCGCACCCTGTATATGTCAATTTGTATTATTTTTAAGACAATTCTTCTAAACATTAAATATGTCCAGATCAACTGAAATTCTTAACAATAAACTAATAAACATGCTTATTCTACCAATCCACCGCAGAGAATTATTAAATTCCTTATATAAAAACTACAAGGGCAGGATTTCAAAATCAGACATATAGATTTTGAAAGTGTTTTTTTAGTTTTTGTATGCTAATAATACATTGCCGCAATTTTTTGTTAAAATTTTTTGAATAATTCCTTGTGTTTCAATATATAGCGCAGCTCAACCCACCTATATAATCTATGACAATACGTCAATATATTCTACTCATTGACATTTTCTCATCAGCCTCCTTGTTATATCAAGCTTGAATAATTAAAGGAAACGTTGTTTCTCTTTATTAAAACATTATCTATCGAATTTCAGTCCGTCTTTACATGAAATCGGTTTGTACAAAAATTTGAAAAAATTAAACTTTGATTCACTCTGTACATGAAAGAAGGTCACTATACAAAATTTACAGCAGCTTCCCAATCGAATTCGTTGTGAAAATGATTGCCTTTAACATCAATTAGTTCAATATAAGTGGCTTCGTCTAGTATTCATCAGTTTATATAACGGGATCGAGATTCGAGATTATTTTTTACGACCTGAAATATTTTGGTTACGTGTTATTTCGCATGCAGCTAGATTGCACCAGATTGCGTTCAGTTGCTGAAAAGGCATCATCTCGTTTTCACTGAAAAATATATGACACAGATCGATGAAATGGCGAACTCACAAATCTGAACGCGAATGATTCATTCAGATTCAGGCGACTTTTTCTTATCTTCAGCCGGAATTGGGTTTGTTTTGTTTTCAGTGCCATTTCCTTACTTGTGTATTTTGCTTGCGGTATTGAAAAACGTGTACCTATACTTACACCAGGAATTCAGATGATTGCATTTTCTCATCTACCAAGGCACAGTCCCGGACTGGCCAACTTTGAAGTGAATTAATCTTGATTCGGCATGACTCTATCCCCTAACAATTTTCACTATTTCAGTATGGCACTGCATTTATATGATAGGTAGATGCAAATATTTGATTTACCAGTTTACAGAATAGGTACAATATATGAATATCAGATTCATTTGGTGTTTCGAAAATGTATCTAAATTGGACCTATTTCGGAAACCATTTATATAATTCTTCTTCTTTACCACCATAAAATTCAAATTTGTTATCGCGACTATTCCAAAATCAAAACAATTTTTTCATCTTCCAAATTTTCAAATCGCCATAACTTCCGAATGGATGGTCCTTTTTTTATCTAAATAAGATCCTATGTCAACCACTATCACATAATAATAACTATATTCGTGTGAAAAAATAAAAAAAACCAATAATGTATACCTACTGCGCATACCTACATTGGTTATTATACAGGGCTATTCAAATTCGTTTCTGTACATGGGGATCTCGTAAACGATAAGAGATAGAGTGTCGTTTAAATTGTGGCAAAGTTGCGTATTTCAGAGACCTATTCAATGATGTGAAAAAATCGATTTTAGAAAAATACAGATCCGTATTTAAACATTCAAAGATGGTGGTGGCCCAAGTCAGATGACACCCTGTATAAAAGATTCATGAGCATATTTTGATAGCCCACATCAAGTGCCAATAGCAAAATGTGGATAGATTTTCAATATGTCTTGGGAATAAAGAAGATAAAGGCAAATACATAATTTGGGATTTTTTGGTTTTTCCTGTATATCTCCAGAACCAAAAGAGCTAAATTCGATTTTTTCACATCATAGAATAGGTCTCTAATAAAATACGCAACTTTGCCACAATTTAACAGACAAAATTCAAAAATCATGCTTTCTCAACATCGCATTAGTAGAAATGTGATCAACGATAGGTAATAGTTTTGATATTACTTCATGAGTTGCATTTAGAAAACTATATGTTGAAATTCACATTTCATCTCCACAAATATCAGAATCTCTTTCCAGAAATAAGGTAATGTAATGCTTTGAATTTCTGTTTATGCAGCTGTCAAGATGGACTCCGAGGTAAGATGCTTTTAGAGCCTTCAGTAAATAAACAATCAACATATTACATGGCCCAATATTTGCTTCACGTGAAGTGTATAGACAAAAAATCATTGAGAATGATATAAATAGCTGCCAAAAAAACAGTTGCGTTGGGAAGCATGCGAAATTTTCAAAAAACTGATTGTTGATTTTTCCTCTTAGCTTGAAATAATTATTGACTGAATATATGAATTATTATTGAACTTTTCCGCTGCATAATTTATCAATTAACAATCACATTGGTGATGTTTATTGATACCGAGGAGAAAAATAATGAATTCATATTCATTATGCATTATCATGCTTTTCTCGATGACTGCGTCTATACCTCACTTTTTTTTCATCGACTTTTCACCCATTGATTTTTCTTTGTAATTGCTTGCCTCCTCATAGACGAAGGAATTGGAAGCGAAAAAGGAAAGTAATGATTCTTGCAGGCCTACCGCAAAAGTCGATTTGGTAAGTAGATATAGGACGTTTTCTGCTTCGAATTATGATTCCGATCATTATTCAGCGTGTTTGAATGCGAAGTTATGAGTGTGTACACAGCAAAAGTGAACTTTTTTGAATATCTACCTAGCCTCGATTAAGCAGTGAAAGTAAGAATAATTGTTACACCTTTATTGGCTCTCTGCCAACTGCAAACAAGAATAGATCATTTATTTGTGTCCGGATATAGATATAGGTGCGTAGTTTTGTGCTGAATTTTGGATTATCCATCACTGTCTCATAAACTATTACCGGAATTATGATGTTCGCTACAGGATTTGTTTAAAACAATTGAAAAGTCCTTTAACCATCTTCCATCCACCTTACCTTGCTTATGACCTCGGGTTTTTTTGACTATGACGTTTTGTTTAATTTCATGATTGATGAATGAATGATTATGATCTGTCTGTCGAAAAAACATTTCTATTATGGCATATGAACCCAACAGCAGATCTTTTTTACATTCTTGTCTGTACTTGGATGGACAGTCGAAAAAATCTTCATAAAAGCGATCTACTTTGAACACAAAAGAAATTCCCCTTCCGAAACTATTTTGTATACGTACACATCACTGATGAATTCCAAGTGAGATAAGAACATTCGGTTTTATACTATTGAATTTCATCATTTTCTTGCAAGTGATCTTATCTCACAATTCAAGGTATTCAATAATTTCAGAAGATGATTGTCAATAGATAATTAAATGATTAAAATGTGTAGAGATGATCTTACTACGTGCCGAAACACGTTTTCTGATAATTTAGTTACTGACTCTTTCCTTTATTTTATTCATAAAAATTTGACCTCGTGTGGAAAATATTTCATAATAATTTCAGTATTGGTTTGAATGTTGAATGCGAGAATACCAGATCACAGATAAACATGGTAATTAAGGATTAAATTACCATGAAAATCTAATAGAATATACCTATACCTAGGAAGGTACCTAGTATAACTATATCATTATAAAAGTTTTTATTTCTGACAGTGACATTATAAGCTTATATCGTAATAGTTACGATACCTATAATGAGGGTCATAACTCCCTTGGGATATTAAGGTTCAAAAACTCCCTCTTACCTTTTACAGGTGAAAACGATACAAGAAATGCTTATAAATGTTTATATGTAATGAAAACTAAGACATATTTTCCTTATTCACGTCATTACAAATAATAAATGTACAATTTTCAAATGTTCCCTGAAAATGACTTCCGCCGCTGGAAACAATTTCTTCTTTTTTATGGGTGGTGCTGTTGCTGTTCACTACAGTCGAGGTGCCTGCCTCTTCTGATGGCAAAGTAGACAGCATACGCGCCGTTTTATTTCTCAATTCAATACTGTCCCCCAGATACCAATCTGCCACCGTGGAACTTCTCCAACCTCCGTGTCTTTTTAAGTTTGTCATAGTTGCTCCTGCATTGGCTAGGGCAGTAGCAGAAGTGCGACGAAGGCAATGTCCCGTATAGGTTAGTGGGTTTGGCAATCCTAAATACATTGCGATTTTGCTGGGAATTTTGCCAAACATATTCTTTCCAATTGGCTGAGTTGTACATTTATTTTGTCGGAAGCTCAAAAAAAAAATCGTTTTGTACCTTCAGGACGCAAGGACATATAAAGTCTCAATAAAGGCAAAGCAGATAACTCTTTTTCATCCACAACTGTAAATTTCTTCGATACACCAGTTTTACTTTCCGGTACGTTCACTACCATAACAGTATCCCGGTCCTCTATATCTGCTATACTCATATTTAGAAGTTCCTGAGTTCTGCATCCTCCAAAATAACCCATAATTAGAACAACCTATAACAAATAAAACGAAATGAACAAACGAAAAAGAAAATTATGAGAAAAAAATTACCTTATGCAATAAATGAATTTCATTAGGGGCGTCCTTTGGAAATTTGATGACATCTTTATGAGATAAGACAGCAGACTTTTTCGGCTTTTACCCCTTACATTTCCGTTTCAAAAAAGCCTCTAGTTCGTTGAACTTGGTGATATCTCTTTTCTCATATATGGTCACCATCGATTTGAGCATTGACCATTTAGTCCATAACGAATTTGGGCTAAACGTTTCTGACTGCAACGAATAAATACAATTATTACCAAATCTACCAGAAAATACTGAAAATACTTTACCAGTTCTTGAAAATATGCCAGAAAGACAGTTTCGTTGGCATCTTTTGACATAACATTTCTCTGTGTCAGCCACTTCAGATATAAGTTGTATTCTTTTTGATATAGGGCTTCACTTTTCGATGGAAGTAATGATTGTCTTGCTTTTTCCGCTTTTTTTATAATATCCTCCATTATATCAGAAAAAGATCGTCGATTTGTGGTAAAAAATAAACACGTTTTTAACGGAAAAACATTGATTGATAAAGAAAGTTTGCTTATAAACATGTAACATAGCGACAACCTAGCAACAACCAACAATGCTACAATCAACGCTACCTAATTCAAATATACCAGAAAGGTTATGAATTTAAACATTTATTGCGTTCTAAATATGGACATATTGTTATGAAAATCGGTCAAAAATAAAATTATCTATGTACCTACCACTGGAATTATAGAGCCTTAATAACCTCTGGCAATTGCTGTCCCTCGGGCCAGAGGCCCTCGGGACGCAAACTTTGCCATCATCGGTAATTAAGGCCCTCATAATTCCCTTAATACATAAATAACTATTATATGAGGCTTTTTATAGTCGGAACTTTTTACCAAACGTTACGCCAATGGATATCGTACTAAGTTCATGTCACGAGGTACTATTTGCTGAATAAATTTGGAGGCTTGCCAAAACTTCAATGTCATCTTCTCACGGACATATTTGTATTGATAATTTCGCGCCTCTGTCTATTTATGGCGTCATATAATAATATGTAATGAAATAATTTGTTTGACTTTCACGCACTCACTACGTCAAGGATAACTGGCATTAATAAAGCTTGTTAAAATCATTCAATCAAAATTTCGTTAGGAGAGATTATACTGAGCTGTGCGAAAATATAAGACATTTTGAAACGATTTGAAACACTCCATTTTCTTGAACCATTTCTGACGTCACACTTGATTCTGGTTCAAAACGTTTCGAAAGCATCTCCTGGACCGTTTCAATTATGTTTCAATATAACAAACAATCATTTTTTGATTTCCTGATGACACGTGACTTTATGAAACGTTGCATTTTTTCGGCTTATAAAATAATGACGTAGAGGTATAATAGTATATTATGATACAAGTTTTAAAAGATGCTATTTTCGCTCGTCGTGCTCCAAGTGAACAAGTGCGACGACGTGTCTTATAAAACGTGTGTCATATGCAATTTTTCCTATTTTGAATTGATTTGAAAAAAAAATGGATTCAATATCGATAAATAACAAAAACATCTTCGATTGGTAACAATGATGACATTGAAATAATTAAAATCTGACGCACAAGCGTAAAGCCCAGTTTACAGTTGAGCGATTTTGATTATTGCAATACCAGCGGTGAAAATTTCAATGTTGTTATTGTTTTTATTGGTCAATTTAAATCAATTTACACTCTGAATTGAAATTTACCAATTAAAACATTGAGTTTTTCACTGTCAATATCACCAAATCCAAATAGCTCATCAGAAGTAAACTGGGCCTAACTTTTCTGACTTTCATTTGACAGTTCGATTGTACCAATCTCCGAATAATAAAAAATGCGTATCGAAATATAGGCTATTTCGACACGTATTTGCGTTGAACAATGACTTCATTTTACATATACAACCAAAATAGAAAAAAATGTTTTAAAACTGTCTTAGAATCTGTTTCGTCGCATAAAAATGCCTATTATAGTAATATCATTATAACAATTGTATAGCCCAGAGGACTTTCTAAATTTCAGAAAACTCATTAGCCGAAATTTCGTTTCTACCCAAAGTTATGTTAGATTAGGTTATATGTATAAGGGTGAGGTATATATAGGTACCAAAACTTCAATGTCATCTTCCCGTCGATATATCATATAACGTATTGATAATCTTATATACCCTCTTATATTATATTTGATACTTTAGTCATTAGTGACGTATTTTATGCCTATTATACGGAGAACCATAAAAATATTTTGTAATAAAAAGTAAATTGGAAGAGAAATTTGAGTTATATTGACCTATAAATTGTATTGCTCCTCCTTATATATTTGCACATCAAATTGTTATTAAAATGATGGTTCTGAAAGTTTTTTATCATTTTGAAATCTCAGCACGGTCATATTGTACATTATATAGAGAGTGTTTTCTGCATTAAAATTAATATAAGTGTTGCTACTGTAACTCTGCAACATTAAAATCTACACTGAAGAACTGAAAAAGCAATTTTCAGTCAAACCGTTGGTACAAAATTATTGCTATAGTATATTCAGTATATTCTAGAAGTAGTTTATGCACACTTTCTGCATGAGGGATTTTGATAATTTTTATTGTACTGAGCATACCTTGATTAATATTTATAATGAAATATGAATATATTAACGGGTAAATATGAATGATAGATACGGATACTTAGCTATATGTTGCGATAAAAAATAATTTATTCGACCTCGTCAGTAGCATATCAGTAGGAGCAGTAGGTATAAACTTGAGAAATATACCTACCTAAATGAAATAAATCACCAATTTATTTCATGATTATGTAATAGTAGCTACCAATCGGAGTTTCATCCGAAAAAAACTGAGAAAAATGTCTGGACTTAGATCCATTAGTCCGAACATTTTTTTTTATTTCAATAAACCTGAATAACGTTATTGTTAATTCATCAATAGGACCATCTAAATTATCCACGAACTTACATATGTTTCTAACTTCGATGTTGTTGTTTGTCTACAAGAATTATATTGATAATACGTCAATCATAAATAATATCATTGACGAGGACTGTAGCTGCATACTCTAAAGCAGGGTTTCTTAAACTTACAGCACTCACGGACTCCTTTCAAAATTTGAACGGTTTGACGTAATCAGAAAGTGGGTCAAGGTTAGATTTGCGTGAGCCGCAATGGTGGTTAGTTCACTTACATTTTATTAATTAGATATCAATTATTTTGGTTGCAAATGTTTGCGCGTTCGGCTTTGCCTCACGAACGCAAAATTCGCTTGTCAAACAAAGTTTCACTTTTGATCCTAATAAAACGATGTAGGTACTCTATTGTGTCGTTATTTTTCAAACCATTAAAAGAGATTATGTGTCAATTATAATAAATAACCTTAATTGATCTTAACTTCAAGCTTTGGACGTATACCGTATATCTATGAGTGCATTTACAATTATTATTATTAGTATTAAACGATGATCACATATAGTTATATCTGCCTCATTAGATTTCGTGATAAAGCAAATTTCATACAATTCGAAGGCTTACAAATCAATGATGCTGATCACGAAATTTCGTCGTATCTACACAAAATAGCCAACGCATATCGTCCTGAAAATTTCTCCGAGACTGAGAACAAATAGGAAAAGTCATGCTCGAAATGTCCCACCATCATTCGTTTTGATCGGAGTTGTAGGTGTAGCCAAAGGTGGATATAGATATGGTGAAACGACTCTTCAATTGTTTTTCGTCAAAATCTGTGGACTGGTTTGGCGACGATCATAACACCGGTAATATTTCACAAATCGTTCGGAGATGGCGTCAGTATCGATAATTAAGTTCTCTATTAATATCCGTATTCTTTGGTTTTGTGTTCAAGTGACAGTGACAGATCATTCATAATTGTGGTTTTGGCTTGAAATATGAATATTGTTCGATTGTTCAATCAAGATATTGATTGAACAAATCACACAAAATCAAAATGACTGAGAAATTATGAAGATTAATATTCATCATGCGGAATCAGCAGACGTGGCGCCATCCATATGAAGTCGTGGAAGTATTACTAGTGTTTGAAACTATGATTGAAATTCAACAAAATCAAGTAGGCAGAAGTGTACAAATATTTCTAGTGCTTTTTAATCGGACTCGTTTCACCATATTTTTATCCAACTTTGTGTAGACTGTAGCCCAATCATCAGCAACTCCACTTATCCATGGACAGATTGGACTGAACCCCAAACTTGATTTTAAACATTGTTGCATTTGTGAAGAAATATTAACCGGATGTGATAAGTCAGCCTTATCATCATTTGATTGCAATTTTATTTGAAAGAACTTTGTTCTTCGATCCCTAGCTGATGTAACCATTTATGGAAACAGGTGATTCAGCAAATCATGACTTGGTTGAATCATTATCTCTAGGTGCATCGATACAAAATGATATGAAGGTCCAAAGGTGATTAATTTTGGAGACGAATAATATTGGGGCTTGGTGCAAGCATATGTTATTCTGTGGTTTGTAGCGTTCTTTTATGTAGACGTAGACAAGTGAATTCGCTGAAGAAAACTTGAAGGCCGAATATATTTCCTGGATAATAAAAAATAAAAATTATAACACACTTTTTCTGAATGTATGTGAATGAAAGCAGTATAAAGTTTGAACACAATTATAGAAATTGAATTCCAGCTCTAAAGGTGGATTTCCACCAAACTGACTCGCTTGCGACTAGTTTCAGTTTCAAAAACAGAAACAAAAAACTTGTTGTTGTTGTCAGAAAACAAACTCGAAACTCGAATTCCACCAATCAAACAAACAAAAAATTAGACTGTCGCGTGTTTTGGTTTGAAGATGTTTTCTGTCGTTTCCACTACACATATCACTACCAGAACAAAATAGTGAACTGTTGTAGCTAGCCGTTTCCACATAGCGAACTCTGTTTACAAAAACAGAGACAAAACTCCGAAACTCTTTGATCTTTCCGCCAGGCGAGGTACTTTTTTTGACAACAAAAGTTGTTGTTTTGTGGAAAAGGACACAGTTGCTGTTTTGTTCGTTTGGTGGAAATTCGCCTTAAGAAATTATCAACTTTCATTTTTTTAAGTTCTTGTATTGATACATGAGAAATTCGGCTCTCAATTAATTCAATGGATTTCAATTCACAAAAGTATCGACTTTTTTTTTGGAAAGTTGCATATACCTAGTAAATAATTTGATCTGATTGTTTGAGAAATTGGAGTTAAATATGTTTATTCCAAAATGAATCTCACAGGATTTATAATATTTGGACTATTCAGCTCACGTATATTGATAGAGGCATTAATATGTCGGGAAGTTCGAAATATATTCAAGATAGCAATATTTTTGAAAACAACGAAAGGAAATATGGCGATATATAAAGTGCGTTTTCTTCATGTAACTGATAAAAATATTTCACTATCCGGAAGTGCTTGCCTTATCCAAAATTTACAGAGTGGATTCTGTAAACTTTGACTCAGTCGTGTACTTGAAACAAAAGTTGCATATACCTAGTAAATAATTTGATCTGATTGTTTGAGAAATTGGAGTTAAATATGTTTATTCCAAAATGAATCTCACAGGATTTATAATATTTGGACTATTCAGCTCACGTATATTGATAGAGGCATTAATATGTCGGGAAGTTCGAAATATATTCAAGATAGCAATATTTTTGAAAACAACGAAAGGAAATATGGCGATATATAAAGTGCGTTTTCTTCATGTAACTGATAAAAATATTTCACTATCCGGAAGTGCTTGCCTTATCCAAAATTTACAGAGTGGATTCTGTAAACTTTGACTCAGTCGTGTACTTGAAACAAAAGATATAACATTACAATAATAAAAATTCAAAATGTCACAAGAATTGTTCAAAATGTCCACCACCTTGCTGTAGACATAAATGGCATTTTTTTTTCAACCCCCCTACCCCTTGGCATCAAACCGAAATTTATTTTGCCACATAAATTTTATATTGAGACGAGACACTATGGGCTATATTGATATTTTGGATTTTATTACGAATGTAAGAAAATGGTACAGTATTGACTGAAGTTAGGGCATGCAAAAAGGATGTGATTTATGTCCGTTGAAGAAAAATTGTCAGATGGGCATAATGGGAAATTGCATCTTCTAAACACTCCAAGAGCAGGAGTAATCGAATGAATTTCCGTATGGGTTGAATGAACTTCATCTCTCTAATAACCCTACAATTAAAGATCAAGTGGTGTGTGGTAAGGTGAGCGAGCAGGCTACTAAATCGGTCCATATGAGTGAGGGATATTATCGTCAGAAATAAAGGCAAACGATCCCCTCTGCCGCGTAACTTCGCCGCCTATGACTTAATCCTCGAGGCTTTGCTTTCAATTATTATTTGAACTTCGGCGAGGGGACTGGAAGTGACGTCAGAGCACTCCTCCATTCTCGACCAATAGCGACAGGAAGCTGCGTAATATATACACGGCTTTTTGGCCCTCGCAATCTCACGTTACTTGCGAAAGGAAGTTAGGTTAGCACACTTGGCCAGGCTAGGAGCTACAGCTCACTCTCACTGGGTGTTTGGTCTGAACGTGAACATACGCGGGTGATCTAAGTTGGCGGGTAAAGTTCCTCCACCGAAACAAAAGATGGGCAAGGGAGGAGAAAAGTTTATTCAGGATACGGAAAATGGGAAACTCGAGGGGGATATCGTCAAACCCAAGGGACCACAAGCAGTGAGTTTTTCAGGTTTTTTTCTAGAGGATCGAACAATTTGCCATTTTACAAATATTTCGCTTATTTTCTCTGTTTGAGCATCATTTCTCTAAAGTTCCCACAATGGAATCAAATAGATATCGATGATTAGGTACCTACAGGTCTTCAAATTATTCTTGAATAATATTTTTTTCACGATAATAATTTCATTAATGTTCCGTGAGATTTCCCATATTTTTATTAAGCAATAGAAATAATCTAATATATTAATACAAGAGACGGTACATACCTACTTAACATAATTTGAGACAATAAGCAAAAATATATATATATATACAAGTTCCAGATGATTATTCACGGTTCTCAATTTTGAATGATGCAATGATGCACAAGATATAAATCTTTCGTGGCAAGGCATATATTGAACAATTTTATGCCCACAAATCTATATATACCAAAGAATTCCGTTTTTTTTTCTCTGAGTCTGAATAAAGGAGAGGACAGAGATATTTTTCGATGTGTTATGAGAGTGAATGTATAATTCTTCATAAAATCTCACCTAGATACTGTATACACTGATGTGTTCAAGATTATGATGTTTATCATAGGGATACCGGATGATGGTTTCTCCGAAACGAAACGTCGTACGGAAAATTTTTTTTATATATAAATATATAGTTTTTGCAACACTTTTTCCACTTAGGAGTGATTATTTTTATTTTCCTTGTAACTCTTTTCTTGTATAAGTGGTTAAAATCTAATTTTTTAGAAGGCCGGTGCTCTCTTGTTATATGATATGTAATCATTGAAAACGTTCAGAAGAAGATGAAAACAAAATCGACAAATTTCGGGTTTTAGGCATATCTCTGGAAGTACTCGGAATTTTAAAACTTTCTAAACGGCATATTGTTGGGTTCGAAAATGCGCATTTTTTCCAATTCAACCATCTTCGCATTTCTTATGTTTTACGATCGAGATAGAAATTTTTATCTTAGACACAGGGTATACAATATGGTTAATGGGTAGTATCATTAGTATGAGTGGTTTTTTTTGGGAATTTCTTATAATCACTATTAATAATTCTTCGTTGAATATATCCTATTAGGACCTGAGTTTCATCCGAACAAAATCAAAGAACTGGCGGATTAGTTCATTTTTCATGGTGGACTCATTATAGTTACCTACCTATACGTTTCAATTATTATTATCGTCATTAATAGCTGTGACTTATTATCTTAAATCTCCCATAAATGAGTTTCCCTTCAATGCAAATAAGTCGATGCATTTTATTCCAATAAAGCAGTAAAAAACTGCTTCATCTCCTAATTTCTCTTTTATCTGTGTTCTCTCATCGTTAATTATTTTTTTTGTATGCCTGTGTATATAGATTACAAACAAAAAATGTTCATGCTCAACTTGAGCATTCACTATCAACTATGGAAAATCATCAGTGAAATCACTTGAAAAATATCGAACATTATACATTATACTTAGTTCGAATAAATGCCAGCATAATAATTATTTCACAATGGAATGAATTATTGATAAGGAGAGAGTTCAAAAACAATTGGAAGGTTAAAAAATCCATTCGAGTTGAGGTAGGTGTTGCTGTTACGTTACTGTTAATTTGCGAAATTTGCGAAAATATCACTGGGAAAAGTCATCAAAGTTTATTTGTTCTCTTGTTTCATGTCACACTTCCAGCCTATAATAATCGATTCTACCCATTTAGTTTTTTGTTACTGAAAAAGGTAACATACTGGAGGTAATTGAAATTCCTCACATCCAACAGGCTTTGACTAATCAGGCAATGCATGCATTGTGCTATTATATAGGGTGAGCCAGTGAAACGAAACGGTTTCGAAACATCATGAATTTACAAAAGCATCATATTTTTCAAAATTCTATTGATGCTACCACGTTCAAACGGATCGATGACAGCGTTATACCCAAAAGAAATACTTTTAACAAGATACTTTGATGTATTATACAAAAATAGCACGTCGTAGTGACAATCCCATAATAGACACATAGCTTTTTATAACTTATGAAATATGTGCAGAATTAAAGAACTTACCTATACGAATATATAGATATTATCTCAATTTATTCGTTAAAAATTCAAATTCCAATCATTTTGGGATGGTGTTGAATAACTATGAATTATCAGAAAATCTTAATTAACCAAATGATCTTTCACTTTCAGACTGGCCTTCAGTATTGAAATTCACAGAAATTCAACATTTTCAAGAATTACCTTCGTCAAATCATCAGATAAATCTCAACAATTCAGGCCATTCGAAACTAATGAAATATTCATGCATTTGTATTGTTACCTGTGAATTTGGTTGAAAACCAGATGAACCCACAGACTAGAAGAGACAATTTGATTTCAATCATATATTTTACTCAAAATACTTATCAAGCTGTGCATTTTCAGAGATGCTTGAAGAAATCATCATATTTAAAAAATAACATTGATTTGTCTGAGTTTTTTTGTTCTTATAATCTGATGTTGAAATTCCCCGAACAATTTGTTTAGCTGTTCAACTTCAAATAATTCTTATCTCGGCGGCTTAAAAATCACTGCCAGTTATGATAAAGATCTAGTAGGATTTTTGAAAAAATAGGTTATCTGCCTCATGTCAATGGCAATGAACTACAATCGAATATATTCGATTATATTCAACTTTTTGTTTGTCAAATTCCAACTGTAATGATAATTGGGCCACATCAGGCAAACAAACGTAGGTCTTTCAAACAACAAATTCAAACACTTATAGATGATAAAGACCTCGAGTTCAAGTGTATTTAATGATCAATTTACTTTACTTCCCGTACAACAATTGTAGGAATAACAAGTCGTTGATCGATTTAAAATGGTAAGCCTCTCAAGTATTCTCGAGTTAAATACCTACTACATATTAGAACAGGCTAGGGCAGACAACATTTTTTAAACTCATTTTGAAAAATAAACAACAGCAATTATTGCTTCAGTGTAGAAAATTTATATCTGCATTGTGCTCATTGTCATACGTCGTATTATTACGAGTATAATTATCATTAGTATTTCTACTTATTAGGTTCAAGTTTAATATCAAGGCTGAATGAAAGTTTCCACTATTAACTAGGAATGGAAAAACCAGTACCGCATCTAGGGTTTTGTTCTGGAAGTGAATAAAAGAATATAATAATACAGTCTTCTTTAGACAATTTGTACTAATTATTTGTATTTATTTGATGCCATTTTGACCATTCAGCTTCACCTCATAATGAAGTTGGTACCGAAAATAACTGTGATGTATACATGAATATTTCTGGAAGGGTAATGGATAATGAAGAAATTACATAACGCTAAATATTTTTTGTCAATTCCTCATTTTCCCAGTTTTGAGATAAACAAAAATTCGAAGATTTTTCAGATTTTTCTGCATACCTACCCAGTTACTTTTATTTTTTTACTGATTTGGTATCTGATTTTTATATATTTTTTCTAGGGATTCAATGGAAAATTGGCCTTTGCGATTGCAGCATCAGCCCTTGGATCATCTTTCCAACATGGTTATAATACAGGAGTTCTCAACAACCCGCAAACCGTAAGCCAGATCATATTTTTCAACAATTCATGCTTTATATACCTACTGTCGTAAAAAATATCTTCACCCTGCTTGTCCCATAAATGTTTGTTGTTTCACCATTTGAAAGAACCACGAAGAAGTCACCTTGGAAAGTAGGTAGCTAGCCTTGCTTGCTAATTATTGCATCAAAGCGTGGCTTTTGATTATGTATAGACAGATATTATCTATCATACACTGAAAGGAACAATAACTTCGAAGCAAAAAAGTAGAGTTGCAAGAAACGGCTACACAAATTCATCAACGAATTCATGAACAGCATTGATTGTTTTCATGTGGAATCTAGGATTGAATTACGTACTACTTGGTTATATTATGAGCTGACGCATTGAGCAGATTTTTATGCAACGTTATGCACCGAGACTATTTTTCAGATCATTGAAAGCTGGATTAGTGCCACAATGGGTAACAGAACTGGGGAGACGCCTCACGTAGACAATGTGACCTTGATATTTTCTCTGATGACTTCGATATTTTGTATTGGTGGAATGATTGGAGGAATCTTGACTGGTAAGTAATCAAAGGTGTAGCTACAAACTAACGAGACTGGTGCTCTAATTCTATTCGAAATATTGAAAAAAAAACATCGACTTGTTCGATATTTTTATCCACTTTTGAGGAAGAAATGCGTCCAAAGCGTGCATTATCATCACCAACGTCTTCTCAGTCATCTCGGAAACGAATTAACCACATATAAACCCATGCTTGTGATAAACGTTTATCGCCATTGTTGAAAGATAAGTTTCAACGGCGGTTTTTCCGAGTTTTATATGAAATTTCATTTCTATTCGTTGCTCTATCGAGATGCCTGAGCATATATCACTTTTTCGGCCAAACAAAAAAGCCATACCAATGTCAACGGATAGACATGGTAGGGATCAATTTTAGCACCAACACTAACTTCACATCAACGATTTGTTGGAAGCAACTTCATGTCCTATACACAGCTTCGCGGATGATAGTAGCCTAGCTCCATACCGCTTTCTCTTCCAGGGCACCTATATCGGCCCGTCAAACCAGAAATGAACGAGGAAGAAATGTTAACAAAATAAATATGGACTTAGCAACAATTCTCGTGTGGGGATCTAATAACCTGGTAGAATTCAATGCAAACAAAACACAAGCATGTCTTTTCTCTAGAAAATCCGATCTCACTGTGCCCAACATAATTCAGTCAGGAGTAGCCATACCATTGAAGTCATCCATTTCGATGCTTGGCAATAACCTTTCTTGGTAAAATCACGTCCATTGCCGAAAGTGCATCCCAAAAACTTGGTTTTCTGCTTCGAGCCAAGAGCTATTTCACTCCCAGTCAGCTGCTTATGATATTTAAGTCACAGATCCGACCTGTCCTGGAAAACTGTTCCCATATTTGGAGTGCGGCACCTAAACATATCCTGAAACTATTGGTTTTTGTCCAAAAAAGGGCAGTTCGTCTCGTAGGTGATGCCTAGCTTACAAACCCGCTCACACCGTAGGAGGGTTATTGGCGATTTGTCTCTGTTTTATAGATATTTTCATGGGCGATGCTCTTCTGAAATATCAACAATCGTTCCTCCAATAGCGCAGTCTCGAGATTAATCCGCCAAGTTCAGTCTTCACACCCCTTCGTGCATAGTCACTTTAGAGACCTGCAGAATGTCCCTTTCCAAAGACTCGTTCATCCAACGAACATCGAGACTTTGGAACTCATTGCCTAGAGAGGTGTTCCCCGAGGCATACGGTCTCCAGAAATCTAAGAAGAACACCAACTCCTACCTTCTTTCCCTTGGTTCTCACGATGTTCCCTGAACATTACAGAATATCTCTTTTCGTGAGAACCAGAACATAAAAAAATTTAGGAGAAGTACGAAATCCAGTTTTTTTTAAGTGTCTTTCTATGTTTGATTTCAAAAAGTCCTTAAAGAGTAGTTATCTCTGTGAACATACTCACCAACTGTTTTCAAAATGCTGATCACTCATATCAAATCGATTGTTTCAAATTATTGTGAATCTATCTCAAATATGTGGTATTTGCTATTCTTTTAATCTGTTCTCTTTTTTCTTCTTTTTCTATAACTGTTTTGTTTTTGACTTGCAACAAACATTAAAAGAATGTAACGTTGTTAAATAAATACTTTCCATCTTGTATAAAGTGTGTTTATGGACATATTGTAATACCTGACAAGTACCCACTGATGATGGATGACTCAACAGTCATGCCACAATTTTAGAAAATATAATTTACATGTTGTACAAATCTGTTTTTTTTTGTAATTACATCGACACATCCACAAATCCGATTAAATCTGTCACTTTTCCATCTCGGACCACAACCCGCAACAATATAACTATCTACGATCTCCCTCCTCCTCTTCCTCCATAGGCATCGTGGCCGACAGATTCGGCCGCAGGGGAGGCCTCCTCCTCAACAACGTCCTCGTCGTCGTCGCGGTCCTCCTGCAGAGCCTCTCGAAGGCTGCCTCCTCCTACGAGCTGATGATCCTCGGCAGGTTCGTCATCGGCGTCAACTCCGGCTTGAACGCCGGCCTGGCGCCCATGTACCTAGCCGAGATATCCCCCATCAACCTGAGGGGGGCCGTCGGGACCGTCTACCAGTTGGTCATCACCATCTCCATCTTGGTGGCGCAGGTAATGTTTTTTTTTTTTTTTTTTTTTTTTTTTTTTCTCTTCAATTTGAATAGATGAGTTCTATACTTGATGAAAATGACAACGTGGCACGTGCCAACGCTATACTATTGCTTCTCCAGATGTAGTATTGGACTAACTAAACTACGCCACACTTATTTCGTCGCACCCAAAATTTTTCTCCAGTTGAAATCTGAATAACTTTTTTCTGCTTCGAACAATTTGAATTCTGTTGACACTGTTCGCTAGCCCAGTTCTTCAGCTATGATCTCGTACGTTTTCAAAATATAAGATTCTTCACATAAAATCGCTACAGGGAACATCAATAACCAATAACCAAAACAAGAATTTTTGTTTAGGCTGTAGGTAGAGCAATGCAAGTTAGTTACATGAAAAATAATGTACCTGAAGAGTTATTTTTCTTCATGTATTTTTCACTTTTCAGTATCAATTATAGATTATTCAAGAAAGTTGCACCCATCCCGATATCCAAACCACGTTTTCTTTCTAGAAATAGATATAATTTATCCCTGAGACCGAGTTTTGAAATCATTATTAAAACTATAAATACAATTTCATGTTTGTAACCTGGTACTTGGTTTTATCATGAATTTTTCTGATTTTTCACAAGTGTAGGCAAACTGTGCGTTCGAAAATTCCGAAAAAAATCATGATTGTATCCTCAGACCAATAAAATACATATACTGGTATTTTCCTTCCTTTTTATGATGCCAACACGACTGTAAAACCTTCTTGTCTCCACGATAAGAATCTATCGTTCGGGCCTCGTCGGACCAACTCGCCGTTTTCGTGTTTCGAACGAGTTTCTCAGATTGTTTAAGATTCATGACGTGGTCATTTAGGTTGTGTTAACGTTCTCAAAGAGTTGATTTGTGCGTTTTTTATCGATTAATTCACTTATTCGTGTACTTAATATATTACTCTTCACTTAAAATTGTGAAAAAGTGTTTTTTTCGGCAACCGTCCGGAAAGTACGTACTTTCCAGACGATTTTTTTTTGAGAAAGTGGCATTTTTCCGGCCTAGTCCGGGAAGTACGTACTTCCCGGACTAGGCCGGGAAGAATCACATCGTTGTTGTCATTGTAAATATGAAAATCTTGGTAGTATGGTTTTGATAAATGCAGTTGATCATTACCATAGCAGCAAAATAACGACTGACAGCTATCTGACATAAAATTAGCTATCATTTCAATTTTTGAAAGAAATGTGTTTCTTTGATTTGTTATTCTACACGGTTGCCGAAAAAATTTTGTACGCAACACGCCCGAAAACAGTTTTTTTGGACTCGCAGACTTCCAGGACTCGCTACGCTCGTCCTAGAATTTTGTCCATTCATCCAAAAAAACAGTATTTTCCGGACTTGTTACGTAAATTACTATTATTCGTGGTTAAAAGCAGTTTTCTGGTATTAAAGTGTCAATAGTGTCTTTTCATTAGTGAGTGCCATAGTCGTATGTTCGAGAATAGAATAATGTGGAATAATACGTGGATATTTATTCTATTCAAGATGATGAATATTTTCAGTGGATCGGAATTGTATTTTATAGATATCCTTCGTGTAGAATATAATACAAATGAACAATGATGAATATAATATGTTTCAAATAATCAATTCGTTTTATATTTCTGTGGTTTTATCCGTCTGAATATTTGCCTCTATAAATTTTTATTTCGCACGACTATCAACAAGAAAGTTCAACATTACCTCCCGCTCTCCTCCTCTCTCCCCGATACGATAAGAGAGATAGTTAGATGTTGCTTTCAAACAATGTAATGCATCAGAGATAGGAAGGGCCAGTCTATGTATTTTATTAGTCTGAGATTCTATACCATTACGATATTGATATTCTAAATAGAATCTGTCGAAAAGTTATCGAGACAATTACAAAAAATCCCCTAAAAATCACGTTATTTTCTCCCGAACAGATATTTTCCAAAATTCCAGGAATCTGAATGCTCAAAAAACTCTGATTTTTTTCAGAACATTCGAACTCGCCCTTCATTTTTCCATGGTCTTATATGATCCTCTTTGTGCAGGTCCTGGGCCTCTCAGGCCTCCTCGGCACCGAAACCCTTTGGCCCACCCTACTCGCCATGACCCTCGTGCCGGCCATATTCCAACTGGCCACCCTGCCCTTCTGCCCCGAATCGCCCAAGTACCTGTTGCTGTCGCAGGGCGACGAAGGGCGCGCCCAACGCGCCCTCGCCTGGCTGCGAGGCACGCCCACAGTCCACGAGGAGATGGACCTGATGCGGGCTGAGTACGAGGCGGTCAAGTTGGTGCCCAAGGTCACCATGAGGGAGCTGGTGACTAATGATGCGCTCAGGATACCGTTAGTCATCTCGCTGACTGTCATGGTGGCGCAGCAGCTGTCTGGAATCAACGCGGTGAGTCCTCAAACCTGACAAGGTCGACTCCTCGTATATTTTGTTCCTCATCCCCTTTACTTCTTTTATTTCTGACAGTGACATTATAAGCTTATATCGTCATAGTTACGATATCTATAATGAGGGTCACAACTCCCTTGGGATATTAAGGTTCAAAAACTCCCTCTTACCTTTTACAGGTGAAAATGATACAAGAAATGCTTATAAACGTTTATATGTAATGAAAACTAAGACATATTTTCCTTATTCACGTCATTACAAATAATAAATGTACAATTTTCAAATGTTCCCTGAAAATGACTTCCGCCGCTGGAAACAATTTCTTCTTTTTTATGGGTGGTGCTGTTGCTGTTCACTACAGTCGAGGTGCCTGCCTCTTCTGATGGCAAAGTAGACAGCATACGCGCCGTTTTATTTCTCAATTCAATACTGTCCTCCAGATACCCCTCTGCCACCGTGGAACTTCTCCAACCTCCGTGTCTTTTTAAGTTTGTCATAGTTGCTCCTGCATTGGCTAGGGCAGTAGCAGAAGTGCGACGAAGGCAGTGTCCCGTATAGGTTAGTGGGTTTGGCAATCCTAAATACATTGCGATTTTGCTGGAAATTTTGCCAAACATATTCTTTCCAATTGGCTGAGTTGTACATTTATTTTGTCGGAAGCTCAAAAAAAATCGTTTTGTACCTTCAGGACGCAAGGACATATAAAGTCTCAATAAAGGCAAAGCAGAGAACTCTTTTTCATCCACAACTGTAAATTTCTTCGATACACCAGTTTTACTTTCCGGTACGTTCACTACCATAACAGTATCCCGGTCCTCTATATCTGCTATACTCATATTTAGAAGTTCCTGAGTTCTGCATCCTCCAAAATAACCCATAATTAGAACAACCTATAACAAATAAAACGAAATAAACAAACGAAAAAGAAAATTATGAGAAAAAAATTACCTTATGCAATAAATGAATTTCATTAGGGGCGTCCTTTAGAAATTTGATGACATCTTTAGGAGATAAGACAGCAGACTTTTCCGTTTCAAAAAAGCCTCTAGTTCGTTGAACTTGGTGATATCTCTTTTCTCATATATGGTCACCATCGATTTGAGCATTGACCATTTAGTCCATAACGAATTTGGGCTAAACGTTTCTGACTGCAACGAATAAATACAATTATTACCAAATCTATCAGAAAATACTGAAAATACTTTACCAGTTCTTGAAAATATGCCAGAAAGACAGTTTCGTTGGCATCTTTTGACATAACATTTCTCTGTGTCAGCCACTTCAGATATAAGTTGTATTCTTTTTGATATAGGGCTTCACTTTTCGATGGAAGTAATGATTGTCTTGCTTTTTCCGTTTTTTTATAATATCCTCCATTATATCAGAAAAAGATCGTCGATTTGTGGTAAAAAATAAACACGTTTTTAACGGAAAACATTGATTGATAAAGAAAGTTTGCTTATAAACATGTAACATAGCGACAACCTAGCAACAACCAACAATGCTACAATCAACGCTACCTAATTCAAATATACCAGAAAGGTTATGAATTTAAACATTTATTGCGTTCTAAATATGGACATATTGTTATGAAAATCGGTCAAAAATAAAATTATTTATGTACCACGGTAATTATAGAGCCTTAATAACCTCTGGCAATTGCTGTCCCTCGGGCCAGACGCCCTCGGGACGCAAACTTTGCCATCGGTAATTAAGGCCCTCATAATTCCCTTAATACATAAATAACTACTATCTATTGTTCAATGTTTTCCTTCAAAAATTGAAGATCTGAAAAAGAGTCATGGGCACCATATATTTTGTTTTCAAATGACACACCCTATATATTTTGTCACTATTGGATAGAGTATATTTTTCTCATTTCAAATATATTGTTACGATATTTCTACATAGGTTCGTTAATTTAAAACACTCGGTACAAAACTGAACAATTCACTAATAAACACTCGAAATACAAGTCAATAATCACTTTACAATCGCTTTACAATTCTCAATGTTCACAATACTAGCTTTATTTCTAAACTGACTGTCCGCACCACTGCGCTGCTTATATAGGTACAAAATACTCGTCTAGCAAAATTTTAAATATTTCACTTGTAATCTCCCTAGCTTCAGAATTATTACCGATAATTTTTTTCAAGGTCACGAATGATTTTGTTGATGATAGAAAATTATCCCGAGTCGAAGACGTGAGAAATTTTCTATCAACAAAAACATGAGTAAAACCGAGAAAAGAATTATAGGGAATTAATTCTGCTGCTTGGGAGATTCGGTAGGAAAATTTCATAAATTGGAGTTGCTTTTAATATGATGAGAAGATGAACCCTACCACCTATTCTGCGTAGATAGTAACTAAGGTTTAGTTACATAATGATATTAGATGTTACATTCAAAACAGTAATCCGTTTTCAATTATAACATCTAATATCACATGTCTACCCAGATTTCTTTCTGAGTGACTTTTGTCAATGAATATAAGAAGCTTCATTTTTGACAGAAAAATTATCACTTATTAATTCCGTCAATAGGAACTTACAAAATTATCACTTGTAATCTCCCTAGCAGCAGAATTATTACCGATAATTTTTTTCAAGGTCACGAATGTTTTTGTTGTTGATAGAAAATTATCCCGAGTCGAAGACATTACTTGTCAAAAATTTTCAAATATTATAATTCAGCATGATTTGTCATATTTCTGCAGCGAAAAAAGCCAATCCTTTTGAGGCATGAACTATAGAATTCGTTTTATATTCCTCGAAATTAAAGTTCGTCTTCGCCATTTTGAATCGTTTTTTGTTTTCTTCTTTTCAGAGAATTTGTCTCATTCAGTGTGTTGATATTTTTCATTTTTTCTCAATGAGATCCAATGTCAATTTTCAGTAAAAATAATCTTCATTGACCGCTCTCCAGCTAGTTGAAAAAAAATATGGAGTTAGTCACGTACCTATATGGCCTCCTGAACAAGAATCCTAAATCAAAATGCTTGTTTCGTGAATACACCATTCCACAACTCAAATTTCTGCTATTAAAAACACAAAGTTCGTCCTTCTTTCAACTAGAACACCATACTCGCTCACATTTACTTGTTTCCAAAAAATCTTTTTGTTCTTCAAAACGTTAACAAAACACGATATTTTGATCTTTACAACTTGCTGTGATTTTTCAGCTCTCGGTTCTCAATTGGTTTTGTTCATGTTTTGAAGAAAGACATTTTTTCAAAAACCCTAGTTCTGTTGCAAACAAGTATTTGTGGTTTGTGTGGTATTGTTCCGTCTACTGGGTGTTCATTTATTAGAACGACATTTATCTACGAACAGTCAGAATAACCCTCATGGATTTTTCTGCTTCCAGATCATGTTCTTCTCCAGCAAAATCTTCATGATGACCGGTTTGGATGAAGACCAATCAAAGTTTGCCACCATGGCAATGGGTGGGGTGAACGTCCTCATGACTGGCGTTTCGCTTCTCCTTGTGGAAAGAGCAGGAAGGAAAACCCTGCTCATGGTTGGATTTGCTGGCATAGCAGTGGACACCACTTTGTTGACCATTGGATTGGTGTTTGCTGTGAGTATCAATAGAGTTTATTCTTGGTTTGGAAATTTGCTTCATTTTTTTGCTTGTGGTGTACCCCAGGGATCGATTCTCGGGCCCATTCCATTTCTGATTTTTATAAATACTGTATGGAGTAATTTATTACGGAAAATATTCGCAAGAAAACTAATGAAGAAGTGAATACATTATGGCTATGGGATCATGAATAGACACTTAATTTCGATAAATTATCTTCCATCTATCTCAAAAAAATTAAACTGAATAACCTGAACTTTGGAATGAGAGAAGGATTGCATAAATTATACAAAAATGTTCCATCAATCTAATAACAAAATTCAAGATTGAAGTGAAGGCATATATTTCATCAATTTGATTTTTTTCCTTCACATTTATTCATTTTGATTTACTGTTTATTGTTACCTTCCATTTGATTTCATGCATCTTTTATATCTCTTAGTTTTTCTTCTTCATGTTTATTTCTTGGGATCAATGAATATGTTATTATTAAATAGGTAGATATTCGAGTGCAATCTTCATCACTGTCTTGAAAACACAAATGATGAGCATCCTTATCTTGAAGTCAGTATGTTATATTGATCTTCAAGAATTTAAACAATCAACCAAGGTCTAATGGAAAATTTCCTCTCGGTAATTGCGTCTGTGAGAACGATTCGAGGAATCAACTCTCGATGTTGACGACGAAAACACAAATTAGGTTGATCATAATATTCAGGATAGAATATTATCGATCTTCACAATATTTTGTTTGATAATAACAGTCTTGGAATCGATTTCTGATAATATACAGTAATTAAAAGCCTAGGTACATATTATGTTTACTTGGTTGGTGATAAACATAAAGGATGTTTGGTTAATATCCCGAATAGAAGGCATTCACCTGAAAATTTCCAGAAACACAGGGTGTCCATAAAGTTGAACCGATATTTTTCAATGAAAAATATTTGATTCGATAAATAATCTAATGAACTGTGTGTAGGTAACTCTTTTCCTAGTTTGCGTTCACTCCCATTTTTCTGTTTATTGAAATGTATAAATTGTAAAATACCAATGAGTATATAATGTGATATTGAAATTTTGACAGATGCTGTCTATAGTGGAAGGAAGGTGGTAAATGAATTCGTAATTATGCAAAGCCATATGATTCTCTTCCTCCAAATCACTCACTACCTTCTTGATTGTGCAAATCACAAAAGGTTTTCGGTACGATTAACATATTGATTGAAATCATCGCAGGAAATTTTAAATTGCAAAACAGAGCAGGTGTGGAACTAGGGTAGATAGTGGGTAAAGTGTTTTGATTGAACGATGTTCATATTACCATAATAGTAATACAATATTTTGAATGTGAAAACAGAAAAACTTGAATTGCACCATACGCCCAAACTCTGTTGCCAAAAAATCTCGTTCAGCAATAATATATTGTTTTGATCTCTCTATCTCTTCAAATATCATTACTCCATTATTAACAACCTGAATGAGCAGTTCATTGATGATAATTTCGTGTAATTCACAACTCAAAAGTTATCTACTCGTAAACATAATATGTTATTTCTGTATTGCATCATGAATTTGCATAATATTTTGATATTATTTTTCTTCGTGATAGTCTTGTTATTTGTTGGCATTTTCAATGAATTTATCCCCTCATTCATCATATATTAAAGATTTTTGGGGCCACCAGAAATGTAATGCAGGTGACTCGATATTTTTATGGATTGAACTGCATACTTATTTGATTCATCGTAGCCGAATTCCAGATGAAAAATTAATCCAGGAAAAAAGCTCTCTCAATTCTCTATCCAATCTGAGAATTATTAATAATTATTACATTAAATATTCATTTATTTTTATTTAGGTCGCAAGAAAATACAAGGAATTCTGAAAGTCGTTCATGCATTTAAAAATTTTCACTCGAGTGTTGCAACATTTTCTTGAAAACTAGTTACCCCATCACTGTAAATAATTTAAAATTAGTTAGACATGTCACGAACAATAAGGAGTTGGATAGTTTAGAAAGCAAGAAGCCCATTGATGAGGTATAAATAAGGTATTTCCACTGAAAATGACAATAACTTAGTTGTCGAAATACGTATTTGGATTTTCTCAAATATTTTTTGGTTTATATCTTCATTTGTGGTATTTAAACCACAGTCTCCAAATCTCTACTTTATGTAAACCATATCAAAAAATTCAAATAAAGATTGATTGATTGATTAAAGGGTAACACCATAGTCTTTATTTTCCATTTCTTTTCCAGCACCAAAGTAAGGCAGTCGGCATCCTGTGCATCATCTTCGTTCTAGTCTACGTTGTCATGTTCGCTACCGGACCTGGCTCCATCCCATGGTTCTTGGTTTCTGAGCTGTTCAACCAATCGGCTCGGCCTGCTGCGACCTCTCTGGCGGTAGGCATCAACTGGACCGCCAACTTCATCGTGGGATTAGCCTTCTTACCCCTGGCTGTAAGTTTGGGCGCCAAAAGCCTATTTTCGAAACGCAAAAATGAAATGAGATATCAAATCTTGGATCCGCCAGATAAAAGTGACTAGATAAAGTTCCAGTTTGTTTGGCAGTGGTTTATCAATTTATTATCTAGTTAGTTAACTGACATATAAAGAATGTTGGCAATGCTGATGAATGAATGTAAGCCACCTCATTGGTAGTTAAAGGTCACGTCACAACTGAAATCTCACCCGTTTTGTTAGGTTATTCGGTCCGATTCTTTAAAAAGTGGTTAACACAGTGGATAAATTAGTAACGTTGTTAACAACTACTTTTTTAACCACTCTAGATTTTACACTATTCATATGTGGTATTCTTCAAATACGAAATTTATCAAGGTTGCTAATTTCTTAAATTTACACTCAGTGGTAAATAAATGCGGAAAAGTTAGTAACTCCTCTTCTTTTTTATTATAGTTTGCTGTTTTTCTACAATTTCAACGTCAATCTAACCTCATTTTTTTGGATTTGACCCACTATTGTAAATGCAAAAGTATGTAGTATTAGCACATAGAAAATATCGGCACAATATTACTTTTTGGTCTTTTGTGTTCGGGTAGTGAGGTAGGTATAAATATATCCTGGAATGCATATTATTACACAGGATCATTGCTCATTGATTCAGTCAGGTATCTAATTTTTCAGTAGCAGTACAATTCTACCATGTTAACATCATTGGTTCTAACAGAGGCATCATAACCCTCAACACCATTATTCTTGGCATGTGATATATCTTGGGTAAATTTTTAGGTTACTGATGTTGAATTGGTTTGTATAATCTCATAAGGCTCTATATAATTGGATGCTGGATCTGTTTCTTGAGCATATGTAGATATTTTTTGCAGTAGGAAGGTACAGGTTCTCAATAATATCGATTATCCTACCATATAATTATTTCCTGAGTGACTCATATTCTAAAAACTGTAACAAATTTCTTTCATAACTTCCTCTTCAAATATATATCACCTTTATGATGAATTATTTTTTCATTAAAATCTGGTGGATAAATTAGTCACTTTATCAGTGGTAAACCAACGACGAGTTGTTAAATTTTTTTTCCATTTTGACCTTAGATAGAATTGAAAATTCGGAAAGTGATTCAAATAACAACTGACCTTCCTATTTGCCACCCAAATGACAGTTGTTGAGATAACCACTTCCTTAGAGAATCAGACTGATTGATGTTTATGTCATCTATTTGTTTTCGAAGAGTTTCTGGTTGTTGATGATGAATATGAATTTTTTGTAAGATTATATTCTGGATAGCGACGAAAACGAGGATATTATAAAAGTTATTGAGTATAAATGAAGGCCTTGTACAGCGTTAGGGACAGAGTGGATAATTTTGAAAAGTGGGATAACCAGGATTTTCATGCAAGATTCGGAATGACCAAAGATACTGTTTTGTCAATATTGGAAATGATTGAGGATTCATTTGAGTTTCGAACTGATAGGTGATACAAAAAATCAACAATTATGTACTACCACTGCCACTACCACTGCCACTACCACTATTTTCAATTATATGGTTGTGTTTATTTGCAATTTTCATATTCAAATTTATCTCTACTGCTGTACAATTGTGTCCTCTCTTCTTTGAAGTATTTGCACTTCGATTTAAAATTGAAACTTGAAACACCAAAACACTTCCAAATCAAAACAACTCTAAAAAAGTGAGGTTATGAAATGAACATTAACCTCCAGATATCGACCTATCCGCCAGTTGAAATCAACAGATGAATATTCGAAATTTTAGCTGCCGTATAAAGTTATCCTGTTTTTGATAAACCGACCTTTCCAAAATAACTGAACCGTTCTAGAACGGTTCTACTCATGCGCATTTTCTTCAAGTGAACAATTTGACAATGCGCATGAGCAGTATTCGCGATGGGTGCGCTACCTAGCGGATAATCTATATTTCTGTGGGATGAAGGTGGGTGGTCTGTGGGATAACCACTGAACTCTCTGGGGGATAACCCACAGACTAACTTAACCTCTGCTCTGTTTTACGTTCGGTTCTGATGTAAAATCATGTAAAATTTCTCGTTTCAGTTATTGTTTGGTGGCAAAGACACAAATGTCAGTAATGTCACAATGACAGAAATGTCTGAAATACGAAAACAAAACAGAAACGATACCATTTAGAGAAGTTCGAGTTGTTACCATTAGATAGCGCTACGTGTTATTTTATATCGCGAAGAGTTCCAGAACGGTTCTGAGAAGAAGCAAAACAAACCTTGGATATAATTCAATGTTCTATGTGGTATTTGCCAAAAAAGTAGTAGTTTTATTGATGGCGTTGTAGATTAAAATAATATCTTTTTTTTTTGTCCTTATTCGAGCTCACGTTTCGACTTTCTGTTGCAGGATTTGATGAAGTCGTACGTGTTCATCATTTTCATCGTCTTTCAAGTGTTATTCCTGCTTTTCATCTACAAGAAGGTGCCGGAAACAAAAAACAAGACCATGGAGGAGATCTCTGCAATGTTCAGGCAGCAGTCCTACCAGTGAAAATCTGTCTTTATATTGTGGACGAAGACGTGTCATGTGATGTTTGGATCGTTTGTCGTCCCCATTTTGGAATCTCAAAGACTGCTTTTTGAATAAATGTGATTTGAATTTAGTATTAGGAGGTCATCAGAGTGAGTACGCCTTGGTTTATTTTTTGATGCTCGTGGCGTTGGCATTTTCCAACTGATATTTATACATACATTTCGATTTTTATTTCTCCCGTTAATTTCATACGATTCCTTGATGCTCGTTAGTATTAAGTACCTATTTGTATTCTTCTGAAATGCATTATTATTTCTACACGTTTATATCAGGGATTTTTGAGCAATAGTGGATTATTTGGGCTTAGTGAACTCAGAAGTAGGTACGAACTTACCTTATTACTCAATCTTCAGTCCAGAGATGTTTTCATATTCCAACAATAATTTCCTCTTTCGATAAAGATGCATATGCACATATTGTGCATATGCATGTGAGAACCATGCTAATGTGTGAATTTGCGATTCCAACTGGAAATAATGTAAGCAGATATCGAATATTTATCAATCATCGTATATATCAACATAAAAGTAGAATAGGAGGTGTATTAATATATTCTATAAACATATCCATGATATGTATTGGTGTTATCCTCATCAGAGTGACGTTCTTACTTCATGCTTCGTCAAATTCGAAATTCCATTAAGTCCGTGTCTCACGATCAAACTATTTAATCAAATCTGTTTGACGTGACGTCATTTCTGTCTATTTGATTCAAATATTTGAAATGTTCAGAAATCCTGTTCACACGATTTGAAGAAGTTTGTTCAAACAGTTCAAAAATTGATTGATCATAACGGAAGAGAAATCTACATTCAAGATGGAATCTCGCGTTTTTATCAATATATATGAATAGAAATAATACACAATAATCTCTAAACATTTATTTCATGGTAAGTTGCGCGTCCTTTCAGAGATTAGTGAAGTAGAAACGAAACTACCTCAGTTCCCTATTGAACTGTGTTTGCAAAACATTGAACAATGCCTTAACTCCTGGAATATATTAGTACTTATTATCAATTGAAAAGATGACCAGTGATTCAGAACACCTATCTTTTCACTTTTGTGGTAATTTTTTTGTTTGATGTTATACAAAAGTTATTTATTGCTTCTATATATGGAGATCTATTAAGAACGTTACTTGCTCCTCGGTCCAAGTTCAAGCAGCAGACATTTCCAACAGTCCAAAACTCTATTAGTATTCTGACAATTCTGACGTTTCGATTTTCGGTGTCAACAAAGAACTTTAACCTTAGTTTTTCATCAAACAGGTAAAATATTTAGAACATGTTCTAATTTCAGCTGCTGTTTGATGTGACGTCATTGATGACATCACACTTTCATAGTTTGATCAAATAGTTTGACCGTGAGACACGGACTTTAGAAGAATACAATATATTGACATTTTGAATGTCAAAATCATGGTGGAAGGAAGATGATGAAATCAACCAAAATTGAATTAGTGAATTTTTATTTTGCAGTCAAAATGCAATGGATATCTATAGTGAATCCGATGAAGTGTTCTTTCTTATATCTTGATGAATTATTGAAAACTCAAGTTGATTATAAATTTTCTCCAAGTTTCCAAATTTACTTCATAAAGAACACATCATGCTAAAACAACCAAAGTTACAATGACATTCCTTTGTATAGGAGTCCATTAACTATCTCAATTCCACCATGGTCAAGATCAGTACCTGAAATATTGAATATCAGTTGAAGGTGTCTCTAGCTTACAGAAAAAAAACTTGGTTTCCATCCAAATCAACAATTACCTACTCAATAATATTCATTGATTGATTCAGACCTTTTTTTATTGACAAAGACAAAAGTATATTTAGGCGACTTTCAGTACTCAAGGTTCCTAAATCTCCACTTATTTAAGTTTATTTTAGATATCATTATCATCATCATCATCATCATCATCAAGAATTATATAGATATTTATTAAACCAATAATCACTAGTCCGAAATATTGAAGTATTTTTTAAAAACCTTACAAAACTTGTATAACATTTGTTTCCCAATAGTGTATAAATTTCATAATTTATCAGGTTGAAATTTCATAATTATTCAAATCGAGCAATTATGTTATTGTCCAAATTATTGCACTATTTCAATAATTCATTCGCAAATAATTTTTCTCTCTGTATAGTTTTACTGTATGTAATGAGTTACCTATTATTTGTATTTATTTTAATAAAACTAAATTTTATTAAACTATACTATATCACTGTATAGTTCGATCTTCATCTTAAGTAACCTTCCCATATTTCTGTATGGTTGTCACAAATTTAATTGACCTACCAAGGCTTCTGAATATTCAGTCAAAAAAAGTTCCCACACGTATATATTCCAAAAATAAACCATGGAGGGTTGGCAGTATACAGGATGTCCAGACATTGTGCTCAAAAAATCAAAGGAGTAATCAGATTTGAAATAATTTAGCCAAAAGTTCCTTTCACAATTTTTTGGAAATTCAATAATATAGAAGTTATTCTAGTGTACATTTTTTATTCATAAAGGCATTCTGATGCCTCTTCAACAATCTGCTAGGTATATCACGTAGTTTTTTTATTTGAATCGGTGTAGTGCAAAAAATTTTGATTTTTTAGTAATTCATTCCAAATACTTCACAGACTGCTCATTTCAGATACATATTGAAATTTTTCCTTTTTCATATTGCAATTTTGTGATGATAATATGAAAATCGACGAAATATCTTTATAGCGCTCTGGTTTATAAAAATCCTTTCAATTGTTGTGCAGAGGAGATTCTATAAATATTATCGAATGAAATGGATTACGGTGTCATCCTAAAATTTTTGGCATTAATGATACTTTGAAAGCTTGAAATCATGAATTCCTTTAGCAAGTTTTTTAAACAATAATAGTTCTCACTAGAATATACTTCTCGTTTATTATTACCAAATACCAAAGCAACTTTCTCGGCAGATTTTACTTCAAAGAGGAAAATAAGTGTTCCAACAAAGATGAAGACACACATTTTTATCGAATCATTTATTCATAAATACGTGTGAAAAATACTTAACTACCTACACTATTACAAAATTGCAAACACGAACAACAACATATCTATAAGGATTGTCACATATTTAGATTGGTACACACCATTCGATTTGCAAAAAGTTTATTGAAACAATAGATTTCAGTAAAAATAATCTTAAACTAAATACATATTTCGATAAGAACAAGGTAACTAATCGAATGCAACAACTACAAATTGATGCCTACTAGCATTCTAGGAAATTTGGATTACTTCGCTGCTAAATTTTTTGGCAAATAGAAAATGATTAGAAGGATCTTTGGGGTATGACTAGTCGAAAAGACTAAAGATATAGCAAATAATTTCTTCCTGTAGAAACACGTAATGAGCTTCTTGTCCTCTTGAGTAATTGTTGTTTTCAAACTCGTTGAATATCACTGTAGGAACGTTCTGGAAAAGAAACAAAAAAGGATTACTAAAGTAGACATATCAAACAATCGATAATTGCATATAAATAAAATGAGAAGAAACAATAAGTTATAATAAACAACGCCCTGTTTGGAATACAATATTGATGATCACATATGAGACTACGTACCTACCTTCATTCAAATGACTCATTGTTTACTAATGACTTAAAAATACATTGATGATGATATTATTTGCCTTTGCAGAATATATTTTGGGCAGTAAAAAGTGATGATTGCTTGCATAAAATGACTTGAAATGTTATCAACCTTCTTTCGTATTCGTATTCTATTATACCATACCGAAGACTACAGAATATTATTCTTTGATCATTCCGAATTGAATTTTTACTCAGATCCGATATGGTAGTGTATAATCAGGGGAAATGGTTCACCGCAGGCGGCTTTACTCAAGTTTGAACATGCATGTTGAACATATACAAGGCTGACTAAATTCTCGTTACTTTATCCGGAAACCGGAACAATGTCATAACGCTTTGTAAGGCGTTATATATGGCTGTCGTCTGAATGCGAAAGTGGGTTTTTACCGTTGTTTGATAACGTTTTTACGTAAGCAAAGTCCATGAGTCGTAGAAGGCGATATCTACTAGCTTTTCCTGAAGGATGGACCCAAATTCGTGATAAGGAAACAAATTCAGGAAAACATCAGGCGAAAAAGTAATAATGAGGCAGTCGTTTATACGCATATGAAGTGCGGGACATTTGAAACATACGAAAAAAATTTAGTAGGGATTGCTGGAAATAGATGTATTCTCTCAAAAAATTTGTAAGCAGATTGAAAGAATTAAGACACAAATATGGATTTTTCATTGTCGTTATGGATAATATTGGATATTTGAATCAGGATGATCAACTTTTCTCAGCTAAGACTGAAATTTAAATTTTTTTACATACCTCTATCGTGTAGAGATGCAAAAAAGTTATATCGGATTATATTATTCAGTTTTAGGACATGCAGACATTTTCTTCATCAGAAATAACTTTTGTTATGAAAAAATAATGAAAAAAGTTTCCATGTGTAACTATATACAGGGTCACTCACGGTCGATGGTACCTTAGACGTTTACGAAGAACGGGACATAGGATCATTCTGAAAATTTGGTTTCTCAAGTAGTTGCTCTTGGTCTATCGATCTAAAATATTTTCAGCAATGCAGCATTGCCGCTTTTAACAGAAAGTAGCAGCATCTTTGTTATTTCAAATGGGTCACCCTGTATTTTATTTCATTTTTAGATTCTTCCTGAAGAGCTGATTTCGTCGATCTATCATACTTGGGATATAGCGAGAAAGATTACAGAGATAAAGGGTGTAAAAAACGAGATTTTTCAAATTTAGGAATTTTTTGTGTCGAAACTATCCATTCATGCTCAAAACGGCTTACATGTCCCTATCTTACTATCGATTGATATTTAATTGAAACAAATACGAGTGGTTCAAAATTTTGAGTTTTGCATCACCCTCTATTTGTTTCTATTAAATGTCAGTAGATAGTAAATGAAAAGTTAAGATAGGGATATGTAAGCCGTTTTGAGCAGAAATGATTAGTTTCGACACAAAAAATTCCTAAAGTTGAAAAATCTCGATTTTTCACACCCTATATCTCTGTAATCTTTCGCGCTATACCCCAAGTATGATGGATCGACGAAATCAGCTTTTCAGGAAGAATCTAAAAATGAAATGAAATACAGGGTGTTCTATTTGAAATAACAAAGTTGTTGCTACTTTTTGATAGAAGCGGCAACGGCGCAACGCTAAAAGTATTTTAGATCGATAGAACAAAACTGATTACCCAATAAACCAAATTTTCAGAATAATCCTACGTCCCGTTTTCCGTAAACGTCTAAAAAGTACCATCGACCGTGACCCACCCTGTATAGATACACTATATATTATATGTGATAAAAACTGAGGGTTCAGGTATGGATCCTTGAGGTACACCGATATTTAAAGGTTTTAGGTCAGATATATAACAATTCGCTAAGTCTCCTTCAACTTTTCTACATGGTGGTATTCAATTTAAGACGAAAAGTTTATATAAACATCAGTGACAAACTTTTCTGAAAAATTGTACAATAATCCTTCAGCCGATTTTGTTATTAATGCATTTTCATTAATCTGTCATTTCTCAATCACTACTGTTTTCACTAGAGATGTTGGAACTTGGTAGGCATTTACATTTCACTTTTTATACACACAAAACTTTTACCTTTCATAAATTATTCTTCAAAAGATAACTAACTCTCATCTTTTAACGATAAATAATGTAAAAATGTGATTTGGGCAGGCGCGATTCTGTCAAACAGATGTTTTCTTGTCATTATCAGAATGTAGGAGTTGATTTAGAAAAGGAAAATATAATTTTGTATGACAAATCGCAGAAGAGTTTTGATTCTTAATGGAAGATATTAATAAAAAAATAAGTTTTCTTGAAAAATAAACCCGTTCAGAACCTATATATATATGTGAACTTTTAGTTTTAGAATCATTTGAAGAATTATCTACCACTTGAAATTTGGTCACGTACTCGAATAACCCTGTATCTATATCGATTCGAGATTTCCATAATTATTATCAATATCGAATTTGATGAAAAATATTTGTATCTAGCCTGGGGGCGCAGAAATCAAAAGTCACACAGATTTTCATCTGGAAATTTCTCTTCAAATTGTGCCCCACTCATAATAATTATACTTATTGGTGAATTCGTCTAACCTCTGAATTTGAAGTACTGACGTGCACCATCCGGAGGATTTCTCGTCGAATCCGCTGAATCCCTGATGGAAGATCTGAAGGAGTTCGTTGTTCTCAGAGACGGAGGCTGAACACAGAATACGTCATCGTTGAGTCTATAGGAGGTGATCGATGGTGCTCCCAAAGTACTGTCCTCGTACGTCGAAATATCGATGTCAGTCAATACTGCAAAAAAGGCATGGAAGAAAGTTGTTTATTTATAACCACAACAGTGCAGATTGGATGAGAGGTTCCAGTGGTTGAAGAATATTTCAACACTAACAAAGAAATTGCATGGTATATGAAAGTGCTCATCTGACCATTACATTTACATCAGGCATGATCATAAGCGTGACATCTGGAGAATTATAGTTTATTGTTTCAAAATATTACTCTGAAAATCAAAATGATCGTATCTTTATAGTCTTATTGTTGATCCACAAGGGCGAGTCCTCACATTCATGTCTACCATCAATCATAGAGTGGTAAACCATCTACTGCAAAAATTGTTTACCACTCTATGATTGAAGCTCATTTGAGATATGGAATTGCCTTCTGGTGTTTCTGTAATCAACAATTATTCAAATCTGTATTCATTTTACAAAAAAGAGAAATGCACTTTCCAACGAGTTTTGTACACTATTTTTCCTACGACTCCGAATACTATCATTTCGCGGGAGGTCTTGTCAAAAATGTAACTTGAGCGGTCTATATAATTTCAGGTGGTTGTGATTCAATATCAAGTTCTGTTTATTTCCATATTCAAGATGATATTTGAATACTTCTGCGACAATTCCTCATTATGTGAATTACTGATTGTAAAGTTTGTTTAGGTTGGACAAATTTTATTGATATTGACACCATCAGCGTACATAAACAACCTTGACACCATTCACCTGTTAGCGCCAGTAATCACGCAACCAGGAATACAGAACCATAGAAGTATGTAGTTCGCAAGCGCGTACGAGTTACTCGAGTTAGTGCGTCCTTGACTCTTTGCAAACATCTGTGATACCAAAGAATCTTCTCTTTGGTGATACTGTGATATCAAACTGATGCAAGCAGCAAGCCGCACATAAAACTGCAGCCGTACTCTTCTGAATGATCTAACCCTCTGTCATCAACATCGAAATAGTTCCAGCAAAGAGTATAGGTTCCAGTTTTAAAGTAAATTCAGAGGTTATGTATCAGACACATTGAAATTAATAGATGAGTTCTCGGTATAATTCAAAACGAGACAGAAATATCAATAAATGATATGAATTTGATTTGAGAACGCTTTTATTGACAGTGAGTACCTTCACAATATACCTCCTATAATTATTTCTATAAAAATTCAGGCGACAGTTGTGATATTTCTCATATCAACACTATAGTGCTTTTTTTCTTTCAAATAAACAATACCATGGTGATATGAGCTACTTTCTGAATAACAAAAACAGTGTGATTATTGACGTTTTCATACGTGGTTGTAGGAAAAATGTATAATCATGTACCCCCTGAAATTAGAAATTAGAAAGTCTATTACAAATTTAGGAAAATAGTGAAAGAGTATCTACTCAAAAAATCATATTATACTCTTGAGGAATTTTAAAGTGAAACTCTGCTATGATCTCTTTTTACATCATGTAATATTAATCTCCATACTTTATATTCATAATCTATTACTTGAGTCGGTAATGTTTAAGTAGATTCAGGCTTAACAAAGCAAGGAAATGCTGTATACACTAACCAAAATTTAGTTCCATAATAATAAGAATTACTTTTTGAAGGCTGATAACCAAAGCAGTCGATGCCTCCCAATAAAAAGAATTATGATTTGATAAAATGTGCATGTTTTATGATATATGAAATGCAGTTCACCTGACCATTGGCAATTAAGTTGTATCGATGCATGTGAAAGTAGTTTTGCAGCATGTTTGGAGTTATTATGGTGAAATATGTATGAATTATTCAATTAAAGGGTGTGATTTATTTATTATTAACGGTTTCTCTACAGAATGTTGAAATAATTATACTAAATTATGATCATTTCACTTTTACATCCATATGGTTCGGGAATGAGGAAAAAATATAGGTATTAAACATTTATGTTCAAAGATATCCAATTGGTATCAATATATGACAATAATTGACAAATAACAATCAGATACTATAAATCCATATAAAAGTAACAAAATTCAACTAATCTTGATAGTTCTTGAAAGACAGCAGACAAATGATATATAACAGATAAACTCATTCCCTGAGACCGGTTTCGCAGTGAGGAATTCTATTTTACAATCTGAACAAATTTTCCTGATGATATTCAGTTAATTTGGACAGTTTTATCTCAAATAACACTTTTCAGTATTAGTCATATAATCCGATAATAGAGAGAGTATTTAATGAGTATACTCATCATCAAGGGTATATTTCCCTCTTTGGCATAGCTCTGGTTTCCTCTCTACTGACAGGGATTGTATCGAATTACCACAACTCTAGGGGAATTTCAACGAGGGTTTCGTGATATTGGATATCATCTGAGATTTGTTCGGGGAAATGGCTATATGCAAATAAGAGCGAAAAACTCGTCTCAGGTGTTGTTCTCAAATTCCATGAATATTGGATAAAGTTTTTAGCAACACGAAAGGAACTAAGGTATGTAATATTATAATCCTTGAATTCGAATTGATGATTCCACTTCTTCACACTGGATGAATTTACTATATCTCATCATCATTCTTGATGATATATATTATATAGTGTTGTGCACACTTTGAATAGCCATAATAATTCTTATCATCAATCAGGTTAGAAAGCGTATACAACGAGTTATACAGAGTATGCAGTTAGTACCTACATCAAATTCATATTACTTTCTTTTCACTCTTCAGCTAAGACCGTTGAAATAACATAAACTTATGTAATGATTATACCCATTCTCTCCTAAACCTAAACGATCGTTGATTCTAGTGAAATTTGCTTGCTAAAACACAGCTGCGTTCCAGGAGTGCCAAAATACTAAATAATTTGTGAACAGAAAAACAAAAAACCTTAATTTTTCTCATTTGTCTGGAATCTAATTACAACTCAGCTCAAAAGAATCTAGCATATATAGTCCTGTCACGAATACTTACGGGAAAGTCGATTGATATAATCAAGCGTATGTGGTTCCCAATCATCTTTTCTTGGAGTTTTGAATCTTCTCTTGACCGATACTGATGTATCCTCACTAGTACTCCCTGTGTCTGTAGCTAATCGTCCGTACTCTAAAAGAAACATATGCATCTCAATTATATCCTAGAATAAAACAATAATTTTTGTAGTCGATGATACAAATTTGAAAATTCCTCGACAAATCTAATTAATTATAGCGAATCCTATATATTGCCAAAACTGGTCCGCACCCATCCTTATTTTGGACATGAATCGAAGAAAGAAACATATACTCATTAAGCACCAGTTTCACCAATGGGATTAGCTATTATTGCGATTTTCAACAATTTCAAAAGCGATTAGCGAATACGCTTTCTAAATGATTATAATACCCTCGAATCTACAAGAAAATGGAAATTTATTTTTGATGTATTCGAAAGCAAGCATGAAAACGCGATGATGTGTTTGTACTGAGAAAAACCAGAAATAGTATATTATGATACAAGTTTTATAAGACGCTATTTTGTCGCACGCTCCAAGTGAACAAGTGCTACAACGTGTCTTATAAAACGTGTGTCATATGCAATTTTCTCTATTTTGAATTGATTTGAAGAAAAAATTGGATTCAATATCGATAAATAATAGAAACATCTTCGATTGGTAACAATGATGATATTGAAATAATTAAAATCTGACGCACAAGCGTAAAGCCCAATTTGCAGTTGAGCGATTTTGATTATTGCAATACCAACGGTGAAAAATACAATGTTGTTATTGTTTTTATTGGTCAATTTAAATCAAATTACACTCTGAATTGAAATTTACCAAATAAAACATTGAGTTTTTCACTGCTAATATCACAAAATCCAAATCGCTCAGTAGTAAACTGGGCTTAAATCTTCTGACTTTCATTTGACAGTTCGATTGTACCAATCTACGAATAATAAAAATTTGCGTTGCACAATGACTTCATTATACAACCAAAATAGAAAAAATACTTTTTGATCGATGATAGTGGTGATTCAGAACTGATTTGATGAAAATTATGACACTGAATTCACCATTCAACTAGTCAAACAATAACTATTCAAATAATTGTTCACGCACATTTCATGAAGATATTATTGCCCAAGGAAAAAACTCAAGAGGCTTCATATCAATGAAAAAGTAGGCAAAGTCGCAATTCGACATTCATATTCATTTATAATTTGTATTTTGATGAAAACTCATCGACTTACGCATTTTTTGACGATTAGCTTTACATTCTTCCAGATAATCTCCATCGTTGTTATTGTCTCTGCTACTCTTGTTATCGTTGTGTGAATACCTCAGTGCTTTCCTTCTCTCCTTACTAGTAAACATACATTCTTCTAGGAGTTCGTACCAGTCTTCTAGTCCTTCGGATGACCTCAGATAGATTTTCCCATCTCGGCCGAGAATCAGAGCAACTACAAAAGAATAAAACAGCACATTGCAACTACTCCTAGGATAATTAAAATCCTCTGGAAAGCTGGAGACTAGATCACCACCATCTCTCACCTGTGCTGTAAGTCTTCTTGTTTTCCCACTGAATCTTCACCACGTCGATAAGCTTCACTTTGAAGATGAACTGCCCCATTTCGGATATCCTATCGGCTCCCGAGGCCCTCCTGAAGACGTGGAGATAGTCTCTGGTGAGTACGAAGTAGCGCTCTTTCCATCTGCTGAAAAATTTGTCGCGCTGTTGCCACATGAGGCCTCGTTTGATCACGTGTGTGGACTCTTTGCCGAAATTGGTGAGGAGAGACTGAAACATAATAATTCGGGGATGATTTTCGTGTATGATTTACAACCGGTGCAAGGCAAACTGTTCGTAAACTTATTGAACTGTCCTAATCACCAAACTGTGACACATGCCTGCCTATTAGGGACCTTAGCCTAAAAACAAAGTGTGCGACTCTCAAATTCATCGCAAATATGTATGCATATGTGTCAGCCTTCTGATGACGGATACTGCGATTTGTTCAGAATTTTAATGGCTGATATCTGATGTCCATCAGGCACCCATTTATTCGTTCGTATTGCATCAATTTCCTGTGCTAAGCGTGTGGAAAAAACGAAACGCCTACGAATTGTAATCAACATACGGTTTGAACAATAATTATTCATGTTATTGCCTTCAGTTAGGTCTATATTGTTTTCCAAACAAACGATGTATTGTTTGAAAACATTTTCTTGGGAAACATTGTTAGTTGATAATCCAAGAGTCGCGAAATATCAGCCAGAGCCCTGTACTTGGTAAGGCTAAGAGGTGTACAGGGTGATTCTTTCATGACTGCGAATGAGGAATGTTGTATTAGTCCTCATTTGAGAAAGATTACAAAAAACATATTGGGATAAGAGTTATTGGTAGGTACTTTCTGACACTTGACGCATCAGGGAATTGAAAGCAATGTTCCCCCAAATTTGCCATTTCCTATTTTCTATTAACCGTATTTTGATATAGGAAACAGGGACGCGCCAAGTATTTTCGGCGCCGTCGTGCGAAATAATGATAAGCGCCTCTAATAACCAATGTTATAATATTGAGGTAAAATTACCACCCCTCTCTTCTAGTTGTTTGTTGAATTTTTTCAATAATACTATACTTTTCTGTCAAATCTCTTTATTTGTGACAAAAAAATACACGAGAAATATCAATAGAATATGAAACAACAGTATTTGAGAAAACAAAAATATAATAGCAATTTTGTTTTGGAACAGATAATGATGGAGATTTTTCAGTAATTGGACTTTTCTAGCTCTACTTTTTGCAAATTCATCAATAATACTTTCCATTTCGAGTTGCTTTAAAAAGTCAGACTCTATAGAAATAATTGCAAGATTTTATAATCTAACCGCTCTTTGACCATTCTAGATCTTAAATAATTTTGTATCAACTTCAATTTAGAGAATGACTTCCCGGCTGTAGCTACAGAAACTGGAATGGTTAATAATTTGCGCAATACAATCGTAATGTTTGGAAATGAGTGCGGGTTAGGTTATTTGTTACAGACATCGCGTCCTTGTCGCCATTGTGCATAAATTGTAATTCGTGTGAAATATCTGTTCCATCTATATCTTTCTCGTTTCGATCTTTGTCGGTTAAGGTCTCCTCCAGTTTCTTACAAAAATCAAATTGATTTTGATCGGAATATTTGCCAAATAAATCCTCAACATTCCACGAAAAATTAAAAACATCAGAATGACACGATAATAGTTGAAAATTTTAATTTACGGATGAAAGAGTGATGTCTCTAGCATTCCGAAAAAGCAATTTACTTTGAATTTCATTTCTTGATTTTCAATCGGCTGGTCGTCACCTTCGTTTGCTTTAACACTTTTGTAGATCTAAATTTTGCATCAACTTCTAAGCAAGAAGCTATTTTTGGCATCTACTAATAAGTCAATAAAGCCTTTGTCAGATCGATATTGTTTGAGAAATTCATTAAGGCTATTCAAACTTTCGGAAGCCTGGGAAATATTTAATTTTTTTGATTGCAGAATCTTAGTAACAACATCCACTTAATTCATAATCTTGTACCACAAGACTACCATACACACAAACTCATAGTTTTTAATTTTTTTACCTAAGGAAGTAGCTAGATGTTTTGTAGCATTGTCGAAATCATTTCCGGAAAAAATTTCATAAAGAACATCGTAAATGTCGCCCTACTGAAATCTTACTTGCTCAATTATTTTTCAAAATTGCCTCAGATACATAATAGCAAATAAGGCACTCTATACGACTTAGGCGCTTATTGCGACAATAATGAAGAATCAACCGGTTGCCGATCGACAAACTGTGTTGGTGGATAGTACATTTTCACCACTGGTTTGATAATGTTGATTTGTGTAGAAAATTCAAAACGACCGTAGGCGCCTTTTTGGTCTTGGCGCCGTCGTGCGCCGCACGACTTTGCACATATGGACGGCGCGTCCCTGGAAATAATTAGTTGTTGAATTTGAGAGATTGTTATTGATTAAGTTAGAAAAATCAAACTTGTTCGGTTTTATCAGCAAAAGTGCAAAGTTTGTGGATACGGCGATTTTCCCGAGGATTTTCCCAATCCGATGCGAAAATAGAAGAAAACCCAGCGGTCAGCATTCTTCGACCATCCATCAAAGCCCCCCGAGATAAAATAGAAGTCAGAAGCCACGACTTCCTTCCGGAAACGCGATAAGCTCATCAAGTTGCTGTTGTTGAGATAAAAAATGACAAGCGAATCATTGTCCTGTATTTGTTGTGATTTTCTCCCAGCATGCTTGATACTTTGTGTAACATTGAGAAAATGCGTATGATGTTTATATTACATTGACATTAACGACTGCTAACATTGCGATCGAATTTATGTTTTCGATTGTTAATGACGGAATAATTATGTAGCTCTCTATTGTTTTTATAGTCAGCAGATACCGATATTTCTACATCAACATCGATTTCTACTTCTTTATAGTTTCATTCATTACCCTATTATTAGTGCGTGTTTATAGTTATCATTCGGTACACGTTCAAGTTCATTTATTTTGCAATCACCAATAAAGTATAAAAATATTGGTCAAGTGGATGAACCTTAGATTGAAATAAAATCATTTATTCCTATTTTAGCGATTTCTCGTTATAATAAAAATTATCCCCTGAATGACAGATAGCTAATTTTTGAAGAAAAAACTATAATTTTCATGATATCCATTCACCCATTTGTTGATGATGAATCTGATTAATGATACTGATATCACCATTACTAATTATTTTAATAGTCAAAAAGAAATTTTTGTTGAGAAACAGAAAATATTCTTTTATCTGAGAAAACTTCAAGGTCGGGCATTTTGAGCTTCCTTCAATTTTACAGTAGGTTGCAAGTATTGAAGATCTCAATTTTCGACAAGAATAAAAAATTTTGTAGAATTCCCATACGGTTTATCCTACTATACTGCACGACCTAGCTATAAAGTTTTGTATATCTGATAACCTTTGCAACAACAGGTACAGAGTAAGATATCTACGTACCAACAAGAAACGCGACAAATTCATTCAGACTAGTTGACCATGAAAATTCAATAAGTTCTGCTGTTCTGGATTACTAAGAGGCGATATGAGTCAGTAGACTCAATTAGTTTGTGCCAGTCAACAATTAAGAAATATCCTCACACATCAGATGCCAGTAAACTATACAATATAGGAATCATGGTATACACAGGGTTATTCAAATTCGAGTCTATGCATTGGGATTTCGATAAAGGTAAGAGATAGAGGGTTGGTTAAATGGGGGCAAAGTAGCGTATTTCAGAGGTTAATTATATGGATGGAAAAAATCTGATCTAGCTTCTTCAGTTCTGGAGTTATACAGGAAAAATCGAAAATTTCGAAATTCTTCTTTTGCCTATATATTTTTATTTTACGAAGATTTTATTAAAATTTTGCCACTTTGTCGTTCTAACTTTTTGTAGCTTTTTCAAATATCTGAATAAAAATTATATACAGGGTATCGTATAAATTGGGCCACCCTCAACTTCCAATTTTCAAATACGGACCTGTATTTTTTATTGCGTTTTTTGAATGTCAAGAGTCATGTTTCATATTGACGTAGTATTTTCATCTGAATTACAGAGTGTTTTGGAAATATTGAACTATTACCAGTAGAATGTCAAAAAAAATTTCAATTTTTCCTGTATAACTCCAGAACTGAAGAAGCTAGGTCAGATTTTTTTCATCCATATAATTAACCTCTGAAATACGCTACTTTGCCCCCATTTAACCAACCCTCTATCTCTTACCGTTATCGAAATCCACATGCATTGACTCGAATTTGAATAGCCCTGTATATAGGGTATTCTAAAATATCGGATATATGACTTATGACTTGGGAGTTTAAAACTCTCTTTTGATGAGTTACATATATCTACGATAATATTATACAGCTTGAAGAATGACACGCAATTGTATGTGAGGACAAAATCAGAAGTTATTTAAGGAAGAATACTGCTATCAAGCCTATGTCGTGTACATACTGTTTATATTATAAATAATCGGAATATACCAACGGTTTTTTGGAACACCTTGTTAATTCACCTTGAAGAGATCAACAGGTAGAAAATAGTTCTGTTTATATTTTCCTCCTTTTCTTTGAGCTCTTGAAGTTTTTTGTTCATATTTTTTATCATTTTATTTATACTTGATGGATTTTGTTATTTACAAATACCTAGGGTTCTTCTAGAGAAATTCAGTTTCATTTGATCTTTCATCCTACCTAGTTCAGATCATAG
The DNA here is from genome assembly GCA_029955515.1 of Chrysomela aeneicollis. Lineage (NCBI taxonomy): Eukaryota > Metazoa > Arthropoda > Insecta > Coleoptera > Chrysomelidae > Chrysomela > Chrysomela aeneicollis. The sequence continues at coordinate 31,760,840 of JARUHQ010000002.1, forward strand.
GCATTAGAATTTTTTATTGTCCAAAAGGGAACAGAGTGGATAATGCAATGATACTCTAACAATAATTGATTGATGAGAAGGATTAAAAAAATCAAAAAACTTTCCATAATATATTCAGGTACATTAATAATGTTTAGAACTCTTCTTGTTAGTTTATGTTATATATCTATGGTTAAAGTAGGGGCCCATTTGTATTATAGGTAATTTTTATAGAAATACCTACGCACATTCCTGTGTTCAGACTTTGAATTTCCGTTCCTAATTTATAATTTTAATTTTGATCCCACAATTCATCATAGAGGCTGTCAGTGTTATCTAACTAGTCGTTGAGATGACTCAACAAGTGAATATGTGGGATGCAACACCGTTTTTCGGTGTGAATATACGAAATTCATTAATTCATAAAAACTTTCAACATATAGTACTACATACTACTCTGCTGTATCATTATCATCAAGCTACAAAACTGTTGACATCATTCTCTAAATTTAACATGAGGCCATAGTGTTGATGATTTCCTAATTGACAAGAATCTCATCTCAGTAAAATCGCAACGTTACAATAGCTATTTGTATTACTAGGGAGGAAAGTGCCACTTTTCCTCCCGCAGGATGTAGTTTACTGCACGACGCGAAGCGGAGGGCAGTAAACATCCAAGGGAGGAAAAGGCACTTTACTCCCATGTAATACATATGATTTTTCCTCCTACCCACTAAATAAACCTTTTTCTACAAGCGCAGCTCTTAGAAAAAAAATGATCAATCACTCAATAGCAATCCGAAATGTATAAGCTATCTAAATGTCCAATAATTCAGATCACTAACAAGAAAAAAGTAAAATAACTTTCTTGAAAAAAAAAGTTGCAATTGCCAGGAGCTGAACCCGGGACCTTCGGAATTCTGAACTCAAAAAACGTATATCTAAGATTCCTGAAGTTGAAATTTGTATTGAAGAACTACGTTGAAGTAACATTAATGTTTGATTTTTACCAAAAAACAGGATATACAGGGTGTTCTAGAAATTATTGAAACAATATGAATATAATGAATTCACAAGTTTCATCGTTTGCAACTTACTTGAAATGAGGGGGAGGAAAAATACTTCCCTCCCTACGGAGGAAAAGTATGAGTTTCTTCCCTGATTCGAGGGAGGAAAGTGTGTACTTTCTATAGGAGTAGGAGGAAAAAATCATTAATTACAATCTGATCGCGGACTTGTTCGAAAACATTTTTATGCACTTCATGGATTTGAAGCGAGTTGACGGTTACTTTAAATCCCCATTTTCGGGAAAAGTGGTACTTTATATCCCTAGGGATTTAAAATGAATTTCGCTGCAATAAAAGCTGAATTTAGAAATTTATTTTCAATAATTTCATCACAAATATAAAATGATATGGATGCAACAAAAGTGTAAAAGTGTTTAGAACAATATTAAAGTATAAAAAAACAACATAATTCATATCAATAATAACATTTATGTTTATGTATTTTTGACAACTTCAAGATTATTATTATGCCGTGACAGTTAAAATGGAAAATCAGGCAAATACTGTAAGGTGATGCCAATGCAAAATGCAAATCTCAAAAAGATAGCGATCCGAACCGCGCTTATTCTAAAAATTGCTGTTAGGAGGTTATTACTTGATTAGCCTAATTGCTAGTGAAACGCCATCGACCAATTTTGGAAAGTGCCAGTCATAAAATTTGGACAATAAAAGCTATCTGCGGACTGCGGTAAACAAAACATTTATTGACAGATGCAATCTGAGATAACCAGCAGGCGCCTATAGGAGCAAGATTCAGACATCAGATTAGGTGTGGGAGTCGATAATTCTAGGAATATAAACATAGACAGAGAAGCGTAAACGGAACTATCGCAGTTAGTCATGAAAAAAACCGGCTTCACGAAAAATATACGCAATGAGAATAATGACTGGAGTTGCAGGAAAAATGCTACTTGTCAACGTACGAAAGATTCACGTAAATTTATTTATGTATTAGGATATAACATTACCGGGTGGGTCATTGAACATGGTAAAACCCAGAGACGGATTCAGGGTAGGTCATGCTCATGATGAGTCATGGTCTGTTCACACAAACTCATTGCAATTCATACTTGATTTCATTTCAACCTCCTGTGTAAAAATTTCAATTTAACTCATACACTTGTTCATAAGAAAATGATGGAATGACGAAATGTGGATCAAAAATTATCGAGGTTATGTTATGCATTGCCATTCCAACTTTTATAGGTCAGTGAACTCTTCATTGAATCCTAGGGTCACTGAGTAATAACCTGTATACACAAGATTCACTGTATCGTAGATCCAAAAAAAATTAGAGCTGTGGCGCCACCTAAAAAAAATCGTATATCTTTTTTCTCAGATGACACCATGGTTTCGGAACACTCTGTACTCTGTACACCTATGAGACGTTATGAAAAATGCCAGATTACGAATCCATGCTATCAATATCAAACATATCCAGATTCTTCGATAAAAAGCTGAAATCTGTGAAGCCAAACTAAAATCATATGAAAACCCAGAACGATATTCGAGAAGATGATTGTATGGCGTTGAAACTCTTCAATACGGTACTGATAAATTTTAATTTCAATGAAGAGGGATCAGAAATGTTAATGGTGTTGATTGTTGAATAGATGATGATTCATGTCTTTACATATCGTAGAATGGTGTTGACCAACCTATGAAATATGTGCTTTGAATAAAATAGTTTTTATTCGAATTTCTATGAATTAATTATCTCAATGGAATTATGGAAGAAATATTGTCTCTGAGAAATTGTGATGATAAAGAGAACTGTAATAATATATCAATCACACTTTACGAGGACATTGCTCGTGTTGAGTATTATTCAATTTTTTTATTTGACTCTAGATAACTGCAGGGGCGGATCCAGGGGGGGGCATAGAGGCCATGGTCCTCCCCTCGTGGACCCGATAAATATAATAATTTTGTTACCCTGATTCACCAAAACGCATTGATGCATATATACAGGGCCATTTGCGGCAGTCTGAATGTAGATGATATTTTCCAAAGATACGCTAGCCAAAAGAATAGGAGAATGGAAATGGTTATTTAGTTTTTAATATGTGATTTTTTGTTTCTTATTTTTTTTATATTTGGTTATATTTTATTTGTTTTCGAACAGAAATAATTTTTTATTTACTTTCCGATGAATGTAAATATGAATATATTCATGAAATATATCGAATAGTTTGAACTTGTTTTTTACTACAAAAATTTTGACACTTGAAATGATAATATTATGTTTACTAAAATCAATCTTTCTATAAAAAAGTACTCGACTATGACTCAGTAGGCAGTAGGTACAAACAAAAATATCAGTTATTTTGCTAACCTCTATAAGCTGTGACTTTCTATATGCCCCCCCCCTCAAACATCGCCTTGATCCGCCCCTGGATAACTGTCTATCGAAGAGTTGTATACAGTTATGGAAAAGGAGTTTGATTCGGCAGTAGTACTCGGAAATTCATTGACTAGACCCAATTTTTGTTGAAATATGAGATAAAAAATAAACGATTTTTTTGCCTCTTGGCAAAATATTTCCAAGGAAATTTACCTATATTCTAACTTTCTTTTGGCAGCTATCAGACTTTTACGTAATCTCCTACATTATTTGCTTGCTTGTACTGCGATGTAGAGCCATTTTATCTCACATACGTAAAAATAACAAACAATAAATCAGGGAGCACTTGTGCGGGGTACAAATATTTACAGAATGTGTCTTGTTTCCTACAGATTAAGGCCTTCACTCATTTCCGCCAGGACCCATATTTTTATATGCAATGAATCACTTTTGACAACACGCTATAATGGAGAGTTGGTATTAGCGTAGAAATATTTCATACTACTTACACTACACAGTGCGTTTCTATTATCCAAAAAAACGTGACACGCATGTTATTGGCAGTATAGCGTATTTTTCCAATGAGCAATATATTTCTGAAACTTGCAGAGAAAGTGTGTGAAACAAATAATATTGAACGTTTATTGAAATTTTTAATTCCTTTAGCTGTTTTGAAAATTATTGACAAGAGAAAAACCTGCTATCTTCTCAAAACATTCTAGAAACTTTTGTTTCCCTGTGTCTAGGAATATTTTTTTCCAGTACACCTTATCTTATCAGAAAAATCAGATTCTCCTGAAGTTGGATATTCCATTCCGCTTATAATTTTGATGATACATTCGTGTATTTGAATAATTACTCAGACATATTTCATACCAAAACCCCACTCGAAAAAAAAAATCGTGCCTCAATTTTGCGATTCCTGATAAGGTTTGAGATTGAGTCACATCAAATACCTATGCCGGTAGTGCATTGTCTAACTTTCTTATCAAGAATTCATTTTGAATAGGTTTCAATGTGAGTTTACCCAAAGGCGTGGGTCTGTCTATTTAGTCATCCTTGTCTTCATCTCAAGTCTCAGTCTCAGTCCCAGTCTTCAGTCTTTGTCTTAAGGAATAAGGACATGACTATTAATACAACTCAAGATACTAAGGCATTAAGACAATGACATCAATATAAACAAATATTCATTACTTGAAAAAGTGAAAACGGTGTGTATTTTTTGATGAATGAATGGGGAGCATGCGCACTGACTCCGTGGTCTTAGTCCTAAACATAAAGTTGAAAATTAGGAACTCTCAAGGTTAGGTTTTTAGGACGAAGACTTGAGACTAAGACAAAAATTGTTGTATGAATGCTCTTATGTAAATGCATGGATTCAACTTGGCTTGAAGAATTCATTTTGAATAGGTTTTCATTGTAAGTTTACCCAAATGCGTCTATGTTTATATAAACAACGGTGGCTGATAATCGCAAGGGACAAAAAAACTACCAATTCTGCGTACCGTACCAGTATCTAACCAAAGTGACAGACAAACATCGAGAATATAACCGCATGAATCGGAAAAAAAGTATTCATGTTTTTGCAACTCTTGGTGAATTCAAAGAGGTTGAATCATGGTTTCGACCTCGGTTTTCACCAGACTGCGAGGCTCCTGCCTACTATTCAAGAAATAATGTGAAAAAATGTTATGAAACCACAATCATGACGAATGTTTATTTGCTATTGGTTAATAGGTGGGTGAAATCATGAATCGGAATTCAGAAATGTCGTTATGATGACCAGTATTTTTCAACAGAAGAATGTGCCTACTCCCCCATTATAACAAGTTCTACCATCAGAAAGAATGCTTATTATCCATTCTTCATCTTCTCTTTTCTCATGTGAAACATGTCTGTATATTTCTTATATCCACTTTAGATTTGTTGCAGTTTTTTCGTCTGTTCAAAAACGAGTGAAAATATTTGTCAACAAAATTGAAAAAACTATGTTTTAATGAATTCAACTCCCCATATATCATTTATCAAAGTTGATCGGTGGCCAAATTCCAGATTTCACAGCAGCAGTTTTTTATGAATGATCCTTTATATCCCATCATAGCCTATAATAATATCGAATATTTGTGTGGAGTTGAAAAATTTATAGACGCCATTAGTGATCTGAAATTTAAAAAAGGAATAGATTCGTTGAAAATTAATGCATTATTTCTTCAACTATTCGTTTATGATCCTTCCAAATCGAATTTAATGCTATACAGGGTGGTCACTCACGGTCGATGGTACCTTAGACGTTTACGGAGAACGGGACGTAGGATTATTCTGAAAATTTGGTTTATTGGGTAATCAGTTTTGTTCTATCGATCTAAAATACTTTCAGCGTTGCGGCGTTGCCGCTTCTATCAAAAAGTAGCAACAACTTTGTTATTTCAAATGGAACACCTTGTATTTTATTTCATTTTTAGATTCTTCCTGAAGAGCTGATTTCGTCGATTTATCATACTTGGGGTATAGCGCGAAATATTACAGAGATAAAGGGGGTGAAAAATCGAGATTTTTCAACTTTAGGAATGTTTTGTGTCGAAACTAATCATTTCTGATCAAAACGGCTTGCATGTCCCTATCTTAACTTTCCATTTACTATCGATTGATATTTAATTGAAACAAATACTCTATTTGTTTCTATTAAATGTTCGAAAAAGCATTGCTAAAAAAGTACACACCAGTGTTTATATGATACCAGTTAGTTTCGAAATTATTTGAGATACAATTGATATGTTTATAATTTCTATTTCGAAATTGAATTAGTTGTTCTATGGTGAAGTTATACAACAATAACTTCATGTAGGTTTAGTTTTCGCCGAGGTTTTCGCACATTCTGAATTGAGTATACGATGTTTCGAAATAATTGCACATTCATGATATATTATAGAGGTGAACTAAAAAACGGCAGACTTCAATAATTAATGAAACGATAAAAATTATTCACTAATAAACAGTTGCAATGAGACATATAAATAGACCATCAACAGTTATGTGCACTCAATATACGAGGGGGTATCGATAGTATACGACATTCAGCATGAATAAGAATCTTTAAAAAAGTGAGCGTTGTACTGTAATCAAATTCCGAAGAAAATTTTCATAGCATCAGTACCTAAAAGTTTTTTCTGTTGATCTTGATTTTCGTGAGAAAAATAGTCTATCCAATTAAAAATATCAAACATAGTTTGAAATGAATGTCTGGTAGACTACGAGCAGAAAACAACTACTTTCCTGGTAAATACCACGCAGAACATTGAATTATATCTGTTCGTAGTCCATGCAACGATTCACACTGTGAATGCAGATCGCAAATGTTTCTTTCTTTTGTTTGAAGGTGGCTGACAATGTCTCGAGTTGTGAAGAAAAGTTTCGGACTTCCATTGTCTAAAGGTATGACGTAAGAGGTAAGACGTGACAAATTCACATCGAGACAGGCACGCCTAACAACCTACAGACCGGTTTCGGGCTTATTGGCCCTCATCAGTGCAGGGTAGTTATCCGAGTAGAGACCGTAAGATCTCAACTCGAAGCGTTGCCTGTCCCAATGGTTGAGATCTTACGGTCTCTACTCGGATAACTACCCTGCACTGATGAGGGCCAATAAGCCCGAAACCGGTCTGTAGGTTGTTAGGCGTGCCTGTCTCGATGTGAATTTGTCACGTCTTAGGAAGAAAGAAACATTTGCGATCTGCATTCACAGTGTGAATCGTTGCATGGACTACGAACAGATATAATTCAATGTTCTGCGTGGTATTTACCAGGAAAGTAGTTGTTTTCTGCTCGTAGTCTACCAGACATTCATTTCAAACTATGTTTGATATTTTTAATTGGATAGACTATTTTTCTCTCAAAAATTTTTTCCAATTTATGGCTAATCCATTTTTTCACTTGATTTTCGTAATTCATATCTTTACTATTTCATGAAAACTTATCCTGGGACTATTTTAATAAGGAAATTACTGGGGATTTGAGGGTATTTTTAAAATGAATACAGCAATATTCCACTGAGCAATGTAATATTTATTCAATATTACAGCAACCCATCAATGCACAAGGTTGTAAGGTTTGTCGCTACCTTACTGCAATATTTCAGCAACCGCTGAAACGGACTAATATAACAAATTTAATATTTCTTGATAACACATTCTAGCGAGGTTCCTGCAACATTACATATAAATTGAATGAAAGGTATTTTTTCTATATTGTGAATGTAATGTTTCCAGTAAGGTTACAGCAATATAACATATTGTAAAGTATATGAAAACTAAATATTGAATATTCCTACCACCACCTTGTTGCAATATAGCAGTGACTACTTAATAGAAGAATATGACTTATGCTTTACTTCGACAAAATTTTTGTTTGAAAGCAGCAATATATTATATTCAATTTGTTTCATTTTCGGCTTCTCACTCTGATGTATATTGCATTTCTTGTAGTAAAGTATATAAATCGCATTTTTGAATGTTGCACTTTTACAATAATGCATAATTTTTTATTGTTTTTCGTCGACCTCTGTCAATGAAATACAACTTTCTCAGTGGAATTAATTATATTCAGATTGGTGGAATACTCGTTTAGTTGGTTTGGTAGCTGATGTCTAGAGAAGCAATAAAAAGTTAAAATATTCGAAAAACAGTGACGTATTTAGTTTTTATGTTCATATTAACAGATTGAGGAATTAGAAAAGAATTCGGAAATTTGTGCCGAGCATCCATATTCAGGCAGGCTATGGAAATAAATTGAAACGCCAAGGCCCAAGTCTAACATCGCTTCAAATCTAGTGAAATATTGATTGCTCGCGTATCTTGGATTTACTGCTAAAAAGACCGTAGAAGAGGATACACCCATCGTATTACAGCTCACAGTTGCACTACATTTTATGAGACTCCTATTCGGAATCTACATGAACCGATAAAAATAATTATAAACCAACCGATAAATTTTAATGAGTGGTTGTCAATCAGAAAATACGCACACCAACACCAATTAGAGACGATAGCTGATGGGTATATGATTTCATATTACGAGGAACGGAAGAGTTTGCTATCATCCGATGTGGTTGCTCCTTGCCCCTCGATGGAAAAATGTATTCATGTCTGCAAAAGTCAATGAACCGTAGAAAATTATTCGCAATGCGAAACAAAGGAATGAGTCAATATTCGAAGATTGACAATAAATGAAGAAATAAAACCACGATAAAACCAACAGTAATAAGACTAAAAATTAACATGTTTCGGTTTCGAAAAATTGAAAGCCCATTTGGAATAATACGAATCATCGTCAATTCAAGATTCTTTGAACTTTATAAGCTTATTTTATTCAACTATCGATGTACTGCAATCGATTCTGCTCCTTTTTAAGAGTAGAAAGAGCATAAAACGAAAAATTCAGATAACATCATTTATTCATGAAAAAAATCTCGAACAAAACCTTCTACGTTTGGCAACAACAAAGTCTGTAATCAACCTCAACCCAATTTCTGACTGCACGAGAGGAAAACACAGGGAAAAACCTATAATGTTTGTGGAACATCGTGCAAGTATAAGTGGTATAAGTAGTAGTATAAGTGTCATCGGAGACTTCGGTCAGACGAGCCTATGTAGGGGGTGGAGTGTTTAGGGGGTAAACCTGACTGAGATCAGGGATTCCCACACTGTCATATGGGGGATTAGACCCAGATGATGTCCTTTGAGTATTTCAACCACCTTTGAAAAAAAAAGTACCTATATACATGTACAAGAATATTGGAAAGGGGATATGAGTGTTGGAATTTTTCCTGAATGTTTGGAGACATCAGAAAATACCTCCCTAGGTAACGAGTTCCATAATCTCGATAGAAAAAATAGATAAGATAAGGTCGGCAGATATCGAGCCTGACAATGAATACATAGCCCGCTAGCCAGTCTGAGCCCGTTTGGACGGGTCATTGAGTTTGTTAGTGCAGGATAACTAACAAAACTTTTGTATAGATATAAGGAGTTTAAACAAACGTTCGGAAGCTGAACTTCAAACATGTGAAAAATATTTAATGACAGGTCAATGATGTGCTTTTTAGATGATGGGACGGGAGCTCTTTGGATGTATAGGGTTAGCTCTTGGTATAAAGGACAAACCGAGTTTCTGCGAAGCAATTCTGGTGATGATAATGAACCCCCACATAATATAGTTTTGGTTGTATCAGATTCAACTATAGATTCTCATGTCACTTGAAATGAAGCTGTCAATCTGCAACTCATAATCATGTCTCATAATGATGAGCTGACATATAGCTAAATCATTCTTGATTTTTTTCATCCCTAGGACTTGAGATGTGTACTTTGTTTTGAATATAATAAAATATTAGCTTATATTGTGATCTCGGTTTTTGTTGCAACAGATAAACATTTCAAATTTTCAGCTCCATCTTCATTCACAATACCGATCAGATGACTAATTGAATATCAATATTAACACTTGACATTTAAATTATATGATGTTATTATTGTCATTACAGGTATTCATTTCATTCATTTCTCTTATCAACAACTATAGGCGGATTTATGCACACCATGCACTTTTTCATTCATCTGTCATTACTCTATCATTATCGTTTTCGCGAGCGTTTTCACTGTATAGAGATGTTGGAACTCATGATCTATCTACACTAATTCACCATGTATACACACAAATTAATTTTTTTCATTAATTTACCATTCTTTAAACGACGAAAAGCTTTCATATTTTAATGACAAATAAAGTAAAAATGATATTTGCGCAGGCGTGATTCTGTAAAAAGGATAATTTACCTGTTAGTAAAATACCTCGAGAAATACACTTGCTGTATTTCTGTCTGATTAGAATGTATGAGTCGATTCAGAAAAGGAATATATATTTTTGTATGACGAATCGCAAAGAGAAGAACTCGAAGTGAATGAAGGTTGTGCAAAAAGTATCAAAATCCTTAAAGCAAATAATGGTCTAATGACAGTGAAAGAAACTAACAGATTAATATAAATCCACCTTGAAACCCATCTAATAATCATCGGTCAATCCAACCCAATGATTCCGCAATTTCAATGAAAAAAAATCCTCCACCTCGATCATTACTTTTTTTCTTTCGCCGCATCAAAACAAACCCATTCCCCCCCCCCTCCACTCACCTGCGTATACCGAGCCCTCAACACATCCTGACCCTCCCTCACCCCCTCATCGTGCCTCAGCATGGCCCTCTCGACGCGGGCGAGCGTCGGCGAGTCCAAGATGGCAGCGGGGCGCCGCGACGCTGCCGAAGCGCCGGCGTCGCACACCTGAAGCTGCATGATGGGGCACCCTCAGATCGGAGATCACGTTCTGTTCTCGACGACGGTCGTCGTTTGTTTGACGGCGCATGTAGTCGACGTCGCGGCTCAACTCTCACTGGTGCTTCCTTGCTGGGGAGCACCGAGATTCGAGAAAGTGGCGGAGGTGGTTATCAGTGACGGCGGTGTTGCCGATGCGCGAGGCGGTTGTGCGGTAGTGGAGCTGATGGGCGATGCGAATAGCAGATGTCGCATTTCGATAAATCAAGTTGTTCGATATTTTCAATATTGTCGATATTGACGATATTGTCGATATTGTTGATATTGTTGATATTGTTGATATTGTTGATATTGTTGATATTGTTGATATTGTTGATATTGTTGATATTGTTGATATTGTTGATATTGTTGATATTGTCGATATTGTCGATATTGTCGATATTGTCGATATTGTCGATATTGTCGATATTGTCGATATTTTCGATATTTTCGATATTGTCGATATTTTCGATATTTTCGATATTTTCGATATTTTCGATATTTTCGATATTTTCGATATTTTCGATATTTTCGATATTTTCGATATTTTCGATATTTTCGATATTTTCGATATTTTCGATATTTTCGATATTTTCGATATTTTCGATATTTTCGATATTTTCGATATTTTCGATATTTTCGATATTTTCGATATTTTCGATATTTTCGATATTTTCGATATTTTCGATATTTTCGATATTTTCGATTTTTTCGCTTCAATATTTTTGATATTGTCTACTAGATGGTCGATACTTTCGATATTATCGATATTTTCGATATTTTCGATATTTTCGATATTTTCGATATTTTCGATATTTTCGATATTTTCGATATTTTCGATATTTTCGATATTTTCGATATTTTCGATATTTTCGATATTTTCGATATTTTCGATATTTTCGATATTTTCGATATTTTCGATATTTTCGATATTTTCGATATTTTCGATATTTTCGATATTTTCGATATTTTCGATATTTTCGATATTTTCGATATTTTCGATATTTTCGATATTTTCGATATTTTCGATATTTTCTTCTGTGATTTGCTGCTTCTGGTGAGGCTAGCTTTTTTTACGGTTATGATTGACTAGAACAAACGCGGACCTATGAAAAAACCTCGGGTAGCCCGACCTCCAACTTCACTAAATAACAGGTGGTCAAAGCGGTACGTGGTATGAACAAGAAATAGGCGTCTAGAGGTTTTCAAATCCCAAGAAATACTCTTACTAATAGATGCAATGGTAGACGAAAACTAGAGTTCATCTAACCCTACTGATTCCGGAGGGAAGAGCCCATCATTACTAGAACCCTTGGCATCGTTGCAGATTGGTGCCATTGCCGATATCATCAAGCAGGTGGTCAAAACATTTTTGGACAAAAAAGATGTTGTTGTTCCTGTCCTATAAACAATCTTCCGGGGGATTATTACTTATTATTTATTTTCCTGTTTTGAAGTAATGTTTTATATAATAAAAAATATTTCTACGAAAAAGTCTGAAACCTGATGAAAAAATTGAAAAAGATCAAGAATTTTTGTCCAAAGATTCTGTGTATGTGGTTACTTTGTTATTCTAGCCGTTTGAACACATTTAAATAACATTTTTGATTCCTATTTCTTGTCATTCACTATGGTTGCTAGGCAGTGGATTTTTCGGCAGCGTAAATTAATTGGTAATTCTATAATTATTGTTATGTTCCTATATTCATGTTCACATCGTATGTGATTCGGTCATGTATGACAGTGTCAGATAAATAATTCGATATATTCGATATATTCGATATATTCGATATATTCGATATATTCGATATATTCGATATATTCGATATATTCGATATATTCGATATATTCGATATATTCGATATATTCGATATATTCGATATATTCGATATATTCGATATATTCGATATATTCGATATATTCGATATATTCGATATATTCGATATATTCGATATATTCGATATATTCGATATATTCGATATATTCGATATATTCGATATATTCGATATATTCGATATATTCGATATATTCGATATATTCGATATATTCGATATATTCGATATATTCGATATATTCGATATATTCGATATATTCGATATATTCGATATATTCGATATATTCGATATATTCGATATATTCGATATATTCGATATATTCGAGGATATATTCGATATATTCGATATATTCGATATATTCGATATATTCGATATATTCGATATATTCGATATATTCGATATATTCGATATATTCGATATATTCGATATATTCGATATATTCGATATATTCGATATATTCGATATATTCAAGATTTTCTATATTGTCAATTCTTTCGATATATTCGTTATATTCAACATTGTCGATAATGTTGTGCTCAGTTGCAAACTAGTAAAATGCAACAACGATCAAAGTATATCGAATTCCTATAGAAAATTGAGTTCACATCAGTAGCCAGAAATCACGCCTGTATTTTCCCCATTTTGCCTCACGCCACTGGAATTCAATTCCACAGCCCTGATTTCAACTCACCCTGATTCATCTAAAACTCCTGGATATCCCAATATCCTCCGTCAGTTTTCCGGGAAAAGTAAATATAGGCTTCTTTATTCTTTTCAGCAGTGAAGCACCGAAGAGCATTGAAGTTCTGAAAGTATTTTAATTGTTTGCAAAGCTTCCGGGGATGAGGGTATGACGATATGAGGCTATACAGGAAAATCACTGAGAAGTATTCTTTGTTGAAGCCTTTGTTTGAAGCACGCGCACAGTAAAATGAATTTGTATGTCAAAAAAAATCTAGAAATGGTAGATAGGTATCATCTATACCTACCTTCGTTTTTATTCAAATCGGGAAGACACTTTCGCGTGGCGATTGTGAAATTTGACTTTTTAGGTGATTAAGCATGCAGATTTTACGGTCATCGATTGTTTTAATAGAATTAGAGGAACATCAGATCGAATCTATAGAATTCACATTGGTCTGAAATATAATCTTCCGCCATCAGATGAAAGATACTTTCATTTATGGAAATATATTCCACCATGTTCTACTTCAAGAAACATCCAGTACTTGTCGATTATAATAATACAATTCAGATTTCAGATATAGACACTATTATCGAGAACTTTAAAGAAGCATAATTTTTCTAAGAACTAGTTGAGTAATGAAAATAATACATTGAACACACAAAACAAGATATCGAAGATAAGTACCTACTTCTTATTGCCAGTAAAATCAAAGGGACTAATGGGGATCATCTTGCTTTTGTTTGAAAATCGAAAATTGAGTTTGGAAATATAACCATTGATAGAGTTCGATCAATGATATGATTTTTTTATATCTGATCCAACTCCAATGTTCGAATCACATGAATTAGGTAGTGCCATCTGTTATTGTACTTTGGGACTATAAAAACTTTCTGAGTCATGGAATTGTAGGAAACTATTTTTTTGGTGTTGCTTTATCGCTCAACTAGTAGGTAGCGCTGACGAGGATTTCTTTTCTTTTCCAATATTTGCTCATCTTTGCTCAAAACTCTTGAGATCAAAAAAATTAACCACTAACATACTTGCAAGATTCATCTTCGACTTATTATTTGAAATCCACTAATTCTAACATCTATTGGTCAAAGACCTGGTGGCGCTACTTTTCAATTGTTTCAGCCATTTCAGCATAAAAATTCTTGATTTGAAACAATTGAACATTGAACTTCAGCGTTGATTGAGAAATAGTTAGGAAGATAGCCAACCTCCATAAGAAAAGTATGTTCTACTACCATCTACAGTGACTCTTTTACACTCGCTCGCCATAAGGCTGAAGTTCCGTTAAATACCGAAAGATGACGCTAGGAATCAATATTCTGAAGACTGATGCGATTTTAGGCCGGAATTCGATGGACAATGATGCCAATTCTCAATTTTGTTGGATAATTCCATTCCATAGGAAACATAGGCTTCGATTTGTGACTAATTTGTTGTGTGTACAGGGAGTAATAGAAACTTTATCTTTTCTCTCATGTATTAAGCTCTCAATATTTTTTTCATTGAGGGCTCATTTGGTCATAAAAGATATTGAAAACATTATTTGTTCCAGCTGATGTACACTGGTGTAATAGAAATTACTCACAAAATAAAAGAAGCCATGAATTGGACGTAGTGTATCGAAAATAAAAGAAATAGCCTAATCCAATTAAAATTTCGAAGATAGTTTGAATTTGAATGTCTGAAGACCATGAGCAACAACTACTTTCCTGGCACATACCAGGTCTACCAGACATTCAAATTCAAACTATGTTCGGAATTATAATTGGATAAGACTATTTCTTTCATTTTTCGAAATATTTTAATTACTCTAATATATCATGAGGTATTTTCTACAGGTTGACTCAATATAACAGTCAGTGTTTGCTCCATATATCGATAATGCTGATACACAATAAAAAACAGTTTTGAATAAAAATTTAACAGCACCAGAAATATCACGTGTTGAAAATAGTTAGAGATGCATAGAGTGTTGCATTTTTCCGTAATAGCAATAGAGGAGCTACAGGGGGTCAAAATTCAATTATTTCTTTCTATTTATCAAAATAACTCGCTCACTTTTGAAGATATCAATTTGAAATTTGGTGTGGTTGATATTTCCTTGAAGATCATCATTTCGAGCATTTAAAAGGTCTTTAAAAAATCTATAAGGTGATATGTCTTTGGTAGTAACGGCCTTTATCCCCCCAAATATTTTCGTAGTACGCCTCTGACATCTTTCAGTTAACAAATTGGGTAGATCGTTCGATTTAGAGGCTTTTTTTTGCTGTTTGATTTTTTTCGAGAAACTAACCGTTTTCAAGATAAATAAGCATATCCCTTCGGTTAAATTTTATACTTGAACAAAATCATTATGTCCGTAACTTGACGTGGATTTGAAATCATAAAGTAAATATTTATATTATGTAAACATTAAAAACAGATATTTGTTTTTAGAGCTTCCTTCACTTCAAAATAATACGGTTTTAAAATTTTTCCAAATTGTAGAATGCATGATGCATGCATGAACCATTTGACTAACTTTAAAAACTAAAAAACCTTGACCTTTTGCCCTCTGAATACCCGCTACTGATCCATGCATATTTGACTTATGCTCGAAAACATTCCAATTTTAGTAAATTTAATAATAAAATTCTTGAAAAAACTCAACGCTCATATGATCATAATTCTTTATGTAAACCCTATACTGATAATATTATAATCCTTATCAACATCTGATATAACTTCTATCAATAAATGATCAATAATAATAATCATTTGAGATTCGCTGGTAACTGTTGTCTCCAGAACTCCTTTCTCTCATTCAAGTATTCTACTGTTTCTTTGATACAAGTCTCTATAGTATCGTTGTTCTCGGTAAATTTACATCTGATATTAGGATCATTCATCAGTTTATCCAAATACTCTTTATCAGTTTCCAATTCCCGAAGAAGCCTGCTTCTCCTAGAAGATTTTGATCTGCAGGAAGACGTTGTCTTATTGCTGGAAGCAGGACCTGAAAAATTAAAGTCAATTCAATTCCAACAACTCTAATCTGCTCTCATGATTCAATTGCTCCAGTTCCACAATCAATAGGGTTGTACACTTTTTTTCAAAAATTATATATGTTAAACCAGAGAATACGTCGATATTTTTTTTGAAATTTTTATTTTCAAGGGTTTTTCCAAAATCGGCATTCAAAATTCGAAAATTCTCCATCCTTTTCCAAAAATGTGACGTCACCTGGTAGATTGGTTTAGGTTCTGTTCCATTAATTAAGTGAAAGAAGAATTGACAATCGCTGTATCTTTGACAGATGGCGGTAAAAAATTACTGGGCGATTTTAATTCTTTCTGTGAAAATATATTCGGATGATTCAAGGTAAGTTACTATTGAGTTTTATTTCATTGTTCAGCGTTCATTATACTCTTCACTGACCACTATTTTCAAAGACTAAAGACGTGCTTCATGTAGCAACACGAATGTGGATTCTCGAAAGACATATTTGTTTCTACTCCAAGTGTTATTATGATACAAACTTGGTGTTTTGCAGTAGGAAAACACATATCAGCTACATCTGCAAGTAATTGCTGTGGAGATAATTTTGATCTATCTTATATAATTTGAATCTTCGTACATGAACATCATGAGAACCTGAAGTGTGATCACAAAGAATTTTATTATTCTTTATTGTCATGAATATGAGAATTCTTATTAAAAAAGCACTTCTGTAAATAATAAATGCATTTTCCTAAATCCTCAGTTATTCTTAGTATGTACTCTATCTATGATGTGAGTTTATCTGAGATTTCTTCTTTACATTATATTGTGAATATGTAATTATAATATCAACTTGTGTTGTTTATTAAATATATTATCAGATGCACCACTACACTCACCTACTTTTCTCAGACAATAACGTTATTGGTAAACCTGCAGCAAAGGGAACTCGCACCGATTTCGATGAAATTTTCACAGAAGCTTCCTAACATGAATATAAAACCATATACAAATGAAAATTTTTCTGCGGAAACACTTCAATTTCTTTTTTGGAAAAATTTAGAAAATTTTATCACTTTTCAGTCCTATGAATGTGCTTGATTCATGTACTTACATTGTCAGTGGGGGATATGTTAGTTATACCAAAACGTTAAAATCGAGTCTCAAAAAAAAATTTCAATAAAAACATTACCAGTAAAAGCTTCAAAATGAATTATTTCCGAATTTTTATTCATTATATTCCATATTCCAAGTATCAGGTGATGTGCAATGTCAAATGTCACGGTACTCACGTCATGACATATAGGGGACAACGCTGCCAAGTTATGAAAAATTCACAGATTCTACAATTTTTTGATTGTTTTCCGATTTTTAAATGTAATGTTCCTTCTTTAAAAAAGCAACGGAAATAGTTATCTGCCCTCAATTGATAGGTTAGTATGTTGAGGCCAGGTAATGTAAGGTTTAATTTAATTAATATAGCGTGATTGCGCCTTCTAATTTCCCCCTCAGCAGACATTTATTTTTTCTCAACAAATTTTCCTTCTTCAAAAATTTACTGAAAATAGAGATCTAGGCCGTCACTGATAGGTTAGTACGTTCAGGTTAGTAGTCTCAATAAATAAATACAACGCGTTGAAATTTTCCGTTCATCATACTTTTTTTTTCTCAACAAATTTTCCTTCTTCTAAATTTTACTGAAAATAGTGATCTAGGCCGTCATTGACAGGTTAGTACGTTCAGGTAAGTAGTCTCAACAAATAAATACAATGCGTTGAAATTTCCCGTTCAGCATCCTTTTTTTCAACAAATTTTCCTTCTTCAAAAATTTACTGAAAATAGTGATCTAGGCCGTCACTGATAGGTTAGTACGTTCAGGTTTGGTAGTCTCATAAACACGAGTTGCACTCATCAGGAAATGAGCGCATAGGTTTTTTTTTAAACGTGGCAACGTTGCTTTCTCCATTTGTGACCTGACAATTGATATTGCGAATTGATATTTTTGCATATATATGCTTGAATAAAAATGCGAAAATAACAGTTTTTGAAGTTTTTCATCATGAAATTTCCTGTAAAATCCATTTCGGGACTCAATATTAATGTTTTGGTATAACTTACATATTCTCCACTGACAATGTAACTGAAATTTCAAGCACATTCTTAGGACTGAAAAGAGATAAAATTTTCTAAACTTTTCCAAAAAAGAAATAGTTTGAAGTGTTTCCGCAGAAACATTTTCATTTGTATGGTTTTATATTCATGTTAGGAAGCTTCTGTGAAAATTTCATCGAAATCGGTGCGAGTTCCCTTTGCTGCAGGTTTTCCAAGTTATTAATTGAAGTATTCTTCATTTTTATGTCTCTAGTTTATAGTGTCACTCGACTCGTCTGTTCAATCGTCTCAATTACTTCGCAGAGGTGGTAAAGAAAATCCTATACAAATATAATTTTCTCCTATAAAATACCTGACTTAGGTTATATAGATGATAAACAATCAATTAATGCGCCCTTTTGAATATTTGGAATTAGTTTCGTTATCGAAAAAAATTTGAATTAAAAAATGCCACACATTGTCATCTGACTTATGTGCCATCACTTATGTCAAAAAATTCTTCTTCCCTATTATTTTCGATATTTTCACGATACCATCCCGATCTACCAGGTGACGTCAGCAGAAATATGGTGCTGTCTTATAATTATTTTTTATTTCCATTTTCTCGACTTCAGTAAGGTAACGGAAAACGACAATCAATTCTGCTAAAGCTTTAGAGGTTTATGACCCTATTCTTACTCTGAACAACCAAGTTTTCTCCTCCTGTCTGTTGTTTGCTTGATGCAGATCCACGATCCTTGGCTCTGTTTTTCTGTTTTGTTGAAATACTCCCGATGGCATTTTCGATTGCTTTCTGAGCTTTGTAAACTCCCAACTTGAATCCTTCGTGATCTGGTCTAACGTGTAATCCTCTGCAAGACAAGATGTGTTCTTATATCGATATATGCAACAAAAAATAGTTATTTATGTATTAGGGGAATTATGAGGGCCTTAATTACCGATGGCAAAGTTTGTGTCCCGAGGGCCTCTGGCCCGAGGGACAGCAATTGTCAGAGGTTATTGAGGCTCTATAATTCCCGTGGTACATAGATAATTTTATTTTTGACCGATTTTCATAACAATATGTCCATATTTAGAACGCAATAAATGTTTAAATTCATAACCTTTCTGGTATATTTGAATTAGGTAGCGTTGATTGTAGCATTGTTGGTTGTTGCTAGGTTGTCGCTATGTTATACATGTTTATAAGCAAACTTTCTTTATCAATCAATGTTTTTCCGCTAAAAACGTGTTTATTTTTTTACCACAAATCGACGATCTTTTTCTGATATAATGGAGGATATTATAAAAAAAGCGGAAAAAGCAAGACAATCATTACTTCCATCGAAAAGTGAAGCCCTATATCAAAAAGAATACAACTTATATCTGAAGTGGCTGACACAGAGAAATTTTATGTCAAGAGATGCCAACGAAACTGTCTTTCTGGCATATTACATTATTATATTATTATATTATGTACATTTATTATTTGTAATGACGTGAGTAATTAAAATATGTCTTAGTTTTCATTACATATAAACGTTTATAAGCATTTCTTGTATCATTTT
This sequence comes from Chrysomela aeneicollis, assembly GCA_029955515.1. Classification (NCBI taxonomy): domain Eukaryota; kingdom Metazoa; phylum Arthropoda; class Insecta; order Coleoptera; family Chrysomelidae; genus Chrysomela; species Chrysomela aeneicollis. The sequence goes on from JARUHQ010000002.1 coordinate 31,780,764, forward strand.
CACCTGTAAAAGGTAAGAGGGAGTTTTTGAACCTTAATATCCCAAGGGAGTTATGACCCTCATCATAGATATCGTAACTATGCCGATATAAGCTTATAATGTCACTGTCAGAAATAAAATATATATAAATGTCTCTCACCTGTGACAGTACATCAGACTCAATTCGAATTCTCCAAGGTAGTAGAGAGCTTCAGCTTTCTGGTAGATAGCCTTGATGAAATTCTTGTCGATTTGGAGAGCGTGCTCAGCATCTTGCAGGGCATTTTTGGGCTGTCCCAGCAAAATATAGCACTTGCTTCTGGCTACGAGAGCGTTCTTTTCGGTCGGATTCAGCTCCAGAGCCTGATGAAGAATGCGAGGTAAAATAAAGTGCTGATCAGCTCGACCAGTGTCGAATATGAAGGCGAATTTCCACCAAACTGAAAACTCGAATTCCACCAAACAAACAAAAAAATAACAAGTCACGTGTTTTGTTTTGTAACAAATACGGCTTGAGGAGTTGGTATTTTTTTTTTTTGGCATCCGGACAATGTCCACACAGCCAGTCTCTTATGATAATCATAATAACAGTGAACCTATAACTGAAATCGAAGAGCTGAAGCTGTCAGAATATGACGTCAAAACAAGGTGGATATAGGATGGTGAAACAGCTCTTCAATTGTTTCTGCGAAAAACTTGTAGACCGTTTGAGAAGGTACTAATATTTCCACGACTTGAATGAAGATGGCGGTAAGATCGATTATCGAAAAAGATTTCTGTTGCTTACGTATTTCTGTGGTTCACATCTGACAGACGTGACTTGAAATGACATCAAAACACAATATTTTCAGTGAATCTGGAGTAATTATCGATATTTTGACTCTTCTCAATCATTTCTCATCTAGAATAGATGAAACTGATAAAAATATGACAGATGCAGAGTTTCTGTTTTACCGACACAAGGTATGTCGCCATCTCTGATAACTTCAGGAAATATTACTACGGTATGAAATCAAGTAGGCAAAGGTCTACAGTTTATTCTAGTGCTTGTTAATAGGAAGCTGTTTCACCATTCTATATCCACCTTGCGTCAAAAGAACGTTTGACGTCCCTACGACGTCATGGTTTTACGTTAGATCGTCGTTATATTAATCAGCAATCTCATGATCAATGTTTTTGTGTGCTGAATGAATACCTATACCTTAGATAGTTTAACTAATTATCGAACACTAACAATACTGTGATTGTGAAGAAGGTGTCACTTATTGGATGATCATATGAGAAAACAACATTATTTTCTCAAGGTATTTTACGAGGTATTTCATAATGAGCTTCATCGATAAAACTTCATCTATTGTTTTGAATAACTGTCAAAGATTTATTTCCAGAACATGCATTGGACTGAGATTTATAATACGGAAGTTCATTTCGAAACATGCAAGAGGCCGAACTTGGATTCATATCAATCGGGGGGGTTTCTATGGATTCATCGTTCATACAGGGTGATCCAAATTGTTTCGTAGAAAATTGTATAGGGAACATTTTTAATAAGAAATAAAAAAATTTCACAAACGGTTGACGATCTCCGAGGAATGTCATTAAGTGACAGTATTGTCGCTCGTGCGCGGAAATAATGTCATCAAGTGACAGCATATTTGCGCTCGCATCCATCATTGTTGAAAACGAACCCATCATTCTGTTGCATGATGGAAAATAATAGTGACAGTGAATTATCTAACACATCTCCTGATGTTGCAGAAACATTGTGAATTTGAACCTCCTACCAGAAAAATCGAATGAATAAAGATATGATAGTTTCATCATGATACGGTGCCATGAAATGCTTGAATATTAAAGATATCAAAGTATCCTAAACTTTTCGTATTTCTCAAAAAACACCAGTTCGTTAGTATAAAGCAAACATTAGGTTTATATCTTTTTGGTCCATAACGTATTATAACTATGGGATAGACAAAAGTTTTCAAGTAGCCTCAATAGCCAACGGGTTCAAAGCGCGACTTCTCAAGTAGGCAGCCAAGCCTGGGAAGGATAATTCTCTTTTAATCTTTTAAGAGTCATTTTTAGAGTCATTTCCCCTTTTTTTCAGTTAGAATTATTGGATCGAATTTCAATATAATAGTGAATAATCAATGAGTTTTCTGTGTTTGTAGAAAAATATTGGGTAATTTTGCACTTATCATGCGATGCGATGTATTTTGATGAAAATTTTTGTTGGTACTTACGTATTTTGACCTGAAAAACACGAATTTCATAATATTATCGTGAACATATCTCTAGTTTTTGAGATAATCGATGCCAAAGTTCGAAATTTCACCTTCTTTGTATGGCAAGTTTTGGGCAAGTATGGCATCTTCTTAGATCACAGGACATATTACATGCATTTACAATGGTTAATTATGATTTTTGTCTAAGAAAAACATCATAAATGTCTAATTTTTCCATAATTTTACTATTATTTCACCAACTAGACTACTTTATGTAGTCATTTATATGTAGGCCATTTTGAAAACCTCTGTGCGAATCTTGATTGAATAAAGGTGGATTCACAGCTGCCTTACAGCAACACGAGTCAGAGATATGTGTTTTCTCTCTTCAATACATGACAAAAAGAAAGATAGATATCAGTAAAAGAAGGTGAAATTTCGAACTTTGGCATCGATTATCTCGAAAACTAGAGATATGTTCACGATAATATTATGAAATTCGTGTTTTTCAGGTTAAAATACGTAAGTATCAACAAAAATTTTCATTAAAATACAGATCGCATGATAAGTGCTGAATTACCAAATATTGTGTGTATTTCGAGCGCAATGTGTTTTTCCGCTCTAGAAAGATTATCTTTTTTTTTTTCGAGTAATAATCTATCACTTTTCACTCTAATAAATACACGAATAGCTATTATGCGACCAGGTTTCCAAGGAAAACAATAAAAACCACCGCAATTTTTTCAGGACTGGTTTTTGAGGACAAAAAAAAATTGTTTTCAATCTCGCTAATACTAATGGATTAATGAGAATCCTGCCCTCGAGATGAATAAAATGGCGTTCTGCAGACCACCCCTGCACATCTCGTAGTTTCCCAGGGCGAGGAAATTGCCCGGTTCCGCCTCAACTGGAATCTGCAGCATCCTGGACCTGTCCTGCCTCCTCTTTATCCTCAGGGACTGCTTGATGTCCTTGGTGCCCAAATCGACGGCAGCGGCGCGATCTTTGTCGCAATACACCTCCTCGTACTTGGGACCGCACCGTCTTCTGCGCCTCTTCTTCTTCTTCTTGGCGTCATCTTGAAGCTCCCTCGACAGCCGTTTGGAAGCCTCCGGAGACAGGGTTTGCTTGCCTCTGGTGTCTGCTTGGGGTTCTGAGCCAAGCAAGTTAGTATTTTACGGTGAATTTTTTGACAAGTCATTGGAGACACTTTCAGTTTCATCAGATATATCTATTGTCCAAGAAATATTGTTTTTCTATGTGACTGTTGAAAATTAAACCCTTTTCACGTAACATTTTCGTTGAGTACTAAATGCATTACAAAAAACAAGCCACGCCCCGTGTGTAAGATTCTTTACACAATAGGCTATGGCCAATCAGCGACGAAGTACAAAACAATTGACACCAGTTGTACAAAATTGAAATGGAATATAGGGTACGCAGTTCAATCATATATATAATAACAACTATATGGATAACACTTATTCCTCTCTCCACGCGAAAGTGAAACCAGTTTTGGAAAAACAAAAGACTGTCTGGCTTGCTAATGATGAATTGTGCGCATGCGCGGGTTTTGACGAGTTGAAATCCACTGACGTTTTCGGAATTTCATAGGTTAGGTATTTTATTAGGTAAAAAAGCGTTAATATAGTTATTAATAAACTTACTGATTGTTTACAGGGTAAAACTTCGTTTATCGCACTCCTATGAATTCGGAAAAAATTTTTGGTGGAACTTACGTATTTTGACCTCCTGATCACGAATCTGAAAACGCGGCGGTCTCAAGTATTTTCGGAGATACGGCCCCATTTTGTCTCAAAAATGCACCATTTGACATGTCAAATTTCTGCTATTAGGAATACACAAAATTCACTCTTCTTCGAACCAAAACACTATACACGCATATATTTACTTGTTTCCAACACTTCTCAGCAGAAAAAACGATTGTTTTTCAAAAAATTCACCCTTCTTTGAAATGTAAACAAAACAACCTTTTTACACTGATTTTCTGGTAATTTGTATTTATGATGTTGGCAACGTGATTGTTTGGCTCATGGTAAGACGTTGCCAACATCTCAAATAAAAATAACCAGAAAATCAGTGAAAAAAGATGTTTTGTTTACGTTTTGAAGAAGGGCGAATTTTTGTGAAAATAACAGTTTTTTATGCAAAAAAGTGTTGGAAACAAGTGAATGTGAGCATGTGTGATGTTTTGGCTCAAAGAAGGGTGAATTTTGTGTATTCCTAGTAGTAGAAATTTGACATGTCAAATGGTGCATTTTTGAGACAAAATGGGGCCGTATCTCCGAAAATACTTGAGACCGCCGCGTTTTGACTTCAGATTCGTGATCAGGAGGTCAAAATACGTGAGTTCCACCAAAAAAATATTCCGAACTCATAGGAGTGCGATAAACGAAGTTTTACCGCAATGGTAAACACAGAAGTGATTAGTGAGTGACAACAGTGATTGATCAAAAATTAGCCCACGAATCTTGTTTCGATGTCTTTATCGTCACAGGTTTCTCTGCAAATCGCAAGTATCGCTTTGTAGAACACATCCATTTCTGCATCTATCATCAACTATTATCAAAAATCGTCCAACAATCCATCAATGAATACATATTTGAAAATTATATGTCATGATAAAATAAAAACATCGAATTGAAGGTTACGTGACACATTTGATTGATTTTTAATAATTATCATACGTTTGTCGCTCACTAGAAAACTACTCTCCTCTATGATGAAAACGAATGTCGATTCTTAATCCAAAATTGCGCATATTCGCGATTTGTCTCACAGACTGTCATTTGTTTTATTTCTCGGCTTCAGCTCTGGTATCCATGTTACCTATATAGTTATTATTAGATATATGAGTTCAATGTTTGAATCAGTCTCGCCATGAAATGTCAAAATTTGACAATATACCTACCTACCTGGGGTGCTTTAACGGACTTTTTGTAAAAATGGATTCAGAAAACGGAAACGAAGTCAACTGCACTCCACTAGAAGTTCTACAAGCTGTCTGTTTGAGTACAATCTAAAAAATTTTTTTGTTAAAATTATTCTTGAAAAAGTAGTGTTTGTGGCTCAGATTAATAAGTGCTTGCGCACGCTTGACAAATAAAACAAAGGACAAAACTCCATTCAAGTCTCTCTTGGATTTAAGCCAGAACAACGTCAAGAATTACTAAAAGAGCAACGCCCTATATAGGAAGTGATTTGAGCTCTGATGAGACTAGATTAGAGAGATTAGTTTTAAGTTCGAATCTCAAATACCTAAGCTTTTTTTTCCTCTTTCCTTTCAAAAAATCAATGGCTTTTACAATACTCAATACTTTTCATTAGCTTCCAAAATGAATTCATTTGACAAAAACCATTGAAATATGTTTTTTCAATAAAATATTCTCTTAATATCTCGTCCGTTTGAATTGAATGGTGAACATTCAGTCATAGAGGAAGTATAGTATTCTACTTTCGTGTAATGGCTATTACTTATTCGAATGATTACGAAGTTCGCCTGCAGCTTACGTCGCAAACTTCATTCTCGTGAGTAATTTATTATTGCTAGTTGACTTTTTGTATTTTTATACATTTCATTCCAAATACTCATCTATGACGGTTTGTCCGTTTGATTTAAAGGATGTCGTACGAAAAGTTCCACTATTGAAATACAATGAAAATGTCAAGATCCCAGAGGCAATGATGAGAACTCGCTGAAGTATATACCTACGGGAAGAAATAAGAAGTAGGTACACTAATGATGCGCGCATTCGTATTCGTATGCCGCTTGATGATCGATCGTGTTCCGCGGCACTACCGAATGCCCGCGACCCGCGATACTCCTGCATGTAGATGGCGGCGCCGTCACAATCATTTTCAGTCAATTTCATATTTGATCTAATTGTTTTTGATCTATTTTTTCTGACAATAAAGAATATTATGGTTCTGAAACCTTACACACAGATTAGAGAACCTTACAGATGAGACAGTCAGACAGAGCGAATAAAATTAGAGTGAGATGTCGAAAGCGCTTAATTTAAAGGGACAGTCATAGATTTGCGCAGGCGCTAAATTATTGATCGCGTGTTTTGTTTACATCGAATACATCGTTGTCATCATTTTGTTGGTTATGTTACGAATGTTTTCGTTTCACACGATTCACGGTCCAATATTTTAGGATGTTCTCACAATGTGCAACATATTTTATTTTCTATAAACCATAATTCAATAGGAAATGTAATAAAAGTTTTGAGGATAATCACATCACGAGCAAAGATGAACAACCTGTTACCTAGGTACCTACAGTATATATTTATTTCAAAGTTTATTAGCTTTAGATTATAGGATATATTATAATCTGAGATTACTGATGGCCTGTTTGCTAGTAATCCCAAGGTAGGTACTCATTTCTGGTACCTTACTCTTTCAAATGAAAGTAACAATGAAAATTGAATGCATGTTAGTTTTAGATCAGATACTTTGTGTAGTGAGTGTGTTTTGAAAAGTGATCTGTTCCTGACTGTAAAATTGTGGTTCAGACAAAAAACAAGTGTTGAATTAACAATGAGTGAATCAAAGAGAGAAGGTGCACCTCCCAGTGGCAAACATCACTGTGTGTATAATGATTTCAAATCATTTTCAAACAAAATTGGAGAATATATAATTACATTGTTCTCGAAACCTATATTGAGATACCTATTATTGACTTTAATCAAAATTTTCCATTTACATGAGAATATTAACATTTTATGCTATATCACATTTCAAGTTTCAAGATGAAAGTAACACTTTTTGTATTCTTACTCAAAGTACGAGGCATTTTTCATCAAACTTATACCTACCTCACCAAACAATATATAAAATCTCTTTGTATTAATTTTTTTCACAAATATATCTTCCTGATTTGCTTTTCAAATTCAGAATACTCTATGTAACATAAAAGATGTGCCATAATTTGTGTATATGTTTATACATTACATCGTCAGATAATTGAATAGTGTTTCATTTTTCCTGATGACAATGAATGGGCTAAAATTCGAAATATTCGAATTTCATATATGGAACTTCATTCAGAATACATCGAGGAATCCATCTTATTCCTGATAGAAACTAATCTCTGATTACAACTTGTTCATAATAAATCACTCAGAAGGATGTAACCTTTTATATTGTTGTATAGTTGTATACCTATCATGCATTAAAATGGCAACATTGCACATCAGTAGTTCTAGCGGTGACAACGACAATCCGGCAACTGCAATGCGCCGAATTTAAAGGTCCGAGGTCAATGAAAACGGATGTCGGTACATCAAACAATATGGGCGGAGTGTCTCATCTGTAAGGTTTTCTAATCTGTGCCTTACAGATAAATTACCGGATATCTTCAGCCAACTATTTAGATGGACTGAATGCAAGAAACAATTAAGGACGACCTACACTTGCATGCGTGCAGATATATCCTATACATCACACTCAATTGCTATCGATAGCAAAATAAGCGGGCAAGGGCTTCAAAGATATATGAGTATGAGAGACTTGAACCTTGAACCAACCACAACCAATTTCAGAATATTGACATTCAGCACGGAACTGTGGTTCTATTAATGGATACGTCTGAAAAGGACTACTTTGAAATGTTTTATTTGAAATTTGAAGCCATCAGGGGGGTCGAGATACTTGAAATTATCATTAGAGGAGTATTTTACATCACGTTTTATCCTGCAAAAATCAGCCAGATGTCAGGCTTTCTTGAGTAAATTACTATAGCAATTTTATTACTGTATGTGACTCCAATAACTGTCGATTGAGCTCTACAAGGTGTCCCGAAATTACATACAAAGATTTCAGCTGCAAATTCAAGGAACAAAAATAGTAAAAAAAGTTCAGATAAACATGATGGGGTCCAGTAATTCCTCCCTGAGAAGTTATAGCTATTTAGAGGTGAGCCCGAGAAGAAGATTTTTTGTAAATATTTTCGAAACTCTTCGAGATGAAATAACCAAATTTCATCCATATACCTAACTTTATATTTATATTCAATAATTTTTTGAATATTCAGAAATTTTGTACAGGGGCGTGGGAAACGGAAGGTGCTAGGGGTACTTTTTCCCCCAACTTTTTTGTTCATGCATTTTTACAGTTTAATCAGAAAATATATAATCATTCATGACACGTTCAATTCATATTTTTTTCATCGCACCCCAGAATATGAGATCAAAACATTGGAGGTAGATGTTAAATGAGGGAATATTTTCCAGCGAACTATGAAAAACCTTAAATTGGTTTTACTGTTTATTGACAAAGTTGATAAAAATACAAGAAAAAACAAATGAGCAATAGCTACCATAAATTTTCGAAGTGATTGCAATAAAGAAACATTATTTGAACGTTTCATAAATAATTAAGGCAGCATAATTTTAAAATCGATTTATCTCGAAAACGAAGAATACTATCGAAACTAAACAGGTGTATCATTTTCATGTAAAAATATTCAGATTTTTATATTAACTCATCAAACTGCCGAATTATGCATTGGGGGAGAAATTACCCCTATAGCACCTCCCGTTTCCCACGCACCTGGATTAAATTTCTGAATATTCTCAAAATACTTGAATCGGTTATTGCATCTCAAAAAGTTTTTAAAATATTCACAAAAAACCTTCATCTAGGGCTCACCTTTAAATAGCTATAATAGGTATTTCTGCACCCATGTTAATATAAACTTTTCTTGCTATTATGGTTCCTAGAATCTGCAGCTGAAATCTTTCTATGTAATTTCAGGACAGCCTGTATAGCATTTATTTTCTCCTTCACCTTCGTTGTTCTTGCCTTCTTCTTTGCCAGCTGTAGCTTCCTCAAGATTATGATCATGATCATTGACTGTGATTCGCACGAAACTTTGAAGCAATTCCGCCTCTCGTGTTGTGCTCAAACGTGTCCCTGCAATGGCTTTGGTTGATTCCGCCATGTTATCCATTATGTCCAAATTACGTTTTCCTTAATCCACACGTAAACCGCAAATTTATAACTCAGGTGCATTAACGCGTTCAGAGAAATGTATTATTAGGGGTGGGTCGGGCGACACTTTTTGGGTCACTTTACTGGGAAATCCAACACTTTTGGGTTGCCATGGCAGCACAAAGGGCGTGATCAATTTGGCAGAAAGTGGAAATTGTAACGCCATCTAATTTTCCGGCAACGCTTCTTCCAACGCGACTTCGAGCAGGTCCGGAATTTGAGATTTGGGTGATGGGCAAATAGCGTCGTCTTATAAAACATGTATCATAATATACTATTTTCTATTTTGGTTGTATAATGAAGTCATTGTGCAACGCAAATGCGTGTCGAAATAGCCTCTATTTCGATACGCATTTTTTATTATTTGGAGATTGGTACAATCGATCTGTCAAATGAAAGTCAGAAGAGTTAGGCCCAGTTCACTTCTGAGCGACTTATGGATTTGGTGATATTAGCAGTATGAAAAACTCAATGTTTTAATTGGTAAATTTCAATTCAGAGTGTAATTTGATTCAAATTGACCAATAAAAACAATAACAACATTGAATTTTTCACCTCTGGTATTGCAATAATCAAAATCGCTCAACTGTAAACTGGGCTTTACGCTTGTGCGTCAGATTTTAATTATTTCAATGTCATTATTGTTACCAATCGATGATGTTTCTATTATTTATCGATATTAAATCCATTTTTTTCTTCAAATCAATTCAAAATAGAAAAAATTGCACATGACACACGTTTTATAAGACACGTTGTCGCACTTGTTCACTTGTTCCAAACAACGCGTGCGACAAAATAGTGTCTTATAAAACTTGTATCATAATATACTATTCTCCAACTCTAGTTGCACCACAGTGATACGTTTACTTCTCCTGAGATATTTATCTATATATGGTTTATTCCGGATAATTATTCGATTTTACAATATAAACGAGAAGAAATCCATATTTACTTCGAAAGAATCCACTGGAAAGAAAAGATTCTAATGATCCAGCACAAACCAGAAATTTTGTTTTTTGGAAAAAACGTCCATATCGCATCTATTCGAAATTTAAATATTCATCGTCAGTTTTTGCAAAAACTTCATCTGCTCTTTTCACGACTTATGATGAAGGTTTATCGAGCACCCTATACAATCTCATACAAACAGGTGTGTAATGTAAATATTTTATATTAGTGATCACCCATCACAATCACAGTCCAATAGTTATTAGAATAGATTAGAATATTATTATTCATCCAATAGATCATTATACAATGATATAGCAAAATTCATTTTGAAGAAAAAATAATATAGATGATTACATAGCAAACGTAAATAAAAGTGTGAAAACATATTTTGAATAACATATAAATATATGAAATGAAGGAACACATGAAATTAATGGAATATCATTTTTGGGAACTATTTGGGGAACCTGAATTATTTTCTTAATTTTTAAAATCGTCAACTGTTTAGAAACACTGACTGCTCAAAAATTGTTTCAGCATTTTCTTGGTGCTATTTGGATTAGATAGCAACCTGATTTCGATATAGGTATAGACAATTGTATCTATATTCAGGACACACTGGGTATTACCTACTGGATATTTTTAGATACATCAATGTAAAATGTTTTCCTACTTTCCAGCAACAACATTGAGAAATAATATTAGGGTAGACCCAAGAAGAAATTGTGTATTAGATCGAGATTCGACAATGTCAATTGTGGTTTTGCGTGACTGGCATATAAACAGTCTCACAATTATTTTACATTGAAATGATTTTCCCTATTATACAAGATGTAGTAACAGAGTATATTTCGAAATGAAATTGATATAGGTAAGTATAATAGAGGTAAGAGTGAAGTGAAAAAATGAATCTAATAAATTTCAATTGAATTGGAAGCAAATGTGAGAACATGATATCAAATAATGTTTAACAAATTATGTTCATACCAGATACAATTTCCTCACCTTATTATAAGCTTTTATAGCTGTATTCAGATTTCCACTTTTGACGTGGCTGTTAGCTTCTTCGTACCACAATTTAGATTCTTTCATTTCGTTTGAAAGCTTGGTCATAGACGCTGTTCTCTGACGTTTCCTCATTTTTTTCACCCTAAGTGGAACTATACAATACATTATCACAACTTCCAGAATCAAGAATGGAAATTGATGGTTATTGATAAAAATTCAAACATTATTTTCTACAACTTCTCAGAATATCAGAATTTCGCTACAAAACATATTTTGTTAATTCATTTATTTCCAATCTTCCAACTGAATTCTGAATGTTTTTCATAGGACGCAGCAAAATCTGAAAATCTTGGCCACCATATTATGCATACAGTCGAATCCAGAAATTGAAATATTTTTGTAGCAGAGTACATGGTGCATTTGAGTGTTCAGTTAATTATAGGGTGTCACATTCAAAACAAACTCATCATGCACCAATATCGTGCAAGTTTGAATACTACATATACCCATAGTTATATATGAATAGAATTTTACTGCTAAATGTTGGCCATGTGGGTTGATCGAAATATGAAATACTAGCAGATAATACTATCAAATAGGTAATGTAAATATAAGCAGAAGAATTTTAAATGAAATAGTAAACTCTTGAGCAGAAGAACTGAAAATTAAATTTTTGTTGATAAAGGATGCAGATTGAATATTTGTTTAAAATTTTTGTAAAATATTCCATATTTACAACCAATTTTCTCGAAGAGCAGTTTGAAGCATTAAATCTGGTTGAACCAAACCTAGCCTACTATCATTCATTTCATTTGAAGTTGTATCCAATTAACAAAATGGTATTCCATATTTGCACCCTTGATTTCAAAGTTATTGTATTTTTTCACTCAATGGTATTGGATTCGGGTGTTCATTTTAGCAAGCTACTTGATTTTGTGTATGGTGAATAGGTGAACGAATAAACGAATAAATAATATATTCAATGTATTATCCTTGATAATTGAAAAAATTACTTTTGGCTCCATGTTATAGATGAATAATAATACATTGTTTTATTAGGATCTTAAGTCAAGAGACACTTTTGATCCGAATGAAACATTTTACTTTTCCTGCAACCAGAAGAATTGATACCTATTAAAATAAAATTATAATTTTCAATTCAAACTGGCAATTATGTATAATTGTCAGTTCTAACTGCGGCAATTATCTATAAATGCCAGTTCTAATTGGCAATTATGTATAATTGACAGTTCAAATTGGCTATTATGTATAATTGTCAGTTCTAACTGGCATTTATAGATAATTGTCAGTTCAAACGGGCAATTATGTATAATTGACAGTTCAAACTGGCAATTATAATTTTATTTTCTGTATGTCCGTTCAGTTTTCTGACAGAAAGAGGCCAATCAGACAAATAAGAAAAAGAGGAAGAACTAACCTTACCCCTAATTTTATGTATAGAGTTTTCCTGTTCATTTGATATTTATGTGTTAGAGATAATGAAATTCATTGAAATGGTTATATATGAATAGAATTTTACTGCTAAATGTTGGCCATGTGGGTTGATCGAAATATGAAATACTAGCAGATAATACTATCAAATAGGTAATGTAAATATAAGCAGAAGAATTTTAAATGAAATAGTAAACTCTTGAGCAGAAGAACTGAAAATTAAATTTTTGTTGATAAAGGATGCAGATTGAATATTTGTTTAAAATTTTTGTAAAATATTCCATATTTACAACCAATTTTCTCGAAGAGCAGTTTGAAGCATTAAATCTGGTTGAACCAAACCTAGCCTACTATCATTCATTTCATTTGAAGTTGTATCCAATTAACAAAATGGTATTCCATATTTGCACCCTTGATTTCAAAGTTATTGTATTTTTTCACTCAATGGTATTGGATTCGGGTGTTCATTTTAGCAAGCTACTTGATTTTGTGTATGGTGAATAGGTGAACGAATAAACGAATAAATAATATATTCAATGTATTATCCTTGATAATTGAAAAAATTACTTTTGGCTCCATGTTATAGATGAATAATAATACATTGTTTTATTAGGATCTTAAGTCAAGAGACACTTTTGATCCGAATGAAACATTTTACTTTTCCTGCAACCAGAAGAATTGATACCTATTTAAATAAAATTATAATTTTCAATTCAAACTGGCAATTATGTATAATTGTCAGTTCTAACTGCGGCAATTATCTATAAATGCCAGTTCTAATTGGCAATTATGTATAATTGACAGTTCAAATTGGCTATTATGTATAATTGTCAGTTCTAACTGGCATTTATAGATAATTGTCAGTTCAAACGGGCAATTATGTATAATTGACAGTTCAAACTGGCAATTATAATTTTATTTTCTGTATGTCCGTTCAGTTTTCTGACAGAAAGAGGCCAATCAGACAAATAAGAAAAAGAGGAAGAACTAACCTTACCCCTAATTTTATGTATAGAGTTTTCCTGTTCATTTGATATTTATGTGTTAGAGATAATGAAATTCATTGAAATGGAATTATTGATGGTTTATCATTTTATACAAGCTCAACTGAATGGATTCATTTCAAAAGTATTAGAAGCTATATAAAGAGCTCTAAGAGAGTTCAAAAAGAATGTGCTGGCCAATTGCCTCAGGAGCAGAGATCATATAAAGAAACATAAAAGAAAAGCAAATTTTGTATTTCTAACTTTTGACGAAACAGAGGTTTTTTCTATTTCCAATTAGAAAAATTGTTCCACATATCAATCAATCACAAATCGATTGAATATTATAGTATGTACCTAAGGATTTGTATCAAAGTTTCTTGTTGAACCTTATGAATATTAGGTACCAACTACCTCATTTTCAAATCCTAGGATTTAAGAAATCAACTTTATCTCCAAAAGGCAGTAAAAGAGAAACGTCAACTTCAAGACCTGATTTTAATAACAAAAATGGACGAGTTTTGAGTCGGTTGCAGAAAAAGAAATATACCTTCTTCTCGATGCAGAGTGGTGTTTTTCCGGTTTTTCCGACTGTTTTCTTTTTTCACGAAAACGCGTAATTCATAGAATATCGACGAGATGAACAACTTCTCGCAGTGAGAGAGAAAGAAACGCGTGCCTAATGGAGCGGCATTGAGCAACTGATTACGAAAATTCAACCGCCGTTTTACCGCCGCCACGCCAACCTGGGGGTGGCACGCTCAAATCTAATCAGAATTCAATCACATGTTCGATATCGGTTTATAGTGATGCAACTGATATTGCTGAAGATACCGGAGGCGTTCGCATCGAACAAAAAAATGGAAGAGGCGATCGAAAAATGAGATTGAAAACATATGCCTGTTATGATAAAGCTCAATTTATAAACTCCGCAGCTGTAGCAGTTGCCGTCGAATATATTCTCAATATACATTTTGGAACGGCAACGTCAACTGTAGCTACGGCAGCGAAGTTTATAAATTGAGCTTAAGTATTTCAGACACGAAGTCCTCAAAATCAATGCTCGATATTATGAAAGCACAGCTCTTGTCGCCAAATTGACGTAGTTGAGTTTAAAGTATTGCAAGGCACATTATCATTGATGGCTTCTTCAATTTCTCCACTCGAAGTCTCTCCAAATCGCGACATTTCCACAAATAAGATGCTTTTCTGAGCAATCGAAGTTTCAGAAAAATTGACAAAATGTCATCAAAAATTTGTTTTCCGCAAATCGCTAGGAAATTTTGACATTCCTGTTAAAATTTCTTGAAGAAAAAGTCAGGACTTCCTTACTGTGAGGAAATGTCATTTCCTTACTTTAAGGAAATGATATTTCCGTACAGTTGTTAGTGTTCTACATAAATGATTGAAAACACATTGCTTAGGTAAAACTTCGTTTGTCGCACTCCTATGAGTTCGGAAAAAATTTTTGGTGGAACTTATGTATTTTGACCTCCTGATCACGAATCTGAAGTCAAAACGCGGCGGTCTCAAGTATTTTCGGAGATACGGCCCCATTTTGTCTCAAAAATGCACCATTTGACATGTCAAATTTCTACTATTAGGAAAACACAAAATTCACCCTTCTTTGAACCAAAACACTATACACGCATATATTTACTTGTTTCCAAACCTTCTCAGCAGAAAAAACTATTATTTTCCAAAAAATTCACCCTTCTTTGAAATGTAAACAAAACAACCTTTTTACACTGATTTTCTGGTAATTTGTATTTATGATGTTGGCAACGTGATTGTTTGGCTCATGGTAAGACGTTGCCAACATCTCAAATGAAAATAACCAGAAAATCAGTGAAAAAAGATGTTTTGTTTACTTTTTGAAGAAGGGCGAATTTTTGTGAAAATAACAGTTTTTTATGCAAAAAAGTGTTGGAAACAAGTGAATGTGAGCATGTGTGATGTTTTGGCTCAAAGAAGGATTAATTTTGTGTGTTTTTAATATCAGAAAATGGACATTTGAAATGGTGCATTTTTGAGACAAAATGGGTCCGTATCTCCGAAAATACTTGAGACCGCCGCGTTTTGACTTCAGATTCATGATCAGGAGGTCAAAATACGTAAGTTCCACAAAAAATTTTTTCCGAACTCATAGGAGTGCGATAAACGAAGTTTTACCATTGCTTATAAGGAATTAATTTATATTTTGAAAACATCAAGTCATTGCTGAATACATTTTTAAGATCAATTTGTTATATTTACAGTAATTTGACAGTTAGTACAATTATTGAACGTTGGAGGAACACTGTTAGAACTATGAGAAACATTTTGGACAACATGCGGGGTGGTAGGGTTATTTTGTTGAATATTTTGTACTGTGAAAATTTTATTTGCCACCTCAACCTTATTGTTGCGATTCTTCGATATATCCTTCAGCAACGTTTGATGACTTCCATCCGCCATGCCTCTTTAAACTAGTTATGTCGGCACCAGAGTCAACCAATATTGTTGCAGAATACCGACGAAAGCAGTGACCAGTGTATTCTGTCGGATTTACCAAGTTCAAATAAGTAGCAACTATTTTGGGCATTTTTCTAAATTGATGAATTCCTACCACTTGTCTACAACCCTTTCCGCCTTGATATTTAAAAAAAATCGGTCACTGTTCATATTTTCTGGTCTTAACGAAACATACTTTCGATAAACATTCAAGTAGATCTTGGTTTGTTGGTTTTCGAATCAGGTATGCTGATTAAAAGCTTAGATTCTAGGTCTTCTATATCGTGTACAGTCATTCGGACTAACTCATCCATTCTACAGGCGCCAGAAATAATACCAAATATTACAGCCACCTGAAAACTAAATAAAGGTACAATCCAAATAGAAATTAAAACCTTGTAAATTACCTTAATCATTAAATTTTCTTTATCTGGAGCTTCCTGGATAAATTTTTCAATTTCTTCCTTCGTTAAAATCTTAGATTTCTTTGCCCTATAACCTTGAGCTTGCCGTTTCAATAAAGAACGAATCCATAAAACGTCTGTATGCATTTTCGTACTTTTCTCTTGATTTCTTTGGCAATAATTCTAATGAAGCAGTATTCACTGCCTCAACCAGCTCTGGAGGAGTCCCAGGAATGGAAATTTCATCATCACTTATCATTTTACTTTCGAGAACACCAGCAATTAAATTTATAAGCGTCAAATTTGACAATTCAACCTCAATACGTTTCCATAGTAGCCCAAGTAATTTTATTAGGAATTTTAAAGCACCATTTATTTGGGAATAAAATTATCGCGTTTTTTTAAAATCAATCAATATCTGTAGAATTTTAAACGATTTGCGGAAAAATAGTATGTTTACCTCGTAGGAAAAGCCACATTCCTGGACTCTGTGTTGCTAAGTCTCGGCTTGCGCCTCGACTTAGCAATCTTCACAGTCGCCCAGAAATGTTAAGCTTTTCCTACCCGGTAAACAATGTACTATTACAACGCTGGTTGTCATGCTTTCAAAAGTTAGGTTCAGTTTTGCAGCTATGGAAAAGTTAGGGCAGATTTTTTTTCGCTGTCATAATGACAAAACACCGCGACATATTGACATAGCATTTTTAGTGCATGAATTAAATTGTCAAATGAAATAAAATGAATAAACCCAAGTTGATATTCTTTGAAATCCTTGATTCATGATTTTCTCAAGCTGGGACAAACACAAAACATTTTTCAAATATCTGAGTGTGGCGTCATAAATCACATATGATTATTTCAAATTTGAACATAGTCAATTTCCACCCTCTTCTACAGATTTTGCATCTTACGATTTTGCATGAACTCATGTATGAAGTATGGTTATACAAGTTGTACATTAAAGTGGCTCTTGCAAATATTACTTATATTCTATCGAATCTATCGTTCTCGATATAATTGAATCCCTAAATCGAATTTTGCAATTTTCAATTTTATTTATTTCTGGAGTTGTTTTACTTGTTATCAAGAAAAAAAGTTTGTATACTTCCTCATCGCAACTTTTTGAGCTTCGAGTCTAACAGAAATTTTTCATAGCAACCTTTGAGAGAAGATTTAACAATATTCAAGATATCTCAATATCGAATTCATTCTCATCTTGGCCACCCTGTATATATTTATAATTCCCGATTCGCGTGCTTTGATCTGAAAAAACTGAAAGTTCATGTTGAACACGCGATTCTCTATTATATGACTGTATTTCACCATAGAATTTATTAAACGTTAAAATTAAGAAAATGATGGAACGCAATGACAATTTTATGTTAGCATGAATCTGCTGAAGAAAAAATGGTATGTTTGAAAATATTATCCACTAGAATGTAAAATGGAGTCAGTTTATATTAGACAAAATCCACCATGCAGCCATCAACTACTTTATTGAAAATTAAAACCTCTTTTATCCAGTTTATTCAAATCATTTAGTTAAACTATTCAACAAGAAATCGATAACGTTTCCCATCTTATATAATAAATGACACGAACATAATACAACAAATCAAGGGACTAGAAAATTAACAGCATTACACAAATTTGTATTCGAATTAACTGCTGTCAATTCTTGAAAACAGTTTCAAACGGAAAGTTCTGGAAATTCTTGGTCAATATTTCCGTGAACGCTGTACTGACTAGATCATTGATGATGGGACTCAAGATGACGAAACCAGGTCTCCAGGCCCGATTGATCACCCAGTCCAAAACATTTTCTGCAAAACAGACATTTAGAATTATGATGATAATCACAATCTGACATTGTTAAGCTGATAATGATAATGAGAAATAGTATCAGCATCAGAAATATCTGCCATAGATAAAAATAGATAATGCTTTATATCGAATCTGCTACCACAACTCTAATTTTTCAGCAGAGATATATCTGAAATTATATATTCAAAACAAAATAAAACGAAATAAATATGGACTTGGCAACAATTCTCGAGTGGGGATATAATAACCTGGTAGAATTCAATGCAAACAAAACACAAGCATGTCTTTTCCCTAGAAAAGCCGATCTCACTGTGCCCAACATAATTCAGTCAGGAGTAGCCATACCATTGAAGTCATCCATTTCGATGCTTGGCAATATTATCAGCAATAACCTTTCTTGGTAAAATCACGTCCATTGCCGAAAGTGCATCCCAAAAACTTGGTTTTCTGTTTCGAGCCAAGAGCTATCTCACTCCCAGTCAACTGCTTATGATCTTTAAGGCACAGATCCGACCTGTCCTGGAATACTGTTTCCATATATGGAGTGCGGCACCTAAACATATCCTGAAACTATTGGATTCTGTCCAAAATAGGGCAATTCGTCTCGTCGGTGATGCCTCGCTTACAAACTCGCTCACTTCTCTGGAACACCGTAGAAGGGTTGGCGATTTGTCTCTGTTTTATAGATATTTTCATGGGCGATGCTCTTCTGAAATATCAACAATAGTTCCTCCATTGGCAGTCTTTTCTAGATTAACCCATCAAGTTCAGTCTTCATTCCCCTTCGTGGTCACTTTAGAGACCTGCAGAACGTCCCTTTCCAAAGACTCATTGCCTAGGGAAGTGTTTCCCGAGGCATACGATCTCCAGAAATTTAAGAAGAACACCAACTCCTACCTTCTTTCCCTTGTGGCTCTCACGATGTTCTCTGAACATTACAGGATATCCCTTTTCGTGAGAACCAGAACATAAAAAAAAATTATTTATCGATAGCTTACCAATAATTGTTCTTCCTCCTGCCAAGTTACTGATATGCATTTCCAATTTTCGACACGTCTCCAGGTTACACTTTACTTTGATGGGTGGCTCTGTTAGCTGGACGTCTTCCCCAACAGGTTTTCTAGAGATGGTCAGTGTTTGGACGTAGTCGAACAGGGAAAGGTTCCAGGAACCTTGGTTGCGGACCTTTTGTCCGAAGAAGGTTCCTTCGATTTCGTACTGACCGTTGAGACGCTTGTCTGGAAATGTCTGGGTCACCAGAATTTGATTCTTACTGGAATCTGTCCTATAACATGAGATGAGATGGAAAAAATCATTAAATAGTAGCTATTATATGAACGTGGGAAAAAGTCTACCTCAGTTTTGTTACTTCGGATTGGGTCCAACCGCTTTCTGTTACATTTCTCAGTACAAGTTTGTAGTTGAAGAATGGATTGTTCATTTTTTGTGGAACCTCTTCCGCAAAAAATGGATCAAACGGTTCGATTCCATAGTCTGGAAGTCCTATAAAAGTTACATATTACTGAAAAATTCAACGAAATGTGCGCTCCATGATGCTTTTACCACTTGGAAAATAGGGCCTCAAATCGTTTATTCCATTCTTTAGACATTCATCAAAAGTTGTAGTTTCTGTTTTGCAGTTCTGGAAATATTCCTCTGGAATTATGATGGAACATATTAGTTCTATGCTGCAGAATCTATATTGCTCTGACAATATTCAAAATGCTTCACAAGTCACTGAAGTTCATTTGCAGAATCTGTGCACAAATTTATATACCTATCTAACTTTCGCTAATAACAATGACCTACTTGATTTTATCAACTGTTATGTAGGTATTTAACGCAAGATTCAGAGATTATAGATAGATATATTGATAATAAAATAATTAAAAATTGAGAAAGAGTACTGAGTACTATACATAATCATTCCAAGTTACTGGTTTTCCTTTCATGTGAAAATTATAGCGTCCAGAATATATTATGTTGAATCTACTTTGCTCCAAATTTATCAATTCTAATCGAAAGCAATTGTGTCATCTTCAGGCAACTTCAAACTCACCTAATTTCACCTGACATTTGACTAACAAGGCACACGACACTACTAACAAGAAGTTCATCAACATATTCACCATCATCTTCGAACACTCTACTCAAATAGCTACTATGAATTAACTCATTCATTCAACAATTCTTCCGCAAACACTGACTTATTTCAAAAAACATGATGAACACTGAGTGTAACTGGAACTCTCTATTACAATCACCCCACTTGGGAGAAGGTGGTAATGCAATCGGTAGCGTTCTTTATTGAGGTAATTGTGAAATCAGTCAGACCAATCAATTGTCGAAATTAATTCAAATCAGATTTTATATTTCGATGCATTCCTAGCATTTGATATTTACAGATAATGATTATTATTGAACAATAAACTTTCCACAGCAATCAAATATTATGTAATAAAGTAGGTGAATTTTTGGGCTTGTGTTTATTGACTATTGACCCAAAAATATATGTGACCATAACATCATTCCGTTTATGGGAAAACATCTTTTTAAATCAACCAAACTTGTGTTTGACCTATACCTACCTAAAAATGAATCCAGAATGATGTTATCTTCAGTTTTTTCCAGATAGAAAACAAAATTTCCAGTTCAAACTCAAAATTTCGAGTTTGTAGTTGGAATTTTGTCTGTCAAGGCAGATTGAATCAAATTTGCAGTTAAAATTGCAAATTTCTGAGCGCAAATATGAACTTTCAGATTTGTAGATAATTTAGGGTTTGAAATTGAAAAAAAGAACTCTGAATATTAAATTAGAGGCTACAAGTTTCAATTTGGAAAATAAAAATTACTTTTCGAATTCAAGATTCCATCAAGCTTGAAAATTCAAACTTGTGAATCGAAAATTCTGAGAGCGTTTCAATCAGTTTATTTTCCTTGTGACATTTACATGTATAGGAAAAGTCAATTTGTGATGAAAACATATTCATTGAATTGCAAACAATTCAGCGAAAGATAAAAAAAGCATACAATAAAATGTTGATTAAAAATACAATAAATCTATCTGTGTTATCACACGGTATCAAAATAATAAATTTTTTACAAAAATTCATTTATGTTATAAAATGATTTGTCAGATAAAAACAACTTAAGTCTTTTTTTGAAGAGTTGTAGGGAGCCACAAGACTTTATTACCTTTGGGCCGAGTATATTAGGAGCACATCATGAAGAGATATTCAGCCTCGTCTTTTTTATTCTAATGTCACTTTTATGTCTCGTATTATGTTCGTGTATATCCATATTGAGCGAGAATTCATGTTTGTTCTGAAAAACGTATAAACATGTTTCAAATAAATATAAACAAGGGACTGTCAGAATATTGAAGGTTCTGAAAATATTTTTGCTTGATCCCATCCGCGGAATTCCGAATATACACCTCACAATTCGTTTTTGAATTTTGAAAATATCACGTACATGAGTTGAATTGCCCCAAAAACAGATGCCATATTTTAGCCGGGATTCAATTTGAGCATAATACAAATTCAGAAGCTGATGTTTATCCAAAACAGTACGAAAGTTGGCAAACATATATTTCATTGAACTCAATTTTGAAATCAATTGTTCACATTGATGTCTCCAGTTTAAGTTTTCATCTAGATGAATTCCCAAAATTTTCACCGGTTCGTGAGAATTAGTCAGAAATGAATCTGCTATGACAATCTGCAGATTTTCTACATTTTTTTGACGATTGTGAATCCTTATAATTTGTGTTTTGTCAACATTGAAGAAGAGGTCACGCCCATTGAAAAATTTCGCTACTTTATACATTTTTCTTCCAAGATTTTCGTATCTGAATCGGAAATAATTAATGAGAAATCATCTGCATATGCGGTATAATGCTCTGTGCCAATAATGTGGTCCAAATGATTTACGTACAAAATAAAAAGTACAGGCCCCAATATTGAGCCTTGTGGAACGCCTCTAATCAGGCTTCCAGTGTCAGATTCGACAAATTTAGTTTTTCCACTATGTTGACGGTGGTTTGAATATGTATTTATTGTAAATGTTTTTTTTTTCTTTTTGTTTTATATTTTTGAGAGTTCCAAATTGAAAACCTAAAGAACTATCGCTACCTAGAGTCAAATTTAGCTGTGAAATTTTCAAAAAGAGATGAAAATTTCCTGTCTCCATCACTGCTGGAGTAGATCATCTGTTGTTTATTTGAGGGAAACATAAATCTCACTGTGAATACTGGAATTCACCTCGAACATAAAGGTCACTAAAGCATAGATCGCTCCAACTTTGATCAAATTTAAAATAGTTTTTCTGACAAAAAAATTACATTTCTAGTTGTTTATATTCGTTTTCTCTGATTATTTTTTTATCCTTGTGGTGTTGTCATCCTACATGATAACTTTCCAAAGAGTTAGATCATTTAGCTTTGACACTGTTTCCTTCTCCTTCAAGTTTAATTCTACTGAGCTTCATTAACTGTGCCATAATGCCAACAACTCGTCTTGCATTTTCAATTGCAATTATAACTTCACAATGTGTGCCTACTCGTACTGCGATAGTATCCCCTAATGATGAGTTTAGCTCCAATAAGAATCGTTCACATCCAATCTCTTTGGAGTCATGGACAACGTACCCATTATTACATAGTGTTTCTTCGAGCAGTCGGTAATCTTGACGATAATATTATTGCAGTGCATAATATTGCCGCAATATTTGCTAGAGAGAAAGTGAGATACAGCCGACACTTATCGGACTTACATCGAATAGAAGAGTGGTGTTCAATTTTGAGGCAATTCGCGGTATCTCCGAGTCGTCAATATTGAGTGGCTTCTGGCGGTTTTCCTGGTTTTCCTGCCCAATTATGTGGAAATTTTGTTTTTTTATTGGGATTTGTTTGTTGCCAGTGTTCTGTTCAGAGATACGTAAGTGTTCTCTCAAATATGTCCCCATCTACCATTTCTGCTCGATGTACTTATTTCTAGACCATAGACATCAGATGAACTGAAAAATTGAAATACATTGATGGATATTGCATTTTTTGATAAAAATACTCAAAATAATCTATTTTCACATGAAAATTTGATGAAATATGTAGGTATATATATATGAAAAGAAAATTATCAACCAAAGTTTTTTCAAATCATCCTTTTAGGAAATAATTATTGAAATACTGTCAAAGGAATAGTCATTTACTCATTTGGTTAAACTATATATTTTTTTACTATTTTCTATAAATATTCATACACTCATATAACGGAAATTGAACATAATAAAAACAATAAAATAATTGGACACACGCGTTCATGAGAATAATAGTTATTAGAGTTTTCATAATTATAAAACATTGCGACACAGTAGAAAATTGAAAGGGAGTTTATACAGGCTGATTTTGAAAAATGCAAAAAAAATAATTTGGGAAAGGATCAAAACCCTTTTTGTACTATAACAGTGTAATTTTCGAGGCCCTGTACAATTCAGATTTTTTTCTAAATCGAATGCGTCAAAATAATCTTCAACGACGCATGACAACTGTCAATTAATTGCTAGTCCTCGTGATACAGAAGTGAATGTTAATTTGATGAATGAAAATTCTGATGAAGTGGCCTGCTAGCTCTCCTGACCTTACACCTCTCGATTTGTCGTTATGGGGTTGTTTGAAAGATGAATAATCAGGTCAATGGCAAGACGATCTTACGAAAGATATCATTTGGTGCTGTACTGAAACCTTATTTTCATATTTTCAACGGTATAACTCCGTTTATCGCACTCCTATGAGTTCGGAAAAATTTGTGGTGGAACTTACGTATTTTGACCTCCTGATCACGAATCTGAAGTCAAAACGCGGCGGTCTAAGTATTTTCGGACATACGGCCTCATTTTGTCTCAAAAATGTACCATTTGACATCTCAAATTTCTGCTAATAGAAACACATAAAATTAATCCTTCTTTGAGCCAAAACATCACACATGCTCACATTCACTTGTTTCCAACACTTTTTTGCATAAAAAACTGTAATTTTCACAAAAATTCGCACTTCTTCAAAACGTAAACAAAACATATTTTTTCAATGATTTTCTGGTTATTTTTATTTGAGATGTTGGAAACGTCTTACTATGAGCCAAACAATCACGTTGCCAACATCATAAATACAAATTACCAGAAAATCAGTGTAAAAAGGTTATTTTGTTTACATTTCAAAAAAGGGTGAATTTTTCGAAAAATAATAGTTTTTTTCTGCTGAAAAGTGGTCGAAACAAGTAAATATATGCGTGTATAGTATTTTGGTTCAAAGAAGGGTGAATCTTGTGTGTTTCTAATAGCAAAAATTTGACATTTAAAATGGTGCATTTTTTAGACAAAATGGGGCCGTATCTCCGAAAATATTTGAGACCGCCGCGTTTTGACTTCAGATTCGTGATCAGGAGGTCAAAATACGTAAGTTCCACCATAAATTTTTTCCGAACTCATAGGAGTGCGATAAACGAAGTTATACCGTTGAAAATATGAAAATAAGGTTTCAGTACAGCACCAAATGCTATCTTTCGTAAGATCGTCTTGCCATTGACCTGATTATTCAACAGTGGATATCAGATTTCTGAAAAGATCATACATTTCGAAACGATGTTATACAAAGGTTGACTTCCTCAAAACCTGAAATATCGTCCATGCATTATAAATGTCTTGGAATCGAATTGATTTCTTCAAAACATGATATACCTGTACAGGATCACTCACGGTCGATGGTAGGTTCTATCGATCAAAAATATTTTCAGGGTTGTGGCGTTTCTACCGAAAAGTAGCAACAACTTTGTTATTTCAAATGAAACACCCTGTAATTTGTTACATTCTCGAATTCTACCTGAAGAGCTGATTTCGTCGATCTATCATACTAGGGTTCTATGGTAAATGATTACAGAGATATGAATTTTTTGAGTCGAAATTATTTATTTTTGCTCAAAATGGCTTGCATGTCCCCATCTCAACTTTTCATTGACTATCTATTGACATTCAATAGAAACAAATACAGGGTGGTGCAAATCTCAAAATTCTGAACCCTGTATTTGTTTCAATTAAATATCAATCGATAGTAAATGGAAAGTTGAGATAGGAACATGTAAGCTGTTTTGAGCAATAATGGATAGTTTCGGCACAAAGAATTCATAAAGTTGAAAAATCTCGATTTTTCACACCTTATATCACTGTAATCATTCACCCTAGACTCCAAGTATGACGCATTGACGAAATCAGCTCTTCAGGAAGAATCTAAAAATGAAATAAAATACAGGGTGTTCCATTTGAAATAACAAAGTTGTTGCTACTTTTTGATAGAAGCGGCAACGCCGCAACCCTGAAAATATTTTTAATCGATAGAACAAAACTGATTACCCACGAAACCAATTTTTCAGAATAATCCTACGTCCTATACTCCAGAAACGTCTAACCTACCATCGACCGAGAGTGACCCTGTATATATAATTATGTACCTATATTCGATTTCTTTGTGAAGGCAAAAAGAAAAATTTGGTATCAGAAGTAAGTCTCATGTATCTTGTTTGACTATATATTTTTAGAGCACTTCATCCAGAGTATGACTAACATTAAACACAATATTTTTACTCGTAGATTATAGGTGAAAATGCAATGACATTTTTTGGGATCAATGAATTGTTCGACTGAAAATCTATAGCTTGAAAGTGCAATCATTGTTCATTATATTCTTCAGCATTGTATAAAAAAAGTGAAAATTCAAACAATTCTTCCGAGAATGATCAGCAGCACATAACTTTGTTGTTATTATTTTGTGGTCATAATATAATAGATTGGTTCAACGAATTGAGAGAACTATCACTACCTTTAGGTACTTTCACTCGACGATAATTTACTTCACTCTTGAATCGAAAGTGAAATGAAAAGTGCACATTGAGTGTCAGTTGATAAAAAAACGCTGTTATGCTTTGTTACATCCCATCTCACTTTGCATATAATTAAGCAATCACTAGGAAAAATAAGTCATTACATTCGTGGATAATAAGACTTTCTATGCATTATACTGGGTGCGCACAAGAACCAGACCGAGTTATTGAAATTCCCTGAGCTTCTCTCAATTCCTAGTTGGACTTTTTTCATGTGAATATTTATTTATTGCAGCCCCATACATCAAACAATGTTACGAAGGCGATCCTGAAGTCATAGAATGCTTCAAAGAGTCCATACACCACCTGAGGCCTTACCTGAAGAAGGGGATCAAGGAGATCGAACTACCCTCTGTAGAACCATTCAAAATGGAGGAATTGAGCCTTTCTCTCACCACAGGACCCAACGGATACAAGGTATCCTTGAAGGATATAGATGTCTTCGGGGCCAGCGAATTCACCGTGAAAAAATTGAGGTGACTGTCAAACGTTCAATAGAACATGGTTCTGGTGAAGAAAAAAAAGAGTCTAATCCAATCAAAAGTATCAATCATAGATTGAATTTGAGTGCCTGGTAGACCACGAGCAGAAAACAACTACTTTCCTGGCAAATACCACGTAGAACATTACATTATATTTGCTCGTCAACGATTCACATTGATGATTGAATGCAGATCGCGAATGTTTCTTTCTTCCTAAGACGTGCTTATTGACTCTAATCAGTACAGGGGTGGATTGTAGGGGGGGTCGTTAAGGCCGTGTAGCTTCTCAAGCACCTCGACCTATAAGATCTTTTGTGCATGACCCATAATCAATTCGAGGCCCGGGATTCCGAGGCTTTTTGCGGAGTTTATCAGTTTTCTGGAAGCTAGGTTCCTGACATCGGAGGGCTCTAAGAATGCCCCTTCCAGGGACTTGAGCCTCTTGCAGAAGAGTGCTGGGCATTCGCAAAGCAAATGTTCTGCAGTTTCAGCGAAGTTCTCGCAGTAGCGGCAACTATCACTCTCTGATGTTTGACCCATCTTTTTGAGGTGATATCTCAGAGGGCAGTGTCCAGTGAGGAGTCCCGTTACCAGTTTCAAGTCTTTTTTGTCCAACTCGAGAAGCTGTTTAACTTTCCTTGGCGAGAGGCTCACTAGCCTTTTCGCTTGTCTTTGTCCTGGCACTTTATTCAAGTGAGATTTCATTTCATTTACTTCCCAGCGTCGGAACTCTTCTCTCAAGTGGGCTTTGGATAGTCCACAGAAGAGTTCTGGGCCGAGAAATTGTGTATTTGCCTCTTCTTTGGCAAAGCAGTCTGCAACCTCGTTGCCTTCAACTCCCTTATGACCTGGCACCCACATCAAAGTGACCTGGTTGTTCGCTGCCAGTTGTCTCAGGGATTGTTTGCAGTCCCAAGTCAGCTTAGACTCACAAGTGTATGACTTTAGAACTTTCAGTGCTGCTTGGCTATCTGATTGAACATAGATTTTGGCCCTTCGAGTGTCCCTTTCGAGGCACTCCTAGCATGTACTTCTGCATGAAAGATGATTGGGGTGTTACCAAGGGGTTTTGAGTGCCTGAAATTTTGCCCTGTAACTCCCACTCTAGCCCTTATTTCATCCCTCTTGGATCCATCAGTATACCACACTAATGCATCCCTTCCCAGTTGAGGTCCCTTCTCTGTGCAAATTTGGAGGTTGTTTATCACCACTTCAAACTGCATTTCCG
The DNA here is from genome assembly GCA_029955515.1 of Chrysomela aeneicollis. Classification (NCBI taxonomy): domain Eukaryota; kingdom Metazoa; phylum Arthropoda; class Insecta; order Coleoptera; family Chrysomelidae; genus Chrysomela; species Chrysomela aeneicollis. Next base: position 31,808,741 of record JARUHQ010000002.1, read on the forward strand.
AGTCGTACCTAACTGGCATGATATCTCTCGGTTTAGCCATGGATTCTAGGGAAATATTTTCCAAAATCTTCAAGTGTCCAATCCGATTTCCTGACTTGAGATTTATTGTCTGACTCAGTCTGAAGGAATTGATTGCCGCTTCTTTCATTACACACAGGTGCAATGGTGAAAGGTTCAGAATTACCTCTAAGGCTGCCGTGGGGCACCTGAATATGCAGGGTAGTCAACCGAGTAGAGAACCTGAGATCTCCACTCGAAGTGGTGCCTGTCCCAATGCAATCTCCGCTCGTCTATTTCAGCCCAGTGAGTCGCGTACCAAGAGACACATGGAATTAGCGACACCATGCGGCGGAAGAATGAAACAAATCTCCCTTATTGTCACAAAACAAAAATAGTTTGATATTTTTATGTGGTTCTAGTGACTTTGCTTATAGCAAGCATAAATAATTGGATTTAGAAAAGCTTTGATCTTTATTTCAGGTTAAGTACTGAAAAGGCACCATTCGAAGCCAAAATTAGAATTCCCAGTCTGAAAATCCATTCGAGATATGAAAGCAGTGGGGTTTTGATTATTCTACCAGCAAGTGGAAATGGCACCTTCAATGGAGAATTAGGTATTGTTATTTGAAATAAAGGAAAAATAACATTTTTCGGTAACCGTCCGGAAAGTACGTACTTTCCAGACGATTTTTTTTGAGAAAGTGGCATTTTTCAATCAATCACATCGTTGTTGTCATTGTAAATATGAAAATCTTGGTAGTATGGTTTTGATAAATGCAGTTGATCATTACCATAGCAGCAAAATAACGACTGACAGCTATCTGACATAAAATTAGCTAACATTCAAAAATTATCAGATGAAAACAATCAATGTGAAACGGAAACTTTACCTTCTTGTTCTGACTTCAACAAAAGGCACTTAAATATACCAAGCATTTCAAACAAATTGAATCCATTCAATATTAACAATTGTTTTAATTTTAATATAAATATTAATATAAATAAGAATTGAAATGTTCGAAATTTTGTTCTAATAAAGAAATGTGTTTCTTTGATTTGTTATTCTACACGGTTGCCGAAAAAATTGTGTACGCAACACGCCCGAAAACAGTTTTTTTGGACTCGCAGACTTCCAGGACTCGCTACGCTCGTCCTAGAATTTTGTCCACTCATCCAAAAAAACAGTATTTTCCGGACTTGTTACGTAAATTACTATTTTATGGTACCTATATTTACCATTATGCAGATCACAATTATTCTTGCCAAATAGTATCGACCAGGCTATTAGCAACAGTTTCTTCTGATTACGACATATTTTAATGTGCTATTTTTTCAGTGGATATTCTTGCAACTGTGAGAGGCACCATCAAAATTCAAGAAAAAGACAATCAAAAATACCTTCACGTTGAAACCCTCTCAGTGAACCTTCTGGTCAAAGACATTCATCTGGAAGTGAAGAACATTTACAACAATAATATAATTTTGAGTAAGTATAAACCAAGTATCCATAGTAGATTAATGTTGTTAATGTAAAAATGTATTACTGTCTCTCGATGTCACTCTGATATCACCCTGATGTGCATTTTGAATTTGAAGATTCATGAAATTACATACTCGCCAATGTCCCTCTCTAAGGGGTTAGACAACCAAACATACATGAATCGTGTATTGAGAGTTGTATGACAATAGCAATATAATCATAGACGTCCATGATTATAATAGTCAAGAATAGGTATAAGGTATAATAATACAGTGATCAAAAGTAAACCTATTAGTTAATTCTGAAAATGTCCATTGGTATAGTCAGCTGATAAATTTTATATTTTTATTTTCAGCGCAAGCTATCAATCTATTCCTTCGTCAAAACGGAATGGAAGTCTTCAATGTGATGCTACCGCAATTGAAAGTGAAACTAGCGAAATTGTTTATGGACATTGCCAACTCTCTACTGTCGCACATATCTGTGGACACCTTCTATATCCCCAAAGGGACATCCTGATGCACTAGGATATACATATTGCCTCTACGCAATATTCGTATATTTTTAAAATCAATATACAGTGAGGTATTTTATATTTGTAACTGTAGGAATGTGTGATAATATTGTGGATTGCTGTTACACTTGCCTATCTCGTTTCAGTATTTGAATTTGTAATTTATTGTACATAACTCATTTATTCATTTTCCTTTAAGCGATGTCACGAAATTTGTGAAAAAAAAACATTTCTTCAGTTTTTGCTCTGTTTATTGACCTGCCCCTCTCCCTAGAAAAGGTACTGAGTATGACTAACCAATCACCAACTAGAGGATGCTAAAAACAGATGAAAGCCACTCTGTGTACAGGGTGGCTGGAATTCGAGCCGCAACATTGGGATCTCGTAAACCGTAAGAGATGCAGGATCGGTTAACGTATGGCAAAGTTGCGCAATTTTATGCTCAACAAAATGGTGTTCTGAAATTTGAAAAATTCCGAATACTTTCGGAGATATCCGAAAAAAATCGAATTTTCATGAAACCGTTTTTATTTCTTTCTGGCATTATTTGAAAAAATTAATCGATTTGGATAACACTTCATCGTGGTAACTTTTTATTCCCCACAAGATGACGTTCTCAAATTTGAAATCCGACGTTTCGTTTTCCGGAAACCATCATCAATTTACTTTTTTCAAATACGGACCTGGATTCTTTATTCGATTTTCGGTTACCTTCGGATAGCTCAAAAACTATGAGCTATCGCAAATTCTGATTTTCGAAAGTTTAGATGTCAAAAGTTGACAGTTTCTCTTTTCTTTGAATATTTAATTCGAAACAATTTTTTAGACATGATTATTCATTAGTAATATAATTAAGAAACGCTAAACAGCTCCTAAACATAGGCAATATTTTAATAAATCCCAAAATAAAACCCCTCCACTGCATAATTATTACTAAAATGAACTTCTGGCAAAATAATATATATAATAATACTTAGTCAATTGATGAAAACTTTGACTAAATTGTAAAAAGAACAAGATGACGAGCTGGATCATTCTTCTTCTAGCTCGTAGAGTTGTCATTTCAAACATTAGATTTTTCTTGAAATAATTTTTATCCAAGTAACACTTCGGACCATATCACGTTTTTCTGAATTGGAAAACACCATTTTTGATCCCGCAAATTATTCAAAACATTGAACTGTCACACTTTGACGAGTGACTTTTCATCTCTAGAATCAAGGCTGCCTTTTCCATTTTCGGTAATTGCATAAATATTTAAAGAAAAGAAAAACTGTCAATTCTTGTCATCGAAACATTTAAAAATCAGAATTTGGTTTTTGGAATATCCAAAGGTAACAAAAAATGAAATGGCAAATACAGGTCCGTATTTAAAAAAAATAAGCTGATGGTTTCTGGAAAACGAAACGTCGGATTTCAAATTTGAAAGCGCCATCTTGTAGGGAAGAAAAAGTGGCCGTGATGAAGTGTTATCCATATCGATAAGTTTCTCCAAATAAAGCCAAAAAAAAAAATTAAAGCAGTTTTATGAAAATTCGATTTTTTTCGGATATCTCCGAAAGTATTCGGAATTTTCCAAGTTTCAGAACGGCATTTAATCAGGCATCAAATTGCGCAACTTTGCCATAATTTAACCGACCCTGTATCTCTGTCGGTTTACGAGATCCCAATGATGTGGCTCGAAATGTAATAATAATAATAATAATAGTTTATTTGTTCCTTCGATCATTTACATGATATGGAATAAGTCAGTCAAAGTGAGTATAATAATAATAAAAGTATGTATGTATATATAGTATAAATAATATAAAGTATAAGGTATGGATTTGAAGCATAACATAAAAACATAAATAAATACATCTCACACTACCGAATACAGTTTTTTTTTTTCAGATTAACAATAAAACACAAAATAATAGACAGTTCGAATATAAATACAATTTCGTTTGTTTTAAAATGCAAAGTTTAAAAATTCATCCACACTATAAAAAGATTGTTCCAAAAGAACTTCCTTAATTGTTTTCTCAAATTGGTCAATAGGGAGGATTTTGACATATTGGGGAAGATGGTTGAAGAATTTTATTCCCATGAGCTTTGGACACTGTTCAGTTTTAGCCCTATTGTGTCTTGGTTCTTCCAACACTGAACCATTTCTAGTGCTATAATTTTTACCAAGTTTTGCACATCTAGTTTATATAAGCATGGAACTGTTGAAATTTTCAGTTGTCTGAAAAGTTCCCTGCAACTTGTTCTCCTACTGACTCGTGAAATATTTCGAATTGCTCGTTTTTGTAGAACGAACACTCTTTGATAGTCTGTGCAAACACCCTACACAGCTATTCCATATGAGATAACTGAATGAAATCTGGCGAAATAGAGCATAACTAGGACAGATTCATCTACCGTCTTCTTTAGTTGATAAATCATATAACAGATGGGTGCAATTTTTTTGCATACCTCATTGATGTGAATAGTCCAGTTACAATCCTCTGAAACATGTATATACACCTAGAAACTTTAATGATTGAACTTGTTCAAGTGATCTACCATTTCTTATTAATAGACTGAGATTATTTCTTCTATTTGAATAGTTGAATCTGATAAATTTTGACTTGTCCTCATTCAGTATCAAACCATTATCTGAAAACCATTGGGCCATATTTGTTAACTCCGTATTTGTTTTTTTTTACGTCAACTATATTTTCCCCTGTAACTGTTAAAGTGGTGTCATCTGCATACATTATGCAGTTTTTGATTTTGATATCATTAACGTAAATAATGTATAACAGTGGCCCCAATACTGAGCCTTGGGGTACTCCGATTGTTGATAAGATCTGCTCTGACTTATGTTCCCTGATTTCAACGTACTGTATCCTATTTTTCAAATAACTTTCAAACCAGGCTAGCTGAGATCCTCTAAATCCATAATGTTCTAGTTTGTACAATAAAATATCGTGATTTACCAAATCGAAAGCTCTGCTCAAGTCCAAAAAAATACCACATACTTTTTTACCCTGATCCAAGATTGAACTTTATAATTGATTTTATTGTGGAGCTTCCTTTGATAAACCCAAATTGACTGGTATTCAATAAGTTGTATTTTACAAAATAATTGAGAATAAGTCCTGAGGTATATTTTTCATAAATTTTAGAAAATGGACTCAGCAAACATATGGGCCTGACATTTTTTGCCAGTGATTTATCTCCTTTTTTAAATATGGGACGCACTTTTGAAATTTTCCGAAGTTCAGGAAAAATACCTTCTTGAATTGAGCAATTTATTAGGTAGGACAAAGGCTCTGCCACAAGCTCCGCACATTTCTTCAATAAATTTGTAGAGAAATTACACCCTGTACAATGCTTTCTTCGATGGTGAGTCTTCTTCATTAGCGGTCTACTTCTTCGGCCCCTTCTTCTGTTCCTCATGCTCTTCCTCGACAGCTTCGGTCACGGTCACTGTCATCGAAGGAGGTCAGTCTTCGTCAACAATTTCCTTCTTACAGATCTCGCTGCCCGTACACGAAAATAATGAAACTTTTTTCATCGATCGGTGTCCTCTTCACAGTGGTACAGCTCGTAGCATCTCAAAATCGTGAGTATAAAAGTTATCTTTTGAGCTGTTTGCTCTTGTTGTCAATGGAAAGTCCTTCTGAACTAATCAACAACGAGCAAAGGCGAGATATTTTCGAATGATGAAAGTGAATTCTTTTGCAAGAGCTGTTCAATATCTCGATTTTCATTATACATATACTGAAAATTCTAATGGTATATTTGTGGATATTTTTTTATTATGTGACAGCAAAAAATATCTAGTGATTCGAAATCAGCTAATTGATTCAGTGAGCAGTTGGTACATTGATGCACACCTACAAGTTAATTGAGGAAGGATCATTTCAAGCTTCCGAATCTATTGGGTACAAATTTTGTAGAATTATTTGTGTCGATGGGCAGAACATTTTTGATAACTTTCATTCACAATTATGGAAATATTGACATCCTAGATTCTAAAATAGTGAAACTTCTGATAGCAGGTAGATATTGTCGTAGAAAAACTATAGTGCGCTTTTCACATTCGTGCGATGAAACTCGTGTGGAATGCTATTTTTGACATTCATCACACGTTTCAATATATTGTGGCATATATGTATATGAGGGAGATCTTAATCCATGCTTGTTGACAACTTTTCCGGTATAGAAGTTATTTTGGAGTGGTTTATACAGTTAGGCTGTAGCTATGTGGGTCATCGATTGTCTGTATTTTACCGTATATTCGAAATGGGATTCGATTTCAATCCCTTGCGGTTGGTTTATTGTGAATTGACTGACTATACATGAACATTTTAGCGATTTCAATATGTTTGAAGACTGCAACAGTTATATCAAGTTAATGGACGTAAAAATATGGAAATTTTGTTGAATGAAACTATGTTCTGAATAAATATATCTAATTAATCATCAATCTATCATTTTTCGCTAAAGTTTAAAATAATCGACTTACTCCACATTCGTCCTGTTAATCTTGATGGCTTGTATAGTGTATTAATAACATTTTTGTTGATGCAATAAATAAATCGAGTACTGCCTACATAAATAGTCCATTGGACCAGAGTGAAGAGATAAGATAAATTAGTTGGTGTTAGAACATTGTTTGTTAGACCTTCTTAAAATTGGATTAACTGAAAAAGCTGAAACGCCCTACTGCCCATGTGAAAACATCTCGATTTGCGACTTGAACCATATTTTTTTCGCTTTCATTATAGAAAAAAAAATTCAACTATCAATCAACATTACATCGTTACTCAGTGCTCAAAACAAAAATATATTTTTTGCTATAATCAATTTCTTCATCAACAATAAATTTGAGGCTCCTCCCCTCTTGGGTGATAATAATCACCAAAACCTAATATCTTCGGAAATAAATCTTCTAAAAGTCTGTGGCGAATGGTTTTTTACCGATGCCAAATACACACACCCACAACTATGGGTGACTCACAAAAAACGAAAGTTTATTCCTTCTCAGCAAATACGATAATTTGGATGGAGAAAGTGAATTAATAATATAATAGCTGAATGAAGTTTTCACTGTTATCATTGATATATATATATACTTTATAATAATTATTTCCTGTTTCTTGGTAAATGTTTTTGCACTTTTTTCCCACTACTTTGTACTTTGACCCATCATAATAGGTCAATTTCGAAGTTCTTGATTTTTTTTGCTCATCACATCTTTCACCCTTCTGATTCTGATGGTATTTTCTTCTTATACAGGGTCACTCACGGTCGATGGTACCTTAGACGTTTACGGAGAACGGGACGTAGGATTATTCTGAAAATTTGGTTTATCAAGTAATCAGTTTTGTTCTATCGATCTAAAATACTTTCAGCGTTGCGGCGTTGCCGCTTCTATCAAAAAGTAGCAACAACTTTGTTTTTTCAAATGAAACACCCTGTATTTTATTTCATTTTTAGATTCTTCCTGAAGAGCTGATTTCGTCGATCTATCATACTTGGGGTATAGGGTGAATGATTACAGAGATATAGGGTGTGAAAAATCGAGATTTTTCAAATTTAGGATTTTTTTGTGCCGAAACTAATCATTTCTGCTCAAAACGGCTTACATGTCCCTATCTTAACTTTTCATTTACTATCTACTGACATTTAATAGAAACAAACAGAGGGTGATGCAAAACTCAAAATTTTGAACCACCCGTATTTGTTTCAATTAAATATCAATCGATAGTAAATGGAAAGTTGAGATAGGGACATGTAAACCGTTTTGAGCAATAATGGATATTTTCGGTACAAAAAATTCCTAAAGTTGAAAAATCTCGATTTTTCACACCCTATATCTCTGTAATCATTCACCCTAGACCCCAAGTATAAACCATTAACGAAATCAGCTATTCAGGAAGAATCTAAAAATGAAATAAAATACAGGGTGTTCTATTTAGAATAACAAAGTAATTGCTACTTTTCGATAGAAGCGGCAACGCTGAAAATATTTGAGATCGATAGAACAAAACTGATTACCCAAGAATCCAAATTTTCAGAATAATCCTACGTCCTGGTTCTCCAGAAACGTCTAACCTACCATCGACCGTGAGTGACCCTGTATAGTTAATAAAAACCAAAAATTCACAGCAGAATGTCGGAATCAACCTATCAATTAATATGAATATCTATTATATTCATTTATATCTTCCCCTTGGTTTATGAAAAATCTGTTCATTGCATGCGATACGTATCCATGATTTATATACGAGTTCGTCATCCATTTTCATTTCTTTTCTTCCATCAGATACCCTGTTTTTCCACTTCTCAGTATTTGAACATCTTCAATACTTATATTCACTGTATATTTCTACATTAATCATCTTTTGTTGTTTTTCCAATATATGATATTTTCTCCTATTTCTTCTTGTATGTATAGGTACCTTGATTGTAAACATTCATAAATATTCGTATCAAATACATAAAATTCAAGAACGTAATTTGTTTTTCATGAACAGAGTGTTCATGAGTCTTCACCTGAACCTGATGGTGGATTTATGCAGCAATTTTAAGTCATAGGTTTTAAGTCGTAAGTTTTTAGTAATAAGTTTTAAGACATAAAGGAAAAAACACCATTTATGCAGGAATTATTAAGGACTGTCATGTCTTAAGGGTAACTTTTCCCATTGGTTAATTTCTGTGGTTGTCTCAGTGGTCACTTTACAATTTCAGTCATCAATATCCATTTTTTCTTTTTATAATCTGATAATTCTGATATAAGTTTGAATAAACAACACAATCACAGACAATAACCTATACAAAACAGTCACAGAATTGAAAACTTCGAACGCATGCGCAAATATGATCAGTTTCAAGTTTCAAGCCATAAGAGATAAAAGTTGGCCAACATTCTTACGGCTTAAAACTTATGACTTGCAACTTAAAACTTATGTCAAGTGTATGAATGGTAACATTGAAAAGAAGAAACTTACGACTTAAATCTTATGACTTAAAATCGCTGCATAAATCCACCATGAGATGAACGGCTTGTTCTCATTCTGTATGAAAGTATTCTGGAATTTCAGCGTACTTCGTCAAAACTTGCCACAAAAATGACGAAGACGTCAACACTTGCCTGAGGCAAGCCACAAATTTTCTGATTGCCAACATGCGAGCAGGCATTCCGGAACTCGAAATCTACGATCCGGAACCAATCATAATCGACGAGATCCAGCTGGCTTTGGGAACAGGTCCAGACGGATACAGGGCGAAGTTTAGGAACATCGAAGCTTACGGCGTTAGCAATGTGACAGTGACAGCTGTCAGGTGAGAGTCATTTTGAGGATTTTTATTGTTATTCAATCATAGAGGGCCAATTTATGCATCATTGTCTTTATCCTAGTCTTAGTTACAGTCTTCGTCTTAATCAAATCAAAATCAAATCAAATTTATTTCTATACCCATACCTTTACATTTCACATTTCATTCACATCACCTACTCGCTATAAAGATTCATTTAACATAAATTGATATTCTTAAAATTGGATGGTGGTCACTGATAGAACCGAACCTAGGAACGAGTTCCTGTACTGTTGAGGTCCTATAGAAGCACCAAATCGCGAGTATATTTTTGCCTATTGAAGGACGATACAGAGAATTTGAATTTGAAGGGCAAGCCTGAAGAGTGAAAAGGGCGGAAGCAACATTTCGTGATCTTGGTATAAATAGTAAACAATAATATATGGAACCGGGATTGATTTACCTAAAAAGAAACATTAATTACAATATTGATACTTGTGGAAACAAAACGATATGAAGTAGAAGGATTGTGTGGTCAAAAAATTATCTCAAATTTATTAGGGCATTCTGATAGTAGCTTATTTATTTCCTTTTTGAAAATATGTTTCTTTCTGATTTGTTTTATATGTACTGGAAGTAAGTTGAATAGTTTTGGTCCGTAGTAAAAGTACGATTTTTGTGTTAGAGTTTTCCTAAAGTTACACCTATATATATCAAGATTGGTAGCAGATCTTGTTTGTGTGATTATTGTCTTATAGTTTTTTTGATCAGAAAAAAATTTCAGGAGGCACTGGCGGATAAAGATCTGTCGTATTTTGAGTAACTTAGTTTCTTCGTAGAGAGAATTAGTTGAATGCTGTCTGTCTTTATGGAATATTATTTTAATTAGCGTATTTTGGACAGTTTGCAAATTTTGGAGCGTGGTTGAGAAAGTTCCTCCCCAAATAGTTATACAGTAGGTCAATATAGATTCCACTAGTGATTTATATAACATTAAAAGAGTTTGCCTGTTCAAAATATCTCTGGTATTGTAAAATCATATAATCAAGTTAAAAAGCATACATTTCGATGGGTGCATTTATGCAACATTTTTAGTCTCAGTCTTAATCATAATCATTGAAGCACGACATTGAAAGTTACAAATTTTCAACTTTTATGCTTATGATTGAGACCACATATGAAATACGCATGCGTCAACCACGACTTGTCAATACAAATGACATTAAATTTGGTTTTTGTCACCAATATCGATGTCTGTGGCAATAATTGATAACAAATATAATATTCAGATATAGATATAATCTCGAATATAATAATTGATAACAAATATCAATCGCTATCGATGGATTGTTAATTGTCATATCATAATTCTTAAGGCTCAAGACTGTGATGCATAAACGTCCAAAATGATTGAGACTATGATTGGGACTATGACACAAGATTGGGATAAAGACAATGATGCATAAATTGGCCCTATGTCTATAATGTTTGAGCTCGAATATAACAATTCGAAAACAAAAAAAAATCACATTACAAGATATTGGTGAATATGATATGACTATCGTATGATTTTTAGGTCTGACATTGCTACCAACCAATTTCAGTTGACCATGTATATACCAAAGATATCAGCGAGAGCCAAATACGAATCAAGCGGAGTGCTAATATTGGTCCAAGCTTCCGGAGGTGGAAACTATTGGGGGGAATATGGTGAGTCTTTATTATTATGTGATAGATTTCCTCGAAAAATAGAGAAAAACAGACGGTAATCTTTCGAGAGCGGCAAGATATTTTGCGCTGGAAATACACACCAGATTTTTTCTATACAAACACAGTTGCTAGACAAGAAAACTCGTTACCTTATCACTACTACTACTACTGATAGTGATTCTCAAACAATCATAGAGAATGAAGTATAATTGAAATTTACTTTTTTGAGTAAATATTATATTTGCTTTATATTAAAGAAATTGATGGTTTTCGAAAAATGCGACAAGTTTGGGATACTTACTTTGCTATCATTCACATTCAAGCATTTCATGGCACCTTGTCATGAATCTATCATAACATAACTTACAATTTTCTTCGATTTCTCTGGTAGAAGGTTCAAATTAACAATTTCTGCTCATTCTGCTACATGAGGTGGTGCCTTAGATATTTTACACTATTTTTAATCATGCAAGAGAAGATTAGTTCGTTTTCAACAATATACCTATGGTCGAGGCGATCATTTTTTCAATATTTCCGCTCACGAGCGCAAATTCTGTCACTCAATGACATTCTTCGGAAAACGCCAATTTTGAGAGGAGATTTGATAACGTCACAGGCTACTTTCTTCACCGGTTGTACAATAGTATATTATGATACGTTTTATAAGACGCTATTTTGTCGCACGCGTTGTTTGGAGTACGAAGAGCGAAGCGAGGAGTGCTCCAAGTGAACAAATGCGACAACGTGTCTTATAAAACGTGTGTCATATGCAATTTTTTCTATTTTGAATTGATTTGAAGAAAAAATGAATTCAATATCGATAAATAACAGAAACATCTACGATTGGTAACAATGATGACATTGAAATAATTAAAATCTGACGCACAAGCGTGAAGCCCAGTTTACAGTTGAGCGATTTTGATTTTTGCAATACCAGCGGTGAAAAATTCAATGTTGTTATTGTTTTTATTGATCAATTTAAATCAAATTACACTCTGAATTGAAATTTACCAATTGAAACATTGAGTTTTTCACTGCTAATATCACAAAATCCAAATCGCTCAGAAGTAAACTGGGCTTGAATCTTCTGACTTTCATTCTACGAATAATAAAAAATGCTTATCGAAATAGAGGCTATTTCGACACGCATTTACGTTGCACAATGACTTCATTATACAACCAAAATAGAAAAATACTTTTTCAAATTCCTTATATGATGTGAAAGTTTGATAATTGAGAAAATGCATTATCGTACATAATAACTGTTTTTTTTTTCGATTTAATAGAGGGAGTGAAAATCAAGACTTACTTCAAGGGTGTACAACAGGTTATTGAAGGAAGGCCTTACCTCAGACTTCTCAATATGAAAATGGACTTCAGTGTGAGAGATATAAAAATGGGAGTTGATGGAATTCATAATGGAAATGCTGTCATACGTAAGTAGTTATATATTCTCGAGAAAATTAAACATTCTAGACGTTTTATCAAAATGATACTCTGAGTGGACAAATATGAAAATAATAATTTAGTATGTATCCGATTCGAAATCACAATATTTCATTGTGAGACACGTAAACGCGATTCAAAAACGCAGTTGCTTCAGAAATGAATTATTGTTATGGATATACTTTGTTCTTGTTTCACAGAAGCTGCCCTCAATCTGTTTATCAACTCCAATAGCCAAGAGTTGCTGAAAGAAATGAAGCCCCATCTGAAGAAGAAGCTCTTGGCACTTATGGTAAACTTTGCCGACAACTTATTCTCCCATGTACCATATGATGCCTTTTTAGTATAGATTATGTGATATTTATTTTCTGATTAGTGTGATCTTACTTATAAATAGTTAGGAAATATCATGAATGTTTTGATTTAGGATTTATAATTTCTGATAATCAACAATCAATATGACTGAAATATGAATGAAAAAATTATATATCATCATCAATACTACCAGAGAAAACTCTTGAGTCCCGTTGAAGTTGGATTCGAGTTAAGGTAAAACTGGCATTGTCGCAACTCTGAAATTATTTAAGAAATATAAATAATGTCCTCTCATGTACCTATTATAGGTATATGATTCCATGCTAAATGTCTATTCTAGCTGATAAACCTTGTATATTTCCAGTGCTGTGTACATATTTATTAAGAATTTTTCAGTTGACTTTGAATTAGTTTTCTGTGATGTTCATAAGATTAAAATTTTGTTTAAATAGTTATTCGTGTTTTGAAATTCTTGTTGTATGGTACCTACTTTATGGAGGCTACAAAAGAACTGAAATTATCATTGAATATACATTACCTATCTTCGTCAATATTCATTACATTTCGATTGATTCCATTGATGAATTCCGATTTTTGTAAAGTCTATTCAATTAAATTGTTGAAATGAATCATCTTTGACATATTTTTCTGTTTATTTCAGTTCTCTCTCAGAAATTTTTGGTAATACAATCACGATAAATGAATATTCGCGTTTTGAAATTCTTGGTTTATCCATGAAAAATACCTACGAAAGAGCATAACATGCTAATGTCAAGATAATAACAGGGGAACCTCCCACCCGTGAATATACACGCCAAGTTAATTCAACAATTAACCAGCAAATCTCTTATTACTTGTTTCCTTTTGTCAAACTATCATTAACTTCGTGATAAATAAACTACCATTAAACAATTTGACAGATCACTATAATTGATAGTTTACGACATGAATACCATGCTTGTTTACAAAACATATTTTGTGATTGCATATGGTATAATAAATATATAGGTTATACAATATCATCAAGGTGATCAAAATGCAATGAACAAAGAAACGCTGGCATAATTTTTGGTGTTTGGAATAATAACGGCTTTTTCATTTGAAAATTTGGTGAAATTATATTCCTCATGCAGATCAGTGCAATGAAAATTTCGTTGGTCAAGTACCATATGAAGTACCAGTTTTTCCACTAATTATAGTTCGATAAAGATTTGTTTTTGCATGAACCTAGATAAAAATAATTGAGGTGTATGTGACAAGACAAAACCAACAATTTATTTTTTATAAATGGTAACTGATCACATTAGATAATAGCCCAAATTAGTAGTCTCGCGTGTATCAGGAAGTAGTTTGTTTCCAATAGCCTATTTAAACGACATAGTCGAGAAAAACTTGATTGTTGGTGATCATCTGCCGTTCTGATGGGACAACTAGGTGCGAAAACCATGATGAAGCTTCCCATTGTTACCCTATTGTCCTTAGCTATTTTCGCGTATGCAGGAGAATTACGTAAGTTTAGATATATATGTTTTCAATTGAAATAATATCTTTAGCATTTTGGCTTTATAACACTTGGAAGTTAGTTGATCTGTTTTGATATTTCAGCATCTTTTATTCATGTCTGTCCAAAACATGATCCGAATTTGGAGCAATGCTTGATAGCATCTGTTGAAGACATTCGCCCTTTTCTAGTTGATGGTAAGATGAATATAATCGATTATATATACATGTCCTGCATTTTATTTGTTTTTCATCGAAGGGGTACCTGAATTCAATATTCCTAGCTTGGAGCCTCTAGTGATGAAGGACTTCTTCTCGGAAGAAGCTGCTGGTATGAAAATCACAGTGTCAGATGTCAAAGCTTGGGGTTGCACGGATTTCTTCGTCAGAGGGATTGAGTTGAGTATTATAGATTAATATTTCGGCATCTAGTTTGAAAGTTGCCAATAAAATATTTAGGATATCGGTTTTTTGCATCAATGACTATAATTTAAATTGACTTATTATTGCAGTGTCAATATGGATACCCATCTATTCACCCTATACGTAGATCTTCCAAAACTAAGAATTGAGGCACATTACAGTGTAGACGGAAAACTTCTAGTTTTACCCATAAAAGGAAATGGCGATCTGGAAGCCAACGTCAGTAAGTATCTATGGGTTATATTATAGTGTATTATCAAAAAAACAAAATGAAGTAAACTGTCACTCTTCATCCATTTATTCGAAAATGAAAGCAGAATATGTGTAATATACTTGCTGAAAAATTCAGTACTGGAGAAACAGAAAAGCCCAACATATATTCTTGTTATCATGACTTGCAACTCACAGTAAGATGTTTATATTTTCTACTTTCGGTGCACACATTTTCGAACTACTCTTGCAGGCAATTGAAATAAGTGCTGAGTATATTGACTATTCTAGCTTTTGTAAATTATCCAAATTAATTCATATTTTTCGTATAAGGAATAAGTATAATAGAATCCAGTTGATAACTAATAAAATGGCAAATGTTCATAATATTATATTTCAGCTGATCTTCATGCAACAGCACAGCTGACTGGTGAAAATGTTGAAATGGAAGGAGACCAGTATCTGAAATTCTCAACGTTTGACTTGCACGTTGACGTAGGTGGTGGTTCTGCTAGACTGGAGAATTTGTTCAATGGTGACAAAGTACTGCGTAAGTGATGTCTTTAGTGAGATATGCAGTCACCAAATTATCATCTATTTATCTATAGAGATAGCCAACCAATCAATCGCACGATTGTATGGATAATTAGATCATTTCTATTTAATCCAGCCAGAGAGTTGCATTATATGACATATTTTGTTTATTTTTTGTTCTAGTGGGGATGATCAATGATGTAGTGAACAAAAACTTTGATATGTTCCTGAAAGAACTGATGCCAATCATTGAAAAATCGCTTGCCAGCGTTTTCAAGGACACTGCTAATGCTATTACTCAATCATTCACGTATAATCAGCTGTTTCCCCAATAATTGAAATATGTAAAATGTTCCTTATAAAATAAAAACCATATTCCTAGAACGAGACATTTCAATTCAATATGATGAAAGTGTGTTGAAGATGTAATTTTCAATGATTAGGGTTACGATCCATTATCAGTGAAAAAATCATAATTTTCGAATTAAATATAGGTACCCATACCTAGATAAAATTATTCTGTCAAAAGCTAGCAGATAATACATATCAAAATCATATTCAATTTTCATCATCACCAGTTCGAAATCAAACACATAATAGTATATTAGGATACAAGTTTTATAAGACGCTATTTTGTCGCACGCGTTGTTTCCAAGTGAACAAGTGCGACAACGTGTCTTATAAAACGTGTGTCATATGCAATTTTTTCTATTTTGTATTGATTTGAAGAAAAAATGGATTAAATATCGATAAGTAACAAAAACATTTTCGATTGGTAACAATGATGATATTGAAATATAATTAAAATCTTACGCACAAGCGAAAAGGCCAGTTTGCAGTTGAGCGATTTTGATTAATGCAATACCCAGCGGTGAAAAATTCAATGTTATTGTTTTTATTGGTCAATTTAAATCAAATTACACTCTGAATTGAAATTTACCAATTAAAACATTGAGTTTTTCACTGCTAATATCACCAAATCCAAATCGCTCAGAAGCAAACTGGGCCTAACTCTTCTGACTTTCATTTGACAGTTCGATTGTACCAATCTCCGAATAATAAAAAATGCGTATCGAAATAGAGGCTATTTCGACACGCATTTGCGTTGCACAATGACTTCATTATACAACTAAAATAGAAAAAAGGAATTTTTGACATCAAAGGATTTTGAAGTAGTGTTGGCTGAAAAAATTTACAAAGGGTATACAAAATTAGTTGAAAAATACTATTATACGTAAGCATATTTCATTGACGCGACATTATTCGAACAAGTCTGAAGTTGTGGTGAATTCTTTATCCCTGATGCCTAAAATATCTCCTTATATTGTTTAGTGAAGTATAAAAAATATTGAACTGACCGAATCATTAATTGTATAACTTCCACGACAAATCATTGAATAACAATTTGGGTACCTACCTCTATTTGAAGTAAATTGAATAAGCTGCTGATACAAAAGCTGCTGATATATTATATCTTTCACTCTATTTTATTAGACTAAGATGTCTGACCGTTGATTTATTCGGAAATACCTACAGCTCTGGTTTTGTAAAATCGAAATGCTAGGTACACAAAGATTGAAGTAATTATCAAGTATAGTTTTATTAGAATATGAATAAATAAAATTTCTATGATTATACACTTGATTATACATGCGTTTATACCGATGGATTATGACCTTGAATTATACACAATCTTGACTACTTCGATACACGTCAATTTGTTGATATTTTGCTTCTTCTGGTCAACCTCCCTTCTAATTTCTATACAAAAATAAATAGCGTATAAATTCACTGACACAAATAAACCTCTTCCTCCCTGTCGCAAACATCGCACTTGATCTCGTACGCGCTCTCGTTGCGCCATCTACAGTTGCAATTCTCCCTCACAGTCTCTTTCGTGGTAGAAAACGTCCTGCCGCAGCAGAGGGTAGCGCAGTTATCTGCATCTTTGCAGCGCCGCCCCACGGTCAGAGGACAGAAGTTCGGACTGGTCTCCAGGTAGGCAAGATGGCCGTCGAACTTCTCCCGCTGTAACTCGAAGGCGGAGTTGTCGGGCTGCGCCTGGATGGCGCTGTGGTACAAGTTCTTGAGCTCTTTGGTGATTGCGTCGAAGGCGCGGATTCGTTTGAAACAGGTTTTGTAGGTGCACGAGCCTGAAATGTCGTCGAATTGGTTGACATCAAGGAGGATAAAATAGGCTGGTGAAACTGGTCTTCATTTGTTTTTGCGAAGAATTCGTAGATATCCACCTTGCGTAGACCATTTGAGAAGCGTAGTAATGTTTCCACGACTTGAATGGAGATGGCGGTAAGATCGATTATCAAGGAGGATTTCTGTTGCTTTTGTATTTTTGTGGTTCGCATCTGACAGACGAGAATTGATTCAAAACAATGTATTTTCAGAATATCTGGAATTATCATTGATATTTTGACTATTCTCAGTCTTTTCCCTCCTAAAACAGATGAAACCAAGGTGGATGAAGGATGGTGAAACAGCTCTTCAATTGTGTCTGCGAAAAACTTGTAGACCGTTTGGGAAGGTCATAATATTTCCGCGACTTGAATGAAGATGGCGGTAAAATCGAATTTCGAAGAATATTTCTGTAACTTATGTATTTCTGTGGTTCCAATCTGCCAGGCGTGAATCGAAACGACTTTGAAACACTATATTTTTTGCACTTAAATCTGGAATAATTATCGATAATTATCTACACTCTCATCGTTTTTTTTTCTCCTAGAATAGATGTCACTGACAGAAGCACAGTTTCTGTTTTACCGACACAAGGTATGGCGCCATTTCTGTTAATTTCAGGAAATATTACTACACGGTATGAAATCAAGTAGGCAAAAGTCTACAGTTTATTCTAGTGCTTGTTAATGGGAAGCTGTTTCACCATCCTATATCCACCTTGGGTCAAACCGATGAAGAGATGACACATGTACAGTTTCTATTTTACCAACACAAACTATGGCGCCATCTCTGGTAAATCCAGGAAATATTACTACGGCTGAAATCAAGTAGGCAACGGCAAAAGTCTACAGCTTTTTCTAGTGATTGGCTGTTTCACCATCCTATATTCAACTTGGTTGACATAATCTGTTTTGATGGCTGTTAGTTGGTGTGAATCAGTCAAAAGTTATAGAAAAAGTTTCAGTGGTAACGTTTAAACCAAGGTGGATATAGGATGGTGAAATAGCTATTCAATTGTTTCTGCGAAAAACTTGTAGTAGACCTTTGAGAAGGTAGTAATATTTCCACGACTTGAATGAAGATGGCGGTGAGATCGATTATCGAAGAAGATTTCTGTTGCTCATGTATTTCTGTGGTTCGCATCTGACAGACGTGAGTTGAAACGACATTAAAACACAATATTTTCAGTGAATCTGGAATAATTATCGATATTTTGACTCTTCTCAGTCATTTTTCATCTAGAATAGATGAAACTGATAAAAAGATGACATATGCACAGTTTCTGTTTTACCGACACAAGGTATGTCGCCATCTCTGATAACTTCAGGAAATATTACTACGGTATGAAATCAAGTAGGCAAAGGTCTACAGTTTATTCTAGTGCTTGTTAATAGGAATCTGTTTTACCATCCTATATCCACCTTGGTTCAAACTAATCTTTCATGTGTTCTTTTTGACGAGTAAGATGGAGGATGGTGAGGTGACTGTTTATTTGTGTTTCGGCTTAGCAAAGATTATAACTCCGGTAATAATTTGCGAATCGTTCGGAGATGGCAGTAATATCAATAATCTATGCTGCCTGCGTTCCTTGTTCAGATATTCAATAAGATTTCCACTCCACCTTTGACTTACCTGATAACCCATGGCACTTGCAGATTTTCTCCTCATTCTTCATCACAACATCAATTCCTATTCCACTATTATACGTAAGAATGCTTTGGACTATATCACCTGAAACGAAAAGATGGAGACATATTGATTTACCTCTGCATCACCCAATAGGTACCTTTTTTCTTCAGTTGAAAAAACTTGTTTGCGAAATTCCTCGCAAATCTCGAATTATCACCACAACCTCCCCATTGCCACGCAGAAGGATTATCAGACTTTCCATGACTAGCACATTTACAGTTTTCTAACTTTCCTGCCGCACAAGCCTTCGCCACTGTGTGAGTGAAAGCAGACGCTGAAAGCGATTGCAGCAGCGCTGTCTCCCTGTATACTTTCTTGAAAAATTTCTTCTTGCGCACACAGGACCATTGTTCATACCTCAAACATCAGAGAAATTTCAATTGTAGAAATTTTAATTATTTATTTTTTTTATTGTTGGTTCTTCGAGCCAGATGGTATTCAAATAGTTGTAACTTACTGAAAATGGTGTGTACAAGAGGCGACAGCTATCTTTCTTGTTTCCAAGAGAACTTCGGCAAGTCCTTTTTTCTTCAGGCAGAGCCTATTTTGATATTTCACCCCCTTCAACCATCTACACAAACCTTTATTGTTGTACGTTACGTTGTTATAGCTTTTAGTGAAAAATTGGGTGAGGAATGATTTTCCTCTGCCATTTTTTAGTAGTTGCCTGAAATCAGAATTAATCTTAAACATTTTGTTGAAATTCGACTTTTGAGTTTTTCATAGCATTGATCATGATGAATCGTCTGAAATGTTTCTGAAACTGAAAACATCGTTGCAATTCTTCTGTAGCTCAGAAAAAGGGGATTGATTGAAAAACTTTACAAGTGATACTTTGCTTTACCAATTTTTTGGCAGGAAAAGGCCACTTAGACAAAAAAGAAGAAGAAAAAGAACTAGCTTTACCTCTCATTTTATATATAGAGTTTTCTTTTTCATGTTCATTTGATATTCAGTTAGAGATAATGGAATCCATCCAAGCTCATCTGAATGGATATGAGTTAATCTTAAATTCACCTCGAATGAGGCTCCATAAAAAGTCAAAAAGAAAGTATATGCTGGCCATTTTCCCCAAGATCAAAAGCCATATAAATAAAAAACAGAACAGAATAATTTTTATTTGTAATTTTTGACGAATCAGCTTCATTCTATATTTTAAATTTTTGTTCTAATATCGATATCACAAATCAATCGAACATTATATATGTATATATGCATTTTGTAGCAAATGATGTATGCTGTTAATGGGACATTTCTTTCTTGAAAAATAATCACAATGATATCACAATGTACCTCATTTTTAAATCCTAGGATTTGAATATCAACTTTATCTTCTAGGCAGTATAAGTATTGTAAAGTATGTATATAAACATACATATTAATTATTTTATTGTGTCAGTATGAGAAATGTCAAGGGCTGATTTCAAATAAAAAATGGACGACTTTTGAGTCGGTTGCAGAAAAACTCACTTATTTCTGCTGGCACCACTGTCACCATCACTTAAACAATAAACGAAAATCACCACCCAGACAATTGTCGAGCAGTTTCCCGACAGAATTTTCATTGTATGATCTACATGGCGAACTGAACTTGACTGAAAGCCACAAATCTCAACTTATCGTCAATATTAGTCTAGAACAAATATAGTTTTATTTCCTTTCGTGGAGATCCTCACCCGCCAATAAAAATCAGGTTGAGAAGGGAATGGAAAATGTTCTACAGTGGGTTCGTAACTGACGATGATGCACGATTTTTTTTAACAGTTTGAAGAGCAAAAGTTCCTGAATTATAATTCAGGAACTCAAAAAAACGGGGATTGATCATGCACAAGAGCAAAAGTTCCTGAATTATAATTCAGGAACTTTTGCTCTTAGGACAAAAATCTTAATAACAAATTCTTCGAAAGGTCAATTTTAACATAGGATGTTCTCAAAAATACATTTTTCTCGGAAATTATATCGTTTCGCGGCGAATATCAACAACAAAAATTGAAGTTGGTGCAGATCTGTCTGATTCCCACCACATATTATTTTTCATGGATCCTATTATTGGGTAATTGAACATTTTTGCGATTTTTCATCGCGGTTTTTAGTCGTAGGATAAATAGAACATAATTTTGTTCAATATGAAATGTGAAAATACTGTCGAGGTACTTGCAAGTATCAAAAACACATATACTATTACATATTTGAAGAATTGAGTTTTTGTAAAGACAATATAAGTACTTGTCAGACGGCTTATACTAGAATTTCCTGTTTTAGACTGGGCTATTAAATTTTATCATACAATAAATCATGACACTTCAAGTACTTTGCCTAATTTTGTAGATCTGCAATCTTCAATTATTCCTGTCTGTATACCCAATGATTTACATCACCGTTTTACAGTGTTTGAGTTTATATAACGTAATGAGCTGCAATTGTTACAATTCACTCTGAAAATGATATGAAATTAGGTTAACGTCCTGAATGATTACTTTCTCCACAAAAATAACAAAATATTGAGTAATCGAAAACATTGATGATTTTTTGAAAACGTTTGAGTTCGTTTTGGGATTCTCAACATTCTTCTCCTTTTTTAAAATACTTCTAGTGATTGATTTTGTTCTTATTCTGCGATTTTTACCATCAGATTCTTTTCGAATTCCAATTTCAGAAGCTGTATAGGTTGCCACAATTCTACAAAATCTAGGGCCTTCAGGAATGAAATTGTATAAGAATTCATTCATCGATCTGAAAAAAAATGCTGATTACCACCTCTCAAAATGGGTCTGTAAAATTGCATCGAGAACAATTTCTCATGTTCATCACTTATTGCTGAGTTGTAGGCCTTGGATTATTGGTCACAGTTCATCAAGCACCAAATTGAGAAAAACAGCGCCCAAAAAGTACCTATTTTGCGGCAACGATATGAGTCTTTATTTTCATTTGAAAATTGAAAAGTATGGGCGAGCATTCTTTTCTGGATGAAATACCAAAAACTATGTCATATGTGAACAGATTTCAAAAATGGCCTGGATGGATAGCTTCTCATATCAACACGAGCAATCCTGACTTTAAGACAAGTTTAGCGTTGAATCAATAATCCAAAACAATTCATCCTAACCGGCCCAGTAACCTAAACAAAGAAAATCACCTCTGAAATAACAGAAAAAACCAATCCGCACAGAATGTTGGCGTACATGCATACCTACCTGTGCCTTAACACAAGATATCTCTGGATAAACAATGGCCACAAACAAAAGCACTGTCAACCAACCTAACCATTGTCAATATCCTCAACAAATATGTGTTCTACGGATTATTCTGTTTTATGCTGTTTACCGGACGTCACTTCAACCTGTAAAATATGCAAACAACATTAATTGACAGCTCGAAATATTTAATATTCTCTGAAAGAGTTGGGAATTTTTCAACTGCAATAAGTATGAGTATTGTTTTATGTTTCGAAATTATGGTCCATTCAACAGGAGTTATCATCATTATACAAAAACAATACCAACATCAAAGATCAATGTAAAATAAATATACGCATCAAAAATTCATATTGATGAAAACTATCTCTTGATTTATGTGATGAATGATTATATCTCCGTTCTGAGGGGCACCTTCAACTCTTCTACATTATTTGGTCTACTTTGATAAACCTTGCTCTTCAAGTACCCTCTCAACAAGGAGAGCTACGCACAGCTTCTCGAGTTGGACGAAAAAGACTTCAAAATGGTGATGGAACTCCTCACTGGACACTGCCCTTTGAGGTATCACCTCAGAAGTTGCCGCTACTGCGAGAATTTCGCTGAAACTGCAGAACATTTGCTTTGCGCTCTTCTACAAGAGGCTCAAGTTCCTGAAAGAAGTCTTCTTAGAGCTCTCAGGAAACTAGCTCCCAGGAAACTGTTAAACTTTGTCTCGGAATCCCAGGCCTCGAATAGATTGAGGGTTATGCACAAAAGATCTAATAGGTCGAAGTCCTCAAGTCCAAAGAAGTCAAATCTGGAGACCTTTACAAACCATTCGATAGATTCCTGGTTGATAATTACATCACTGATGGAAAGAGTTTGCCTTTTACACCAACACTGATGACGTATGTGGATTATACAAGTATGTATATCGTGTGTTATATGTTTCTAGAAAAAATTAATATTGATATATTTCTGAATTTTTTTCAAAAGTAGTCTGTTTTTCAATACACATTCCCAAACAATGTTTTTCATTATACTTTTATTGCTAGTCTGACTTGGAGTGAATCTTACGAAAGCGTATAAGGGCCACCGAGATTTTTTTATATTTTTTGCCACTTTAAACTCGGAAGTTCGAGTTCAAAGTCGGAAATCCCGAGTTTGAAGTCGGAAAAAAATAATTCCGAGTTCTAAGTCGGAAATTCCGAGTTTAAAGTCGAAAATTTCGAGTTTGAAGTCGGAAAAAATAATTCCGAATTCAAAGTCAGAAATTCCGAGTTTAAAGTCGAAAATTTCGAGTTTGAAGTCGGAAAAAAATAATTCCGAGTTCAAAGTCAGAAATTCCGAGTTTAAAGTCGAAAATTTCGGGTTTGAAGTCGAAAAAAAATAATTCCGAGTTCAAAGTCAGAAATTCCGAGTTTAAAGTCGAAAATTTCGAGTTTGAAGTCGGAAAAAAATAATTCCGAGTTCTAAGTCGGAAATTCCGAGTTTAAAGTCGAAAATTTCGAGTTTGAAGTCGAAAAAAATAATTCCGAATTCAAAGTCGGAAATTCCGAGTTTAAAGTCAGACATTCCGAGTTTGAAGTCGGAAAAAAATAATTCCGAGTTCTAAGTCGGAAATTCCGAGTTTAAAGTCGAAAATTTCGAGTTTGAAGTCGGACATTCCGAGTTTGAAGTCGAAAAAAAATAATCCCGAGTTCAAAGTCGGAAATTCCGAGTTTAAAGTCGGACATTCCGAGTTTGAAGTCGAAAAAAAATAATCCCGAGTTCAAAGTCGGAAATTCCGAGTTTAAAGTCGGACATTCCGAGTTTGAAGTCGGAAAAAAATAATTCCGAGTTCAAAGTCGGAAATTCCGAGTTTAAAGTCAGACATTCCGAGTTTGAAGTCGAAAAAAAATAATTCCGAGTTCTAAGTCGGAAATTCCGAGTTTAAAGTCGGACATTCCGAGTTTGAAGTCGAAAAAAAATAATTCCGAGTTCTAAGTCGGAAATTCCGAGTTTAAAGTCGGACATTCCGAGTTTGAAGTCGAAAAAAAATAATCCCGAGTTCAAAGTCGGAAATTCCGAGTTTAAAGTCGGACATTCCGAGTTTGAAGTCGGAAAAAAATAATTCCGAGTTCAAAGTCGGAAATTCCGAGTTTAAAGTCGGAAAAAATATAAAAAAATCTCGGTGGCCCTTATACGCTTTCGTAGAATCTTCTATCTAATCGAAAGCTAATAATCTAATAAGTTGTCAAATCACGTGCAACCAAAAATAAACTCACGTGACAGTCGAATTTTCACGGACGTCTTCATGCACAAAAGGTTCATGAATTCGTCAAAAAAAAAAATGGAATCACTCGCAACCCTTTTCAAATCCAGAGCTGTCAGAGCGCGAGAATTGTTTCATATTTTTGGTAATTAAATTAGGTCAGCTCCGCGGTTGCCACACAGCAAGCCATGGAGAATCGGGAATTCGGGTAGACAGGGGTGGGCTTAGAATTTTTCGAGACCAATTTGGAGAAAGAAATCAGCAGTGTAGGATCATCAGACAGTAGAAACATAACTTTTTTAACGATAATATCGATTTTACGGTTTATTTTTTAGAAAGAGATTCAGGAGCGCTCCATTAGGATAGTTGAAAAAATTTTGATGAAAATCAACAAGAGCAACAAAAATTAAATAACGTTTATTTCGCAATAGCGATTTCAAATACATACAAAATGTTTTCAACAAACGTAGTTCCTAGACAAGAAAACTTGTGCTTCTCAAACTACCATAGAGTATGAAGAATAATAGAAAAAGAAATATTTATTCATCCTTTCAGACATCGTAAAATGTATAGGACAGGTCAAACAGAGATCACCTTAATTATTGGTATCGTAAACATGATTTGAGGAATTGAGTTGAAATTTATCAGAGATTTTCCTAACATATAAGATGCAGTGATATATGTATACACAGTAAAACGGCATGATTGTCTGAGATTTGCATCGATATAGATTATAAGCCCAAGAACTTCGTTGTTATAGTTGCGATTTTAGGTGAACTGGTAAGTCATATATAAAAAGTAGGAATATTAACGGTCCCAGTACATATCCCTGAGGAACACCTCTATTCATAATGTGAGAGTTGGAGGTAGCATCCTTCACTTTGAATTGAAACGGACCTTTTCAGTAAATATTATTTTTGTTTTATATTCAACGCACTGATGTTTTTCTGAGAAATGTGACTAGTTCATCAGTATACTTACTCTGATATCTTTAACATTCGGCATTTCATGACACCATGTCATGAATCTTTAACATAATCCATACTTTTCCTCGATTTCTCTGGTAGGAAGTTCAAATTAACTATTTTCACTATTTCTGCTCATGAGCACAAATGATGTCATTTAATGATATTCCTCAGAAAACGTCAATTTTGTTTTGAGATTCGAAAGCGCCAAAGGCTTTTGTTAACTGGTTGTGAAAAACATACATATGTTTCATGGGAGAAATTTTTTTTAATATATTATTGATGAAATAGTGGATAGAAGTTTTGAGTACGTAAATTCATTGTTAACTACGTTCAATCTTTAATTATATCCTCCCAAAGGATTGCGAGATTACTATCTCACTTTTTTGTTTTCGACTTCAAAGTATGCCTCAGAAATATAAATTTCTGCTTTCGATATTGATGGTGGCATCACCATAAGGGTATCTTTGTGAATCCAAGATATAATTTGCTGAAAACATTTCGGCAAAGATATTGACCAGTGAACGAATGGTCGGAGTGAATGAACTGAAATTTGTTACACAGATAATCAGAACGTCATTTGACCCAAAATATGATGGCATTCACTTCCAAAACTACTGAATTAGTAGTGACCTCAAATACCTACTGGAATTTTTTTTAAATTTTTTCACAACTTTCTTATTTTGATATATTCTTTATAATCTGTGTATTGGTTTTTCTCATGATAATCATAATCAATTTTTGGGAATTGCCACTGGTCACATAACGTAAATTATTGATACATCCATCTCTGTATAGAAAATTTCAATTGTTGCCCCTCCTGAGTCCGCCGCTGTATTGTTCACAAGCCAGGTAAGCTTGTGAACTAGCCGCCATCGGCGCAATGACAATCTATTAGCATTCACAAAGCCGTGAACAAACCGACGGATCGCTTACCTTCCGCATAGGGGGTGTAAATTAGCCCTCCCGGGGTATTATCAAAGTCCATCGGGCGACTTCTACAACATCTGTATCGTCAGGTGAGTGCTCCACCTCCTTCTTCTTCTTCTTCCAGCAGACCACACGCACAGACCTTACACCAACACATTAATAAAGGTATGCCGTTATTAATACTAATATTCTTTTTCATACTCCGGTCCTCCGGCTACAGTTGACCAGATGGTTTTTCAGAGCGAGGAGCCAAGACGGAGATGCCTCAATGATGGACTTTGATTTGAGAGGCAGCGAGTTACGTCTTCATAAGTTGAAATGAATAAGTGACTAATTTAGTAATTCTTCTAATGTGGATATGTCTTCTAGTGCTCATGAACGTGGATAAAAACGTGAAAAACAATTGACTACTTGTGCATGTTTTTGTTGAAAAACTATTGAGCTCGGGAATGAGAAAATTGATCTTTACAACTGTCAGATTGAAGGGGATAAAGTTTTTTTCGGTAACCGTCCGGAAAGTACGTACTTTCCAGACGATTTTTTTTTGAGAAAGTGGCATTTTTCCGGCCTAGTAAGGGAAGTACGTACTTCCCGGACTAGGCCGGGAAGAATCACATCGTTGTTGTCATTGTAAATATGAAAATCTTGGTAGTATGGTTTTGAAAAATGCAGTTGATCATTACCATAGCAGCAAAATAACGACTGACAGCTATCTGACATAAAATTAGCTAACATTCAAAAATTATCAGATGAAAACAATCAATGTGAAACGGAAACTTTACCTTCTTGTTCTGACTTCAACAAAAGGCACTTAAATATACCAAGCAATTCAAACAAATTGAATCCATTCAATATTAACAATTGTTCTAATTTTAATATAAATATTAATATAAATAAGAATTGAAATGTTCGAAATTTTGTTCTAATAAAGAAATGTGTTTCTTTGATTTGTTATTCTACACGGTTGCCGAAAAAATTGTGTACGCAACACGCCCGAAAACAGTTTTTTTGGACTCGCAGACTTCCACTCATCCAAAAAAACAGTATTTTCCGGACTTGTTACGTAAATTACTATTTTAAGGTAGTGCAACCATCACTCGAATTTTGAAAGAACTTCTCTCTCATGGTTAGCTGATGCTGTCACGTATATTTTAAATTATTTTATAATCTTTAAAGTACTTCTCTTGTTACATTTTTGCTCAAGTGTTCCAAATCGTCTTGACTGCACTCTCTTTTTAATCTTATCCATTGTTCTTCTTCATGTTGAATGCCCAGTCACATAAAATAGAAGCTAACTATTCAGTGAAAGTTTCTGCAATTTTTTTTCCAAACAAAACATCGCAAATTGTCGCCATATTGACGTAGTTGAATTCACAGTATGGCGAGGCACATTATCATTGATGGCTTTTTCAATTTCTCCATTCGAACACTCTCCAAATCGCGACATTTCCACAAATAAGATTATTTTCCGCAAATCGCTAGGAAATTTTGACATTCCTGTCAAAATTTCTTGAATAAAAAGTCAGGACTTCCTTACTGTGAGGAAATGTCATTTCCTTACTGTAAGGAAATGATATTTCCGTACAACAGTTGTTAGTGTTCTACATAAATGATTGAAAACACATTGCACATAAGGAATTAATTTATATTTTGAAAACATCAAGTCATTGCTGAATACATTTTTAAGATCAATTTGTTATATTTACAGTAATTTGACAGTTAGTACAATTATTGAACATTGGAGGAACACTGTTAGAACTATGAGAAACATTTTGGACAACATGCGGGGTGGTAGGGTTATTTTGTTGAATATTTTGTACTGTGAAAATTTTATTTGCCACCTCAACCGTATTGTTAAGCGATTCTTCGATATATCCTTCAGCAACGTTTGATGACTTCTATCTGCCATGCCTCTTTAAACTAGTTATGTCGGCACCAGAGTATAGTATATTCTGTAAACTTTGCCAGAGTCAACCAATATTGTTTCAGAAGACCGACGAAAGCAGTGACCAGTGTATTCTGTCGGATTTACCAAGTTCAAATAAGTAGCAACTATTTTGGGCATTGATATTTAAAGAAAAATCGGTCACTGTTCATATTTTCTGGTCTTAACGAAACATACTTTCGATAAACATTCAAGTAGATGTGATTAATTACAAATGATCTTGGTTTGTTGGTTTTCGAATCAGGTATGCTGATTAAAAGCTTAGATTCTAGGTCTTCTATATCGTGTACCAGTCATTCGGACTAACTCATCCATTCTACAGGCACCAGAAATACCAAATATTACAGCCACCTGAAAACTAAATAAAGGTACAATCTAAATAGAAATTAAAACCTTGTAAATTACCTTAAACATTAAATTTTCTTTATCTGGAGCTTCCTGGATAAATTTTTCAATTTCTTCCTTCGTTAAAATCTTAGTTTTCTTTGCCCTATAACCCTGAGCTTGCCGTTTCAATAAAGAACGAAGTTTTGAGTATGTAGATATATCTACATTGTGTTTAATTGCAAGGGTTAACTTCAGCATTGAATAATTGGCCCATAATGTTTAAGATTTCATCTTTAAACAAAGGTCTAGGAAGTATGCCATTACAATATTTTCTGAGAAAGAACTCGTATTTTTACTCATGCGATAATCCATAAAACATATGTATGCATTTTCGTACTTTTCTCTTGATTTCTTTGGCAATAATTCTAAGGAAGCAGTATTTACTGCCTCAACCAGCTCTGGAGGAGTCCCAGGAATGGAAATTTCATCATCACTTATCATTTTACTTTCGAGAACACCAGCATTTAAATTTATAAGCGTCAAGTTTG
The DNA here is from genome assembly GCA_029955515.1 of Chrysomela aeneicollis. Lineage (NCBI taxonomy): Eukaryota > Metazoa > Arthropoda > Insecta > Coleoptera > Chrysomelidae > Chrysomela > Chrysomela aeneicollis. Next base: position 31,838,190 of record JARUHQ010000002.1, read on the forward strand.
ACAATTCAACCTCAATACGTTTCCATAGTAGCCCAAGTAATTTTATTAGGAATTTCAAAGCCCCATTTATTTGGGAATAAAATTATCGCGTTTTTTTTTAAATCAAATCGTTTAAAATTCGACAGATATTGATATATCTGTCGAATTTTAAACGATTTGCGGAAAAATAGTATGTTTACCTCGTAGGAAAAGCCACATTCCTGGACTCTGTGTTGCTAAGTCTCGGCTTGCGCCTCGACTTAGCAATCTTCACAGTCGCCCAGGAATGTTAAGCTTTTCCTACCCGGTTAACAATGTACTATTTCTGACAACGCCAGTTTGAGAAAAATTGACATAACATCATCAAAATAGTATATAATGATACAAGTTTTATAAGATGCTATTTTATCGCACGCGTTGTTTGGAGTACGACGAGCGATGCGAGGAGTGCTCCAAGTAAACAAGTGCGACAACGTGTCTTATAAAACGTGTGTTTTATGCAATTTTTTCGATTTTGAATTGATTTGAAGAAAATCGATAAATAACAGAAACATATTCGATTGGTAAAAATGATGACATTGGACAATGATGACATCTGACGCACAAGCGTAAAGCCCAGTTTACAGTTGAGCGATTTTGATTATTTCAATACCAGCGGTAAAAAATTCAATGTTGTTATTGTTTTTATAGGTAAATTTAAATTTACCAATTAAAACATTGAGTTTTTTACTGCTAATATCACCAAATCCAAATAGCTCAGAAGTAAACTGGGCCTAACTTTTCTGACTTTAATTTGACAGTTAGATTGTACCAATCTACGAATAATAAAAAACACGCATTTGCGTTGCACAACGACTTCATTATACAACCAAAATAGAAAAACAGTAAAAACACAAGAGCTTTTTTTTATGGGATAAATTTTGTAACGAAATAAATTTGCCAGTCAGGTCGAGGGATTTTGTCAAATTTCAGTTTTTCGAGCAAATTAATGATGGAAAATTTTTGAGTCAATAAGAAAATTATCCTTAAAAAAAAGCTCGAGTGTTTTTTGGCAAGATAAATTAACGACCAAATATATGAATGAACAACAACTCTAATTATTTAAATTATCAATTAAATTATTTAAACGAACAGTTATTGAATACACAATCGTTATAAATTGTTTGGTTTGGTGTACTGATTTCAAAATGTTCTTCTCTGGCATTCACACATGTAGAATATTCATTTTGATTTTTCTCACTCGAGGCAGACATTAAAGTGACATAAGCATACTAGATGTAGACGCTTAAGAGGAACAGGCCTTTTTATCGGTGATAAAAAACGATGCACCTTTTTTATCGCTGTCAAACTGACAAAACAGTCATCTTTAAATGACACATTTTATACAGGAGTTAATTTATCAACAGTAAAAACACAAGAGCTTTTTTTTATCGGATAAATTTCTCTTTCTAACGAATAAAATTTGCCAATCAGTAATTTTACGAGAAAAACTGACATGAAAAAATTGCGAGACCGTAGGTCGAGCAATTTTGTCTAATGTCAGATTTTCGAGTGAAATTACTGATGGAAAATTTTTGAGTTAGTAAAGAAATTTATCCAATAAAAAAAAGTTCGAGTGTTTTTTGGCAAGATAAATCAACGACAATATATAAATGAACAGTAATTATAATTAACTTTATTGAAATAACTATTTAAAGGAGCAGTTATTAAAAATACAATTTTTGAAAATGTTTTGGTTCGGTGTCGAAATTTCGATATTTTCTTCTCTGATGGTTTCGACACATGTCGAATATTCGTTCGAACACTTCTTTATATCCGAAGATCGCAAGTTACTAACAAGATTTTCGTGATGTTCAGGGTCAATTTGTAGATAGGGTTTGATCGATGCCGACGAAGAATGTCCAGTTATTTTTATAAGCTGTTGGTCACTTATTCCTGCTTTGGCTAACTGTGTAACTGTACTAGCACGGTTTGAATGATTGGTTATTTTATTATTTGTGGTGTCGAGGCCAATTTTCGTTGCTGAAATTTTGGTCCAAGAAGAAATCATGTTAATTCCCAGTGGAACATTTTTAAACCATCCTTTAGAATTTTCGAGCTTCCAAAAAGGGTTTGGAGTTAAAAAAAGTCGTTCAGACGTTATGTTTCCATTTCTTCTTTCTAAGAGTAGTTTTAATAATCTCACTGGACATATATTTTCATCAATATAATTTTTTGTTATTCATTTGCTGTCTGCCAATCTTTTTGACCCACCTTGTGCCGTCTTGGAAAATATTGTATTATATTCTATTCTTCCTGTAGGAGTTCCATCTTGATTTTTCTCTTCTTTGAAATAGTATATTCTACAGTTTACAGCTTCTCCTCCCCTCCAAGCTAATTCATAAGAAGCTATATGAAAAAATCTTCTTTGCAATCCATCTGGTTCATTTATATTCCATAGTTTTGCCATTTTTATAATATCTTTCTTATCTATTGAAACAGAACCTAACTTTCTTTTATCCGGAATAGCTTGCAATTCTTTCCGTTTACTATTTCTCGCATCACGAGCTTCTTTGAAAGTTATATCGGCAAAAGGATCAACTTTAATATTGTACTCACTGAAATATTTTTCTTGAATCATCTTTGCAGTCGAATTCCAGATTGTTTTCAGAGCATATTCCTTGTAATCTTCTCCATTTCGCTTTTTCATGTTATAAGCCCAGTCTTTCAATATATCTGCTATATGTTGTACCGGTGTTTCTTCTCCCAATTCGTAATTTCTGGCTTTACAAAACTCCATGAATTGTCTCCAAATCGACGATTTCGTGTTTCTTGTAGTTTGCGGAATTGATTTTTTTATATTATTTGTGATTTCTACAGACGAAATTTCCCCAAAACGGCTCATCCTGCGATTTTTCGTGTGAATAATACCCAACAATCAAACTTGACACGACAGAAATTGAAGTGACGGGCGCATACTAGATGGAGAAGGTTTCGAGGAACAGGCATTTTTACAGCGATAAAAAAGGATGCACCTTTTTTATCGATGTCAAAATGACTCACGTCATCGTCAAATGGTGTTTTCTATGGAGGAGTTGATTTATCGCTGGAAAAGTTAGATCGAACTATTTTAGCTGTCATAATGACAAAACACCGCGACATATTGACATAGCATTTTTAGTGCATGAATTAAATTGTCAGCTATAACATTTTCATGCTGCTTCCAGAGGTTCTGCGGTTGATTTATTTAATCAAAATTGAAACTGGAATTTAAATGAATAATTCCTTTTGGAGAGTCATTTACAATATTTGATATGACCAACTACTTTTCTTGGTGGGACGAACGTTTTTGACACTGATTAATATTTAGGAGGAACCGATTCGCTTCTGCGTGCCTACCAAACATAATAGCGTCAAAACAAAGCAGTATTTGAACGCTGATCTGGGAATATCTGATGGTGGCAATGATATATTCTTACAGAATGTTCGATTGAAAATAGTTCATTGGCTGATATGTTTTCAGAAATACTTTTTGGCATCAAACATATTTATGATGAGATTTTCATATGGATACTTCATTTTTTAATCTTGATAAGCTAGAAATTTTTTTCTGAAGTACTGATAGAATTATGTGGAAACAATCTGCTTGTAAAGGTTTAAGAACATATAATTTTACTGTCATATTATATACGAAAAAATAGAAATAGTTTATTCTGATTCCGAGACGAAGAATCATGGTTTTCTATAGTGTGGTTCTTTTCTTAATTTCATCAGATATAGCTGGTATCAAGCTTTTGTACAATTCACCCTGTATATACATAAAAAATATTAGAAAATATCATGGACACCTTCTGTAGCCTCTATTTCAACATTTTTATTAGTTCTAATGACATCATTATTATACCTAGGCATAATATTTCATATCCGCTGACATCTATTAATATTTTTCCAGAAAATTCCTCATGAATCACGAAAATATTCGCAAAATAGTCTAGAAAAAATTGACGGTCTGGCCACCCAAGGCCTTTGAATCATTACATGAAGGTAGCAACACCATTCGCGTACCCAATCAAATTTACTAGGGCAAAAATCCGTGAAACACGTAATTTTTTTCACTATTCCAGAAAAACGCCTACACCCCAACTATCATTTTTTTTGATATAGAACACCCTACTCGTCTAGATATTGACATCATATTTTATAAATCCGACGACAGCAAAATATTTCAATGACTCAAAAATGGAAACGAGAATACTAATTCACAGATCACATAATTATTCTGGAAATGTCAATGAGTTCTTAAGTGAAGATTCACCATGTTTTGGAGCTGAACTCCGAACATGTGAACAGTACATGTAAGCTTTGTAGATCACGAAAAGTTGATGGAATTTGAAGTAGCCCTGGAATGAAATAAAATAAGTAAGATAAAATCTAGAACTGGAAGAGATCTTAGATTTGAGCAGAAGAACAAAAAATATTGGCTGTCACAGCACTTCCATGAATAATTTAGAGTATTTTTGCTGGTTCAAATGAATTTCTCAGCCTTAATATGTGTGGCAGTGTATTTTTCCAAGACTTATTTTACAGCTATTAATGTAAAGAGATTATTATGCGATTCATAATAGTAGTAGCTCTGGAATGAAATAAAATAAGTAAGATAAAATCTAGAACTGGAAGAGATCTTAGATTTGAGCAGAAGAACAAAAAATATTGGCTGTCACAGCACTTCCATGAATAATTTAGAGTATTTTTGCTGGTTCAAATGAATTTCTCAGCCTTAATATGTGTGGCAGTGTATTTTTCCAAGACTTATTTTACAGCTATTAATGTAAAGAGATTATTATGCGATTCATAATAGTAGTAGCTCTGGAATGAAATAAAATAAGTAAGATAAAATCTAGAACTGGAAGAGATCTTAGATTTGAGCAGAAGAACAAAAAATATTGGCTGTCACAGCACTTCCATGAATAATTTAGAGTATTTTTGCTGGTTCAAATGAATTTCTCAGCCTTAATATGTGTGGCAGTGTATTTTTCCAAGACTTATTTTACAGCTATTAATGTAAAGAGATTATTATGCGATTCATAATAGTAGTAGCTCTGGAATGAAATAAAATAAGTAAGATAAAATCTAGAACTGGAAGAGATCTTAGATTTGAGCAGAAGAACAAAAAATATTGGCTGTCACAGCACTTCCATGAATAATTTAGAGTATTTTTGCTGGTTCAAATGAATTTCTCAGCCTTAATATGTGTGGCAGTGTATTTTTCCAAGACTTATTTTACAGCTATTAATGTAAAGAGATTATTATGCGATTCATAATAGTAGTAGCTCTGGAATGAAATAAAATAAGTAAGATAAAATCTAGAACTGGAAGAGATCTTAGATTTGAGCAGAAGAACAAAAAATATTGGCTGTCACAGCACTTCCATGAATAATTTAGAGTATTTTTGCTGGTTCAAATGAATTTCTCAGCCTTAATATGTGTGGCAGTGTATTTTTCCAAGACTTATTTTACAGCTATTAATGTAAGGAGATTATTATGCGATTCATAATAGTAGTAGCTCTGGAATGAAATAAAATAAGTAAGATAAAATCTAGAACTGGAAGAGATCTTAGATTTGAGCAGAAGAACAAAAAATATTGGCTGTCACAGCACTTCCATGAATAATTTAGAGTATTTTTGCTGGTTCAAATGAATTTCTCAGCCTTAATATGTGTGGCAGTGTATTTTTCCAAGACTTATTTTACAGCTATTAATGTAAAGAGATTATTATGCGATTCATAATAGTAGTAGCTCTGGAATGAAATAAAATAAGTAAGATAAAATCTAGAACTGGAAGAGATCTTAGATTTGAGCAGAAGAACAAAAAATATTGGCTGTCACAGCACTTCCATGAATAATTTAGAGTATTTTTGCTGGTTCAAATGAATTTCTCAGCCTTAATATGTGTGGCAGTGTATTTTTCCAAGACTTATTTTACAGCTATTAATGTAAAGAGATTATTATGCGATTCATAATAGTAGTAGCTCTGGAATGAAATAAAATAAGTAAGATAAAATCTAGAACTGGAAGAGATCTTAGATTTGAGCAGAAGAACAAAAAATATTGGCTGTCACAGCACTTCCATGAATAATTTAGAGTATTTTTGCTGGTTCAAATGAATTTCTCAGCCTTAATATGTGTGGCAGTGTATTTTTCCAAGACTTATTTTACAGCTATTAATGTAAGGAGATTATTATGCGATTCATAATAGTAGTAGCTCTGGAATGAAATAAAATAAGTAAGATAAAATCTAGAACTGGAAGAGATCTTAGATTTGAGCAGAAGAACAAAAAATATTGGCTGTCACAGCACTTCCATGAATAATTTAGAGTATTTTTGCTGGTTCAAATGAATTTCTCAGCCTTAATATGTGTGGCAGTGTATTTTTCCAAGACTTATTTTACAGCTATTAATGTAAAGAGATTATTATGCGATTCATAATAGTAGTAGCTCTGGAATGAAATAAAATAAGTAAGATAAAATCTAGAACTGGAAGAGATCTTAGATTTGAGCAGAAGAACAAAAAATATTGGCTGTCACAGCACTTCCATGAATAATTTAGAGTATTTTTGCTGGTTCAAATGAATTTCTCAGCCTTAATATGTGTGGCAGTGTATTTTTCCAAGACTTATTTTACAGCTATTAATGTAAAGAGATTATTATGCGATGCATAATAGTAGTAGCTCTGGAATGAAATAAAATAAGTAAGATAAAATCTAGAACTGGAAGAGATCTTAGATTTGAGCAGAAGAACAAAAAATATTGGCTGTCACAGCACTTCCATGAATAATTTAGAGTATTTTTGCTGGTTCAAATGAATTTCTCAGCCTTAATATGAGTGGCAGTGTATTTTTCCAAGACTTATTTTACAGCTATTAATGTAAAGAGATTATTATGCGATAGTTGAGGACATTGCTAAGTGACGAGTCCTCAGCCGAGTCAACCGCAATGTCCGAGACAGTGTTAAGCTCAATTTATAAACTCCGCTGCCTTTCCCATATGCACGCCAGTGATGGGTAGTAATGACCATGACAGGTATGCCGGTGTGATATTCCTCACTCTTAATACTGTTAATTATACCCTATACCCTGTCATTTTGGTTTTCTCCTTCCCAAATTATTTTTCCCTGCCTCACTTATTTTGTAGAATATTCTTTCAGCTTGACACACCATATCAAATTATGAGTATTAATGTAGATTTATTTTGATTTCTTTTGTTGCTCCATGGGAAATACTGCAAAAAGTCATTATGGAAGGATGTCGAAGATGACACAGATGAATGGAAGGCTGTATACAGGATGTACAGAACAACAATATATGCGAATTTTTATTGACGAAAGATGAGTAAGTACTGACGCTGAAAAAACAATTAGTATAAAAAGGATCAGAAACGCTATGAGAAAATGCTGAAACTCGGTTTGCTGAGCTGAAGAAATATCAGCACAGACCACAGAACAGAAGTTGAAATTTATTTTAAAATTGTTCTCTATAATAGACGAAATATTTTAATTCGAGATCATTTTGAGAAATCAGTTGAAATAATCAAAGAACAACGCATAAGCTTGATCACCCGGTATATATGGATGTCCTCGTAACTTGTATTTCACGACGATGATGATGATGATTAAGAGTTTATATGAAGAAGGCGTTAGTTATGGAACGTCTCATCTTCCCCCTCTACGAGAATCTCCGAGAATCTCAATTCTTCAAGTCAGCACATTTATGCAACAAAACTATTCGCTCTCATTGTTCCGCGCTTTATCATCTGATACCTTAGTTGAATAAAGTCATATCACGTTTTTTAAAAATTCGTTTTCCACTAGAGAACTCAAAATTGGCGCAGTCGTGGTAGGATTTGCCCAACGGTGTAAACGACAAAAATCGCGTGGAAACCGGTCTGTTTCAACAGTTTAAAGGCAAATAATTTAGTGGATTCGCGAAAGACTAAAAACTCGTGATAACAACGCTTGAAGCAGAGGACAACATCGCCAAAGCATCAAGGACCCTGGTGAAGGACCAAATCGCCAACACCAGCCTGAATTGGAGGACTACATCGCCGAGAATTTGGGAAACCTGGCAGAGGACCACATCGCCGAAACCAGCTAGAATAAGATAGGATTAAGAAGAAATGAAGACAACACTGTAAGTGATTTTGCTCATACAACCCACAATTACCCATCAAACATATATATTGATAATTCTCCATTGTTAATCATTGGGATTTTCTATAATTTTTCATGGTAGATAACGAAGAAATAGAACAATTAATAAATTTATTAAATAGATCATTTGAGCCGACACAACAAACAAATACCGAAATGTCACTTCCAGCATCCGGAGTAAACTATACTCTCTTAAAACTTTTTGTAGACGCTATACCAAATTTCGATGGAAATCCTCATACATTGGGAATTTTCCTCGGAAGTTGTACCAACTTGATAAACAATTTCAGAGATGATAATAACGCACAGTTGAATTCATATATTCTGCGAGCTCTTCTTGGCAAACTAACTGGCCGAGCTCTCAGTTTAATAGGTTCTCGCACTGAACTAAAAACATGGACAGAAATTGAAAGTGCTCTGATACTGAGTTTTCAAGATCAAAGAAACGTTGATTGTCTAGTTCAAGACTTAATTGCCTTGAGCCCATTCAGAAATGAAACTCCTTATAATTTTGGCATGCGATGTCAAGACTCTAGAAGCCTTTTGATATCTAAAGTAAATTCTGAAGAAATACAATCATTAGAAAAGACCATAAAAATCAAAAATTACGATGACTTAGCACTTAAAACTTTTATTAGAGGTCTTCCTAATCAATTGCAAAACAATATTAGACTTCGAAATCCTGATTCACTAGAAAAAGCCATGTCATTGGTTATTGAAGAGGAAAACTTTCTATACAGTGCATCAAAGAGTAATTCTATCAACTCGCAAAATATGTATAACCCCGGACAAAGATTCACACCAACAAGCAATAGACAAAACATGCAGAATAAACAACCAACAAATTTCCAAAGACCAACACAGAACTTTCCTAGACAGCCATTTCAGAATGAATTCAATAGACAGACACAGATTTATCCAAATCAATCATTTCAAAATAATTTTTCGAGACCACCATTCCAAAATAACTTTTCGAGACCAACATTCCAAAATAATTTCCAGAGACCACAGTTTCAAAATAATTTTCAAAGACAACCTTTCCAAAATTATCAGAGTCCATTCAGACCAACTAACAGTCAAATTATTAGAAATCAACAAAATCAACCACAAAGCCAAATTACCCGCAGAACACTTCCAGGTGAGCCTATGGATACCTCAACCGGAAATACTCGCATGAACCCGCAAACACGTCCAACTTTTACAAAACTCTATAATCAAGACATCGAGGAATGTGAAAATCCTTTTGAGTACCTAAATACACCAGAAAATATTGATAATCACTATGACTATGATCAATATTATTGTCACGATCAATCCGATATCGATTACTCTCAGTATGATTCGGAATATCAAGAAACAAATCAACAAAATCATCAGTATCCACAATCAAATTGTGAAAATGTAAATTTTCAGATAGATCCCAATATAGAAAAAACGACATAATAGATATAAATCTTGTCAAAGCAAATTTACCATATATTTTCATTCCCGAATTAAATGCAAATTTTCTGATTGACACAGGTAGCACAAGAAGTCTAATGAATCCTGATTTAGCACATAAATTTTACAAATCATTCATCTTCAATGAAGATTTCAATATTCAAACTGCTCACAATATCAGCTATCATAATGAAGTCATGATAATTCCTATTTTTGAAATTTTCAGAGTGAACGATTCTCACAAATTTTATCTATTCAATTTTAGCCAAAAATATGATGGTTTAATTGGTATTGATTTATTAAAACAATTATATGCTTCTGTGAACATCCAAACAAAATCAATCACCACCCCATACGTCAGAATTCCGATAATCTATGAATCTGAAGAACTAACTCGATTGAAAAACGAACTACATACTAATAATTATATTTTGAATATTCCTGCAAGAACTACGAAAATCGTAAAATTACCAGTTAATCACGAAAAAGGTATAGGTTACCTAGACTATATACTTTTTGACAAACAAATAGAATCACCCCGTGCAGTCGTAAAAATCGAGAATTACTTTGCTATAACGTCAATATCAAATTCAAGTTCTGAATCAGTGAAAATTAAAATCAATAATCCTTATGATATTGAAATTTTGAATATCACCGAACTCAATTTTATAGAGACTATGGAAACAGATAACGACCTAGACCAACATCAAGATAACATCTTAAAATCAAATTTAAAGGCACTTCGTCTCGAACATTGTAACCAAGAAGAAAAAATAGCTATTCGAAATTTATGTTTAGAATACCGTGATATTTTCTATTCTGATAAAGTACCTCTAACGTTTACTAATGAAATTCAACACAAAATTAACTTGACAGACGAAACGCCAGTATTCACAAAAACATACAGATATCCTGAAGTTCATAAAGATGAAGTCAAAAATCAGATAACCAAAATGTTAGATCAAGGTATAATCCAAAATTCGACATCTCCCTGGTCAAGCCCAATATGGATAGTTCCAAAAAAAATGGACGCTTCCGGAAAACGGAAATGGAGACTAGTTATTGACTATCGCAAATTAAACGACAAAACGATAGATGACAAATACCCCCTACCAAATATAACCGAAATATTAGACAAATTAGGAAAGAGCCAATACTTTACAACACTAGATTTGGCAAACGGCTTTCATCAGATCGAAATGAACCCTAATGACGTACAAAAAACGGCTTTCTCAACCCAGAATGGACATTTTGAGTTCAAAAGAATGCCGTTTGGGCTCAAAAATGCTCCAAGTACTTTCCAGCGTGTAATGGATAATATTCTAAGAGGACTTCAAAATGAGACATGCTTAGTATATCTAGACGACATAGTAATATTCAGTACATCTCTCCAAGAACACATTCAAAGACTAAAACAAATTTTCGATAGACTCAGACAGTCAAATTTCAAAATACAACTCGACAAATCAGAATTCCTTCGCAAGGAAGTTAATTATTTGGGACACGTTATAACTCCAAACGGTGTAAAACCAAACCCTGAAAAAATCATTGCAATAAAACAATTTCCGATTCCTACAACACCTAAAGAAATAAAAGGATTTCTAGGACTCGTAGGCTATTACCGCAAATTTATTAAAGACTTTGCAAAAATCACAAAACCTCTAACTCAATGTTTAAAAAAGAATCACAAAATTGTTCATGATCAAAATTTCATTTCTGCATTCAATACTTGCAAAGACCTGATAACTAATTCACCAATTTTACAATATCCTGATTTTTCAAAGAAATTCGTCTTGACGACTGATGCGTCTAATGTTGCCCTAGGAGCGGTACTTTCACAAGGACCGATTGGATCCGATAAACCAATAGCATTCGCTTCTCGAACCCTAAATGAAACTGAACAAAAATATAGTACCATTGAGAAAGAGCTTCTTTCGATAGTTTGGGCCTGTAAGTACTTCAGACCATATCTATTTGGTAGAAAATTCACTATTTACACTGATCATCGACCACTAGTATGGATTTTTAACCTGAAAGAACCAAATTCAAAATTAATTCGTTGGAGACTTAAATTAGAAGAATTCGACTATGACATTGTATATAAAAACGGCAAACAAAATACCAACGCCGATGCTCTGTCTAGAATCACAATTAACGCTCTAGAGAATGAATCAATAATAAACAACCCTGGTGACATTGTTTCAGAAACACTCGAATACCTCAGAAACCTATCTGAATATAGCATACCATCTCGCAATAACCCATCTAAACCCGAAAAATCAGATTCTACACCGAAAATACAAATAATATCTAATGAACAAGTAAAACCACCTGACAAAAAAATATCGGAAGATACTGATGGCACATCAACCCAGCATTCAACTTTCAATGAGACCACCAACAATGGAATTAAAATTTTAGACGAAATCATAAACAACAAAGTCAACCAAATATTAGTATTCCCTCATGTTTACCCTAGACTGAAAACATCACAAGAAAATTATGGAAACCATAAAATAGTTACCGTTGAAATTCCAGAAAAACACAACGAACCCTTGATTTTAGAATTCCTAAGAGACTATACAATTTCTGGCAAGACATACTGTATGCACTTCCATTCAGATATATTGTATAAATCATTCAATAAAGTATACATCGAACATTTTTCAGAACGAGGTCCGAAATTGATAAAATGCACAAAAAGAGTAAATACTGTCCAAGACAAAGACGAACAAATTCTTATTGTTAGAAACCACCACGAAAGTAAAACCAATCACAGAGGAATAAATGAAACTTTAGAAAAAATCAAACAAAATTACTATTGGATAGGAATCAAAGAATCAGTCACAAATTATATAAATTCGTGTGAAATTTGTCAACGCACGAAATACGCTAGAAAAACCCCATATACTCCACTCATGTTAACTGAGACAGCCTCGAAACCCTTTCAGATGGTTCATATGGATATTTTCTTTTACGACAATAAAAACTATCTTACACTTGTCGATTCATTCACAAAATTCGCTCAAGCATTTCAAATAACAGGAAAAACAGCAATTAACGTAAGTAATGCATTAATTAAGTATTTTTCATCATTTGGCATCCCAGAAAAATGTATAATCGATAATGGCACTGAATTCAATAACGAAACGGTTAAAGAAATATTGAATTTACACAAGATTAAAATTCATTTTACCACACCAGCACACCATGAATCAAATAGTATAGTTGAAAGATTCCATTCGACAATTATCGAGCATCTTAGAATTTTAAAAGAAATGTACCCCGAAGAACAAGACAATTTAATGGACTATGCAATTATTGGATATAATAGTTCAATACATAGTGCAACGAATTTTACCCCATTTGAACTCACTTTTGGCCATACCCACTCAAGAAACCCTAACGAAATATTTCTTCCAAATTCATTCTTCACAGACTATGCTGAAAAACATAAAAATAAATTAGAACACGTTTATTCAAAGGTGAAAGAAAATCTAGAAGCAAATAAACAAAAAATCGTTTCCAAATCCAATACACAAGGTGACACGAATTCAGATTTCGCCGTAGGAAAAATAGTTTACAAACAGAATCCTTATAGTCGTAATAAAAAGAATAATAAATTTATCGGTCCATTCGAGATAATTAAAACTCTAGATAAGAACAGAGTAGAAATTCAGAATAAGCAAAGTAAGAAAAATGAGATCATTCATATCAAAGAATTAAAGAAGCCTCCCATTGTTACAGATTCATCACCACGTGCATCTACATCTGCACAAACGGCGAATTGACAAACCCGATACTACATGACCTTGCTGACAATCCCGGACTTCTAACATTGAAACTAGGAAATGCACAAAATAAAATAAATCATTGGTCATTCATACAGATATACGATATCAGTAGCGTAGTTGAAGAATTTACAGCACTTAGACTGAAATTTCAAATATTCAGAGATGCAATTGAAAGTAACTTCACTTCAAAATCTAATCGAAAAGATTTCTATAATTTATACAATTTAGCATTTTCGCTAGAAAAAAGAATTTCAATTCAAATTGACCAATTAAATCCAACGTCAAGAGTCAAAACAACTAGAACTAAACGCGGACTCATTGATGGACTAGGATCAATAATTAAATCAATAACTGGCAATCTAGATCAATACGATGCTGAAAAATATGACAAGGCAATTGAGACACTGACTGATAATCAAATGGAAATGAAAACTTTAGTTGACGAACAGATCACTCTCATGCAGAGCTCAATTAACGTATTCAAAAATAATACCGAAGTTTTAAATAATAACCAGAAAACTTTGCAAACGAGAATCTTACAATTACAAAGAGCCTTTAATGACACAAAAATTCAATTCATGGATGCTTATAGAGAATTCTTATTTCATACGTTGATTTCACAAACTATAATGGCTTTCCAAGAAATATATGATATTCTCGAAAAAATCGAAATTGCAATTACATTTTCGAAATTGGATACATTCCATAATTCAATAATAGAACCAGCTGAATTATTTGATGAGATAAAAACGATCAGTTCTTTTCTGCAAACAAATAAGTTACCATTCGAGCCAACTTTGGAAAACATTCTTACTTATGAGAAAATAATGGAAATCAAATGTTACTCGAAAGCAAATCAAATCGTTTTCATCATAGAAATCCCCATTGTTGAGAATGAGAATTACAATTATTTCCATCTCTATCCATTGCCAACTCTCCAAAACAACATATACCAAACAATAATACCCCAGTCGAAATTCCTCATCCTTAATGAGCAAAATTACATGTTCATCGACCAAGGATGTCAAGAAGTCTCAACCGAACAATACCTATGTCACGAATCCAGTCCTGTCAAAATCAAAGAAGATGCTCCCTGCGAAATTCAAATGCTAAGATACTCCAATAATATCACCAACTGTCAACCAATTCCTGTTGACATGAAATCAATAAAAATTCAGAAACTTGAAGATAATAAATGGATTGTTGTTTCACCCAAAACTACGCTAGTTAAACAAAAGTGCGGTCAACAAACAGACAATATACCGATTAAAGGAACATTCGTTTTGGAACTCAATTCACAGTGCGTTCTAGATATCGAAGACATTCATATAAGAAACTACCAAAATCCACGTAGTGTCTATAAAAACATTGAACTACCGAAATTAAACTTTGAGCTTCCAGTCATCAAAGATACCATTGAAGCATTTCAACCACTGAAGCTGGACAACGTCAACCTCGACGAAGTGAAGCATATATCAGCCTCCCTGAACAATCAACATCAAAGGTTGAAGAATATGTCGAATGAAAAAATTCATTTTGGCATAAGCGTTTGGACCATAGTCATCTACATCTTCATGGCAGCCGCAGCAACTGCAGCAGCATACTTCTACTACAGAAGAAACATCCAGTTCAAGACACAGCAGAACATACAGGGTGTTGCCGACCAGTCAGACAACCCCCTTGCACGAAAACCTGTTGTTACCCCCAGGATTTCATTCTAAGGGCGGAGGAGTTATGGAACGTCTCATCTTCCCCCTCTACGAGAATCTCCGAGAATCTCAATTCTTCAAGTCAGCACATTTATGCAACAAAACTATTCGCTCTCATTGTTCCGCGCTTTATCATCTGATACCTTAGTTGAATAAAGTCATATCACGTTTTTTAAAAATTCGTTTTCCACTAGAGAACTCAAAATTCGTTGCGTTGTATTGGATTCATTATTCATTCAACTATTCTTTTCAGGCATCGCTATCTAGATCTCGAATGTAGATATAATTAAGCTGTGATAGGCATTTTATTATCATCACTGAGAGATCATTTATTTCTCGCAACCATTGAAGCCACAGGTGATAGTCATCATACATTATATATTCGTTACCTATAATCACATATAATACTTACCACAAAATGAGAAATCAAGTGATAAAGGGAATCCTACCAAAATATAATAAGGTGATACAACACTCTAATTATAGATAATCATTTATTTCAAACCATGAATTCTATTTAAAAACCAAAAGTAATGTATGTTTATCTTCAAGTTGTTGTCATCATGTCGCTTAACAACTAAACAAAAACAAATGATATTGACAAATGACAGGAAGCCACTTGCTATATATTTGTCGGATAACCGATATGCAACTTTTAATAAAACCAACTTAGATAAACATTCACATTCATTGCCTGATTCCTATCTGAAGTTGTACAATAAAATAAATTTTCATCATTAATTTCATCTTCTTCATGCATATAATTAATTCTTTGTTCATTTTTAAAACATATTTTTGATAAATGTCCAATCTTTTTACAAATGTCACATTTATAACCTTTATAAAAACACACATTACTCTGGTGGTTTTTTTTCTCCACAATGTTTACAATGTTTATCATAAGTTCTACCATTTTGAAATTTTTTTGTTACATTACCGACCGATTTTTGGTGTCGCTGTTGGTTTTTTGTGTCATTCCATGATGGCTTACTACCATTTGTCTTCTTCTTCGAAAACTCCCTCTCCTGTGGCTCATGGCTTCTCGAAGGCGGGACGTTTGAAACAAAATTCAAGTTTCTTCTGCTGCTTTCCATGTTCGTCACTGATTCAACCTGAACTGCTAATTTCACCATTTCCTCTAATGATTTTGAAATGCTTTCTTCACTTATCCTGTCCAAAATTCTTCCACTGTTCATACCACTTATAAATCGGTCTTTGATTTTGTCTGATAAGTTTGCTCCAAATTCACAGTTAATGGCGGCACTGCGCATCCTTGCATAAAATTCATTTATGGATTCATCCGGTGATTGATTGATTTGATAAAACTTCCTCCTTCCTTACGTTATTATAGGACATTGTTTCTACAATATTAATGAATCAATGAGTTCCATATAGATTTGAAAAAACATGAGATATTCATTAGTATCGATCCTGAGTGACAACTTCTTGAAAGAAAATATTCTAGGTAGGTACTTGACAGCTAATGGTTCCGAAGAAATCTCAGAAACCTATTGGTTATCCTAACTCATTCCAAGGGCATTTGTTACTTGTACGGCTAAATTGTTTGCACACTTCATCTTCTCACTGGATAAACATAAAGCCTCAAGTTGTCTTCAATAGATTTCCACCTGATTAAAGCCAACTGAATGCCGAGAAGATTATATAGGAGAAAATCCATCATAATCCTATACCGAACGCTAATTCAGGCGTATAATTTGCAAACTTCAGAATGTTATTAGTATCTTTTAGAAAATGCACGAATATCTTCAGGGATGGTTTGTTACCCTCGAAAAATTGATGTGACGTCACCTGGAGATGATCTCCAAGAAAAGAATGAACTATAAATTCAATAGTCGCCAAACAAGACGTTTGTGCTTCCTTTTATGTGATGAGAAATTGAGACTTCTCCATGCATTCTTGAATATCATCTACAAGGTGTTTCAAAGCTGAAAGATAACATCATCTCAGAGCGGAAGCAGAGCCAAAGATTCATTCTAGAATGAGTATTTCCATTAGTGCTTGTTTTGAGCACTTCATGTAAATACTCAATCGAACAGTACCTATCACTCACCCCCCTCGAATAAATGGGTCACAATACGAAACATCTGTCAATGACTCTCGAGTCTCATACGAAAGCGCAGCGTGAAGAATGTCTTCCTGTACCACTTATAGGGTGGCCTCTGGTGCGATACGTTGTCACCTTTTGTTGAATCAAAGTTTTACACAAACCACCCGTTGGAGTGAATGAAAGGAACTACCCTGATTTGTGGGGTTTTTTGAAGAATTATGGCTCGCATCTATTGTGAAGACCATTTGTAGAAGATCATTTTGTACCTTGGATAATGTTATTTATGCTCTTTGGATGATGGCTCTCGGTGTCTCGAAAGGCGTTCGATCTTTCACACACGAAGTCGTAAGCTATACAGGATTTTTTCAGGAGTTATTTATTTTTTACTGTACATTTAAATCGTTCATTTCTGACAGTGACATTATAAGCTTATATCGTTATAGTTACGATATCTATAATGAGGGTCATAACTCCCTTGGGATATTAAGGTTCAAAAACTCCCTCTTACCTTTTACAGGTGAAAATGATACAAGAAATGCTTATAAACGTTTATATGTAATGAAAACTAAGACATATTTTCCTTATTCACGTCATTACAAATAATAAATGTACAATTTTCAAATGTTCCCTGAAAATTACTTCCGCCGCTGGAAACAATTTCTTCTTTTTTATGGGTGGTGCTGTTGCTGTTCACTACAGTCGAGGTGCCTGCCTCTTCTGATGGCAAAGTAGACAGCATACGCGCCGTTTTATTTCTCAATTCAATACTCCTCTGCCACCGTGGAACTTCTCCAACCTCCGTGTCTTTTTAAGTTTGTCATAGTTGCTCCTGCATTGGCTAGGGCAGTAGCAGAAGTGCGACGAAGGCAATGTCCCGTATAGGTTAGTGGGTTTGGCAATCCTAAATACATTGCGATTTTGCTGGGAATTTTGCCAAAAATATTCTTTCCAATTGGCTGAGTTGTACATTTATTTTGTCGGAAGCTCAAAAAAAATCGTTTTGTACCTTCAGGACGCAAGGACATATAAAGTCTCAATAAAGGCAAAGCAGATAACTCTTTTTCATCCACAACTGTAAATTTCTTCGATACACCAGTTTTACTTTCCGGTACGTTCACTACCATAACAGTATCCCTGTCCTCTATATCTGCTATACTCATATTTAGAAGTTCCTGAGTTCTGCATCCTCCAAAATAACCCATAATTAGAACAACCTATAACAAATAAAACGAAATAAACAAACGAAAAAGAAAATTATGAGAAAAAATTACCTTATGCAATAAATGAATTTCATTAGGGGCGTCCTTTAGAAATTTGATGACATCTTTAGGAGATAAGACAGCAGACTTTTTCGGCTTATACCCCTTACTTTTCCGTTCCAAAAAAGCCTCTAGTTCGTTGAACTTGGTGATATCTCTTTTCTCATATATGGTCACCATCGATTTGAGCATTGACCATTTAGTCCATAACGAATTTGGGCTAAACGTTTCTGACTGCAACGAATAAATACAATTATTACCAAATCTACCAGAAAATACTGAAAATACTTTACCAGTTCTTGAAAATATGCCAGAAAGACAGTTTCGTTGGCATCTTTTGACATATAACACTTCTCTGTGTCAGCCACTTCAGATATAAGTTGTATTCTTTTTGATATAGGGCTTCACTTTTCGATGGAAGTAATGATTGTCTTGCATTTTCCGCTTTTTTTATAATATCCTCCATTATATCAGAAAAAGATCGTCGATTTGTGGTAAAAAATAAACACGTTTTTAACGGAAAAACATTGATTGATAAAGAAAGTTTGCTTATAAACATGTAACATAGCGACAACCTAGCAACAACCAACAATGCTACAATCAACGCTACCTAATTCAAATATACCAGAAAGGTTATGAATTTAAACATTTATTGCGTTCTAAATATGGACATATTGTTATGAAAATCGGTCAAAAATAAAATTATCTATGTACCACGGGAGTTATAGAGCCTTAATAACCTCTGGCAATTGCTGTCCCTCGGGCCAGAGGCCCTCGGGACGCACACTTTGCCATCGGTAATTAAGGCCCTCATAATTCCCTTAATACATAAATAACTATTATTCAGCCAAAGACTAATACATAAAGTTTGTCAATTACATATAAAAAATATGGAATCAGAATTAAAAATATTAAAATCAATATTTAAATACAGTCATAAATATAGGGCAAGTTTTAAATACAAAAATACATCCAGACACTTCAAGAAACACATCAAAATCAATTCAGTTCAAGAATGATCCTAAAAATAAAATCAAGCCATCAGGAGTTAGTGAGATAAGACTAACACTCTCTGACTATCATCTGGTCATTAACTTAACTCTGAAAGATCCAAGATATGCACTATTTTTTACTTCATTTGGCAATTCATTGTATTCACTCAAACATTTGAAAAATACATTATTCCGGGTGGAATTGCGGAATATGGAAATTTTGCCGTCCTCGAGTATTAAGTTAATGAATATCTGTGTTGTAGAGTATCTTATCCTGCAAATATCTAGGAGTAAGACCATGTTTCACTTTATGAATAAAGATAATAGTAAACATTTTCACATAATTAACTACTGTGAGCTATCCTAATACCACTAGCATTTCTTTAATTGGTGTGAGTCTGGAACATTCCAAAATAATTATCATACTCCTGTTTTGAAAGTTTTGTAGACGATTGATTTCATTCGGGATCAGGAGATATAAAACTGTTGAACAGTAATTAAAATGAGGTAGTATGCAAATGTTATAAATTCTGAGCTTTGCCTATTGACTAATATATTTACACATACAGTGTCACACATGAATAAAGTTCGCGACATATGGAAGTTTTTTTTTAATGGATATAAAAAAAACTTTACTTCGCAGTTAGTTTGTTCTTGAAAAATGAGTAAAAACAGCATCTTTCCTTTTTTCCATGTGCTACTCTAAACTTGTCAAATTTGACATTTTTTTCGAAAATCTTCAAAAAATCTTTTTTTTTTTTAAATTTCGAAAAATACCAGCGAAAAAAGTTGCTCAATTTCCAATTTTATACATTTGTTCCAAATTTGGACTCTCTACAGTCACTTCGACTACTACTAAGTGAAAATTTTATTTAGATTTGATCAGTACATACTATTTTCATCTCGAGATGTTGCATGGTATTGTTTAAAATCACGAAATTTTATATCATGTCTAGTACAAATCGCTAGAACGCTAGAATCACTTTTGAATAGTTATGAAACTGTAGGTCATTGTTTTTAGTTTACAAAAAAGTATGATATTTCGGGTTTGTTTGTAACTGGAATATTGGTCAGAAAAATAATCAAACTGGATAAAAAACGAGTTTAATAAGAATGAAAAGAAATTCGTTTATTCAGTTACTGACATATTAACGTCCATACATTGGAAATCCAAATCATGAAATGAAAAAACTAGATGAACTTTGCAACAACAAAGACGAATTTCTGGAGATGGAGATTTTTTTATTTTCTGGTAACAGGCCAATGTGGGTATTTCCTGGGCAAGATATGATATTGAAGTGTCATATTCATCAAAATTATGAAATTTGAATCACGTTTAGTTCGAATCGATAGAGCGAAAGATTCGAAAAATTAAAAAAATTGAAAAAATTCGAAGTGACCGTAGAGAGTCCAAATTTAGAACAAATGTATAAAATTGGAAACTGAGCAACTTCTATCTCTGGCATTTTTCGAAATTAAAAAAAAACTGATTTTTTGAGGATTTTCGAAAATAATGTCAAATTTGACAGGTTTAGAGTAGCACATGAAGAAAGTAAAGATGCTGTATTTTACTCATTTTTCAAGCACAAACTAACTGCCAAGTAAAATTTTCTTTATATATCTTCCATATGTCGCGAACTTTATGTGTGACACTGTATATATGGTATATTAGAGTATCATCAGCAAATAAATGAATCTTACAATCAACATTTTCTATTGTGTCATTTATGCATACCAATAAGAATAACAACGGACCCAAAGCACTTCCTTGTGGCACACCCATTTCATTATGTATTTCTGTAGATACTATATTATTTATTTCAAATTTGTGTGTTCTATTATCTAGATAATCTGTCAGCCATTGCAAAGTCAACCCCTGAATCCCTATTTGATGTAGTTTCTTCAGCAATCTAGATCTATCAACAGTAAGATGGTATACATTTGTATTCCCACTAAAAATCACTAAAAATTACCTAATACAATGATGGGTTGATTTATTTTTCATTTTTCGAGACACTTTGCATGTGCCATCAGATGATGATGGCGAGTGGTTGATTTAAAACATTCAGACAACTTTCGAATAATTTATTCTGAATGAATATTCACCATGAAAACTGAATACCGCACAGACAATTCATTTGGGACCCATTTCGTCGTAAATTCTCACGAAACCCCAAATTTCATCGTGGCCATCAATACTATAGGGTTTATTTTCCGAGTCTTTACATTTTACAAAGTTATGAAAGCAGGAACAATTAGGACACCGGCCTTCCTTTGAAGTAATAATGAAATCTGACCTCCTATGTTGAATCACGAGTTCTCACCTTTGGCAGGTAACCGTTAATAAAGTCATAACTCGGTTCGGCTGGACCCAACGTCAAAGCGGTGTTGCCACTGTTTACACGAAAAGATTGAAAATGCAATAAAAAACTTGGAAAATGGAAATGATTTTGAAAAAAATATCCACTGAGAAACATATAGCCACAATTATTATTTTGTTATTTCGAATAAATTAAAAGAAAACAAAAACTGAATAACATCTGAAAGTTATCGAAAATACCTATACGAATAATAAATAGATTCTACCAATTCAAGATTTGGAGACTGATATTTGATGGTGAAACAGCTCCTATTAACAAGCACTAGAATAAACTGTAGACTTTTGCCTACTTGATTTCATACCGTAGTAATATTTCCTGAAATTAACAGAGATGGCGACATACCTTGTGTCGGTAAAACAGAAACTGTGCTTCTGTCATACTTTCATCAGTTTCATCTGTTCTAGATGAAAAATGACTGAGAAGAGTCAAAATATCAATATTCATTCCAAATTTATCGAAAATATATTGTTTTAATGTCGTTTCAAGTCACGTCTGTCAGATGTGAACCACAGAAATACGTAAGCAACAGAAATCTTCTTCGATAATCGATCTTATCGCCATCTTCATTCAAGTCGTGGAAATATTAGTACCTTCTCAAACGGTCTACAAGTTTTTCGCAGAAACAATTGAAGAGCTGTTTCACCATCCTGTATCCACCTTGTCTAGGACTATGAAAACGTCAATAATCACACTGTTTTGTTATTCAGAAAGTAGCTCATATCACCATGGCATTGTTTATTTGAAAGAAAAAAAGCACAAGTGTTGATATGAAAAATATTACAACGGTCGCCTGAATTGATATAAATAATGTCACTGTCAATATAAGCGTTCTCAAATCAAATTCATATTATTTATTGAAATTTCTGTCTCGTTTTGAATTATACCGAGAATTCTTTATATATTAATTTCAATGTGACTGATACATAACCTCTGAATTCACTTCAAAACTGGAACCTATACTCTTTGCTGGAACTATTTCGATGTTGATGACAGCGGGTGAGATCATTCAAAGGAGTACGGCTACAGTTTTATGCGCGGCTTGCTGCACAATATCACCAAAGAGAAGATTCTTTGGTATCACAGATGTTTGCAAGGAGTCAAGGATGCACTAAATCGTACGCACTTGCACACTACGTACTTCTATGGTTCTGTATTCCTGGTTGCGTGATTACTGGCGCTAGTAGGCGTATGGTGTCAAGTTTGTTTATGTACGCTGGTGTCAATATCAATAAAATTTGTCCAAACCAAACTAACTCAATCAATCAGTAATTCACATAATGAGGAATTGTCGGAGAAGTATTCAAATATCATCTCGAATATGGAAATAAACAGTACTTGATATTGAATCAAAACCACCTGAAATTCTAGGGACCGCTCAAGTTACATTTTTGACAAGACCTCCCGCGAAATGAAAGTATTCGGAGTCGTAGGAAAAATAGTGTAAAAAACTCGATGGAAAGTGCATTTCCTTCACTCGTTACGTTTCCGCACTCACCGCTACGCGGCTCGTGCTAAACGACTACTCGTGTGAAATGTGTCACTTTCCACACTTGTTGTGTAATATAATATTACAAAACTCCAACTCAACTGTACATATAAAACCTCAAATGTAATTTTGAATTCAATATCTGGAAAAATATTAATAACAAAATTCCTGTTTATGGGGATTTCTCGATTTCATTAGCTACACTATTGTGTCTCCAATTCCAATAATTTTCCTACATCTCGACAGATATGGCCACAGTTGGCAACATCTTGAATATTATCCGCATACGAATCTCCGGTAAGAGTCCCATAAACAAACCTTTTGTCAACACCTGAGTGGAATACAGGTTCCCTGACAATTCTGGAATCATAAAACGTTCTCTTTATTGTATTTACCCAATTTATTGTCTTCGACTACGGTGGCTCAATTTTCTCAATTATTTCTCAGAAATTCTTTCACCAGAATTTATGAACTTTTCATTCAGAGAAGGAAGAATGGTCAAAGATGAGCTTAGGGGCGGATGTTGGACTGAAACTGTGGTCGAATTTGACAGATTACTGACGATTCCTGTCATTTGATAATAAAACGCTTCAGTGGATTGAGAAATTTGTATAAATAACGCCTACTATCGAAAATCGTCTGATGGTGATGATGAGCTGGTCCATATCTGATCATCGAAACACTGACTAATTTGGTAAAGTGGTAATGGAAAGGTGCCTCTATTAAAATAACACTCTAATTACCTAGGTACCTCTCCACCATGACAATACAGATCCAGAGATAACCTCAAAGAGTCACGAATAGACAAGATAAATATAGTTGCTATCAATTACAATGGAGATAGGATCACAAATTCAAAGTGAGTTGTTGAAGAATCAATTAACAATGACTCGAAGAAGATCGAAGAAATCTGCAAGTAAAGGCGTTATCAGATTCGAAACAAAGGCGGCTGTGAAATGTTTGTGAGCAAGTCCCACGGTCATTATGATGAAATTAGTGATGAGATGACAACCTCTCATAGCGAAGATTCCGTAAATGCTTTGAGAGATTTGGTGCTACAACCAATCAAATGATTATGGGAATCAATTCGGTTAGGTACAACGCTCGAATATGTTCCATTTTGAGATTCGATCCACAGATAGGGAACATTTGTCTTCTACATTTCACCACGTGTGACATGATTGATTCCTTATGAATAATTATTCGGAAAATATAAAAATGATATTCATATTATTTCCTAACAGATGCCACGATCTTGAAGAGTTACATGAGAAAAACATATACCTCCATCTTGGGTAACAGTAACCAAATCACTGATGGTATATCGATTTGGTTGAATGAGAGAAAAAATGCGCAATATAAGAACGTATAGAAATATTTGGAAGAAGAAATATTTGGAAGAATCAAATATCACCATTTTTATTTTTACCTACCTACTTATTTCGCGAGGAGATATGAGTGCTGAGATTGTAAAATATTTTTGTGGAAAACAAGGTTTCCTGCATATTTTTTTCAAGAACTGCCTACTCGTGCTTATATAAATTGTACCGAAATAAAGTTTTTTTTTATCTATAAGTATATAAATACACTTTTATTCGACATCCAACTCGAGCTATCACCATTATTTAAAGTTGATTCATTTGTTTCGTCAATCACCAAAATTTGGTTTATTTTTAATATCACTATCGACAAGTTATCAGAGAAAATCATATTTTCATTTGTAACTTCCAGAGCAACTCAGTTGGAAATGATTTCAGAAAAAATGATGAATATTTAACACAATATTTAATACATAAATCATGAAACGATTATCATAGAAGAAGTGAAGCATATTTTGTAAGAACAATGCTTTTGACACATTCTGACGTTTTCCGAGAAATGTCATCATTAATTGACAGCATGACATGATGGTGCCATGAAATGCATGAATGTTAAAGATGTCTTTGGTTTGGCATCAAAACAATAGTTATTTGTTTAACTAGGCATAAAAGCACAAGATTAAATTAAATCTGCTTTTCTGCCGTGTGAAACATATAATTTTTTCTTCAAATTTGTTCCAATTCCACGCAAAATCGACTTTTTCATATTTAAATTGCGTTTCATTATCAATATCCAAATAACTGAATTATTTTATCAAAGGTAACTGGGCCCTGCGTTACTATGTTTACCGCTGATGACGTTCGTTGAATATGTTCATTTTGAGTTTTCTTAATGTCATTGTCAATTTTAATAACCAGTTTGATTTAAATTATTACTTGGAAGGTTGCCTAGCAACGAACTTTTTCTGCCTAAGCAGTAAAAGTGGACTTTTCTGCCTAGGCATTAAAAGTACAACTTCTAAGCCTGCCAAGTGTCATTAAAAGGCCGCTTTTAATGTCATTTGAAGAAAAAAGATTTTTTTGCCACAGACTTTTCTTTAATTAGTCAGATTGTTATTTTTTCCTTGGACAGAAATTCCAAAATCGTTTTTTAAATATCTTATTTGAATGTGCTCAACAGCACAGTGACACTTGTTGGCAGCTGGACAACTTGGGTGATTAATTTATTCAAAAATTCTGAAATTAATTATCACAAACTTGTCGCTAGGGGTGGGCGATAATGATTTGGAAATATCGATTATCGATAATAAAAAATTATCGATATTATCGATATATCGATAAATTCGCCCACTCCTACTTGTCGCATTTGTCAAAAAACATCAGTATAAAGCAAAAGTAGTATTTACTTAAAAAAAGTAAATTTCAATTATATTTCATACTCATATGGTATAGTTTGAGAAGCACCATCAATGGTAGTAGTAATAAAGTATCGAGTTTCCTTGTCTACAAACTGCGTTTGTAGAAAAATCTTGTGTGTATTTCGAACACATATTGTCTTGCCTCTCTCGAAATATAACCAAAATCTACCACAATGTTTTTGCTGCAGTAAACGAGTATTTAATCTATGAGTAAACTCACCATTCCATGATTGAATAGTCATAAATTCATTTATTTCTGACAGTGACATTATAAGCTTACATCGTCATAGTTACGATATCTATAATGAGGGTCATAACTCCCTTGGGATATTAAGGTTCAAAAACTCCCTCTTACCTTTTACAGGTGAAAATGATACAAGAAATACTTATAAACGTTTATATGTAATGAAAACTAAGACATATTTTCCTTATTCACGTCATTACAAATAATAAATGTACAATTTTCAAATGTTCCCTGAAAATGACTTCCGCCGCTGGAAACAATTTCTTCTTTTTTATGGGTGGTGCTTTTGCTGTTCACTACAGTCGAGGTGCCTGCCTCTTCTGATGGCAAAGTAGAAAGCATACGCGCCGTTTTATTTCTCAATTCAATACTGTCCTCCAGATACCCCTCTGCCACCGTGGAACTTCTCCAACCTCCGTGTCTTTTTAAGTTTGTCATAGTTGCTCCTGCATTGGCTAGGGCAGTAGCAGAAGTGCGACGAAGGCAATGTTCCGTATAGGTTAGTGGGTTTGGCAATCCTAAATACATTGCGATTTTGCTGGGAATTTTGCCAAACATATTCTTTCCAATTGGCTGAGTTGTACATTTATTTTGTCGGAAGCTCAAAAAAAAATCGTTTTGTACCTTCAGGACGCAAGGACATATAAAGTCTCAATAAAGGCAAAGCAGAGAACTCTTTTTCATCCACAACTGTAAATTTCTTCGATACATCAGTTTTACTTTCCGGTACGTTCACTACCATAACAGTATCCCGGTCCTCTATATCTGCTATACTCATATTTAGAAGTTCCTGAGTTCTGCATCCTCCAAAATAACCCATAATTAGAACAACCTATAACAAATAAAACGAAATAAACAAACGAAAAAGAAAATTTCATTAGGGGCGTCCTTTAGAAATTTGATGACATCTTTAGGAGATAAGACAGCAGACTTTTCCGTTTCAAAAAAGCCTCTAGTTCGTTGAACTTGGTGATATCTCTTTTCTCATATATGGTCACCATCGATTTGAGCATTGACCATTTAGTCCATAACGAATTTGGGCTAAACGTTTCTGACTGCAACGAATAAATACAATTATTACCAAATCTACCAGAAAATACTGAAAATACTTTACCAGTTCTTGAAAATATGCTAGAAAGACAGTTTCGTTGGCATCTTTTGACATAACATTTCTCTGTGTCAGCCACTTCAGATATAAGTTGTATTCTTTTTGATATAGGGCTTCACTTTTCGATGGAAGTAATGATTGTCTTGCTTTATCCGCTTTTTTTATAATATCCTCCATTATATCAGAAAAAGATCGTCGATTTGTGGTAAAAAATGAACACGTTTTTAACGGAAAAACATTGATTGATAAAGAAAGTTTGCTTATAAACATGTAACATAGCGACAATTTAGCAACAACCAACAATGCTACAATCAACGCTACCTAATTCAAATATACTAGAAAGGTTATGAATTTAAACATTTATTGCGTTCTAAATATGGACATATTGTTATAAAAATCGGTCAAAAATAAAATTATCTATGTACCACGGGAATTATAGAGCCTTAATAACCTCTGGCAATTGCTGTCCCTCGGGCCAGAGGCCCTCGGGACGCAAACTTTGCCATCGGTAATTAAGGCCCTCATAATTCCCTTAATACATAAATAACTATTACATTTATCAAATGAATCACGTGACAACCGACCTACTAACCCTATGGGCATCACACGTGACTGATAGATATACTCTCAGCATAAATTACCTGGTGAATAGACTCCAGAGGCATACCCCAGAAGCGAATCCAAATCTGACATGCATGTACTGATGGAGAGTAGGTGATCCATCATTGTTCCATTCACGAACACGCTGCTTCGGTGTGTAACAAGCTTTTTCATTATAGACGACAACTTGTTAAAAAGTTCAAAGAGCATTTGTCAACTGTTTAAACTGATTCGTGTCGCTCACACATGTGCGTAATTGGTGTGTTATTGTTGTGATTTTTATTAATAGTCGATGGTGACTTCATGGCTTGGTGTCAGATTGATACGGTGTTTGTTGTTTCTAATTGGTTAGGAGTGACAGACGATGAATTGATATGTTTGTAAACAATATATGATCAGGGGGAAAATATGGTGTGAAGAATCGTATTAATAACAAATCAATTTGGAGTGGAAGTAATGCATTGTTCTGATAACTGATGGTGAATTTGTTTGTATAGTTTCTCGAAGTATAGATCATCTCTGGGTTATTTCGACAGGCATCACCATGATAACGCATATAATTTCCATTATTTGATCATAGAATTCCATTATGTAGGTATAGGTGTGTTCTTTCCATAAATATCAATTTCAATCACCGAAATATGACTCCAGCTTGGTTTTATCACAGTTTCTCTCTAATTCTAACTCATCCACTCGCGTTAATGTAACCATAACTCACTAATAATTAAACTAAATATAAATAGGTATATATAACGTTGGTTTGGTACAGGCTATAATTTCACCTAATGGAACAGTTTAATACTAGAATTAATGTAAGATCTACGCTTGGAAATATTTATTGCGTCAGGCAGAAATAAATGAACATTGAGCTGATTTCAGTTTGTATAGAGAAGCTTGGACTTCCTGTGGAAAAGATATCATCATTCCTCCGTCCATATGTTATATAACAGTTTAATAAGATACCGGTATCGATAGACAATCCATGTATGCAGATGGTCATTATGACTTGTGGAGTACAACCAATTAATAGTTATGGTACTGGCGTTCTTTACATCTACAAGGTGTTTCATGCCGGTGGGAGAATGAGGAATAGTTATTCGGAGAATAAAGCGACAGATCATTTCGAAAAAATATTTTTCTATTTTGGTTGTATAATGAAGTCATTGTGCAACGCAAATGCGTGTCGAAATAGCCTCTATTTCGATACGCATTTTTTATTATTCGGAGATTGGTACAATCGAACTGTCAAATGAAAGTAAGAAGAGTTAGGCCCAGCTTACTTCTGTGCGACTTGGATTTGGTTATATTAGCAGTGAAAAACTCAATGTTTTAATTGGTAAATTTCAATTCACGGTGTAATTTCATTCAAATTGACCAATAAAAACAATAACAACATTGAACTTTTCACCGCTGGTATTGCAATAATCAAAATCGCTCAACTGGGCTTTACGCTTGTGCGTCAGATTTTAATTATTTCAATGTCATCATTGTTACCAATCCAAGATGTTTCTGTTATTAATCGATATTAAATCATTTTTTTTTCTTCAAATCAATTCAAAATAGAAAAAGTTGCATATGACACACGTTTTATAAGACAAATAGCGTCTTATAAAACTTGTATCATAATATACTATTGTATAAGCGTATATAATCTTTGACAGTTTTCGCGATAAAAATTGTTTTGTTAAATTTTTGTGCAAAAATTTAACAAAGGAAACATTTTTCACAATACGAATTCACAAAATATAATGCATATGATAATACCATTGGGTATTCTTCATTTTAATCGGATCTCAGTTCAAGCATAGATACATGGTTCTTCCAGAGTCTCACGAAAATAACTGTGGAAGTCGTTTTTTTTTTAATGAAAAGCCGAGGTGTATCATTTCTTTGGGATGCAGTAGGAAAATTTGTGAAATCCTAATATTTATTATTGAAGTTTTTGAAGCTATGATCCTTGTTACCAGATGATTTGAAAAAACAGACTAATCTCTCCAGGTTCAACTGAAGACTTTCCTTCACATGTTGCGAAATGATCAATAAATATCTAACTATCAGTCATTTTTTATGCTTTGAAATCGTCTTCAATATAAAATAGTTAGGTGTATACCACGTGTATAGGTACGACTTGTTCATGATGTTTTACCATTGCACGCAGTGTTGCCAATATGAAATGTGAAATTCACTCACATTGAGCAGCTGGTAATCCTCACATTATTCCCGCCTCAATTTGAAAATCCTCACAAAATCCACACATTTATAAAATAGCGAGAAAACAATCAAATATAAGTTCTTTATTGATTATAACTCTTGACAACAATATAATAATAGTAATAATAATGGTATTTATTCATTGAATGCAATTTATAAGAAAATGTAACTACATGCATTGATGAAGGGCGAAGTTCAGCCTAAGATATTCTTCAACAAGTAGACAAAAAATGAAATCATTCCTAATTATTCAATAATGAATCTGTAAATTCACATCTCACATCACATCTCAAAAACTCTTCTTTCCTTCTTCCTGAGATTTTTTCGTTTCTAATAATCGCGTTTTTTATTCGTTTGTTTCATTTATTGAATTGTTTGACAATTTTGACATTTCAGGAACGTTGCTTGTCAGTTGTCAATGGTGAAACTGTGATTCTAATCTATGATATGTACCACAGATATCACAGATGTCTAGGCCAGATATTTCGTAAACACCAGATCACACATGTGAAACAGTTACCAGAGTACCAAATTTCCTATTTTTCGACGCACAATCCTCACAAAATCCTCACATTTGCATGGAGCCTCACAAATCACTCACATTGATTTAAAACCCTCACAATGTGAGGGATTACTGACATGTTGGCAACGCTGATTGCACGCAAGAAAGTGATCTCGTGTTCGATATCTATCTGTAATTACCTCCAGAAGAATCCAAGGAATGACAAACGATTTCCTAATTCGTAATTGGAAGCAACACCTTCGATATACTCTCGAGCATATCCCGAAACCCTTCACTCGAGTGTTTATTTGGGCTCTCGACTCTCTCGATGTATGAATTGCTACACGTAAATCTACTTAAAGTCGGTTTCTAGCAGCTGATGCACATGCAATGCGTGAAAGTCTCACATTCTTTCTTGTGGTGTCATTGAGAATAAAGTAGATTACTATTACTAGCAGGAATGAGAGTTCCAGGGCTGTAGCCAGAGTGAATGTTTAGGGTAGGCCAAAAATAATTCTGGGCAGGCTAAAATTTTTCTCAACTCAAAAATTGATGTTTAGTTAACAAATATCACAAAAAAATTATGATTAAATAATTTTACAAGGAGCAAATTCTAGATAAAATGAAAACAACAAACCCTATAATAAAAGCAAACTCTACAATCTAGAAAAAATCAAAATAGTTGCAGTCGTCGATTGTTTCGTTCACTGAATTTTCGCAGAAAAATATTCCTGTCTACACCTTTTCCAGTTGTATTTCAGAAACCATCAAGTTTATTTCAGAAAGCGTCAATTGAATTTCAGAATAGTCACTTGTATTTCAGAAAGTATCAATTGTATTTCAGAATAAAGAGTTGAATTTCAGAAAGCTTCAAACGTATTTCAGAATTGCGAGTTCAATTCCAGACAGCATCAATTGTATTTCAGAATAGTAAGTTCAATATCAGAAAGCGTCAAATGCATTTCAGAATAGTCAATTGAATTTCAGAATTCGTATCATCTGTATACAAATGATCAATTCTGACATTCAAATGACGAATTCTGAAATTCAGTTGACTTTTCTGAAATACAATTGACGCTTTCTGAAATTAATCTCACAATTCTGAAATACAATTGATGCTTTCTGAAATCGAACTCGCTATTCTCAAATACATTTGACGCTTTCTCAAATTCAACTCACTATTCTGAAATACAATTGATACATTCTGAAAAACAAGTGACTATTCTGAAATTAATTTGACGCTTTCTGAAATACAACTGGAAAAGGTGTAGTGCTTTGGTGCGACGTCTTTCAAATGCAAGAAGAATTAAATTGGCCATTCTTTGTTGTCACATTCATAGGCGTTGTCAAAACAGAAAAACTCGATTCACACGTCGCTGTACTGCATCCAAAGGTCCTGTGATGCAAGTAGGTATTCTGGAATACTTATCTATGTTTAAAAACTTAATCAAAAATGCAATTTTCCAGATTTCCTCTCATCTGGTTCTAAATAAATTTATTCACCACAATTACTGATGATGGGAGTTTTATACCCGAAGTTTTGAAAAACTGAATTTCAGACAAACCTATAATCATCCTTCATCATCTGCACAGGAAACTGCAGTCAATAGTTCACCATTATTTGTGATCTTCGATTCATTTCATCGAGAATAATGGGTATCTATAGAGTTTCAAGAAAATATTCTTTTGAAATGTTGATCATTTTAATCCACTGATATCTCTTCAATTTTATGTAAGATCAGGAAGTGTGTGAGCTTTGTATTTATCTTCTTTTTTCTATCACCGATTATTCTAGGGCAGGCAAATATTTTTCCAGGGCAGGCTGTGCACTTGTTCCAAACAACGCGTGCGACAAAATAGCATCTTATAAAACTCTTACGATAATGTACAATTTTGTAAAATTATTTTTTTGAACTACAACTGGAAAAGGTGAAGACATATAAAACCAATATTGTGAGATCGTTCATCTCCGTCTTTCTCTCTCTGATGATGTACACATATTGGTCCAATGTATACTATATATAAGAATAAGTGCTCGAATTATATATTTATATATACAAATATATACATTTATTTATTACTATTTTGCTATAAAATGTGGGTAAACTTGATTGTTATAGGGTACACAACAATTTCATTTTGTTTGAACAATTGAAAATATATATATCTTATTTTCTTGTTTATTAGAATATAAGATGAATGTACGGGGTTGAGTGGAAGACCAGAAAACGCTTCCTCCTTTTGGCAACAGAAGAGGGGAACGTACTCTGAACTCCGCCCTTTCCAGATATTTATATATATGTATATTCTGGAATAAAGGCTATTATTATTATTATTATTATTATTATATTTAGACGAATATTATCCTATATGTCCAATAAATCTTGAATTTTGATCGAATTTGAGCATTAGATAATTAAAAAGAAAGCATGCATACAAGAAACTTCATTTTGTGAAAATTAGAAGTTTCTACAAATAACTGTGAGAGTTATACAAGAATAAACAAGAAAAAAAACTGCAACTGAAAAGTACTGTTTTCGAGATAGCCGTTGGAACCGCCGATTCGTTTAAAAGTATTGACAAATCAGCATTATTTTTAGTTTTCAAGAGGATATAGGAGAGAAATTGTAAAAAAACAGGACCCCAAAGAATGAAAACATAAAAATACGAGGATGAAAAAAATGCGACAGCGCTTCTTCCTGTTCCGCATCAGGAATAACTTCGACCGCCATATAATATCACCATTGGAGCAATAAATATACAGGGCATATAAATTCCCGCAGGCCATAGACGCGGGGGCAGCTTGAGGGCCCCCGTTCGGGGGCGCCACCCAGGCAGCACTGAAGACACCTCCATCACGAGCGTGAATGGACCTTTTCGGCGCCGCGTTGGGCCCTTTTGATCGTCCCGACGTTTCGCACCTGATCCCTCGCATAGGCGTAACGAAGGGTGTTTTTGCTTTCCAACCATAATGTTTCGATAAGTCAAAAATTAAAATTATAGTAATTTCACGGAATCGAGTATGGATATTTCTCAACATTGTCCTAATTTAACAACTTTTCAATAAATAGAAATTTCACGGAATGATGGATTTTGCCTTAACTTTCTAATATCATGACCAATTTCAATGATGTACGATTTAAAAAAATTATTCATAATATTGATGAATTCTGATTATAATTTCAATACCTAGAATATCCATAGCTTCCGAACCAATTTCCATAAGAAACAAAATAAGAAATTCCACAGAAATATGACTTGGGTTCCTTATTGTAACCTGAATCGTTTAAAAAGCAATGAAAATTAAAAAAAACATTTCACGGAAAATTATTTATTATTTGTTCAGAATTGCATTACTGCATCATAACTATTTCGAACTAAGGGCCAATTTATGCATCATTGTCTTTATCCTAATCTTGTGTCATAGTTTTAACTCAGTCCCAATCATAGTCTCAATCATTTTGGACGTTTATGCATCACAGTCTTGAGCCTTAAGAATTATGATATAACAATTAACAATCCATCGATAGCGAGTGATATTTATTATCAATTATTATATTCGAGATTATATCTATATCTGAATATTATATTTGTTATCAATTATTGCCACAGACATCAATATTGGTGACAAAAACCAAATTTAATGTCATTTGTATTGACAGGTCGTGGTTGACGCATGCGTATTTCATATGTGGTCTCAATCATAAGCATAAAAGTTGAAATTTTGTAATTTTCAAGTTCGTGCTTCAATGATTATGATTAAGACTGAGACTAAAAATGTTGCATAAATGCACCCATTATGCTTTAACTTGATTATATGACTAAGATGAAGACTGTGACTAAGACTAGGATAAAGGCAATGATGCATAAATTGGCCCTAGTTCGAAGAAAGAAACAATAAAAAAACCAGGAAATAATGCATTTTTTCTTCAATTTCTTCAACTGACAAACAAATAAAACGATGACTAGAAATGCCACGAAATGATGAATTCATTCGAAATTAAATTATGAAATCATACTTTCCGGATCATTTCGAATAAGAAGAAACAATGAAGATAATTTGAAAAAATAACAGAACATTGAATTTTCATTCGAGTTTTCAGTAGGAACTCATATAGCTACTGATCATATAGCTTCCGAAACTATTTCAATTTGAAAAAATGGAAATAATGAATTCCACAAATCGATGAATTCTAGCTTGAATTTCCGATACTATATTCATATAGCTTCACAACCAATTTCAATGATGAGAAAGCAATAAAGAAAATCGACCAGATATTGAATTTTGTTGGTA
Source organism: Chrysomela aeneicollis (assembly GCA_029955515.1). Classification (NCBI taxonomy): domain Eukaryota; kingdom Metazoa; phylum Arthropoda; class Insecta; order Coleoptera; family Chrysomelidae; genus Chrysomela; species Chrysomela aeneicollis. The sequence goes on from JARUHQ010000002.1 coordinate 31,873,179, forward strand.
AATATATCTTTTGAAACAATAGGTACCATCACTAGGGAAATGATAGAATTCAAAAAATATTCCACACAACCCGAACTTCCAAATAAATGTAACGATTTCGAACGGATGATGAGATTTCTTTGAAACCCGTATGATAGACGAAAAAAAACAATGAATTTTACAAAACGATAAATTGTGCTTGAATCGAAAAATAAAAAAAAAATTATCAGCTTATTATGTCATAGGAAAGCGAAACTTTTCATCATAAAAAATAAACTCAAACATGATACTTTTCCTGAGATGATTCTTACGTAGTAGTCCAAATTCCCGAAAAATACCTAGGTTTCAGCCTTTTTTGATGACCCTTGCCAACACCGTTGAATACTACACCACTGTACAATTCATTGAATACAGTTAGCCACCCTTACAAGCAGATAGAGCTCCTTACTTCGGTAGGCTGATTTTTATCTTTATTGTCGGAATTTCTTGGTTCATCTGGGGAATTCAGGATACATGGCATGATCAGTGTGAGAAAATTTATACCCAATCAATATCGTATAAATATAAATGGATCTAGAAAAAACTACGTACTATGGAAAATTCATTGAGTGAATTAACTATTCAACCCAATTATTGTGAAAAATAAATACCTACCTATAAATAATTCTCTTCTTCAGAACTTTAGAAGATTGTGTTTGTGTTACAAAATTCCTTGATCTCATGGATTCTGACAGTGTTTTGTTTATATTCAAGGTAATATGCAGTCTCACAAACACCTATACCAAACAAGAATAGCAAACAGAACTCGAAAACGTCAGATTAGGATATGGTGTAATAAAAAATGTCTGATGGTAGGTATTTGTTTGTTTTGGTTGGTTAGGAATCTGACAGCTAATAGGATATAGCAGGGTGTACCTGATTTCAAGGTCGTAAAAGCCAATATATCGACAATTTTTTTTATGAAACAGGGTATACTTATACCGATCAGAGGCGCATCATAGTTTTTCTATAGATGATTGTGTCTGTTCCTACCTATAGGCGCTTTTGGTTCTATAATGAAATCATTATGAAACGCAAATGCGTAGGTAGGTACATCAGTCAAACTGTCAAATGAAAGTCAGAAGGGTTAGGCCCAGCCAAGGTGGATAATAGGATGGTGAAACAGCTCTTCAATTGTTTCTGCGAAAAACTTGTACTTAGACCATTTGAAGAGGTAGTATAATAATATTTCCAAGACTTGAATGAAGATGGCGGTAAGATCGATTTTCAAGGAAGATTTATGTTGCTTATGTATTTCTGTGGTTCCAATCTGACATGCGTGAATTGAAACGTTATTGAAACACTATATTTTCAGTAAATTTGAAAAAATAATCTTATCGGTATTTTTGCTCAGATGACACTGACAGAAGCAAATGCAGTTTCTATTTTATCGACAAAAGTCATGGCGCCATCTCTGTTAATTTCAGGAAATATTACTATATGGTATGAAATCAATAAGTAAGTAAGTCTACAGTTTATTCTAGTGCTTGTTAATAATAAGCTGTTTCACCATCCTATATTATTCACTTTGGGCCCAGCTTACTTCAGAGTTATAATTTGGACTTGGTGATACTAGCAGTGAAAAATTCAATGTTTTTATTGGTAAAGTTCAATTCACAGTGTGATTTGACATTCACCAATAAAAACGATAACAACATTGCTTTTTTTACCGCTGGTATCGCAAAAATCAAAACAGTAGAACTGGGCTTGACGCTTGTGCGTCAGATTTTAAATATTTCAATGTCATCATTGTTACCAATCGAAGATGATGTTTCTGTTATTTATCGATATCAAACCATTTTGTTTTAATGAAATACTTCAAATTAATGCAAAATAAAAAAAACTTATACATGAAACACGTTTTATAAGAAATGTTGTCGCACTTGTTCTTTTGGACGCGTGTGCGACCAAATAGCGTCATAAAATTTGTATTATAATAAACTATTTATCGATGATAATAATTATTATTCAATACGAATTCATCATTCACAGCTGATTAGTATACGTATACTTATTTCTCATCCACTTTCAACAGTTTACCTTGTTCGCACTCTCTATGAACAAACAGCATGTCTAAAAGGGCCATTGATGATTGGAACCACCATATCTCATACCTATCTAATCTTCTTAATTTCCTTGGTGGACTCATCCCCATTCCTTTAATTGGAAAACTGATAATAAACACAAAAAGGCAGGTTTTTAAATTAGACAGATAAAGAATAATCTCAATATACAGGACCACCCCTAGCACCGGGGCATCTATAAGCTACTTAAGTAGCACGACCCCCTGTGCTATTTATTGAAGGACTGAAAAAGTGCGATTAGATATCGAGGCGTTTTTGTTGACGAAGTAACCGTCTTCCTGATCCGTTTGTATATACATTTTTCGTTGAAGAGATTTTACTCGAGCTTTCAAATGGATAATGAGGTATTATATTGTTGAAAGGTAAGTGACAAATATTGTTGAGCAAGGGCCGAACATTATTTGGAAACCTGTGACCACTTTTCCTTTAGATTAAGATGAGACTTACAGAATCCTTATTACAGAAGGACTCTAGAATTTTATAACTTTTACGTTTTCAATACTGAATATATTCCAGCAGATCGTAACATGTGTTGTCATGATGTAAACTACGCAACACTAATTACGTCGCACCCCAAAATTTTGCCCCTGTTTAAATTTGAATAACTTTTTTCTTCTTTGAACAATTTGAATTCTGTTTGCACTGTTCGCTAGCTCAGTCCTTCAGCTATAATCTCGTACTTCTTCGATACATGAGGTTATTTCCATAAAATTGCTACAGGATGTTTTTTGGAACTGTGCAAAATTTCGAAATTTTCAAAAGGATCCCAAATGAAGAAAAACAGTTTTTTTTCAACTTTAACAGCAGAGGCATGAAGATTATCTCATTACCTTTGGCCATTTCCAAAATTGCCTTCTTATAACTTTTCTTTACAGAGTGATCTCAAAAAATTAATTTTTTGGTTTTGCAGTCATAACTTTTTTACTCTTCAACCGATTTCCAAAATCTCAGGCTCATTTTGAAGCTGAAACCTCATATGAACAGATTTAAAGATCAGAATTAACTCAAGATGAACATTCAAGACCGAGGGTTTCCTCAAATGTGACCCAAATCTGAAACACTCTGTAAATCCCGACTGGGAGGAGAATTAAATGAAAATCAACTTGTTTTCGGGAGGATCTTCCATTCTGGACACATCCAGATCTTTTTTTTTCAGTAGTCAAAAATTGTGCGTGAGAAAACCGAAATGAAACGCCATGTTCTAGAAAAAAAATCAGCGCAAAAAAAATGCATGGTCCGTAACCAACGTAACAAAAATCATAATGAGTGACTGACAAGACAGGTTGAAAATTACGTTGAAAATTCAAAATAAAAAAAAATACTGAATACAACAAAATTTCAGGGTAACCTTTTCACCACCTATACAAATTCTTCCATCATGTTTTGGATTTTTTTCAAAGAATTTAATTTTTTAGACCCCCAAAAAAAATTTTATACGTACGCCTATGAAACAAATTTTTTATCTCTTTGTTCAACTTTTTCCGCTGAACACAGCTATGGGTACCGATTGTATCGATTCCGAAAAATAACTTTTTTTCGCCCTGTACATCAAACTATGATACTTGGAGAACTCGAGTTTGGACGATTCTTAGAAGTTTTGTACGAAAAAAATTATATGTAAAAAAATCACAAACATCTCCTTCCCCTTCATTCGTACCCAGAGTATCCCAATGGGGCAAGGGGGGCTAAATAATTATATTTTTTTAATATCCGATCCCGATGTGGGGGTCAGGTGAAATATGTTTATCGATATATCTAACCGTTTGACCAGCAAAAATTTTACCCGCAAAAAAATTTTTGGGGGGGAAGGGGTAAAAATTTTTTCATCAGTATTTTTGGTGGTGATATTTTCGTTTCGATCAAACAACGTTTTGGATATTTTTCTTTTTTAATCGGGATTTCGAGAGGGATTAAGATTTGGGTCACCTTTGCAGAAACCCTTGATCTTTAATATTTATTTTTAGTCAATTCTTATCTTCTTGTCTGTTCATCTAACTTTTCAGCTTCAAAATGATCCTGAGATTTTGAAAATCGGTTGAAGAGGAAAAAAGTTATGACTGCAAAACCAAATAATTGATCTTTTGAGATCACTCTGTAAAGAAAAGTGATAAGAAGACAATTTTGGAAATGGTCAAAGGTTATGAGATAATCTTCATGCCTCTGCTGTTGAAGTTGCAAAAAAACTGTTTTTCTTCATTTGGGATCCTTTTGAAAATTTCGAAATTTTGCACAGTTCCAAAAAACATCCTGCAGCAATTTTATGGAAATAACCTCATGTATCAAAGAAGTACGAGATTATAGCTGAAGGACTGAGCTAGCGAACCGTGCAAACAGAATTCAAATTGTTCAAAGAAGAAAAAAGTTATTCAAACTTAAACATGGGCAAAATTTCGGGGTGCGACGTAATAAGTGTTGCGTAGTTTATTTTGAAGATGATATCGTATTGGTTTGATTATTTTTTCCAGAATATTGAGCATGTTCAGGGTTATCCAAAGAGTTAAGAAAAAAGGATTTCTTCAACTCTTTGGACAATTCTTGAAATGTCCTTTGTTGAGCATTAGTTCGTGTTTTCTTCATGTTTCAACTTTTGTAAAAAAATTGTGAAAAGTGATTAATATATTCATATTATTCATGTACTTAATCAATTTTAACTGTTTGTATGATCTTAGTTAAGTAAAATTGTTATATTTATATTTTAAACCTGTGTATTAGGATTCCTATTTCAAATTCAAATAAATATTTCATTGTCCTGTAAGTGCTCCATCATTGGACACAAATATTTCAATTGTTGAGATGAAAAATATGCCAGATTGACAGCCAGAAAACCTAATGACCATTTTATAGAATTTCTTGATTCGTATTTCATTTAATTATTCTCAATAATTGAAAAGAAGACAACAGCCACCATACAACGCAGAAGAAGATAGCATCACAGAAGGTCAAGCAACAATATACGCGCGGCTGAGGTTTGGACCGCGACATGGCAGCTGCTTTTTTATTTCTCGTTTCTTGAAATTAGGTCCTTCTATGACGTCCTAAGGATATCCCGAAAGGACGTCCCTAGTTGGTCCCCAAGGGGGACATTTTTGCGTCCCACAGACGTACTATGGACGTCGGCGGTACCAAATTTGAACGTTCTATGGACGTCCCGAATGTCCTAACAGGATGTCCGAAGGACATCCATAGGACATGATTGTGCTATTAGGGACGTACCTATTAATGATGCTTATTATCAATAATTGCAATGAAATGGTCAAATGGTATGCCAAGCCTTTGCATAGAGAGGTGAATCACAAAAGAAAAATGCCATCGCTTGTTCATCCATTTCGCATATTCAGCAAAAAAAAATCCGCTTAGTGCATGTTTAAAATTTTTTCGGTGCACAATTCCCTGTTCCAATCTTGCAGGCAAAAATTCCTACATGCATCAACACTTTTGGAATATAGCTGTGGATATACTCTATCGCTATTCTCCCACGATACTCACGCAGGAGATGTTTTATAGCCCCCCCGAATATTTTCATTCATGTTGAAGGTCGACGTATAGAGTGGAGATTCCTTTCTTCATTCTTCGTTTCTGAATTTCATCAGGGAGGAATGATGAGTTCGATAAAAAGTGGCTATACTATACCGTTTGACAGTTGCTCCTCGTATAGTTAGTTATGTGAGAACGAAAGTTGATGATGGTGACAACGATATTTTTGGTTATTGGGACATTCGATATTCATGTCCCGCGATTTCTAAATGCCTTATCAGATATGATATAATCAGGGCTTGAATTCTTTTACAATTTTTTAGTGACTATATATATACTGATGATATTCAATAAGGAATTTGAAACAAAAAATTTGTATTTTCTTGATGGAGCATTTTCTTTTATTTATTGATATATACCTTATACATACGCTGGTGAAGTCGAATAGAACAGTTTGAAATATTTATCAATTTCAATAACATTCAACATCATTGTATAGGTAATAGTGGAAAGTAAAGTTTTTCGGTGAAAGGAATACATATTACTCAAAGTGGAGTGGTTTTTGTTATACAGCAAAAATCACAAAGTCATCTCCACAACTTTAATTCAAACAAGGGTACATGTTTCGGACCTAATTAGGTCCATCATCAGCCAATACTCATAGTTGTGTAGATGAAAAAAATCATACAAAATATTGAAAAAACACAAAAATCCACATGATGCTCATCAAGTGTTATTGAAACATATCATGGGAGTAGGTATTACCTAACATTTTATCGGAGAACATTGTTCTAAAGAAAAATTTTGAACAATTACAAAATTGAAGCATCATATTCAACACTTCAAGCATTAACCATCATCAGGCGTCAACAATAACAAACTATCGATATAGTTGTTCACCTCTATACCTACCTATATACAATTACTTTTTTTTCAGCTTTATGCAGTGATGGGTTAACCAATAAGCCTGATGTTATACTTATATAGGTACATATAGGGAAATATTTTTTTCGGCAACCGTCCGGAAAGTACGTACTTTCCATACGATTTTTTTTTGAGAAAGTGGCATTTTTCCGGCCTAGTCCGGAAAGTACGTACTTCCCGGACTAGGCCGGGAAGAATCACATCGTTGTTGTCATTGTAAATATGAAAATCTTGGTAGTATGGTTTTGATAAATGCAGTTGATCATTACCATAGCAGCAAAATAACGACTGACAGCTATCTGACATAAAATAAGCTAACATTAAAAAATTATCAGATGAAAACAATCAATGTGAAACGGAAACTTTACCTTATTCTTGTTCTGACTTCAACAAAAGGCACTTAAATATACCAAGCATTTCAAACAAATTGAATCCATTCAATATTAACAATTGTTCTAATTTTAATATAAATATTAATATAAATAAGAATTGAAATGTTCGAAATTTTGTTCTAATAAAGAAATGTGTTTCTTTGATTTGTTATTCTACACGGTTGCCGAAAAAATTGTGTACGCAACACGCCCGAAAACAGTTTTTTTGGACTCGCAGACTTCCAGGACTCGCTACGCTCGTCCTAGAATTTTGTCCACTCATCCAAAAAAACAGTATTTTCCGGACTTGTTACGTAACTTACTATAATCATGATGTGGGTACAAATTCGTTACATTGTCGCGAAAATATATATAACGTATGGGAGGGATAATCCATCATCTATATACCTATATATATACTTATCCATCTAGGTAACCCATCATCATAACAATCATTTCGATAACTTGTACAAAAAAAGTTTCGTTTATATCGTGAATTGAAGACGACGAAGTCACTAGGTATATATATATAGCAACTTAGTTACATATATAACCAAAAAACATTATTTTGACACAAAAAAATCTGTTTTCTTTGTATTGTGAATTAGAGATGTCGAAGTCATATACTATATAGTTAGCAACTTAATAATTTATTTTGTCATAAATCTTTAAAATTGATCGAAGTACGAATTCGGCAAAAGTATTATAAATCTACTTGCATGACAATCGAGAAATATAAGTATGTTCTATGTGCTTTCAAAATATAGGGGAATATTTCAATTATGTATACCTACATTACCTACTATGTGTTGATAAACATCATTTCGAAAACACCAAAAAACCTATTTCGTTATTTGAACCTATAAGTAAAAACTTATTGTGAATTAGAGACGTCAAAGTCACTAGCAATAAGTCAATTATTATTTGTCAAATGAGTCTTCAAAATTTATCGATTTGGTGGTATTAAAAAAGATGAATTCGACGAAATTAATATATACTCATCATTTGACAATCGAGAAATATTCCACAGAAATACCCACCCCTCGTTCTCAAAAATCAACCTGATAATTTCCAAGCAGTCTTGGTCCAAAAATTCCATTTATAAATTATCATTATCATCATCTTTTCCCGACCCCGAACACCCCAAAAAAACCCACAACGAACCCTCCGCACTCCGCTCGGCAATGGCGCACGATCCCACACAAGGGGCGTGGCTAGGGCGTGGCCTCGGCCGGCGATTGGCCGGCAGGCGGGGCCAGCGACCACGTGTGCCGGACCACACGTGCGGTGCGCCTCAGTGCCGCAAAGGACTCGTCGGTGGGTGGCCGGCCAGATCGAGTGACTCCGCCTCGGCCGCCTACCCCTACCTACCCCTACTCGAACCCCCCGGCAAAAGTAAATAGCGAGCGGTGCGGCCTGGCTCAGGTGATATTGTTTATTTTTTGTGAGCGTGCGGACGCGTTGCGGGTGGACGCGCGATGGAAGTGACAGTGGTGTTTGTTGTGATTATGCTAGGAGTCGCAGCGACAGGGAATGTTGGGGATGTGACGGCGCGGAGCAAGAGCAGGGGGAAGGGCTCCATGTGGTGGTAGGTCTCATGAAGGGTGCGGGGTGATGATTTTTTGTGTGAATGGATTTTCGATTCGATTTATTTTTCTGAATCTGAATACGATCCTTGTCAATATCAATATAATTTTGAAAAGTGGGGGTTATATGAGAAATTTTGTTTTGCCTTACCAAGTAGAAATTTAAAGAAATGTTGACATTTTCTTGGAGAAGAATCATATTTTCATTGCGAAATAGTTTTGACGAAGTTACATTTTTTTGAATACCTATGTCATAATTTTTCTACACATGGCTATTGAATTATTGATATTCGAATAACTAAACTTTACCTAGGTAGGTATGTCCCAGTTGAATTCCAAAAAATTTAATTCATCAGTTTATTTTCGTTAACAAGTATATATAATAAGCTATATATGATTATCTGAAATGAGTATATATAGATACGGTATAAAATTTATATCAATTTATTTATAAAAAATCTGATGATTCGATATACCTAAGTACTTTATTAGCTATAATATATCAATCATACCTATAGGTATAAGTTTATCAGTTACCTCTAAAATACATATTTAATTATTAATTGATTAAAATTATATCACGTTAGCCGTTGAATTTTAATTTCCTCATCCAAGCTTCATTAGAGTCAGAGTTTATAAATATTCATGATACCTACTTATTGATTTATAATAGGTACCTACCATAATATAAAATTTGTTTTGTATATACCTATACCTTTTTTAACACATTAATTCAAATGCTGAAGAATCATTTAATAGATATTTAACAAAGTGTTTTAATAAAATAGCTATCGATAATGATATAATTAGCAACGATTAAGTATTAAAATGAAATGCTTAAATTAATAATTTGTCTCGTTAATGATGGCTGATGTATATATATGTGTTATGATGTTATATACAAAAGTGTCATAGTTATAAGTTGAACACTAATAATATCATAATGTAGGTATTTAATTATATTTGATATATATAGTTATCGACAGTGATTTGATGAAGACAGATGGCACGATTGAATAAAAATATTCATTGTAAGTTTTGGTATACCTATACTGATGTTCATAACTTGGGTCAATATAAAAAAATTCAGAAATATTGTTTCATTTCTGATTATATAGGTATGTATTGGAGGATTTGAGTATGAGATATGGATAGAACAAAAACTGGCATTCGAATTTTTTGTATCCTATAAAATCTTCTGAATCATAAACTAATGTGATGTTTGAAACATCATCTGAATCTGATTCTGAATAATTCGATCTTGAGGAGAAGGATCATATGAAGATTATACTTATTTACATACATTCTCATCAAACTGAGAAAATTATTCGAGATAACACCGCTTCTATATGGATGAATTTTCATTCCATATATAATATGTCCTGTTTCATCATCATCATTGTGGAGTCTTGCTAGCATTGTTATCTGATTTTTCAGACTTCATCATCTAAATCATTATAGTATATACATCATCAGGAATCATCAGCATTTGAATATTCAGTAGGTATCCTTTATTAAAATGTGGAGCTATAGAACAAGTATTTTATGTCTAGTGTCATCATCAGTATCAACATATCATCTGGATGTGGCATCATCAGCATCTGATGCAACTTTCCATCCCCTTCTTCAATAATTCGAAGACACTTATTCGAAAAAGTCTGCATATCAATTCACGCGACTGCTGGGACGATAAGTTTCAAATCTTTTCACGTACATCTGCAGTGCCGGATTGAGACAATATAAGGCGGTGGGCCTGTAGCAAATGCGAACAGTAGGCCCAAAAGACATGACAAGAAAATTGTTCATGATTCAATTGAGCAGGGCGAATTCAGAGATAAGCTGTAGTAGAATTAATATTTCTTTGTTGAAAGAGACCGTTTTTCTTTATCATGACTAGTTCAATAAATCCTCCAAGATGGTTTGATATATCGAGGCATTCAATTTTTTCAACAGATATCGCGGATAGATACATTTTCTTCCCCATCAGATGGAACAATTCAAAGAAATTTACTAAACAACGGATACTCACTTTGGATTGATTAATGTGGAAACTTTGTTTCTGGAGTGTTTCTTTCTTCCGCCGCATGGTGTCGCTAATTCCAAGTGTCTCTTATTGGTACGCTGCTCAGTCACGGCCTTCTTTATGAAGAGGACCGTGGCTCAGTGCTGTGAAATATATAATAATATAAATATACTATATACAGGGTGATTCTTAGGGAAATGCGCATACCGTAAGGTTATATGGAGGAGACCGAGGTGCTTCCAAATAACCTACTTATATTTTATGGGTCTTTCGTTCTTTATAACCAAGATGCAGAAAGATTTGTTAATTTTCTCAATTCTTTCAATTGATCATAACTTATGAAACACCCTATACATTTTTGTAATATTTGGTACGTATGATGCTCTTTGTCCACAGTGGTGTCGATCAACATAATGGAGAAAAGTGTTATTCCAGGTCCGGCCTCGAAAAAATTAATGAGTATGTTTCGAGTCGAAAAAACACCCTGTATATCAATATTTTGAAATTTCGCTCACAAATTCGAAAAGAGCAGAAAAGAGTTAGTAGGAGTTTATATTTTTACAGATTTTGAAAGAGTTTGTTATTTTGAATTCACACATACTGAGTTTATTGTAAAAAAATCTGTAAAATATAGGGTGGCTCATTTAAATTAAAGAAGTTGATGACATTTCCGGTTAAGCCGGAAGTATATTATTAACAAGAAAATGCAGATGCATTTTGTTCCATTGCACTCGCCTGTACAAATTTTCATAAATATCGTTCTCTTCGTTTAAAAGATATTTACCTATACTTGGTTCCATATTCCCTGTATTTCTGCTGTCTAGCATGATGACTATACTGGAATTATAATTTTTATGACGGAACAATATATATATATATAATGTACTTCCTAGATTTGGTGACATTTGGGGATATTTGATGTTGATTATGAGTTTCTGGACATTCGGTTTAGCCTACGAACGCGGACCGCGAAAAGAAGAAGTAGAAAGCTTTTGCTTGCACTATTGCCAGACCGGAGTCACTATAATTTCTTCACTGAAACATGGAATTTTTGAGTAGCATCGACTATAAAAATAAAAATTGCCATCAGTGTCAAAATTATGATATATCTGGTCAAAATTTCATAAAATTATAAACTTACTTTCTTTCAATAATGTCTCGCGTTTATATTAATTAATAACATTCCATTGAGCATTGAGGGGATAAAATTTCGAAATATAATTCATAGTTCCTACTCGAACTATTGAACGAATAATGAATTGGATATCATCAGAATATCCGACTATTTATAGACATATCGATACTTCCGGAAACTGTATACAGGCGCATCATAGTGCTATAATATTTCAACCGAGCGCTCAAAGGCTTTTTTCTAGGTATAGTCATCAGAATGGTGGAGGAACCACATTTTAGGAAAAAGTTTCCAAGTCAAAATTGATCGCACAAGAAAAATAAAAAATACGTATTCGATGGATTTTCACCAACAATATAACGTGGAATAATAGTTATTTATGTATTAAGGGAATTATGAGGGCCTTAATTACCGATGGCAAAGTTTGCGTCCCGAGGGCCTCTGGCCCGAGGGACAGCAATTGCCAGAGGTTATTGAGGCTCTATAATTCCCGTGGTACATAGATAATTTTATTTTTGACCGATTTTTATAACAATATGTCCATATTTAGAACGCAATAAATGTTTAAATTCATAACCTTTCTGGTATATTTGAATTAGGTAGCGTTGATTGTATAGCATTGTTGGTTGTTGCTAGGTTGTCGCTATGTTACATGTTTATAAGCAAACTTTCTTTATCAATCAATGTTTTTCCGTTAAAAACGTGTTTATTTTTTACCACAAATCGACGATCTTTTTCTGATATAATGGAGGATATTATAAAAAAAGCGGAAAAAGCAAGACAATCATTACTTCCATCGAAAAGTGAAGCCCTATATCGAAAAGCATACAACTTATATCTGAAGTGGCTACACAGAGAAATGTTATGTCAAAAAATGCCAACGAAACTGTCTTTCTGGCATATTTTCAAGAACTGGTGAAGTATTTTCAGTATTTTCTGGTAGATTTGGTAATAATTGTATTTATTCGTTGCAGTCAGAAACGTTTAGCCCAAATTCGTTATGGACTAAATGGTCAATGCTCAAATCGATGGTGACCATATATGAGAAAAGAGATATCACCAAGTTCAACGAACTAGAGGCTTTTTTGAAACGGAAAAGTAAGGGGTATAAGCCGAAAAAGTCTGCTGTCTTATCTCCTAAAGATGTCATCAAATTTCTAAAGTACGCCCCTAATGAAATTCATTTATTGCATAAGGTAATTTTTTTCTCATAATTTTCTTTTTCGTTTGTTTATTTCGTTTTATTTGTTATAGGTTGTTCTAATTATGGGTTATTTTGGAGGATGCAGAACTCAGGAACTTCTAAATATGAGTATAGCAGATATAGAGGACCGGGATACTGTTATGGTAGTGAACGTACCGGAAAGTAAAACTGGTGTATCGAAGAAATTTACAGTTGTGGATGAAAAAGAGTTCTCTGCTTTGCCTTTATTGAGACTTTATATGTCCTTGCGTCCTGAAGGTACAAAACGATTTTTTTTTAGCTTCCGACAAAATAAATGTACAACTCAGCCAATTGGAAAGAATATGTTTGGCAAAATTCCCAGCAAAATCGCAATGTATTTAGGATTGCCAAACCCACTAACCTATACGGGACATTGCCTTCGTCGCACTTCTGCTACTGCCCTAGCCAATGCAGGAGCAACTATGACAAACTTAAAAAGACACGGAGGTTGGAGAAGTTCCACGGTGGCAGAGGGGTATCTGGAGGACAGTATTGAATTGAGAAATAAAACGGCGCGTATGCTGTCTACTTTGCCATCAGAAGAGGCAGGCACCTCGACTGTAGTGAACAGCAACAGCACCACCCATAAAAAAGAAGAAATTGTTTCCAGCGGCGGAAGTAATTTTCAGGGAACATTTGAAAATTGTACATTTATTATTTGTAATGACGTGAATAAGGAAAATATGTCTTAGTTTTCATTACATATAAACGTTTATAAGCATTTCTTGTATCATTTTCACCTGTAAAAGGTAAGAGGGAGTTTTTGAACCTTAATATCCCAAGGGAGTTATGACCCTCATTATAGATATCGTAACTATGACGATATAAGCTTATAATGTCACTGTCAGAAATAAAAATCTGTATTTATAGGAATCTTCCCCTATACGTTTTCCGTGCGGTTTGGAACATATTCGATAAAATTTCACCAACTACAACGTGGAATAAAAATCCAACTTCCCATCATGCCCATCGGGCTCTTCTGGCCAATCCGGCCCTGTCGAATCTCCCCCATCAAAAGTTCGGTCACATCTCGCGGCCACGACAGATGACAGATGAGATTTAGAGGAGCAACTCTCTGCCCATGTCCGTACCCACTTGGCACGTATATCCATCAACTGATGTCAGCTCCTGTCGACGAGGCTGACGGACGGTCAGAGCCGTCGGATTTTCGGGCGAGCGAATTTTTTTCGACATTCTCGGTTGGGATTGTCGAAATGGATCTGATGGCGCAATTACGTTTTTGCGCGACATCGAGCGGACGAGGGGGGGATATGTTATGGAAATATTTATTGCTCGGCAATTATCGCGTTGCACATTCGTCTCTGATGCGAGGTATTTGAGAACAGGTGATGGTTGGAGCTCTGGAATTGGCTTTGTGTTTATTTTTGTTATGAGCGCGGCCTCTTTGATGAGTAATGATATAATATGGAATAATAGCAATGCGCGAGGGGGGAATGATTTGTTGGGCATTTTTCGCTAAATAATTATTTGTGATATGGAGAAAAAGCTCTCTTGGTATTGAGAAATTGAAGACTTTCAGCAGATGATATGCGATAGGGCTTCAGTGGCGCCATCTGTCTCTAATTATGCGAAATTGCTGCTCTAGTAGAATTATTGTATAATTTCTTATATCCCCAATAAACTTTAAAGCTAATTGAATAACCATTATAGATGATTTTCTCCCAATGAAGTAAGATATTTATATTCAAAACCTGATATCTTGTTCGGAATAAGCCACTGAACAATACAGATCAAAAGAAAAAAGTCTCGAATTAAGAAAAACATGTTTGAATTGGTTCTGCAAACGAAAGTACCCTTATAAAACATATATTTTCAACCGATTGGCATGATTAAGCACACTAGATCAATCAATGAAAAACATTTAAGGGAATAAAATTTTAAAAACATATATATACCTATATCGTTTAATCAATAATAGTTATTTATGTATTAAGGGAATTATGAGGGCCTTAATTACCGATGGCAAAGTTTGCGTCCCGAGGGCCTCTGGCCCGAGGGACAGCAATTGCCAGAGGTTATTAAGGCTCTATAATTCCCGTGGTACATAGATAATTTTATTTTTGACCGATTTTCATAACAATATGTCCATATTTAGAACGCAATAAATGTTTAAATTCATAACCTTTCTGGTATATTTGTTTTTGAACCTTAATATCCCAAGGGAGTTATGACCCTCATTATAGATATCGTAACTATGACGATATAAGCTTATATAATGTCACTGTCAGAAATAGATCCATTTACTTATTCAATTTTAGACCATTATATACAGAGCATTCATCTGCATTCTGAATATATAGGAAGTCTCGGTTTATTAATAATTGTAATTTCATCAATATCAATAAATTATGAGTAGGTATAGTTATTTCAAAATCAACAAAATTTTGACTACACCACTAGGTTCATTTCACGTTTTATAATACTGATCGTATAATTACATCGAATTCTATTCATCAGTATTAGAAAGTTATGAGTATAGGCATAATGAAAAATTAGCAAAATTCTGACTACACCACTGAACTTGGTGGAGGACTCGATTCATCTCTGATCGGAATTTTATTGAAATATGATGTTTTTCATCAATATTGAAACATTATAAACCTACCCACTTACCTATATACCTAATATGTCATTTAATAGAAAATTAGTGAAATTCTGACTGCATCACTGGATTCGGAATAATATTTAGCAAAATATATACCTGATTAAAGTGATTTTACTCAAGATATAATAATGAGGAATCAAATTCCGTTTCCTCCATCAGATATGAAAATAATTGTCTCTTATACAGGGCTATTCAAATTCGATTCAAAGTAGCGTATTTCAGAGGTTTATTATATGGATGAAAAAAATATGACCTAGCTTCTTCAGTTCTGGAGTTATACAGGCAAAATAAAAAAAAAAAAAATTTCATGGTAATAGTTCAACATTTTGTAACTCTGATGAAGATACTACGTCAATATAAAACATGACTCTTGGCATTCAAAAAAATGCAATAAAAAATACAGGTCCGTAATTGAAAAATAAAAGCTGAGGGTGACCCAATTTATACGATACCCTGTATATAATTTTTATTCAGATATTTGGAAAGGCTACAAAAAGTTGCTATGGTGAAGTGGCAAAATTTAAAAAAAAAAACCTTCGTAAAATAAAAAGATATAGGCAAAAGAAGAATTTCGAAATTTTCGATTTTTCCTGTATAACTCCAGAACTGAAGAAGCTAGATTAGATTTTTTCATCCATATAATTAACCTCTGAAATACGCTACTTTGCCCCCGTTTAACCAACCCTCTATCTCTTACCGTTATCGAAATCCCCATGCATATAGACTCGAATTTGAATAGCCCTGTATATAAAGAGTGATGCTTCGATTTTAAGTGGGTCATCTTCCTGTATATATATGCACAAATTATTAGAGCAGGTCGAAGATATATAACCCTTTTATACCAATTTTTCTCAAAATACATGCATAAAACAGCCAAATCGAGATTCTAAAAGTGAAACTCAATCAAAAATAACTCGCTTAATATGGGTAAGAATATTTATTAGTCGCACGCCGTTCACCCGATAAATTTATTCACACCATCGTATGAATTCTCGTCGTAGAACAATGACAAATTGCGCCATTCAATGCAAAATTATGGCAATTAAAGTGCCACTGCCAATAAAATACGTCTGATGCTCAAATCGAATTCTAATTCGGAAAAAATCGCATGGAATGCGGAATAGGCTTCTCGTCTAGCTGAGCATTCAATTCTTTTTGCATAAATGAACTGGGTAACTGCACTTTTAGCAGGTCCCTGAATAATTGGATATACAAATATCTCATCGTGTATTTGAGGCTGATGAAACTCTAAAACATAGTTTTGTTGATGCAATATGCTGTAAGAAGTAACGGATCTATGTATGCGGGTATATATAGTGTGAGCAAATTTTACTGGACAATAATAGTTTTTATTTCTGACAGTGACATTATAAGCTTATATCGTCATAGTTACGATATCTATAATGATGAGGGTAATAACTCCCTTGGGATATTAAGGTTCAAAAACACCCTCTTATATACCTTTTACAGGTGAAAATGATACAAGAAATGCTTATAAACGTTTATATGTGATGAAAACTAAGACATATTTTCCTTATTCACGTCATTACAAATAATAAATGTACAATTTTCAAATGTTCCCTGAAAATTACTTCCGCCGCTGGAAACAATTTCTTCTTTTTTATGGGTGGTGCTGTTGCTGTTCACTACTACAGTCGAGGTGCCTGCCTCTTCTGATGGCAAAGTAGACAGCATACGCGCCGTTTTATTTCTCAATTCAATACTGTCCTCCAGATACCCCTCTGCCACCGTGGAACTTCTCCAACCTCCGTGTCTTTTTAAGTTTGTCATAGTTGCTCCTGCATTGGCTAGGGCAGTAGCAGAAGTGCGACGAAGGCAATGTCCCGTATAGGTTAGTGGGTTTGGCAATCCTAAATACATTGCGATTTTGCTGGGAATTTTGCCAAACATATTCTTTCCAATTGGCTAGGTTGTACATTTATTTTGTCGGAAGCTAAAAAAAATCGTTTTGTACCTTCAGGACGCAAGGACATATAAAGTCTCAATAAAGGCAAAGCAGAGAACTCTTTTTCATCCACAACTGTAAATTTCTTCGATACACCAGTTTTACTTTCCGGTACGTTCACTACCATAACAGTATCCCGGTCCTCTATATCTGCTATACTCATATTTAGAAGTTCCTGAGTTCTGCATCCTCCAAAATAACCCATAATTAGAACAACCTATAACAAATAAAACGAAATAAACAAACGAAAAAGAAAATTATGAGAAAAAAATTACCTTATGCAATAAATGAATTTCATTAGGGGCGTCCTTTAGAAATTTGATGACATCTTTAGGAGATAAGACAGCAGACTTTTTCGGCTTATACCCCTTACTTTTCCGTTTCAAAAAAGCCTCTAGTTCGTTGAACTTGGTGATATCTCTTTTCTCATATATGGTCACCATCGATTTGAGCATTGACCATTTAGTCCATAACGAATTTGGGCAAAACGTTTCTGACTGCAACGAATAAATACAATTATTACCAAATCTACCAGAAAATACTGAAAATACTTTACCAGTTCTTGAAAATATGCCAGAAAGACAGTTTCGTTGGCATCTTATGACATAACATTTCTCTGTGTCAGCCACTTCAGATATAAGTTGTATTCTTTTTGATATAGGGCTTCACTTTTCGATGGAAGTGATGATTGTCTTGCTTTTTCCGCTTATTTTATAATATCCTCCATTATATCAGAAAAAGATCGTCGATTTGTGGTAAAAAATAAACACATTTTTAACGGAAAAACATTGATTGATAAAGAAAGTTTGCTTATAAACATGTAACATAGCGACAACCTAGCAACAACCAACAATGCTACAATCAACGCTACCTAATTCAAATATACCAGAAAGGTTATGAATTTAAACATTTATTGCGTTCTAAATATGGACATATTGTTATGAAAATCGGTCAAAAATAAAATTATCTATGTACTACGGGAATTATAGAGCCTTAATAACCTCTGGCAATTGCTGTCCCTCGGGCCAGAGGCCCTCGGGACGCAAACTTTGCCATCGGTAATTAAGGCCCTCATAATTCCCTTAATACATAAATAACTATGATGCACCATCTTATGATGATTGCCAACTGATGATATTCATGAAGGTTTCTACCAAATTGTGTCTGACATTTTAGCTACAATTTTCCTGATGAAGATTAACAACATTCATCGCTTATTCATCTATATATACAATTATTTGAAAGTATATTGTCGAATAACCATCATGGATGCAATCAGCAATTATATTTTCCTTGAATGAGTGTTATATTTACTTTAGGTTTCGAGTTGTCATAGAAGATGCATTGGCCAGCGTGGTATCTATTATGTATGTTTGAATTGTTGACATTTTAACCATAGTGCTGTTGTTTGGATTTGTTTCAACGGCATTATGATGAAAATGTTGTCATTTCGAACAAACTAGCAACAAAGACAAAGGCAAACCACCCAACACTCCGAAGAATCAAAAAGCGACCGTTATTATATAAGTATACACAGAAAAAAAGGATCTCTCAAATCAAGTTATAACCGCATAAACTCAAGAGAATGATAATCTTGAATATAGGTCCAACCAAATATCAGTTTGATTTTTCGTCAAAATCCTCTTGACTACTTAGGAACAAAAAATTTTGTGTCAAATGTACACTTCCTTGTTGAAAAATGTGGTTTGGTTGAGGCAACAATGTTTCAAATGTTGTTGTGAAACAATTTTCTTGGATGAAGCTGATTTCTCAGCATGAACATCTGAACAATTATCATCTTGATTCATGCAAGAGGAATCACTTTTGATTCATTCTCATTAACCTTTCAAGGATTGCAACTCTGATTCATGCCGATAATTGAAAATGGGAAATACTGATGTAGTTTTTTCACAAACTGGAGCTGCAGTATTGATACAGCCATGAATTATTACTTCAAGCTCATTAACATGACCTGACAACACAAAAAGAAGTATTCTCAACACCCAACATAGTGCCATGTCCACATATATGCTCTAGATTGTTTGCTTCCAGGAAACTTTTTACGTCCATGTTGAGTACTCGAGTTATAAATAATTGGCGAGCCTGCAATCTGGAATATAGGAACACAAGTAATCACTACCAAAAAAACTTCACTGTAACCTGGTAACAATGTATTTCTTTATCGTCCTAATGGCGGCCTACGGAGTTATTTGCATCTTCGTCGAGCTGGTCACGTGGTACATGCTTCCGTCATCAAAACACTATTCATAAGAAACGATATTGTTGAGCTGAGAGAAATATATGCTTGACTGACATTACTCACATTGTTTTCTAAGGTGAAGAGTGCGGATGATTCATCAGTTCAACCAAATTAATTTCAAGAAAATTCATGGAAACAAGCAAACAACGCGATTAGTTGAAAATAGAAACGTTTTAGTCCATATCTGAGATTATTATTCTTATCGGAAGATTATACAATTCAAGAATATACATATATTTGATTTAAGAGATCAGTTTTTTCTGTGTACCTATAGGTGTGGAAAAATGTGTTCCCATCAGTTCTACTGTTGTGATCTCGATGATTTATCACGTTCAAATCCTGCTTGCCTGTTTTTCCAGCTTGAGCACGTTCAGATGATAAGAAAACAAAAATATAACGCAGTCATCTATTAGACTGATCTCGAACAATCATCATCATCTCCCTATCGGAAATTGGGGTGACCTATCTGAGACACGCTGCTCAAATGTCACATCATTTGTTTGAAGGGTTCGATTCATTATTCAGCTGTCTATATAGTCTAGTCGTTCTACACAAGAAGGGTTGTTACCAGCTCAGGCATGACAGTGGGCTGTTTTTTTGTAGTGACGATATGATCAAATCAACCTGTATCAACAAATTAGATTATAAATCTGGGCAAGACAGCTCAAATCTTAAAAATGTGCCATCAGCATAATTCCATTCTATATACACAGTGAAAAAAAAATACACCAGCTCACACCAGCTAACACCGTCTGGTGTTCCCTGACACCGGCATATTATTCACCACTGTAGGTGTTATGTGACCTTTCCCATGGGTGTTTTCAATAATCAAACCAAGAAGTCAGTAACACTAGTGTTCAGCAGAATAAACACTTTGGTGGTGTTCTTTATGCATTTCCAAATGTGCGATTTGACACCGTAGTGGTGTGATGCACATTCTGTGATTTTCTTGATGCTGAATCCTACCTCCAGACTTTTCTGGTGAGAAGGAATACCATATCATGAGTGTGTTCATGCGAATCAGTGCTTTTCTTCACCACCTCCGGTGTTTTTTACTAAGTTGCATCATCACCTTTTGAAGTATTATTCAAATGATGATAAACTAGACTCTATATATAGGGACAATTCGGATGATAACGAACTGTTTCGGCTTATTTATCCTGATCAATGGTGTATACTACCGCCTAGATTCCATCGTGATATGACACGGTGTAACTTGGTGTTAATTTTATATATTAGATGTTTTTTATGCGTTAACGTCAATGATAGCACCATTGAGAATATTAAATTACAACCATTTGGTGCTTCTTATGATTTTATGTTTCAGAATCGTTTTACTTCACCACATTCGTGTCATTTTTCACTATACTATAAGATAATAAAAACGACACAACTCTGATATTCAGGTGTTGTATTCGTCGGAGTTTGCTCTGAAATCCACTTGATTGAAATTATCTCCAAGTTTGTTTTTCTGTGTACGGATAGCATTGCATATTTACCTACTTAGTTTATAAAAACCGAGGAGTGAAAAAAATTTTAAGGAGGCATGAAAATGGGTTACCTTTATTATGTGATGTCTGATGATGTATTTCAAAATTATCTTGAAACGAGCATAAAAATCATGATATGATGTGCATGAAAATCTATATATATTCAACATATTATCGATTTCGATCCGTATAATATAGAACCACTTCCAGTGCCCAAAACAAGAAACCATCCTACTTGATGGAGAAATTCTCGTATTCGTCCACGGTAGTGCTTAATTTTTTCTCTGTCCCTCGGGTGACATACCTTTGCCGAAGGAATTTTGAGATAAGGGGTTAACGTATGGCCAAGACAAGAAGAAGAGATAAGGATGGCGATGATATTCGTTTCTCACGCTCCCTATATACCTCTATATTCCTGGTTCGTCATTTTTGGAGTTGTGCTTTTCGCAGTTAAGATTGAGATAGTGTTGAATCTTACATTCCTATCCTTTAAGGCATCAATTCCTTAGCCAAAGTTTATTCACTGGTTTTTCATCGTCTATAAACTTTGGTCTGGATTTACAACTCTTTGGAGAATCGTCAATATTTCTTGTCAGGCAACAACAAATTCTGAACGATTCATTCCTTCTTGACTGTTTCGGATTCTTTCTCATAAAAACAACACATTAAAACGATCTGATGATTCTGATTTACATGGGGAATCTCGGAAAACATTTTTGACTTAAATTCCCATTGAAATACAATAATGTCACGGTGAATATAACCGATAGCTGCTACGCAATGTGAGGTGTGCATATCTGTCCAAATCAAATCAAACTTATTAGAGTTGTTGAAGTTGATTCACTCGTCAGGCATTTCAAATTGTTGATAAAACAAGAATCTCAGTAATTTCAATGTCACCAGAAAATATCCAAATCTCTGACACATTCGTTTTTTATTTGAAAGCAGATAAAACTGTTTGGAAAATCCGTATAGTATATGGTTGGGTGAGAACTATCAGCAAATAAGGAGGTTCCGATTGTGTTTGACTTTGACAAACAGATGAAAGGAAGGTAAACACAAATTCACCTTAAAAATCAATAAAGGTTGTTCAAGTATTGCGACACAAAGGTATTGAAAGGGCACTAAAAAATTAATGTCTAAACATACAGGAGGATAAGAAAAACAATTATTGATGGAATCAACTCGTTGGTTTCTCAATTTTACTTGCATTTCTAACCATTCCATAATGCCCAAATTGAAATTCTACAGTTTTGTTATTCACGTTATAGTGTCACATATAAAGTTCGCGACATATGGAAGTTTTTTTTATCACTATTAGGTATAAAGAAAATTTGACTTCACAGTTAGTTTGTGCTTGAAAATGAGTGAAATACAGCATCTTTCCTTTTTTCATGTGCTACTCTAAACCTGTCAAATTTGACATTTTTTCGAAAATCTTCAAAAAATCATTTTTTTTCAAATTTCGAAAAATGCCAGTGAAAAAAGTTGCTCAGTTTCCAATTTAATACATTTGTTCCAAATTTGGACTCTCTACTGTCACTTCGACTTTATTCAATTTTTTTTAATTTTTCCAATCTTTTGCTCTATCGATTCGAACGAAACATGATTCAAATTTCATAATTTTGATGAATATGATACTTCAATATCATATCTTACCCAGGAAATACCCTCATTGGCCTGTTACCAGAAAATAAAAAAAGGCATCTCCAGAAATTCGTATTTGTTGTTGCAAAGTTCATCTAGTTTTTTCATTTCATTGTTTCAACTGATGTGGATTTTCAATGTATGGACGTTAATATGTCAGTAATCGAATAAACGAATTTCTCTTCATTCTTATTACACTCGTATTTCTTTTTTCAATAGATTTTTATGCAGTTTGATTATTTTTCCATATGTTGCGAACTTTATGTGTGACACTGTATGATTTGTTTAATTTGAGCTATTATTAGAATTATATTTGACATCAAAGTCGAGATATCATGATATATTTGATAGTATATACAGGGTGTTCCAAATTCAATGAACTATATATTATATCAGATGATGCTTCAGTTATTCTCTATCGATCTGATATACTCGCAGCTCTGCGACGTTGCCGCTTCTATTGAAAAGTAGCAACCTCTCTGATTTTTTTTGTGTTGTTCAAAATGCGTTATACCTGTTGAAAAATATGGACCTCCTAATTTATATACAATTTTTCAGGGGCATAGCAAGAGCAGGCGAACCAAACAACCTTTCCCCTCTGAATCCCGGCGTCCTAGTTATGGACTCGTCAGTTCACGGGACTCTAAGGCAGAAACAGAGGAGACTAGCCAGAGAGAATCCAGGATTGTTGACCGCCATATCCAAAGGAGTCAACAACGCCATTCATGAGTGCCAGCATCAGTTCCGCAACCAAAGGTGGAACTGCTCCACGAAGAACTTCCTCAGGGGCAAGAATCTCTTCGGGAAAATTGTCGATAGAGGTGAGACTAGATGAGTTATTCTCTGCATGATAAATATTTAATTTATTCGAAGTTCCGTATTACGATATTTCGTACAAAGTTTATCACTTTCTTGGGAGCTAAGTTTATGATGTCAGAAGGTGTTAAGAAAGATTCTTCAAGGAACTCAAGACTCTTGCAAAAAAAGTCTCTCCTGTCCAACTCGAGAAGCTGTTTATTTTTCCTTGGCGATAGGCTTACCATACTATTGGATTTGTCTTTGTCCCATAGCACTTATTTAGAGATTTAATTTCATCTGATGTTGCTCAACGTCGAAACTGTTCTTTCAAGTGGGCTTTGAGGAATTAGTAGTAGTAGTTTATTGGTCCATTAAAGAGCTCAAAGAAGCAATTGGACATGTCAAGAAATACATGATTTTACAGTGATAAATACATGAGAAACATTTAAATGAATAATAAATAAATGAATAAAATGACTCACATATATCATAAGAATATTTACAATCATTTTTGTAGAAATAAAAAGAACTTATCAATTGTATATGGGCTGATTTCATATAGCAGTTTTTTAATTTTATTTTTGAAAATTCTTTCAGTAGCTGCGCACTTGATATTTCCAGGAATTAGATTATATGCCCTGAGTCCAACAAACTCAAAGGAATTCATGGATAGGGATAATCGTGATTTAGGTACATGAAAGTCATTATTTATACGTGTGTCATGATCATGAAATGAATTATTCTTATTGAAATTTTTACGATTTTTATATATAAATACTAGAACTTCCATGATATAAAGACCTGCCAACGGTAGAATTTTTAACTTCTTGAACAAGTTTCGACATGATTCAACTGGTGATACCTTCACGATTGTTCTGACGATTCGCTTTTGTGTTAAAAAAACATTGATTCTCGATTGAATTTCTCCAATGTAATATAAGAGTAGACCCGAGCTGTCAAGGACTCTTGTTAAACTTCTTAACAAATAACACTTTTTGTTAAGATTACTGATCAGTTGGGTACAATGAGTGAGAAAACTGAAATCACTGTTAATAAATATACCTAGAAATTTCACACTATCACTTTTTTCAATCAATGTATCAGATATTTGAATATCTAGGTCGGTATATTTATTATTCTGCGCAGTACGGAACATAACTACTTTCGTTTTGGAGGCATTCAAATACAGGGAGTTGTCAGAAAACCAGTTTTTTTAATCATTAAGAGTTGACTTGACGTTCTGCTGTGAAATACTCAAGTCCCTAGATCTGAACAAGAGAGAAGAATCATCGGCATACAGGCAAGTGAAGGTCTTAGATAAAGTCGATGGCATTTCATTTATATAAATGATAAAAAGAATTGGGCCCAAAACTGATCTCTGGGAAACCCCAATATCACTTGATAATTGATCCAAAAAGAAATAATTCTCATCGCGATTATTCTCCAAGTGTTGTATTTTCACTGTCTGCGTGCGGTTAGAAAGATACGATATAAACCAATTATGCTGAGAACCTCTAATACCCAAACTATACAACTTTCTTGAAAGAATGATGTGATCCACACAATCAAAGGCCCGACTGTGATCTCAGTCGCGGGTTTTCAAATTCTTCTACAGATTCTACAGAAGCGTTGAATAAAAAGACACTATTGCAGTTGTAGTTGAGTGTTCAGATCGGAATCCATGTTGGTTTGGAGATAATAGTTATTTATGTATTAAGGGAATTATGAGGGCCTTAATTACCGATGGCAAAGTTTGCGTCCCGAGGGCCTCTGGCCCGAGGGACAGCAATTGCCAGAGGTTATTAAGGCTCTATAATTCCCGTGGTAGGTACATAGATAATTTTATTTTTGACCGATTTTCATAACAATATGTCCATATTTAGAACGCAATAAATGTTTAAATTCATAACCTTTCTGGTATATTTGAATTAGGTAGCGTTGATTGTAGCATTGTTGGTTGTTGCTAGGTTGTCGCTATGTTACATGTTTATAAGCAAACTTTCTTTATCAATCAATGTTTTTCCGTTAAAAACGTATTTATTTTTTACCACAAATCGACGAACTTTTTCTGATATAATGGAGGATATTATAAAAAAAGCGGAAAAAGCAAGACAATCATTACTTCCATCGAAAAGTGAAGCCCTATATCAAAAAGAATACAACTTATATCTGAAGTGGCTGACACAGAGAAATGTTATGTCAAAAGATGCCAACGAAACTGTCTTTCTGGCATATTTTCAAGAACTGGTAAAGTATTTTCAGTATATTCTGGTAGATTTGGTAATAATTGTATTTATTCGTTGCAGTCAGAAACTTTTAGCCCAAATTCGTTATGGACTAAATGGTCAATGCTCAAATCGATGGTGACCATATATGAGAAAAGAGATATCACCAAGTTCAACGAACATTTGAAAATTGTACATTTATTATTTGTAATGACGTGAATAAGGAAAATATGTCTTAGTTTTCATTACATATAAACGTTTATAAGCATTTCTTGTATCATTTTCACCTGTAAAAGGTAAGAGGGAGTTTTTGAACCTTAATATCCCAAGGGAGTTATGACCCTCATTATAGATATCGTAACTATGACGATATAAGCTTATAATGTCACTGTCAGAAATAAAATATTATTTATATTCAATTATTGAAAGAGTTCTATATAGGCCGGGAAATTGTGAGTTGGCTCATTCTTTGGCAAGGCAGTCTGCTTCCTCGTCGCCTCTAACTCCCTTTTGACCTCAAAGCGACTCAGGGATATAGAGGTGAGACAAATTCATGAGCATCTCCCATGTTTGGGTTCGGACCTGGGTATCGGTTCGATGGAGTGTGAAACTCTTGTCTGGGTGCTCATAAATCTTTTTAATTCATTCATCATCCAGCCAAGCGAATGCCGAATCAGAACTGACATCTCCTCGTGTATCGAAATCTACTACCAACCAAAAACCCGAAAAGCGGTGACTGATCATTGATTAAAGACTCAAATTACCGATCGATTGGAGACTAATAGCCCGTGCTTATGGAATCTCCGTCAGGTAGAAATAACAAATAGCTCCTTTAGTTCTGTAGATCGGCAGATAAGGTCCTACCCGAAATATCACTTTACTTTTTTCCGATACCGGTGTAGGTACCCGATTGGGTTTCTACTATAAATCGCTTCGGTTCCGTTACTGTCGCTGAAATTATTTTAATCCTCACCTGACAAATTGTTCGGCCCGATAGGATCAGATACTGGTATTAATAGACCATTTAAATAATTAGAATAAATTGCTGTCGTGTCTTTCCCAAGATTAAACGATCTATTCGAATTTGAATTATGATTTTTTGGTAACAGGATATGATGCATTCAACTATAATTTCAATAATTGGATTATCAATTCCTACTTTTTTGAATTCATCAATTACACTGCTCAATATAAACTGTCAAAATTTGAATATTACATTCTATAAATGTAACAATCCCACTGCTGCCACCAGAATCTATTTTGACGTTTGGGATGAAATATCTCCAATCATGTCAGTACACAGTGAAGATTCAACATGTAAAATTCCTTGACAAGTATAAAATCATAAAATTTAATATTTTCATATTTTATAAGTGGTGTATCTCCAATTAATGTTGGGAAAACCACACATGTATTTTAATAATGCGTGAAAAGCATTTTGTACCAGATGTACTTTTTTGATTATTATGGAAATCTTGTAATACCTGACAAGGGACATACAAAAAATGATATCAATTCATCTTTATATACATTGATGAGAATGTTTCTAGTTCTACAAAATCATACTCACTTTCAGATAGGCACTGATGGTGACTCAACAGTCAAAAGCGCTTTGCGATGATTTCAAAAAATATATAATTTGCATGGAAAAATCTGGGTTGTTTGATTTACATTGATACATGAACACAGCCGATTAATGGTGGATTTATGCAGCAATTTTAAGTCATAAGTTTTAAGTCGTAAGTTTTTAGTCATAAGTCGTAAGAAGTTCAATCATTGGTTTTCAATGTTACCATTCATACACTTGACATAAGTTTTAAGTTGCAAGTCATAAGTTTTAAGCCGTAAGAATGTTGGCCAACTTTTATCTCTTATGGCTTAAAACTTAAAACTGATCATATTTGCGCATGCGTTCGAAGTTTTCAATTCTGTGACTGTTTTTTATAGGTTATTGTCTGTGATTGTGTTGTTTAATCAAACTTATATCAGAATCATTAGATTATAAAAAGAAAAAATGGATATTGATGACTGAAATTGTGAAGTGACCACTGACACAACCACAGAAATTGACCAATATGGAAGAAGCGGGAAGAAGTTACCCTTAAGACATGACAGTCCTTAATAATTCCTGCATAAATGGTATTTTTTCCAATATGTCTTAAATCTTATTACTAAAAACTTACGACTTAAAACTTATGACTTAAAATTGCTGCATAAATCATAACAAAGGGATTCCGAAGTTTGCTGACATGATGTTTGAATATCATAATATGCAAGAAGAAATTCTCAAATGTAATTCGTAAAAGTCAAGATAACTATAAGATTAAACATGTATTTTCAAATCATCACTCTGATAGTGTATGGTGTATTCCCTTCAATGTCAATATTCTGTTCGCCATACTCATTCACATAATGAAACACCCTGTAGGAGATTATCTGCTGTCCATAATGAGCATTCAACTCACCATTGTAGACAGACTTATTCTTCTTTGATGCTGCTGGAGTACCCCGATATCCGAGTAATAAGAATGAAGAGTTTTTTATGGCTATTAACATTTTCATCATTTGTCAAAGGGTCCGAATGAATGCAGTGGATGTCCAGATGTTAGCCAAACAACTGTATATTCTTTGTTGTAGGGCTATTTGGTGGACACGTAAAAAACAGCCAATTATTCTCTGTGAATCACATGTCCTTCCAAAGGGCATTGTTGAACAAATACTTGGACGTGCATGGTCTTTGAGTGGTGTGTTTTCATGAGGGGTATCAAAATGCAATAATCTCTTTGTTGTGATTATTGAATTGATCTGAGCAATCCTCGAAAATCAGGATTCCTCAGAAAGCCTAGAATTGAATGATATATCATAGTTATCACTTGCAGATCAAATAGTTGATTCTGCGGAATCTAACATTAACACTATTAGTGTCTTTCACTGAGTGTACTGAGTTCACATCACTTGTTTTCAGTCATTTATACACTTTAAAGTTACCCAATAACCAATAACGGATAACAAATGAAGAAGTTACATCATAAAGAAACAATCGAATCGTTTTTAACCTTGGAAAAATAAAAGAGCTGAAACGACCGGCAGAAAAAATTACAAATTGAAATGAAGATGGCAAGAACATTTTATGATTTACGGCTATATTGGCAGCGTACTGATGGTAAAAAAATCGATATATGATCAATCGTTGGAATACTTCAACGTGAGACATGGAAGGCTGTTTTTCAACATGGCAATAAACAACAGGATTCATAGTATGGCTGTCATATGTGAAGTTAAGAGTCATTATATGTTTATTATTACCTCCAATGAACGATATACGATATAAAGCGTGTGTTCGAGCATGCAGTTCGGTTTCTTTCGATTTCCTTTCTTACTGGTTTTATTCAGTGTCACGGCTATACACAGCAGACATTCTCGTCTTATATAGCCGGAGAGACGCAATTTGGAGAATCCGAGATTGAACGGAGAAAAAGAAAGAATACTGTTGGTTCAGAAAACCAACAGGAATTGTTCACTTGCAACAAAAAATGTCGGATTCTTTTAAACAGGTCCAATATTCACTACAGACTTTACTGAACACACTGCATAAATAATTGTTATGGTTGAAAACATTTATATTAGAGGAGCATTCATTTTTTGCTCTTTCCTTTGCTCGACCATCAACTTTTGATCATAGTATATCTATTAACTACAATATTGATTGCCAGAGATTTCATATAGGTATTTTTCCTTGTCTAACTGGCAAGGTTATTCGAGAGCGCGAAATTCAAATCATTAGATGTCTAATGTGTCAATCCCATATTCATATTAATTATAAGTGAATTAAATAAATTACATAAAGTAAACTTAGCTTTGACAGAGAGTAACTAGAGATCTTTTAATTCTTTGAAAGATTGCAGCAATCAATATAAAAACAATGGTATAGGCATTACATTACATTAGGAACAATAACAAGAAACGAGGAACTTCAAATTGAAAAAACACAGCTACAATATCTGCTGCTTGTTTGAAAAATAACGCAAAAGTGATACTCAAAATACGATAATTTCCAATTTCACTACCAATACTAATGCTGGGCTTATATAGAATCAAATAAACTAAAAATTAAATTAACAACTAAGAATTGAGAATGTTGAATACACGAGAATGTCTAAATTAATAAATAAGAATTACGAAGTTGGACGCGGCGCCAAACGATTAGAATGCCAACATATGCCGTTTTTAAACTTTTGATGTTTTTTGCTCATTTAATTTATAACATTATTTAATTCAACACTTTTAAATGACATTGAGCTTTCAATCATGTATCATTCAACATCTGATTATGAATTATTAATAATTGTATTTTATAATAAACACCTTCCTGATTGTTAATTCTTGGTTTTAAGTTTAGTTGAATCTATCAACCCAACGCTTGATTGTCATCTTCTACTTTTATCTTGGCGCATGCGCAGAAATTCAGCTATTTTGTTTCGGCTTCAAATAGGCTGTCCTTATATTATCATCAAAGTTCGTAGTATGCTTGTGATATGTCGCTGGAATTAGAAAATAAAAAGTTGAATCATTATACAGGCCAATAAGAGATGTACAGGCTGGCCAGATAAGAATGCAAAGTTCAGTATCTCGGAAACTATTCGTCTAAGAGACTTGCGGTGAAAAATGTTACAACTAAAGTTACCAAAATAAAATCCTGGAAATTATTTTCATGTTTCCAAGATAGTAAACGTACCAATAAAATATATACCTTGTCGACACTTTTTGACGTATCTATTAAAATGAATTGGTGGGGGGTGGTTCAATGTTTTTTCAAATAATAGCTATTTATGTACCAAGTGCGTTATATAGATCCTAACGCCCGGAGGGTAACATTCACCCGAGGGCCTTTGGCCCGAGGGATGAATGTTGCCCGATGGGCGTTAGGATCTAGTAACGCTCGTGGTGCATACAAGATTTTATTTTTCACGAAAAAATTATCTTAAACGAAGTTGTTTACTTCATAAATTTTTTCTCATAGTATTTACTGCGTTCTGGTCGGCAACTGAGCACAAGTGAGCTTCTATGCAATTGCCATGGAAACATTGAAGAGGTTGCTAAGTAATTAATTTATTGAACTACAGAAAAAAACATTTAGCGGGCGTTATGATTCATAATGCCCTCCATAACGCCCCGGGCGTTATGGGTCTGTTAATAGCAACCGTTGCCAAGGTATTATAAAGCAGTAACGATCAAGTGAAAAATAAACAGCTGTAACGCCTGAACGACTGAACGGATTTCAACAAACTTGATATCGTTGGAAAAAGCAGTCATTGGTCTATCAAATTCATCTTATTTGTAATGTGTCTGATTTTAAGTGATTCCACTAGAGCGCGTTTTTTGACATAATTACATAAAATTGCAAAATTGTCTGAAAAATCAAATACAATAATTCTTACCTTAATAGGCTAGTGAAAACCTTATCTCGATATACACATTTTTCACCGCAAGTCTCTTAGACGAATAGTTTCCGAGATACTGCATTTTGCATTCTTATCTGGCCACCCTGTACAATATTCATTCACCTAATTATACGAAATGCTGATCTGCGGTTTGATTTCAATGATTTCATTTCCGAATGGACATCGACAGAGCGATGTCTTCTCGAGAAACTTTTGATAATAATTCGAGACTCTCGTGCTCAGGTGGACATGTCGAAGACCGCCCCTCAGCAAACCGTTCGACAAGGGTATTGAAATGCATCTATGAGAATGAAAAATGTTCAGTTAATAAGGCATTTACAACAGACACTATGGTTCGCGTGGGCCAAAACTCTACAGGTGTCCTGCATGGCATTATTCAGGGTGGCAGGTAGATGTTAGCATACAAAATACATCTTCATTCGGATGATTTAGTGGTCTGCTTGGATTTTATATTGCCTATTTGAAGTCATTAAGTGAATGGGTAGTATCATGCAATGAATTTCTTAGGAGGCTTCAGGTTTTGTAACACCAGCAACGATTATTTTTTCCAAAGAGTTGCATCGAATGAGTCATGAAGTGATTCAGAATAGTTCGATAGGTCTGAATTGAGAATTGATTTTTCCTTTCGTGTAATAAAAACACAATCAATTCAAGTTTGGTGTTTCTAATCAAAGAATCCGCACTGAAATGAACAGTAATAATGCTCTTAATAGTTAGAATTGTCACGCATATTGGATACCTACTTGGTATTTTGGATTACTTACACATCAGAATAAACGGCTTTCTTTGCAAATTTTGTGGTGTTTTCGAGAGGAACGAGATCCGGAAATCTTGCATCAGGCTACTCTATTGGATCCTCAACAAAAAGTGAGGTACTTATGATGCGATTTTTCACCATTCCTGCTCAGATAGTATCTTTTTGCAGGTATTGAGAATGTGTCTGGTTATTTCACTGCGGATATGGAAAAAATGATTATAGGTTGAGCTTCGTGTTCAAAGTAAAGTTCGTTCTCCTTAGTTTTGGAAATATATTTTATTCTGGGTCCCGTCACCACTCGGCTAAGGTAACATCATTTTGTAGACTTCTGATGCAGTCATTCTTCCAAAAGAAGGATTCAAGTATTGTTATTGATACATCTTTCTCACGCTCCTATTCTTCTTTTGAATACCACCCAGCCACAAAGAAGAGTGATCCCTCCAAGTTTCGAGCCAATTAATTTTCGAATAATTGTTATCGAAAGATATGAATGATCTGGAAGTTTATAAATATGCGATCAAGATCTGGTATAGTGATATACAACAGTGTTTGTAACAATACACAAGCATGCAGTGAGGATGGCCATACATCATTTGACCCAGCAGGCAGTCCGGTGATGACGTAATTACCCGGTCTGCCCACAGGGGGCGCATATCATCGGCATAACAATAATTCATAATGTTCTGTTAGGATCACACAAAGAGATGTTCGAAAATGTTCGGAGTTTTAACACGTTCGATATAGAGAGAGGCAAAAGAAGGATATATTAATGGTGTTATTATGTGTCAGATTTGTCCTCACGGTTTGTAATTATGGAACATAAATATTAATTTATACAGATAAACAAGCATAATATAGTCGAATTAGCGGTTCACCACGGATTTTTTTGTACTCTGCTAGATTTGGGGAGTTCATAAAATTAGTTGAGGTATATAAAAACGTGATCTTCTACTAACATCCTAATGTATTCCGAAATTATCATTCAGAATATCACGAAAACATGAGATAGAGATTGAAAGGTTACATGGCTATATTTGGATGATTTGGAAGTATTACCAGTTCAAATTTTATAAATTAATCAATGGAGATTGACCAGTTCTAGAATAGTTGGATGGAAGACTTCTGTCTGTTTACATTCAGATAAGGGGTATAATATTAGTTATGATTTATTCAACCACATAAGGCACCAAACCAAATTCTATATTTGCTATATATACAAGGTTTCGTCAAAAAGACATCAGCGTTTTGGTACAATTCATAAACTTCTCTTCTGATGACAAAATCGGTGCTTTCAATGTAAACTGATTCCACGTCAGAATCGTTACGGTCGAAATTGTAAAATCCTCGTAATGAATACGTTGTATAACACCAGGACACTGTTCGAGTCTGAAGAATTTTTATGCCTTCAGGTACCATATATCTTCCACCAAACCTATTGTTGACAAACGAAGGTGGCTACTTATTGAGTCGTTATTCAAATGTCTCGAGATCACAAATTACAATCGGTCTTGCGCATTGTCCAGTCTATTTGCGTTAATTCGCGTTAATTTTCGCCTTTCTCGACGCATTAAGGTGTCCTTACAGCTTCACGCCTTGATACGACTGGATGGTTTTATCACCAGAGTTCTGAAAATGTTGCCAAAGAATAATGGTTTCTCTACCATTCGTCATAATAGATTTATGGCGTCGTGTTTCATGCACAGTAGCTGAAGCAGCTGAGCCACCAAACATTACGATCTGTCATGCTTTCTTTGATAGTGGGAAATTTATTGTCTATTTATCGAAGGAAACTAGTGTTTATATAGCTAAGTCTGAAACATGTTCCTTCGTTGCCTTATATCATAATTAGAGAGGATTTTAAATTGCTATCAAGTTGTGGTTTTACAATAGAAAATTCATTTAGATGATTTAGGAACAGAATAACAGTTCAGTCACTCCACAGTCAATTTCCAAACATAGCCTCAGCTAAGTTTCCATTTGTATCAATAATTCTGTTGATATTACAAATTCCGATATACCACTCGAATATTCTTGATCGGTAACCGGTTTCAATCATGACCTCATGATTTATAAAGTCTACATGAGAGTTGGAGAGAAAAAACTGCCAATATTTATTATACAATTAACGATTTTCAAACGCTATTGGTTTCCGTTAAATATCTGTTTGGGACTACTTTCAGTGATTCATAATTTATAAACTGGCAGTAAACATGAAGGTTATAATTTTCTATAATTATTCGACACTAATTAGTAATTTTACACCTATTACAACAGTAATTATAGGTTAAGGCTTTCATCATGGAACTGGTAAAAAACATAAAGCTGTTAGTTTTCGTTTATAATTATGGGTTTTTTGTTTTCGAGACCAACCATACGAAACGTTCATACATATTTAAATCTTCTTCTAATAGAAACGAAGATTTCCAATATTTGATAGATGCACGATATATTTTTGAATGGAATTGAATTAGATATGGGAAAAATATGACAAGCGCAATTCCAAATAGTATTTCTCAGACTTTTCCAGGTGATGGTTGAATTGAAACAATTTAAAGTATTACATGTTTTTTCAAAATTTGCTTTCATTTCAAGTTCTCAATTCAAGCAATATTTTCTAATGCCAATAGATATATGTATCATTTGCACCTCCAAACATATGACATTAAACATATTCTGATCTGAAAGCATATATCATAAAATGCTAGCAGTGAAGAAACCATCAAAGTTCCTTGAGGAACTTGTAATATACAGTAACCGCCAGAAAGTACGCATCATATGGAAAAAAAATTTATTAATGAATTCTGACAATTTCATGTTTAACAAGAAATTTGAAAAATTCAAAAATCATGTTATTTGGAGAGATATCAAAAAATGTTATTTGGAAAAGTTGTTCAGAACAACATTTTGAGCTATGTACAAGTTTCGGAAGAAATCTGGGATAAAAGAATTGAAACCAATTTTTTGCTAAAAAAAAATCAATCTGGAAAAAATACATTTTCAACACAAAAACTTATGAGTAAATCCAATAATATTTTATATTGATAAGCAAGCTATTTCTATTTTATTTGGAGAACATTTGGAATATGTGAAATTGCCATGTATCCTACTGCTACTTAAGAGGTCTGAACAACTTTTACAAATAACATTTTTTGATATTTCTCCAAATAAGGGGTGTTTTGTTGACATGAATTTTGAATTTTTCAAATTTCCCAATAAACACGAAATGACGAACGGCTCTGTACAACGTCTTTCGAGGTTTCCTCGTATCGATATTTGTCAGAATTCATTAATAAAAAAATGTCCCATATGATACTTTCTGGCGGTCACTGTATGCCTATATAATCGTTATCAAGTGAGGTGTATTGAATCCTGAACTATTGAATATAGTTTTGCTTCAAGTATTCCGAATGTTTCTGTTACAACACCCGCATGAGTGGCCTTGATGTGATTCTTATAGATCACCATCGAGTCTTTGTCAGATTGACATCTCTGAAAAGCAACATCACAATCCCTGTCTTGAGAACATACACCGCTGGATTTTTCCATCGAATTTCCATTCATCCCGTTACTCCTTCCTCGGGCCATAATCTTCCATTCATGTCACATCTCCAGGTGCACAATCAAAAATTCGTCTCGCAGACTGATTAGGCCCATCAGGCAAGGCGTACCGGAAAGCCTAGGTAGAAATTTATCCCCGGGGAGTCATCCTTTAGGGTCGCAATGATCGCTCTGCGCCTTCAATGAAGTTATATTCACCACTATTTAGGGCTAATAATGGGCCATGAGCCGAGCATCGCTCTGTGTTATTACAATGACGTAGGCGTGGATCGTTTGGAGTTGTATGGTGGTCGGACAGGGGTTTGATTTCGTTTATTATTACGATTATTTCATTCATGCTTAAATACACGTTTTTGATTGGTTGAAATGATTGTGTTTTTAAGCAATAATACCATGTTTTCGATTTTGTATTTCGGCTCCTGATTGGCTATTGGATATCTACAAGCTGTGTTTTCGTTTCTGTATTTCGCTTTCTGATTCGTAGGCAGTAGGGTAGTTTAATTAAACAACGACTTACCAGTTCCAATCTGTCATATTATTTTCCGATTCCCTGGTAAATAAATGAATGCAGCTACACCAAATTTTCGTCTGAACCATGATTAATGTGTATCCACTTCATTTTCCACAAATTCTAGACAATTTCAGCATTAATAGAATTAATCTAAGCCACAAATTGTGACAACAATCATAATGAATTTAGCTCAGTAGTACCTAGTGCTTAGGTAATCTTGCCTACATCATACAATGACATAAATGTATTGTTGGTTGCATAACGAATCTTCTTGTGTCGAACTACAATGCATAATCAAAATAACCAATTCCATAAACTGTACGTTTAATAATTATATTAACAATAAATAGGAAATCATCAAAATGGCTTTGATTTTATTCATGAAATAATCTGAACAAATACAACTTGCGTTATTGATGATTATCGAAAATTCCTTCTCTTTTTCGAAACAAATCATGTTGCTTTGGGAAACCACACTCGCGCTGTGCGCTCGTGTAGTTTCCAAGCAACAAAATCGAAAGAATATTTATTTCGATAATCATCAATACACTTGTTGTATTACATGCGAATATCCTGTGGACAGACATGAGAATATTTTCACTCAGGTTTTGGATTGAATCCAATTACAAACTAAGAAATATATCCCTGATGGCGGAAAAAGGTGCACTGAAAAAGTATGTATGGTACCTTTAATCATGGGAGTCCAAGAAACATTGTTGACGTTATTATTATACCTACATTTTTATTTTTTTATTTCTTGACTGGAAAACCTATAATATTCGTGGAGGAAAATGTTGCAAGCCGGTAGAAAGGGA
Source organism: Chrysomela aeneicollis (assembly GCA_029955515.1). NCBI lineage: Eukaryota > Metazoa > Arthropoda > Insecta > Coleoptera > Chrysomelidae > Chrysomela > Chrysomela aeneicollis. The sequence continues at coordinate 31,910,131 of JARUHQ010000002.1, forward strand.
AAAGGCATTGGAATTTTGTTAAAGTCTGGTGATTTTAGGTGGGTTACAGAGAAAAACCATCCAGGATAATTAAAATGATAGGTGGAAATATTTTTGAAATAATAGGAATATTTAAGAAATCTATTCGATCTCCAACGAGTTTAGTACACTATTTTTCCTACGAAGCCGAATACTTTCATTTAGCGGAAAGTCTTGTCGAAAATGTCGAAACTTGAGTGGTCTCTATAAAATTTCAGGTGCTTTTGATTGATGGATATCAAGTACTGTTTATTTCCATATTCAAGATGATATTTGAATACTCCTCCGACAATTCCTTATTTTGTGAGTTACTGATTGTATGATTTAGTTTTGTTTGGACAAACAATTTTATTGATATTTGACACCATACGCCTGCTTGCGCCAGTAATCACGCAACCAGGAATACAAAGGAATACAGAACCACAGAAGTACGTAGTGCGCAAGCGCGTACGAGTTAGTGCGTCCTTGATTCCTTGTCAAATGTAAATAGTGCAAACATCGGTGATACTGTGATATGAACATGCAACTGATGCAAGCCGCGCATAAAACTGTAGCCGTACTCTTTTATTGAATGATCTCAACCTGCTGTCATCAACATCTTCAGACATGTATAGAAATAATTCCAGTCACTGTCCCTAATTTGTATCATTGACACATTGAAATTAATAGATACCTAAAGAATTCTCGGTAGAATTCGAAACGAGACAGAAATTTCAATAAATAATATGAATTTGATTTGAGAACAATTTTATATTGACAGTGAGTACCTAATTATTTCTATCAATTCAGGCGAGCGTGTGATATTTTTCATTTCAACACATGTGATTTTTTCTTTCAAATAAACAATACCATGGTGATATGAGCTACTTTCTGAATAACAAAACAGTGTGCTATGTGACTTTTTCATACGGGGTCGTAGGAAAACAGTATATCCATTATTTGCAGAAATCTTGGCAGTAATTATCGATTTACAAAAATCAGCTCACAACATTGATTTGAAATCTTTCCATTGGGGGTCCAATCCAGTACATTTCTGAACTCGATGATTGTCACAATGTTTCGATTTTCCTTTTTCAAAGTTGTTTCTCACATCCGCCGCATGGTGTCGCTAATTCCAAGTGTCTCTTGGAACGCTGCAAAATGCGGTGAAATATGCTTTGGGAGATTACATTGAGACAGGCACCGCTTCGAGTGGAGATATCAGAGTCTCTACTGGGTTGACTACCATGCACTTATGAGGGCTAATAACTACTAATAAGACCAAAACAAATTGTTAGGCGTTCCTGTCTCGATGTGCACTTTTCAAGTGTTAGGAAGAAAGAAACATTTGCATACTGTATTCTCTTATGGTGCATTTAGTGCCGTTTTTATAAACGAGAATAAACGTTTGAGCTTAACTTGGTTCAGTTGCTATGGAACCAGTGATTTGATTGGCTATTCCATAGCAACAAAACGAGTTTAAGCTTAAATGGAGTTTATAATAATGGCCCTTAGTCAACATAAACATAACTTCTTCAACACAAGTATCATTATTAACATAAGCGTTAAAATAATTATGCATGAACCTATACTACACAATCTTTAGTTTAGGCATAAATTTAAGAATGACAGTTACTGAAACTGAAAGCGACGAGTTCTGTGTTTTGATAGATCATTTTATGGACAAGATCAATCACTGTGTGCTCTTCCTTTGAGACCATTTTTACGTTATTTTTTTATCAAAAATGACCGAAACAAACTTATTACGAAGATTAAAACAGTAACCATGAAACATCTTTGACAGCTGCCATGAAACTTTGGCGTGCACCCCATGTTCTTATCGTAATCATAAGATTATAAGAGTTGTGGACTTCGAGGTCACATTTTTTAGGATAAACAAAATTGTTCAACTTTCGACTTCAACATCACTATAAACACAACTTTAGAATCGTGTTGACTAAATGCAACTTTAGTGAATCGGTGCATTGAATGCGACTAGATGAAATTCAATGTTCTGCGTGGTATCTGCCAGGAAAGAAGTTGTTTTCTGCCAGTTTTCTTTTTGGAGATGGATTTTTTCATCATTTCTGCTTGTCTGTCATTCGTCAAAATGTTTTTGTTTTCGATTTCAGGCTGCCGAGAGACGGCCTTCCTCTACGCCATAACCTCAGCTGCGGTGACGCACTCGATAGCGCGCGCATGCTCAGAAGGCGCAATCGACACGTGCAACTGCGAGCCTCACTACAAGGGCAGGCCGCAGCTGTTCACGAACGGCAACAATGCGGGCGGTGTTGCCAATGCGCGCAACGACTTCGAGTGGGGAGGCTGTTCGGACAACATCGGCTTCGGCTTCGACGTTAGTCGGGAGTTTGTGGATACGGGGGAGCGTGGAAAGAGTCTGCGCGAGAAGATGAATCTGCACAACAACGAAGCTGGGAGATTGGTGAGTGGTTATTATGGTTGATTGGTGTGCTGGGACAAGTAGAAGGTGATTGGGGTTGATATTTTCGGATATAGGGAAGGAGGTGCAAATATGGAATATGTATTGTATTATGGAATAGTAACGTTTCTAGTGAAAAAAGTGCTCACATCTCGTGGAAAACGATTATTAAATTTACTCCTATCAAACATATGCAGAGCGCTGTCACCCTGCAAATTTTGCTGTCTGTCTGTTATTGTGAATCATGTGTTCATGATGCAGTTATACAGGGTCACTCACGGTCGATGGTACCTTAGATGTTTACGGAGAACGGGACGTAGGATTATTCTGAAAATTTGGTTTATTGGGTAATCAGTTTTGTTCTATCGATCTAAAATACTTTCAGCGTTGCGGCGTTGCCGCTTCTATCAAAAAGTAGCAACAACTTTGTTATTTCAAAGGGAACACCCTGTATTTTATTTCATTTTTAGATTCTTCCCAAAGAGCTGATTTCGTCGATCTATCATACTTGGGGTATAGCGCGAAATATTACGGAGATATGAGGTGTGAAAAATCGAGATTTTTCAACTTTAGGAATTTTTTGTGCCGAAACTAATCATTTCTGCTCAAAACGGCTTACATGTCCCTATCTCAACTTTCCATTTACTATCGATTGATATTTAATTGAAACAAATACGGGTGGTTCAAAATTTTGAGTTTTGCATCACCCTCTATTTGTTTCTATTAAATGTCAGTAGATAGTAAATGGAAAGTTGAGATAGGGACATGTAAGCCGTTTTGAGCAAGAATGGATAGTTTCGGCACAAAAAATTCCTAAAGTTGAAAAATCTCGATTTTTCACACCCTATATCTCTGTAATACTTCGCGCTGTACCCCAAGTATGATAAATCGACGAATCAGCTCTTCAGGAAGAATCTAAAAATGAAATAAAATATAGGGTGTTCCATTTGAAATAACAAAGTTGTTGATACTTTTTGACAGAAGCGGCAACGCCGCAACACTGAAGGTATTTTAGATCGATAGAACAAAACTGATTACCCAATAAACCAAATTTTCAGAATAATCCTACGTAAACGTCTAAGGTACCATCGACCGGGAGTGACCCTGTATATGAATTGTACTTCTGAATAAAATAACTACATTTCTCTAATTCAACTTTGTGGAACAAACTTATACACATGTATGTAGAAAGATTATACTTTGAGATTTTGTTTCTCAAATAGTCATTTATTCGAAGCCTTGTTCATCGTAATATGAGCAAGATCTCAATTATTTGTCGATAAAAAAGGCAGTTTGAAGATTTTGTTCAATAATTTAATGAGGTATTTCATATTTACATAATTTTTTTCGAAGAGCAGTTACCTATGACATATTCCACAAGAAACTTTATTTTTTTAAAAAATTTATATCAAATGTTATTGAACGCCTTTTGTCCTTTCATCCTAACTATTTCATGTGAAACCTCACCAAAAATTCTAGCCCAGTATCACCTATTTCATTAGTTTTTTTCCAAAAATCATGATGATATTCCACATTTGCGCACCTTCTCTATCTAAACGCGTCTATAAAGTTGTTTGGTTGTTGATGCTTGACAACAAAATTCGGAATATAATACAAAAATAATCGATACCTTCCTTGTCAAGAAACATCCTTGGAAAAAATCTTGCTCGTTTTTTATTCACATCAAATTCTGTATTTTCTTTCATTAATGAACACATCAATCCACCGTAGATCCATTAAAGCAGTTCAACTCAATTATAATAAATCGGATAATGGATGTGAATAATGGGTATCTGAGTATTGCAAAATGAGACACTTTCTCTACAGTTCGAATTAAACGATTCACGAAGAATTAAGTCTCTTTGCATATTTGCCCCCATATAATTTATCCGGATACATATACTTTTACGCTCAGTCAGTAATGGTTGCGTAAATCTTTTCACGCTTGAGTATACCTATCATTGCTTAAGTGGTTCATACAATAGTAATTATACTAATTTATGATTGGCTTAACGCCGAGATTTGCTGCTGGGAATCTCAACACGAGTAATTTCCTATACGTCATAAAATAAATATATAGTCTGGGCACCTTTCAGCCTAAAGGATTTATGAAAAAATACACTTCCTCTCCCGTTCATCTCTTATTTCTCTTGGAATATTCTTCAAAGTGAATACTCACCATATAATAGGCTATACCGCGGGAGTTCTATTGAACATGAAAATACAGTCGTGAAAGAATAGTATATATTCTTCAACGAGAGAACAATAAACATTGAACGGGAGTAGAAGACTATGTTTTCTCTTTGACTATGGCAGAAAAATTTCTATTATAGACTAGAACATCCTTTATATTATGAAGAATCAATATTATGTCGCAAATCGTGTGACAGTTATTCAGAAAGAAAAATTCATTTAGACCAGTGCTGAAGCCTTTAAAAATGGTAAAAAGTTAAAAGTGGTAAAAATTATAGTAGGATGGAACCTATTGAAAAAGTAATAGAATATAACAAGAATGGAAGAAAAAATAATTTACGGGCGATCTGAGGTCGGGAAGTGGAAGGGGTTTTAAGAGTAAAAAACAGTTAATCTCGATTTCCGACTCCTATGAAAAAAATTTAAATGACAAAGCTGTATCCACAACTTTATCACATAACCTCAAATTGTATACTAAAAATTCATATAACCAAGTTTTCGGTTTTTTAATTTTATCTTCTACAAAAAATATTTTTTTCGCGATATTTGGTTAAAACTTACCTGTTCATGTTCTAAACACACTGCAAATTCTTTGATTTATAAAATTTATTTGTTCATCTTATTTGGACTTATTATTGAAAAATCACCCTAATTTTCAATCGATAATTCTTACGTCAAAATATCTGCTTTTTCGAAAAAGTCGGTGGCCTTTTCGTTCGTTGAAATCTCTTTTTCCTCCTACCCCTATAGAAAGTACACACTTTCCTCCCTCAAATCAGGGAGGAAACTCATACTTTTCCTCCCCCTCATTTCAAGTAAGTTGCAAACGATGAAACTTGTGAATTCATTATATTCATATTGTTTGAATAATTTCTAGAACATCCTGTATATCCTGTTTTTTGGTAAAAATCAAACATTAATGTTACTTCAACGTAGTTCTTCAATACAAATTTCAACTTCAGGAATCTTAGATATACGTTTTTTGAGTTCAGAATTCCGAAGGTCCCGGGTTCAGCTCCTGGCAATTGCAACTTTTTTTTTTCAAGAACTTTATTTTACTTTTTTCTTGTTAGTGATTTGAATTATTGGACATTTAGATAGCTTATACATTTCGGATTGCTATTGAGTGATTGATCATTTTTTTTCTAAGAGCTGCGCTTGTAGAAAAAGGTTTATTTAGTGGGTAGGAGGAAAAATCATATGTATTACATGGGAGTAAAGTGCCTTTTCCTCCCTTGGATGTTTACTGCCCTCCGCTTCGCGTCGTGCAGTAAACTACATCCTGCGGGAGGAAAAGTGGCACTTTCCTCCCTAGTAATACAAATAGCTATTTTCTGATGGTGTGAAAAATAATATACTTGACTATGATAAGTTTGCTCAGAAAGTTCAGAAAGAAGAGAAAACGAAATAACTGGTTGTTAGACTCTCTTAGTCTCTTTTCAATTTCCATATGAAATACCATTTGATAGGCTAAAATCTTCTGTAGGTCACTAAGGTATACAAGTTTTTTCGAAATAGCAATAAATTCAGCACATAAATTTCCATAGGACTTGTAGTTTTGCCGGACATTTAGATAAACCGTTTTTTACCCGTAAATTATGTTTTCTTTCATTTTTGTTATATTCTCCAATCCTCTTTTCCGATGTGTTTCATTCTACAATAATTTTTTTGGCTTCAAAAATAATCGATCCTCGTCTAATTCGCAATAATCGAGTCAGGGAACCAGAAACAGACCCCACTTTGGAAAAATGTGTTGAAAATCACGGTGTGAAAGAATCCTCTTAGTCGTGGAGAAACTGATTCATTCCCAACAATTTAAAAATCCCGCAGCATCAATCTCCATGAGATTTAAGTGCCAGACCATTTCATAAAGAATTATGAGACACAGCCACATATCTGATCCACTTAAGTACGAATTAATTTTTATCAGAATCCCAACTGAACCGTGTCAATAAAACTGAAATGAGCCGGTCTGGGTATTTTACCCTCGGACTATTTTCCTATCTGCGAAATTAATTGAGGTAGATAAATAGAAGAAAATATCCGCTCTCATTAGTGGTATCTGCTTCAAAGAGAATGTGTACCGGCCAGAATTCGTACTACAATCATGGCTGCCAACATAAATATCGGTAAGTGATGCGGACGCTGTCACTTTGAGAAATGATTGCAATGGAGTGATTTGTACTATAGGTATATTTATCGGCGTATCCCCTCGTATCACTAATGAGACCAATTATAGAACCAGATAATGCTTCTCACATTCGAGAGACTGGAAGTGCTTGGCTCATGGAAATGTTTTATGGTCACTGACTTTTTAATCAATTACATTGAATAATTTCATTTAACCAAATAAGTTCTTAATATGGAAAACGCGAAATTTCAGAGACCAACCATGAAATTGAAATGATTTTTTCTACATATTAATGGATAAGGTTTATATCTGAATCACACATGGTGAAAACATTTGATTAATTCGAATGAAGTGAACAATATAACAATGCAAAGTAGACAGTAGGCTGTGCATCAGCCTCTCAAGCACCTCGACCTATCAGATGTTTTGTGCCTAACTCTTGATCTATTTGAGGCCCAGGATTCCGAGGCTTCTTGCGAAGTTTGTCAGTTTCCTGGGAGCTAGGTTCCTGACATCGGAGAGCTTTAAGAAGCCCCTTCCAGAAATTTGAGCCTCTTGAAGAAGAGTGCTGTTCATTCGCAAAGCAAATGTTCTGCAGTTTCAGCGAAGTTCTCGCATTAGCGGCAACTATCACTCTCTGTTTTACCATCTTTTTGAGGTGATACCTCAGAGGGCAGTGTCCAGTGAGGAGTCCCGTTACCAGTTTCAAGTCTTTTTTTGGCCAACTCGAGAAGCTGTTTAGCTTTCCTTGGCGAAAGGCTCACTAGCCTTTTCGCTTGTCATTTTCCTGGCACTTTATTCCAGTGAGATTTCATTTCATCTGCTTCCCAGCGTCGGAACTCTTCTCTCAAGTGGGCTTTGGAAAGTCCACAGAAGGGTTCTGGGCCGAGAAATTGTGTATTTGCCCCTTCTTTGGCAAGGCAGTCTGCTTCCTCGTTGCCTTCAACTCCCTTATGACCTGGCACCCACATCAAAGTGACCTGGTTGTTCGCTGCCAGTTGTCTCAGGGTTTGTTTACAGTCCCAAGTCAGCTTAGACTCACAAGTGTATGACTTTAGAACTTTCAGTGCTGCTTGGCTATCTGATAGAACATAGATTTTGGCCCTTCGAGTGTCCCTTTCGAGGCACTCCTGGGCACATATCTCTATAGCTTGTACTACTGCTTGAAAGATGGTTGGGGTGTTACCAATTGTTTTGAGAGCCTTGCAAAGTACTTGGTGGTAATGAATGGAAAGTGGGCACATGCTAGCAATTTGATATCGATTTTATATTGGTAGTGATGTTTAATCTCATTCGTTGTGGATATAATAATTACGGAAATACTTTTATATCAGAGGTATAGATAACGAAAAGAACAGAGATTTGATCATCAATTGAAGAGAAAATTTCACACTGTGAAGTCATGAAAGAATTACACAGTATGACATGATACAGTTTGATTGATTGTAAACTCCACTGATAGGCTAGAATAGGCAATACATTTAGCTACATCAGTCAATCTGTCGTTTCGTGTGTACTATATGATCGAAATTAACATATTTTCCGTAGTGCAGTCATCGCAGAGATCATCGAAAGTAAAAGTGAGTTATCGTCTGAAACATCTCGAAGCCCAAAGCTGTTAATAAACTTTCCGAAATAAATTTTATCGAGTCATCGCCCTGAGCAAATGTCACTTTATTAGTCTGTGCGGTCAGTAACAAGTTAATATGCATTTTAATATTTGAACCAATGAGACCACCCGGCAGTAATCGGATCTTTTCGCATAAATCAAACCCCTTCCTCACACCAGTCATCATCAGAACGTTTTAATATTGAATATATTATTGTGATGCCAGTGGAAAAATTAACATTCTTTCATTAGGAATACAAATACACAATATAATGTAAGAGGTATGATTTGATCAACAAAGCATTGGAGATTTCTGATCCAAAAGGGTTCCTAAAATACATGCAAGACGTAATTTTGAAAGAAAATACATATTTTCAATCAAAAATTGTATTTTTATTCGTAAAGTAGATATACGAACCTATACAGAATAGGATTATGCTTTTGAATTTTTTAATCGATAATATTACAGTTGATGAAGTAAAATAACGATTCCAATCATATCTTGTAACAATGTAGCGCTCTATTTTTGATAACCCCGAACAGTCAGCTATCTCTTCATTGGTAAAACTTCGTCACAGGAATGGCCCAAAATACCAAACTCGATGAGTGTATTCTGGCACACCCTTTAAAATATAGATTTCTAGGTTTAAATCCCCAATCCTGCTTATAATTTACCTTTCATTGTCTTCCTGGGGATGTTTTCACAGATAATAACAATTCCACCTTCCTCTCTCTCAGTCTATGGTTCAGTAAGTGACAGATTTTTCTGTTCAAATATCAACTGGAGCTCAGAAACGCGTTAGAAGATCTGTGACGGTTATCAGTAGTTATATCCCTAGGACATTGATAACAGACGAGATAATTTCAAGACAATCGAAAGCTGTTACCAAGCAACGAGCTTGAGAAATTTGTCATGAAATTATGAGGCATTCATCAATGTCCGAGGGATATTCGGCGGATAATTTTTCGACAAAAAAAATCATAACTCAACACAACGAAACATTTATTTATTAAAAGTACAGTTAGTGAAAGTAAGATTATTAAAATTTAAGTTAACATTAGATTCGTTGCTGTTCTCTACTATAGAAGATCTATTACCACGCATAATATTCATGATCTTGTTGTGGTGTTCTTGATCGAGATTTAAGTATGGTTTTATAGAATTCTGATTGCCATGACCAGTAATTTTCAGCAATTGTTGTTCTTCTACACTACTTTTTGCTAATTCGCTAACAGCAGTTGATCTATTCGAGTGATTTGTTATCTTTTTCTCCTTTACATTCAAGCCAATTGCTTCAGCAGAAGATTTAGCCCATCCATTCATTGTATTTCTTCCAACAGGTACATTATCGTATCATTTGTCAGTTTCATTTTTCCAGTGTCTATTTGGTTTTAAGAACAGTCGTGGTGAGGTAATATTGTCGCCTCGTTTTGATATCAGTTTATGAAAAAGACGTACAGGGCAGCTTTGTCTCTCACTATTGGTAACCAACCATTTACTACTTGCACAGCTTTTTTGTATTCAATGCGATTTGAAAAAAATCCACCAGACAAGCAACTGCCTCTCCTCCTCGCCACGCTAATTCTACAGCAGCAATATGGTAAAATTTACGCATAAGACCTTCAGGGGTATCTTCATCCCAAAGCAATATTATTTTTTTAATTTCAGACCAATTTAACGAAACTGAACTGGCCTTACGTTTACATGGATCTGCTTGTAGTTTCTTCCTGATTGCATCGCGGGCATCTCGAGCTGGTTTAAACACTATATTGTTAAACGGGTCAATCATAATATTATAGTCATTTTAGTACTTTTCTTGCAATAGTTTGCACGAAACGTTCCACATTGTCTTCACCGTTGCCTCTTTGAATTCGGCCCCGTTTTTCTTTCTCATATTGACGGCCCAATCTTTTAGTATCAACGCCAATTCTTCTAAGCTTCTATGTTCATTCAACTCATATTCTCGTTCGCAGCAAAATTCCATGAATATTTCCCAAATATATTTGTGACCGTAGGTTGTATTTCTGGGAATTTTTTCTTCGATTAGCGCATTTATACTTTGAACATTCTCATTGCCGAAACGTGACATTTTGAAATTTATTTGGATGAAGTGGTCAAACTCGATCGTGTTGTCATAGGGATTGAAAATTGCACTGAATGCAATTAACAGTCTAATGTTGACATGATTGGGTGAAATTGTTCCACATGACACAAAATGACGAAATTTGAATGGTTGTTAGAACAGTCGAGAAATTATCTCTGAAAGAGCACTGTTTCTCTGAATGCCAGCCATTAGGGAAACTGCATTAAGATTCGGAGTAAGTACCTTGTAAAGGCGGTGCAATAGGCTATAATACGGCACCCAACCAGGCGCAGACCTGAAAACAGACTCCCTGCTGATATACACCGTGTTACACAGGCTAATGTGCCAGCGTTTACATATGTTTCTTCAGTGGCGCACCTCGACAGATTCTACGAAAGAATTCGAGGCCACTTGATTAGTTTGAGGAGATTCTCAGATCCCCAAAAATCTAAAACTTTGTGGTTTCACTTATCAATACCCTATATCAGCAGCTACTTTGTTATTTAAACGCAACATCTCAGATATAACATCATTATTCAAATCTTCATAGGATTCCTCATTACCCTCCCTGATAATTTTTTTTAACCGAAAGAAACTTACTTTGAAGCCTTCTTGTTTGCAGAAACTGTTACATTTCCTAAACTGTGCACAGTGCTTTGAGCTTGTATTGTCTGATTTAGAATCGCCAGAGATGATTTTTGTACTTTCCTATGTTTGTAGACGGTTTTAAGCGTAGATCTCATTGCTTACGCTAGATCCGGTATCCAGGTTATTTGTTTTGTAGGTCCCGGGGGGTTGAAAGTCCTAAGTCATTGATTGGCCGTTTTAGGTGCTGACCATACAAATGTGTTGTCCCACGTGACCATATTACCTAATTTCTTGCAGACCCCTTTAGACCAAAAAATTACTACAGGATGCCGGATCTAGCGTAAGCAATAAGATCTATGGTTTTGAGCGAGACATGGCATTTGACTTTTGACATAAACATCGTTGTGCGGAAAACATTTTTCTCTGGTATATTTTAACACCAATGGTGTCATTGAACTATGTGTACATAATAAATGGAAAGATAATTATATAAATCACAAATAAGTTGCATAACCAAAATCATTCTGTGGCAAAAAGACTTAGTGCTAATGCCAATAACAAAAAAAAACTATGTGTACTATTCATATTCTCAACACTTCAATATTTATTTCGAAGTCTCATCTAGTGGCAACGCTTAGACAAGTGTGTATTTGGGCGTTGCAAAAAAGGCTAATATTTTTAGTGTTCCATGTGGTTACACCACTGATTTTCTTGTCTGTGCAACCGTTCGCGAAATCACAGAAAATTGCGGCCTCAAGACTGTTAAATACCACGACTTTTTCTTCCATTTCGCCTTAAAGGTAAGCGATTCAAAGCGTGTTTTGCAAAGTAAATATGCGAAATGCGATCCTTCGTTCTCTGCTAGGTGGAATTAGGAGATAAAAGTTGTTGTTCTGTCGACTGTCATATAGGGCGAAGATCGGAGAACACGTGAAGGACAATGAGAGATAAAATTGAAGTGGTAAAACTCGTTGAAAAATTACTCTGTTCGAATTTTGATCATACAAATTCTCCACAACGACTGAAGAGAAAAAAAATTGAATCGTACATTACCAGAGGTCATCGCCACACACAATTATCGAAAAATTCGGTAATAACTATTTTCCAATTGTATTTGTGCACGGAATGAAAAACTATAATATTTTCGAGTTTTATGGTGTAATATCCTAAGAAAAATATGGATTGACTTCGAATAAATCAATTATAATAGTGTACATGAGGCAAACAAAGCGTTTTTTTCTGTAGATTTCTGGGCAAAAAATATTGTTGAATTATGGAAGAATAGATTCATTGTTGATTGAAGTTGCTGATGATCTTCTTTTATTGACCAAGTGCATAGTCCGGCTGTACAAAAAAGATTTTTGAATTTGGTTCTCGTGCCAGATAGTCATCTTTGCAGGCCAATATCCAAACGAGAATTTTATTCCATTTATTTTTCTATACACAATATATGATATGAATTCACAAAATCTTACATATGTCTGTTGTCATAGTACCTACGATCATAGTTCATTGTAGGTCCTCTATATATATAGATTTGATTAGATTGTGGGGGGGTCGTCAAAAATTATATATGCAACCTTACAAGAACCCCAACCTATCAGATCTTTTGTACACGACCCTTAATCTATTCGAGATCCAGTATTCTGAGATTACGTTCAAAGCTTATCACTTTCCTGGAAGTTAATTTCCTGACGTCAGAGGGTGTTAGAAAAGGCCACTTCCAGATTCTCAAGCTTTTAGAAAACGGCTGGGCATTCGCAAAGCAAATATTCTGCAGTCTCAGTGAAGTTGTTGCAGTTGCACTTCCGATTTGTCCATCTTTTTGAGGTGACACCTCAAAGGGCAGTGTCCAGTGAGGAGTGCCGTCCCGAGTTTAAGGTCTTTTTTGCCAACTTGAGAATCTGTAGCTTTCCTTGGCGAAAGGCTCAACGATAACCAGCCGAGTAGTGCTTCGGAAGACACTTAAGAAGGTCCCCGTCTTCCTAACTCATGCAAGTCTTACTAAGACTTGAAGAGGGGTACTTTGCAACTAAGTTGGCGGTGAAAAACACTTCTCAAACCTTCTTGCTTATCCTGGCACTCTATTCCAGGGAGATTCAATTTCATCCGCTTCCTGACATAGAACCTCTTCTTTCAAGTGAGATTTTGAGAGTCCACAGAAGAGTTATGGGTCTAGAAATTATGTATTTGCCCCCTTTCATTGACAAGGTAGTCTGCTGCTTCCTCGTTGCATTCAATTTCTTTGCGGCCTGACACCCACATCAAAGTGACCTGGTTGTTTGCTGCCAGTTGTCTGTCCCAAAAGTCAGTTCAGCCTCACAAGTGTATGACTACATAGCTTTGAAGCGGTGCGTGAAGACTGATATCAAATTTGACAATGTGGGTGTTGGGGGATTGTTATATTGAATAAGCAGTGGTCCTTGGCTATTTGATGAGATTTCTGCCCTTCGGGTGCTCCTTTCAAAGTACTCCTGGACACTTATCCCTACTTCTTCTTGAGATATGGTTGGGGTATTTAGAGCTTCTTCGGATCCTCCACATCCAAAACTAACCATCTCCTCTTGTTACAGCACGTCCAATCCCAGATGAGGCAGGAATGCAAATGCCACGGCATGTCCGGTTCCTGCACCGTTCGAACCTGCTGGATGCGACTTCCTCCGTTCCGAGTCATCGGCGACTACCTCAAGGACAGATTCGACGGTGCGTCCCACGTGACCGGCGCCAATGGCGGCATCGGCCGCCACAACAACAAGGCGCGCACCAATCGCGTGCCCAAGCACCCCAAGGTCAACACTCTCATGTCCAACAGCATCCACTCGAAGCGCGAGAACAGCAGGCGCAGACAGCACAAGTACGGCTTCCAGCTGAGGCCGTTCAACCCAGAGCACAAGCCTCCAGGTGACAAGGACCTGGTGTACTACGAGATGTCCCCCGGGTTCTGCGAACGCAATCCCAAGCTGGGCATCCAGGGCACGCACGGTAGGCTGTGCAATGAGACCTCCATGGGGGTGGAGGGTTGCGATATTATGTGTTGTGGGAGGGGGTATCGTACTCAGGAGGTGGTGGTGGTGGAAAGGTGCAACTGCACTTTTCATTGGTGTTGTGAGGTGAAGTGCGATGTGTGCCGAACCAAGAAAACCATACACACTTGTGTGTGAGTCTGTTGGGTGTGGGGAAACAGAGGGAATTGGTCCAGATATTGTTTTGTGCCCCGTACTTGACTATGAAGAGAAATAGCTATAGTTTTGAAAATAACTCTTGCCCCTCTTCAAAAGGCAGAATAATTTCATATTTCAATTCATTAGATTTCATATTCTCCCTATATCTTCAACAATATAGAGAAACTCACTCAATATGGTTCAAGAAATAAGTGAAACCATATTGTATACAGGCCGTTTTTTTCATCATGTTGTAACATTGCTATATTCCAACAAAGGCGATTAAATAGAGAAAAAGGTAACTATTGAGATTAACAGTAAGATGGCCATTGAAAACTATAAATGCTGTTTTTTTAAAGAGAAAATAGTCTATCCAATTGAAAATATCAAACATAGTTTGAAATGAATGTCTGATAGACTACGAGCAGAAAACAACTACTTTCCTGGTAAATACCACGCAGAACATTGAATTATATCTGTTCGTAGTCCATGCAACGATTCACACTATGAATGCAGATCGCAAATGTTTCTTTCTTCCTAAGACGTGACAAATTCACATCGGGACAGGCACGCCTAACAACCTACAGACCGGTTTCGGGTTTATTGGCCCTCATCAGTGCAGGGTAGTTATCCGAGTAGAGACAGTAAGATCTCCACTCGAAGCGTTGCCTGTCCCAATGCATTTTCATCGCGACTATTTGACCGCACCGAGCCACGTTCCAACAGACAATTGGAAGTGGCGACATCATGCGGCAGAAGAAAGAAACACTACAGAAACGAATCTCCCAAGCTACAGAACTTGGAACTTTTTTTAATGCTGTTTTTGTTTTTTAGGAATAGAATTGTTATTTCAGAAAATATAACTCAAGAAAGGCGAGAGTCCCTGTATATTTTTCTGACCAACTTACTGCTCACCACAATAGTTACCTTTTCCTATTTAATTGTCTTTGGATATATTACCGTTTAGAATATAAGAATGTTACCATGTTATAAAAGAAACGGCCTGTGTATTAGGGGGAGAGAATCACAACTTTTTGGATATTCATCAGTGAGTCAAGACACTCTAAAAGTTGATGAACGATGTATAAAATATTTCATTCTGGTCAAGGAGAGTTAGTTTTGTTGCTAATCAATAGGACTAGCTATATAGGTATTCTAAGTAGTCGACGTACTAAAATGTTGTGTAACATAGTGCCAAATGTATTAGTTGAATATTTTCAATCAGTATTAAAACCAATTATAACCTTCACTATGAAAATCTGTAAAGACTGATATCGAATTTGACAATGTAGGTGTTAGGAAATTGTAAATGAATAAGTAGTGTTTATTCAGTTTTGGGAAAACATAAGCAACCAGTGATATGTATTTTTCACCAGTTTAAATCTAATATTCCATCGGCTGATGGTATATTTTTGGATAATGTTCCGTACTCAGATTATGGTTCAGTGTTGATTAATTGATTTATCCTTATTTATTTGTTGATTGTGTATATAGATATGTCAGCGTAGTATCTCAAACTGTATATTATCTTAATTTATTCTAGTACTTTATTCGATTTATTAATTTATTGCTGTATACTGTACATTAGCGTTCCATTTTTGTAAATAGTCTGATACATTTTGTAAATATCGAACCTATTTAATGTTTTCTTATATTTTCAAAAATCCAACGTACTTGTAGGTATGCAAGTCGAAATTATTGTGAATTTTTTGAATGATTAAATGATACCCAAGTTCCATTCTTGATTTCAATATACCTTTCCTAAAGTTTTGAGTACCCAAATTTTACATAAATGAATAACCTCCAGAACTGCATAATGGTGGAGGAACTAGATTTATACAAAATTCTTTTTCAGTAAGTGCTGAAGCGCATTCGCCAAAAGTTACCAAAATAATCTAGCTATCTAGCTTCTAAAGACGAAAAAGAAAATAAAGAACTCAATGTTGAAATACGTGATAGGTTAGTTCGATATAATCGTTACAAAGAGCGATCATATATAAAGGAATGTTACTAAAAGGAGTCGAAGGAAGTGACATCGAGAATTTTGAAAGGAAATAAAAAGATTAATTTTGTTTTTTTATTACATTAACATACATCGGGATAGTTAATATGAGATCAGACAGAAACTTTGTTGAGTGACTCACATCATTATTCGAATAATATCCACAGATGACCTCATCAAAATGTAAAAAGAAGTAATTTACTAGACTTCAGTCTGCGTTCGAGATTTCAACAAGATGTAAATACATCGCAATTTCCATTAATAAATATTTTGACCGTATTTCAGTAGAATTTATGTAAGCAGGCACAGAAATGATGAACCCGTTTTACTACAAAAGGACATGCTACTCCATGTCATACATATCAAACATATACCTGTCAATCGATTTCATCTCGTTCTTGTTTGACTGATCAACCGGTAAATTTAAAATCAAAAAAACCCTTTACATATTTGTTCTGCTAATTCCTTAGCTTTTTCTCGTTTCAATTGAAATACGATCGTGTTTTTGTTAATGACAATGTTCGCGATATCGATACTGGTGTAAAAAGGGAGAATCATTCTCATGCATTCCCATCCCAATTTATTGTTGAACATCTTGTCATAAATCAATTTTTGGCGTCAACAGTTCGTTCATCCATTTTTTGTTGTTCTGAAAGCTGCCCATGATTAATTCAGAAACAATTCGAATTTATTATGAGTGCAACATTGTGTAGGTATGGTCGATGTGAATGTTCAACATTCCAATATATCTAGTAATTGATAACTGCTCAAAAAATTCGAATATTCCATGTAGGATCGGGATTCTATGTTCGAAATTATTCCTATTCAGAATGAAAACTGATGTTGAAAAATTTTTGCCAATAGGCATATCATGATGGAGACAAAAGAAACATTAGAACAATCAATGTTTCATTTTTAATAAAAAGGACCATGATTTTTTTTTTCTCTTGACATTGCAGTGCTATTGACACATGAGAAAAGTTTAATTTCGAGTTGTTCAGTCAGAAAAAACACAACCATCTCAAAAAATTGAACGCATAGTTGTGGCGGCAAACCATAAATCTTATTGCTTACGCTAGATCCGGCATCCTGTAGTAATATTTTTGTCTAGAGGGGTCTGCAAGAAAGTAGGTACTATATATGATCACGTGGTACAACACATATGTATGGACAAAAATAAAAACGACCAATCAATGGCTTAGTACTTTCAACCCCCCGGACCTACAAAACAAGTAACCTGATGGATACCAGATCTAGCGTAAGCAGTAAGATCTATGCGGCAAACCATCATATGACATATGACAGTTCCTTCCACACAATCTTCTGCACAGTTTGGAGGCTATAGAACAATCAATGTTTCATTTTTAATAAAAAGGACCATGATTTTTATTTTTTCTCTTGACATTGAAGTGCTATTGACACATGAGAAAAGTTTAATTTCGAGTTGTTCAGTCAGAAAAAAAACAACCATCTCAAAAAATTGAAGGCATAGTTGTGGCGGCAAACCATCATATGACATATGACAGTTCCTTCCACATATTCTTCTGCACAGTTTGAAGGCTATAATGCATCAGTCCCAAATCCACATGGTCCTGTCGTTGCGACCACCCAGTATTTGGTGACATTGTGACGAATAATTCAATTTTCGAAATGATTTTCCGAACCCGCGGACCAGTCAAACAGGCGTAAAATGAAGATGTATGCCATGAGCAGCCGAAACAATGAGGAATGGCATTCGCTTCGATAAAAATGTATTGCCACGCCGAATTCAATCTGAAATGTAAAGCGATTACTGCCAAAAAAAGGCGTTAAATGATCAATTAGTCACGAAAGCACTCCTTTGATGGACCCACAAGAAAAATTATAAACCAGAACAGATTGACAATAAAATAAATTCGAGCATTATTTGCCCATTAGGTCACTGGTTGGTTGATCGATTTTTTTTTCGGTGGCCCTATAGGTGGTCCATTATAGTGGTGGTGATTCGTATTAATAAACCATGAGGTGTGAGGTTTTTGATGATGATACCATCATATTGGTGCAACGAAAGCCTTTGGAAGGTGAATTGCATTATCTTTTGCTCTCGACCAGCGACAATGAAAAAGTTAATGGTCACTGAGTTTTATTTACTTTTGATTAAAATTTATGGCTATCAATTATGTTGTATCAATGGAGTTCATAAAGGAACATATCAGCTAAAAGTTCGATTATGAAATATAGATTTTGAAATCCTTTTTACATGGACAGCAAACAGATTACCAGAAAATAAATTCTAATTCCTTGGTATCATGTTATCATATTTCTTTATATACCATTTGATTCAGGTGAAACTATGATTTTGTCAGAAAATGTCAAGAAACAAATATTTTACTGAAAATGAAAGTTGTCATAACATTATTAATGCAAGACGATTTTTATAAGTTCGTTGTGCTACCTGTACTATCGATGATACTGACTTATGATTCAGAATGTATTAGTTTTTGATATTGATGAGACCACAGACAATAGACAGAGATCTGTGCGGAGTTGGATTGTGGTGGTTAATTTATTCCATATAAATCTATAATGCTTTTAATGATAATTTTTATGAGGTGTATTTTGCATAATTGTCTATGAAACTAAGTCCCAATTTATTGTTAATTATAATATGAGCAATATATACAATGATAAAATATAACTAGTTCCATTACTGAGGTTACTGTTGAATATTGATATTGATATGGCCTCAGGTTGCCTTATAACTTCTTGTTAGTGTGAGTATTGGTCAATGGATGTGTTCTGCACATTGTTGTTGATGCATTTCATGGGAGAATTAAAAATATATTTAACATCCTTTTGATTCCTTCTTAAGTCCAGTAGAAGTGGAATCAAAATTTCGCAAATAAAATATGCTTCTCCTGTAGATGCTATGTTTTAGAACTAATCAAGAAATCAGCCAAAGCTCCAAAGAAGTGCACAAAAATAGTAAATATCGATGATTGATGGTTGATGATATTTGATCTGCTTAGGAAACCAATATTGATGCAGAACTATCTTTTAGTACCCAACTACGTTCTACAGAGTGTCCAAAAACTATATGATGCTAAATTCACTATTTTTGTCATACGAATCCTGCATCTCACTTTGAATATTCTGAGAATGAAAATATGGAACAACTTCTTTCAGATAATTTAAATATCATATTGGTATTTGAAATCGATGTTTTAGTTTGACTAACATATTGCTCACTGAGAATGCGAGTAGATACAATTCCAATCAGATTTATGGATGTGGAGAGTATTTGACAATATTTCCGAAAAAAAATTCATCGAAATGGGTTAGATTAGGTGGTTTCCTGGTTCGATACATCACAGTATATATAAGTATCATTCTTGCATCAAGCCGAAGCATTCTCTTCTATATATACAATGTCCACCATAAAGTTGGCTATACCTTACATACAGTGTGACCCATTTTTAATGGAAACACTCCCTAGAATTTGAATTTTGGTCACACCTGTTTAGAGGCACTCTGAATCCAGTGGCGTGGTGTTTTTTTTTCAATAAAAAAATCGCTAATAAAAAATCTCGATTTTCGACTAAGAAAAAATATCGTAGTATGCCCTGAAAATTGGAATAAACATTCCAAATTTTGTCACAAGGTAGACCTTTTAGTACTTGACATTTCAAAAAAAATATTAAAATCTGTTTACAACTTCAAATTTTAGGGGGGTGTTTCCATTAAAAATGGGTCACAGTGTATAAAGATATTTCTGAAAAACTCGAATGGCAGTTTCTGCATGACTGAAAACTAAGAAATCCGTTCACGTGACCTCAGATTTTGCGGAAATTTGAAAAAAAGTTGTCAGTTATGCCATAAAAAGGGGTCAAATTGACAAGATATTAGAATTAATCTCCGTAAATTATTTCTTGGTTGCGAATTTTTTGAAAAAAATTCGCACTTCGAAAACAATTTCGGGAATAGGGAGATAACGGAGATTGACGGAATTAATAAGTGATAATTTTTCTGTTGAAAATGAAGCGCCTTATTATATAGCTGTTGACGTATTGTGATAAAGGTAAGATGTTATGATTGAAAACGAATTACTGTTTAAAAATGTTCCTGAAATTTTATTTACATGAACCTTAGATTCTATCTACGCAAAATAAGTCGTATAGGTTTCATCATCTCATCATATTAAGGGCGATTCAGATTCATGCGTGCCCACCCTGCATTTTTGACCCTGCATGAAAAATGCATGCCTGTCGTCGTTCACATCTATGCCTGTCGGCGTGCTTGTAAAATGCGTGGTGGGCATGCATGGAATAAGGACAAGTTCTTATTTTCCACTGTATTGCATGCGTTTTTTCCGAAACATCCCAAAAAGCCTGTGAATATTTGACAATCTTTTATTTGAATTTGACATTTGATTTCACCTTTCTCTGTTGTGATTTTAATCTAGAGAAAATGAATGAGATGAAATGTTAGATTAGGTACTTGAACTGACAATACTGAAATACCAATTAAAATATGACCTTGAGTAAGAAATGCGATGGAAATGCAAATATGTGAAATGTCATGCCTTTTTCAGGCACAAGCGTCAGAAATGCATGTGCCTGTGAATCGCACGTGCTTCAAAAACCCTGCATGGAAATGCATGAATCTGAATCGGCCTTTAAAAGCACCTCCAATTCATGAAGTTTTCTTACCGAATCAACCACGCAGCAGAATTAATTCCCTATAATTTTTTTCCCGGTTTCACTCATGTTTTTGTTGATAGAAGATTATCCAGAGTCGTGACCTTGAAAAAAGTTATCGGTAATAATTATTCTGCTGCTAGGGAGATTATACAAGAGATAATTCATTGACGCGTTGCCGGTTGCAACCTGATGATGTGAATTTCGTAAACGTAAACGTGAAAAAAATAAAAACGACGATCCAGTTCCACCGAAATGAAAGCCTAATCGTGGTTAATTCGGCTGAAGCAATTGATAAGGCGATAAGCTCGTATCGATCCCCCATCTGTGGTGCTTGAATGACAGCCTCACGGATGGAATCTGATGATTCCTGATGAACAGCAGCCAGCAGGAGTATCATTCCCACGGTCGTCCATCGAAGGAATTCCTCCTTGGCCGACTGTAGCGTTTTAAATCACCGGCTCGGTATGATATTTTCAGAATTTCGATGACTTTTTCGGACGGCATTTCGGAGGTGTCAGGCGCCGAGCAATCACGAATCCATCATGGACTGATTGATTGGCGGCGAAAACATTCCAGTTCCGGCGATGGATTGTCGATTTACGCGATTATTTATGTCCACTGATGGTCGCGATAAATCAAGAACGGTTCTGGCGCAATTAGAAAGAATCCTTGGTATAATTGGGTTTTTCCACTCACTGAAAGCAGTTCAATAATGGGGAAATTCCCGAATTTCATATTTTTTTTGCACGTTAGAGTTTGTGAAAATTCATCAAATACTTATTTTTTATTTTCTAGTGCGATCAAATTTGGCTTGGAAAAAAATTTCCCAAAAATGTAGAATCGACGCCTCCATCACCATTATGGTGACGTATACTATCTAGAAAAGCTACTATACATAGTTGCCGAAAGTATCGATATGGCTAAATAGCCGGATATTCTTCATTAACTAACTTCACTATTCCACTCAGTTATTTCATGTGGAGTTTTGATTTGGGGGCACTCCACAAACTCAATCACAATTTTCAGATGTCAGAAAAAAGACTTGAGAATCATAGCAAACGTGGGATATAGGGAACATAATTTGAAATCATGCCACTTCCTACATAATGGTCGAGTTCCAAAATTCCCATCCAGTACTGTTCAGTGCTTCAGATCATTCTGAAAAAACTGAATTATACTGGTATAGTAGCTTATTTAACCTTATTTCAGTAATATCGGAACGCGACTTATATATATTTATGTTGTGCTGTTGGAGATTCATAAAAATATTAAGATTTTTCCGAAACACTCCCAAAATCATGATTATTCAACAAGATCCGCAATTTTATTGAACAATACAAGACATAGGTTAGCAGTTAGTCAAAAAAACTCGCTTAATTTGAATTTATATAACTGTCTTCATCCTTCAGTTAAATCTTTGGATTTCAGAAATTTCAAAAATAATATCAAGAGATATCTTCTCAACCCCTATTTTTATACAAAATAGAAGAATATGCTACTGTAGCTAGTCAATTCATAGTTCTTAAATAATGATTCATGTTGAAAAAGCTGTAATAAAGCCTGTTCTCGTGTTTGTTGAATTTTGTATATTCATATTTTATTTTATTCCCAATCATGTGATATGTCATCATTTTAAGAAATTTTGTTATGCCAGTTTTATTTATTTGTAATTTATTATTTTTATCTAGAGACATTGTTGCTCATTTTGAGTGATTGACATAGTATACCTAGGTATGACTTGCCATAAATGTATTTTGTATATAAAGTGGTCAAATAAATTACTCTACTCGATACCCTACTCTACTCTAACATCGTGGTAATGCTATATGATATCGATATCCAATGTATTATTGTTTTCAATAGTTTTTCAGTAGGATCTCAATAATATTTTGAAATTTTATCCTTTTATCCCCAATGGAAAGTTTATTAGAATAGACGAGATAAATAAATATTGAATTATACCTACTTTGAAGTTAATCATGCTACTCAAATATTCCATGTTTGATAGTTATTTAAATCCACCCAAGAAATTAGTGTCAATATGGCAACAATGATAGCAACAGCTTTCTAATTCCTGCACTGAAAAAATAAATAGATTTTTATTTTACTAAATGAATGGTAATGTCGAATAAGTTTCATTGAACAAATCACATGTTAGTGATATTACTTTTATAAGTGCTCAATATCTCGACAAATCTATTGCATACCACATCAGAATAGTAATAATTCAAATTATCATTGACTACCTCATTAATTGAAATGTTCTATAACACGAAATTATCGAATACATTTCATGTAGTGGTATTAGGTTCAGGGTGAACATAACTTAACTAATATTTATATTTACCACTACAAATGGTAGCACGTATGAGAATACTTTCCGTGTTGTCAAGATTTACCACTACGAAGAGTATTAATTATTGATGTGTTATTGATTTCCGAAACAATAAGCACGTGAAAGATGCACGACGCCATTTGTTGTGCTGTTGTTTGCCGTTGGTGGTTTGTGTACTCATTCTCATTGTTTTATCACTTTAGTTTTACACTTTAGCTGTTCAAATTGTAGTTTAATGAGAACGAATATATACCTATAATGGAAAAATTAGTGAGTCAGTGGAATTTGGATCAATTAATACCAGTATTCAAGTTGAATTCTGTTTTGAGTGAAATAGCGAATTTGGAATGGCAGTAATGGCAGACTCCAGAATCGCATGTAAGTATGTCTTACACCAACAGTGGGTATTTTTTTTGTTTTTTTTAATTAAAGAAAAAAATATGTGATTAATTTTGTACTTTTGTATTTGATTATTTTCCCAAAACCTGATGTGACCATTGAATATTCATCAACAGTGATTAATTATTTATCCCTGAATGATCTAACAACTTTCGTACACGATTTTCTCTCTTTAGAAATACCTGATGTCCGAAAATTGTGCCTTAAAAATTGATAGGGCGATTCTATTACATTGCCAAAAGTGTGTCCATAATTTTTTCAAAACTCACTAATATCAGGCTTATTGGCCTTTCAGAGTGGATTTTTGAAATAAATACTTCTTATAGCCCAAATGCCGTGAAATGAAAGTAAATCACAACTTTGAAACTTTTATGAAGATTATGTATTGATTTGTTGTCATGGAAGTTAATGGTGAATTATTATTATATTATGATGATTATACTCTTTTTCATTTTTGTTTGAGCCTTTCTAACATTGATAATTATATATTGAAAGGGTGCATGTGGTTCGAATGATTATCTCAATGAATAAACGTGTTATTTTTTCACGATTTCCTCGATGACAGCTTATTTCATCATGATATTCTCGAATATTTTCATTTTTTCAATTGTACATTTTCAGGATCCAGAAGCAAAAATATTGAGACAGAAGGACATCTTTAGAAGGTCCATGGAATTCAAGGCTCTTTGGCTCTGAAGAATAATTTAATCCTTTTTGGCATTATTTTCTAGAATATATTACTCCTAAATTTTTTTCGCATAATATCCAATATCCAACAATTGATTATGTAACCGGAAAACAATATATAGTTATGAAATACTCATATATTGAAGTTATAATTAACCTCCTAAAACCCCTAATATTACATCAGTATAGATAAACAATATTCACAAATTCATTAACCAAAAAGGATAGGTAGTATTATACATTGTCATGTGAATGCTAGGTAATATTCTTATTTCGGTATGTAGTACTCCATGCCACCGATAAATAAGAACAAATCGACAAGTGGGAGTTACTTGTTTGTAGTGGTAAATAATAACCAAACAGGAAAAGTACTTCATACTTGAAGCTTCAGTATTTATTATTGTTTTAATCGTACTATTTCGTAGTGGTAATTTTTAATAAATGTAGTGATTGGCGCCTATTTGACCACAACGCTTGGTATAATATAGTCATCTTTCGGTATTCATAACGGATTATTTTTCTCAGTGTGATTTTTCGGTCCTTATAGGTTCATTCGAATCAAGTACAGAAACTTATCATCAACAAATATCCCTAAATGTCACCAAATCTGAAGGTAGTACGTCATAGATTTCCGTCATGAAAATTGCAGTATAGTATCAGGAATATAATACTAGTTCTTTGATAGCTGTTTTCATATTCACAGCGCAAAGTGATAAATTGCCGCTCTCTATTGAGAGTGGTAAGATACACTTTGCGTACGTAATACACAAAAGATTTTTTCTACGCTAGTTCCTCCGCAGTTCCTATATAGACAAGAAAACTCGATAATCCATTACTACTACTACTATACTAGTGCTTTTCAAACTATCATAGTGTATGAATTATAATTGAAATGCACCTTTTTCAGTAAATATTATTTTTGCTTTTATTTTAACGAACTAATATTTGTTGAGAAATGAGACAAATTAAGGATACTTACTTTGATATCTTTAACCTCCAAACACCTCAAGGCAAATTTTGTGTTGACATTTGACAGCGTCAAAGTCTACTTTGTTAACCTGTTGTAGAAAAACAAAAATTTCATGAGAATCCGTTCGAATAAGGAAACTTCCTCATTGAACTAATGGTAAAACTTCGTTTATCGCACTCCTATGAGTTCGGAAAAAATTTGTGGTGGAACGTACGTATTTTGACTTCCTGATCACGAATCTGAAGTCGAAACCCGGCGATCTCAAGTATTTTCGGAGATACGGCCCCATTTTGTCTCAAAAATGCACCATTTTAAATGTCAAATTTCTGCTTTTAGAAACACGCATATATTTACTTGTTTCCAACACTACTCAACACTACTCAGCAGAAAAAACTATTATTTTTCAAAAAATTCACCCTTCTTTGAAATGTAAACAAAACAACCTTTTTACACTGATTTTGTGGTAATTTGTATATATGATGTTGGCAACGTGATTGTTTGGCTCATGGTAAGATGTTGCCAACATCTCAAATAAAAATAACCAGAAAATTAGTGAAAACAGATGTTTTGTTTACGTTTTGAAGATGGGCGAATTTTTGTGAAAATAACAGTTTTTTATGCAAAAAAGTGTTGGAAACAAGTAAATATATGCGTGTATAGTGTTTTGGTTCAAAGAAGGATCAATTTTGTGTGTTTTTATTAGCAGAAAATGGAGATTTGAAATGGTGCATTTTTGAGACAAAATGAGGCCGTATCTCCGAAAAAAACTCGAGACCACCGCGTTTTGACTTCAGATTCTTGATCAGGAGGTCAAAACACGTAAGTTCCACCAAACATTTTTTCCGAACTCATAGGAGTGCGATAAACGAAGTTTTACTGAACTAATAACTCCCCAGCAAGCACAAAAACATCTCAGAGATGTTGAAAGTACGAGATTTCGAGACATTGAACATCCACTGCGATATCCTGTTCATACATGAATAGTACTTTTATATAACAGCCAATGTCCGCCACAGGCGTCCATTTTCAGGATGTCCTTGGGATATCACAAAGAGAACTCTTCCTAAGTTCTTTTCATAGACACAACAGAACATTTCCAAAGCGTTTAGTGTATATTAATTTGCATTGAATAAAACTTTTTTTAAGATCACTTATATAGTGTTTTGCTATTCATTTGGACATTTGAGAAGAGATCTTCTTTCCTTTGTTTTGTTGGGATTTGGATTAGTGTGGTTGAAAAAGAACTATTATTTTCTTGCCGAAGTTTCGAATTAGAATGAATCATCATCAGGACCCAGTTCAAAAGTGCCATGATAATTGGTCTATTATAGTTTGACTCTTCGGCGCGAAATCAATAGTTATCTACTTCAATCACACTTACCCAAACTTCAACAAAACAAATGAAAGAACATTTTCAGAGATTACCAAAATGACCAGAAATGGTTAAAAAAACACTTATATAATTTATGAACACTTTAAAAATATATTCCATCTATAGGACATATTTTTAGGAAAGAAAGATTTCACATTTAACTTGAATTAATATACTAACCACCAGTAATGTGTAACCTAATCTTGGTTTTATTAAAGACTGTCTCAACAACATATTTACATTTTAGTTTTGACATAATCACACTATATAATACTGAATGAGGAGTTATATTTTCACTAACTTCATATCTTCTCCTCTGTTAACACTAACAGCATGTGACTCTTGTACTGATTTGTACAAAAATATACCAGAATACCACTCCACTCTGCACATAAGCTATTCCATATTGACGGTATTTCCTGGATCAGAATCACCAAAGCAAACTGTTCTCTTCACCCCATTGTCTATGCTGTGAGGCTTCTATTTGATCTTTCTTGATGGAAATGTCAGTTTTGTATTGATGTTTGTTCGTGAAATCTTATTTATATCTACCTCCAACTGAAAAAAAAAATGATCTACTTATTCACTCACCTGTCCATCAAAATGATCTTCACGAAAATACTTGTTCGGAATGGAAATAACAAAGTTTCTTTTCACAGTTATCGCTATTGTTCGAATTCACAAGAACTTTTTGAATGATTTTTTACAACACAACTGAGAACAATAACTTTAACCTCAATTTTCGTTGACTTGTTGAAGAATTTTTAACTAAGTTCAACTGTATAGGACGGCTCAAATGGGCTCAATCTACTGAACCCTTCATCACGGGCGTGACGTCGAAAAGTATGTTGTATGACCTCATTGACATCCACAAGTAAACATTTTTTTGACCTCGCTAGTACCTCACCGTATACATACAAAGAAACGCCACACAAGAACAAAAACAATACTTTCAACATCTTCTGAAGACCTCATAAGGAAGTGCATATTGCGTCCCAGAAAAACATCCACATGCCAACATTTTCAGAACATCCCAAAACCTCCCAGGGATGTTTGTGCTCGCTGGGTCTTGGACCCTAGCACTACAGTACTGGAGCAGTACCTAAAATCCAGATGTGACCTTTTTGATCTTACTTCACCGCCCTTTTCCGGCGAGAAGAATAAAGACATCGAGCCACCTGTGACAAAGCAATTCCAAAACAGAATCATCATCAACATCTCCGCGAGAGTCGTATCTCCCGTCCCCCAGCTCAGACAAAGATTTAACCTCGAGAGAACGAAATCAAAACGACACTTAACATTTTTATTATCCTCCTAATTCGTTACAGGAATATTAATTCCCGCGTTTGCAGCTCTGATGCGATGGACCAGCTAGCGATCCAAGAAGCGCGATAAGAAGACGCATGCACAAGTTTCTCATGAACCGAAGTGAACCGTTCACAGCTCACCTACTCTTGATGGTGATGTCTTGATGTATATCACTGGAAGTGTCACTGTCACCGACGCAATATTTTTCACTTTATTGCGCCATGTTTTCTTTGTTTTTGTGTCGTGCACGGTTCCTTCGGGTTATCGGTGGTTTGGAAATGGGATCGCAATACGTGGGATCAAGAGGGTATAGTTGTGACTTTTGGAATAAGTATATTCCATTTTCACTTATTCGCTATAAGCTTCATTCGAGTTCGAACGATTACTGGGGAGCTATTCTCGAAGTCATGCGACTTTCTCGCGTATACGAATGACATCGTATGAAAATATTCGTATACGTCAATACAAGTGCATTCTCGAACTCCGAAGTAGAACATATCCATACGAACTTTTTGAAGCGGGCGCACGAGAAATATATGACAACATTGCACAGCTACCAGTGTTCCCAACCATATCGAGAGAATATGTCTAGGAAATAAATAAACTCCACTAGTTTTAGTCATAATATTTTGGCGGATAGTTTACTTCTTTGAGAACTTCATATGTTGATATGATACTACATCAGCAACTGCAATGTATATGAGTTCCACATCTCCGGAACAGAAAGCGGAGTTGGTGGAGTATTGAAAAATCATCTAGGGAAGTTCACAAATGAAAGGTATCACTTGAAGAAGCGAGAGGTTCATGGGAATCCTAGCTTCATCAGAAACATTGAATACTATGCCGGAAGCAAAAAAGGATTGGAAGAAGTGGCAAAAGGCAATGAGAAACATTTAATATAGGTACCTACCTCAACAGATCACAGAATATTTTCTTTCATTGTGCAAACTTATTTGGGATTCGTAGTGGATTCGGGTGGTTCAAAATTTTGAGTTTTGCATCACCCTCTATTTGTTTCTATTTAATGTCAGTAGATAGTAAAAGAAAAGTTAAGATAGGGACATGAAAGCCGTTTTGAGCAGAAATGATTAGTTTTGAAACAAAAAATTCCTATACTTGAAAAATCTCGATTTTTCACACCCAATATCTCTGTAATCTTTCGCGCTATACCCCAAGTATAATGTATCGACGGAATCAGCTCTTCAGGAAGAATCTAAAAATGAAATAAAATACAGGGTGTTTCATTTGAAATAACAAAGTTGTTGCTACTTTTTGATAGAAACGGCAACGCCGCAACGCTGAAAGTATTTTAGATCGATAGAACAAAACTGATTACCCAATAAACCAAATTTTCAGAATAATCCTACGTCCCGTTCTCCGTTAACGTCTGAGGTACCATCGACCGTGAGTGACCCTGTATATGAATAACTATTACATAACGGGCTGACTTTGAAGAGATTTAGCATTTTCGTTTTATCTCTGGAAAATGAAACGATGTTTCATTTTTTACAGGTATTTTCATGGTCGATGCTGAACCTGACCTGCAGAACTTCTCCCTATCAGAATTTTTTTTATTGAACGGTGAATTTGTGGAAATCATTATCCACCTATATCCTCTCATCATCGTATTCTTCCTCTGGTTCTTATGTTTAACGAACTAAATAAGATAAAACGAAAAAATAGTCTAGATATGATGAGATGGCAGAAATATAATAATGAACTGAAGCTAATAAATAAGAAATAGTCCATAGACTTTAGCCTATAATTAACTCATCAGTGCACCACACGAGAGATATACCAATCAGCTAATCCACCATCGTTGATGATTTCTGGTGAAATTGCCCCAAAACGATGAACCTTTTTTGCTCAAAGAAAATGAGTCAATGTGATGTGTCTAAGAATTGATTCTTCTGAAAACGAAGAGATATAGTTAGATCTTGGCTAGCATCAGATGATGATCACAGATGATTGCTTGTTTCCTTTTCTCACAGAAAAATTCGATTCTCCAGAACCAGATAAGATCGAAAATGCTTTCAATTTGGAACCTGTACCCATCCTATATCATATTGACATTCCAGAGCTTCGGGAGTTGTATAGGTAATCGTCTCTAAAATAATCTCATTAAACGATACCCCGTATAAATCCAGCTGATTATTCATAAACGTATCACAAAACAGTTTAGTGGATTATCGTCAAGATGAAGTCATCCGTGGTTATGAATATCTAGAAGCATCACAAACGAATTACCATGTTGTGGCTGCAGGTCCGGTTTTTGGTGGAATGTAATTTGAGAAATCTGAAGCGAGCCGACCCCTATACAGTGTTGCCAAATCGAAAGAAATAAAATCACTACAAAAACATGAGCTCTGAATTCATAACATGGAGTAATTCAGGAAAAGATAAGACTTCTTTCGAAAAACAATAACTTATTTCCTCATAAATATTTGCACCTGTACGTTTCAATAAGATATTGAAATTGATGTACGAGAACCCATGGAGTTGTGAAATCGATCGATAGTTAAATGAAGTCGAAGAAATTGAGACACCAAAAATTTCTATAAATGCTACGAGTGAGCTAATTGTTGCAATGCCTAATTTTTTGATGACCATCTTTGGTGATTTTTGATAAATTGATTTCAGTCTTTGTGGACATTCCTTCACAGGTTCAATAAATATATATAGCGAGTATTCTTCTCCCTTATTGAATATATATAGGTATCTAATTTTGATTTTTAAATATCTACTGTTTAGTTACCAGTTTTTTTATCTGTGTGCATATTTATTGCATTCAATTATTATATTTCATTCATCAATTGATGATTTTTTGTCAACAAGAATCTATTTATTTGGACAGTTGAGTCTATTTTGATTTGATGAGCTGAAAATAAAACAAAGTTTATTTTATAGCTGGTTTTGAATTCAAGTGTGTTACTTGAATACCTTCTCATTCAATATAATAGCGTCCTATTATTACTTACTTAGTTATTTCAAAGTGTTCATCCAACAATAGACAAAATTTTAATTGGGTCACATCGCAATGACAAAATTCGAGTAATCGTTTTTCTGTCTCAATGTGGCAACATCGCTGGATATCATCAGCGATGGTGGATTAGCTAATGTCTGATTGATATATCCATCATGAGGTGCACTGATGAGTTAATTACAAGCTATCACTTATAATTAGCTCAAGATCGTAATTAATTATCTGCCAACTCATCATATCAAGACTGTCGATTGTTGTTCTTAATTTAATTGACTGTGCATTAGGTTTGCGAGTCTGCTACCATCACTGTATATCAACACAAAATATTTGATTTTTCTTTCGGTTTGGCAATGATTATCCGTCAGAGATGACTCATCAATGAAATAGTCCTGAAATAATCTCATGATATTCAAGTTGTTTTTGATAAAGGAAAGTAATAAGTATGTACAATTCAACAAAAAACTAGTGATGGTGATAAAGACAATAAGATTTTTCGCTGCACATTATGCCTTTTCTTTTATTTGTATAGAGAATCAAATATTTCATGGAGAAACAACACAATGAATATATTTATGTATCAATAATTGATGAGCCCATAAACAAAACCAAAAAAGCAAGAATCCGACATATTTATAGCAAAAGCCACCCATAAAACCAAAGAAAGGCTTGATTCATTGCATGACCAAGAAACATTTTTTCGATTGTCAGGAAAAGGAAAATTTATACCGTGCGAACGGGAATGAAAACAAATATAACATTTCTTGTACAACTCTCGTCGACACCATGTAATTTCGATGATAATCCTCAAGGTAGCCACACAAAAACCAGCAAATTCTGAATTTCATATGACAGTTTAAATCAACTGCAGGATCACACATCATGGACACAAAAAGAAACAGCTTATATAATCGAAATCGTGTGTGACTTTTTCTGTTGCTATATAGTTACGGCCATTGGTTCGTGTAATATATTCGTTTGGTTCATTTTTTGTTCTGATGGAGTATTCTGAGTATGTAGGTTTTAGAGTTCGTTCTTGAATTGAATTATTTAGTTCAACACCACTATCTACATTAATTTTTTCATCGAAAGATATTCTTGAATTATGTATAGTACGTAGTATGGGAAAGAAAGATAATTTCATCATCTAACATCGTGGTATCGTTATTTGCTATCCCCATCATAAGAAAATAGAAAAATGACACCAATTTGGTTTGTTTGTATAGATCAAATCAGATATTTTGAGTGAATTTATCATTGGATCAGTATATAAATTATCCAAGATGGTTCTTCTGCTCAAAGCCTTCAATAATAACCCCCACGCCGATTTCTTGTGCAATGCCGAAAATATTTTCATTA
Organism: Chrysomela aeneicollis; assembly: GCA_029955515.1. NCBI lineage: Eukaryota > Metazoa > Arthropoda > Insecta > Coleoptera > Chrysomelidae > Chrysomela > Chrysomela aeneicollis. The sequence continues at coordinate 31,942,425 of JARUHQ010000002.1, forward strand.
GCATTCACACAAACCACAGAATTTAATAATCCCGATGGAGTTGTGGTCCCTGAAGCTTGTTGAACATCTGTGTACGAGCAGAAATAAACGTTCAAGAACCACAGGGGCGGAGATGATTATCGATTTGATTACTCATGATTCAGCGAGGGCTTGGCTGAATTAAATTTTTGTACTGTAAATGAACGCTTTTATATATTTTCGATTCATTCCCTACTTTATGAATCCTTGATTCTATACGGAAATTGATCATCAAACAAAGAGCCAACTTAGAAAATGTATCACAACCGGTAGCTATATTACTCACTAGAAAAATTATTACATGCAAGAGTACTTAGAACTGAAAACTGATGATTGCCATCACTGACAAATGACTTGTTGGCAGGATTGACGAAACCTATCCAAATGATGAAGTGAGCAAACTAATGAAATAAAATGCAACAAAAGTGTACTATTTATCAAATTGAATTTTATATAATCAATCTAAATAGAATTCCTCAGCTATATAAAAGCCATCACGAAAAATACAGAATTTGAAACGCGATGGTCAGGAAAGAACCAGAGGTAGAACCAATGAAAAAGTATAGATTTGAAAATGACAATACCAGACTAAGGAAAAGGGCATCATTTATAGAGTAAAAGAGATACGTCTACATCATCTGGATTGAATATTATTTGACATCAAAAAGAAAAAATCCTTTCATCAAAACTAATCTAAGCAGCATCACTTGTGTGATGAAACTTGACATTATGAGACATGATAGTGGTAAGTGAAAATAGTATATATTATGTTAGAAATACATACTTCGAAACAATCATTATATACACACTTTTATTCTCTCATCCTTCTAATACAACGTCTAAACGGTAACTGACTATCAGCCTAACTTCTCCACGTAACATCCCTTGATTCATCGTATCACTGAGTCACCCGATTGAGCCACCAAATGATACTGTCAGCGTATACGGGGTGGATGCATATCCTACCATATCCTACATATCCTACATTCGGCCATCCTGGGGTTAGTCTGTCCTCAGACTCTATATCGTCCTTATAACATTATGCGGATACGTGCGACTTTCGCACATTTTCATGGTGACTTTCACCCACTTACATAGCGACTTTCGCTCTTATTTCATGGTGACTTCCACCCATTTACATAGCGACTTTCGCTCTTATTTCATGGTGACTTTTACAAACTTACATAGCGACTTTCGCTCTTATTTCATGGTGACTTTCACGTATTTACATAGCGACTTTCGCTCTAATTTCATGGTGACTTTCACCCACTTACATAGCGATTTTCGCTCTTATTTCATGGTGACTTTCACCCATTTACATAGCGTATTTCGCTCTTATTTCATGATGACTTTCACCCACTTACATAGCGACTTTCGCTCTTATACCGGTGACGTTCACCAATATGCTTGAGAAGAAGAATCCTTCACCTTCGCCACACAGGTCACAAGGACCACTACTTCCTTTCCTCAAAGGTCCTCGAGGTCCATTCCAGGTCCGAAATAATAAGCTTCCTATAACTGATGACTTTCACCTTATTCAATTTCAACTTCAAGACATTCCTTTGGTTACTCATTTTCGCTTCGAAAATCTTGTTGAACTTATTACCACTAAAGAAACTGATGGATTCAATATCCCACCGCTGTCTTTGTTAGAAATACATACTTCGAAACAATCATTATATACACACTTTTATTCTCTCATCCTTCTAATACAACGTCTAAACGGTAACTGACTATCAGCCTAACTTCTCCACGTAACATCCCTTGATTCATCGTATCACTGAGTCACCCGATTGAGCCACCAAATGATACTGTCAGCGTATACGGGGTGGATGCATATCCTACCATATCCTACATATCCTACAATTATAATTAAATTTTTATAATAAGACGCTATATTTTTTCGCACGCGTTGTTCTGTTAATTTGGAAGTCTTTTATTGAAAAAAATTGATATAATATCGATAAATACCAGAAACAGCTTCGATTGGCAACAATGATGACATTGAAATATTTGAAATCTGACTCACAAGCGTAAAGCCCCGTTTACTGATGAGTGATTTTGATTTTTACGATACCAGCGGTGAAAAATTCATTGTAGTTGTTTGTTTTTATTGGTCAATTTAAATCAAATCACATGCAATCTGAATCAAAATGTGCCAATAAAAACATTGAGTTTTTCACCGCTAGTTTTGTACCAACCTTCGAATAATAAAAAATGCGTATCGAACCAAAATAGAAAAAAAAATATATTTGAAATGAATTTACCTTCGATATATTTTTTGGTGGAAGCTACCGTTGTAAGATGACGAGATGAAAAAATCTGTATTCTCCGCTGCTGGCGGCGCACATTATTAGTATTGTTCCTTTGTGTAGTGTCTAAAGGCCCCTTGAAATAACCACTCGGCGCATTATGAGATATTGACCAACCAATAACACAACCTACTGTCGTTTTTGTGCCAGCTCCCCAGTAATAACAGCACCGAAATCACTCACCATGAATAATTTACAGTCATTCATATTCTTTTCTTGTATGTTTCAACAATCGTTCATTAAATTAACACCAAAAGGTCGGGGTTCTCTCTGATTTGATTTATGCACTTTCGCTGTCTCTCTTTCTCACAAACGCTGTGGAGGGCCATGCTTTGTCAAAAAAATTCAATTTTACGGTGTCCAGACAGGTAGAGTTCGGTACATGATGCACTCTGAGCCAGAATAAATCATCAACGTTCAAGTCACAATTTGCTCTTTAATATGAAACGGAATCTTTAGATTCAATACTGATGTCAAAGCTAATGTTTTCATGTTGATCTGATAGCTAGCACGTGATGCCATCAATCCGATGAGTGACATTTACCACGTGGTTATATAATAATAATAATAATAATAATAATAATAATAATAAATTTATTTGCCATGTAAAACTCACAAATTTTCAATTCATACAAGATATAATTTGCACACATGCAAATAAAAAAACGTGATCCACTGAAGGCTAGCCTTGAAAGTGGTTTCACATGAATACAGTTTTAATATCTAATATAAATACTAAAGTGAGAGCATAGTTAATAATTAACAAAATTGGCAATCTATAAAATAATTTACGAAAATAAAAATATAGTATATAAGTGTAGTGTTGTATTATTAGATTTTTGATGTCCTGATATAACAAACCATGTGTACAAGGAGCAAGGTATGTTTAAAAATAATACAAATTATTGACATCTACAAATTGATGAACCTGCAGTCGAGGTAGACTACTGATCCATTTCTTCATTTTTGATTTGAATGTAGATATTGTGCTGATTGATTTTATTTCTGAGGGTATAAGATTGTAAAACCTAGGAGCCAAATATGAAAAACATCTTTGGAACGTATTTTTTTCCGCTCTGGGTAAAATAGATTTTTGTTTGTTTCTCGTTTGATATTGATGTTCTGAAAAAGAGAGCTCAGATTTGAATCTGTGTTGCCTCGTGACTGTCGCTAAGAAGTACAACTGTCGGGTATCAAATATATTTGATTCTTGGAATAATTCGTTCGTCGGGTATGTGAAAGGTTTTTTCATAATCACTTTTATTATCCATTTCTGGATTTTTTGTAGATGCGCAATGTGATTATTTGTGGCAGCACCCCATGCTATAAGTCCATATCTGATATGTGTTTCCGCAAGGGCAAAGTATAACAATTTCATCTGTTCACAGGTGATTATTTGAGATAAATACTTAAATTTATATAGTGTGAAACGTAGTTTCTTTACTACTTCATTTATTTGTTTGTCCCATTTCAGATGTCGGTCTAGATAAATTCCTAGATATTTGCAGTATGGTTTGGTGTAGATTGATATGAGCTTGTTGTTACTTGAAAATGTGAGTTTTTCATAATTTGGTAAATATCTGGAGTATGACGTGAAGGGTAAAAAAATTGTTTTATCGAAATTCACAGTCAGCAAGCGATCATTGAGCCACTTAATTATTTTACTGAGATCTCTTTCACATTTTTCTTTGAGGGTTTCCCAACTACTCGCGGAATACAGAATGGCTGTGTCGTCAGCAAAACTCAATATTTCACCTTCACTTTCAATATTTAATAAATCATTTATGTATATATTGAAGAGTATCGGTCCCAGCACTGATCCCTGCGGAACTCCATATGAAACATTTGCAGCAAAACTCATTTCATCACCAATTTTAACATGTTGTTGTCTATTGCTCAAATAACTTTTGAATATTTTGTAAGCCTTTCCTCGGAAGCCAATACTCTCCAATACACATAATAACTGCTTATGACTGACTGTGTCGAAGGCTTTTTTGAGATCGACGAATATACAGAGTGATGGTATCTTGGCATCTACATGTTTAGATATTTTTGATATCAGGTAAGCTATTGCATCTTCTGTAGATTTATTTTCCGTGAAACCGAACTGTCTACTCGATAATATTTTATACTTCCCCAAGAAATCAACCATGCGTTTTTTTATCAATTTTTCAAGTATTTTTGCTAATGTTGATAAAATAGAAATAGGACGATAGTTTCCCATATCTAACTTGTCACCATTTTTATATAGTGGCTTAACTATTGCTATCTTGAGAACTTCAGGAAAATTTCCCGAATCAAAGCATTTATTTATCAAGTAAGTGAGTGGTGTGATAATGATATGTGATATACTCATCAGATTATTCTTTGTTAAACCATCAAGACCAGGAGCTTTTCCAGCTTTCAGTGACTTGAGAATTCCCATTACTTCATTTTCACTGGTTTCGGCGAAGAAAAATGAGTTTCTTAATTTACTGGAAGTTCTAGGTTCCTCCACAGTGGTGTTATTAATAATTGCATCTGCCAAATTTTCCCCTATTTTAGAAAAGTATGCATTGAATTGTTCCGCAATTTCCGTTTGTTCGCAAATAATATTTCCTCTTGGTCCTCTGATTTCAATTATGTTTTCATTTTTACTTACAGTTTTCGTTAATTCACTTACACATTTCCATAGCCCCGTTGTATTATTCTTATGTTTGGAAATTTGATTTTGGTAATAATTTTGTTTCGTGAATTTTATGAGATCGTTTAATTTATTTCTAAATATTTTGTACTCATTTTTTTTGTCTATGTCTGTAGGATTTTTTTTCATTGATGAAAAGAGTTTGTTTTTTGTTATTATCGATTTTACCAATCCATTAGTTATCCATGGTTGTTTTTTTTTGTAACATGCTTTAAGTTCTACTGTTTTCGTGCTGGACTGAATATGCTTCTTGAGTTTTCCAATGAATATACTTGTAGCATCATCTACATTATCGCAACTATAAAAATCAAGCCAATCTTCTGCAGTGATAAGAGATATATATTTATTTTCGTCAAAAAACTTTCTTATGTTTGTTTTTTTACTAAGTTTTATTTCAGGGGAGGCCAATTGTACGACTGTTGAATAATGATCCGTGATATCTGATTCCAAAATTATTGGAGTGATTTCGAAAGGATTTGTGGTATCTCTAATAAAAAAATGATCAATACATGTCTCACTATCAGCTTGAACTCTAGTGGGCTTATTTATTGCTGAAATGAACCCGTATTCTCCCAAAATATTTAGGTAATTTTCCACATGATCTTCCTCTTCGTTTAGAATGTTAATATTCATATCACCTAATATAATGTGTGTTTCGAATTTTTTTTGTACAGTTTTGAGATAAATTTCCAAGTTTTTATTAAAATCATCCACATTTGTGGAAGGAGAACGATACATCGAGGTCAACAGAACATTTTTTTCACCCAATTTGATTTTCAATTCCAATGATCTGATGTCCCCAATTTGTGCCACAGAATATTCGAATGGAATTCCCTTAATTACATAAACTACTACTCCATCGTTTTGATTTATATCACCCTCGTTGTACACATGATTATAGTCATCAAGTTTGTATAATTGGAGATCATCGATTTTCCAGGTTTCTGATAGTACAACACAGTGAATTGGGGATTTGATTACCTTCAATAACACTTTGAGATGATCCAAGTTCTTATTTATACTTCTAATATTAGTGTGAAAAATATTAAATACTCCAACATCCTTAACATCGAAAGTAACATTGATGTCATCAATCGTTTCAGCAGTTATTGTATCAATAGTTTTTATTTTGAAATCTCTTATATACTGATCCATTTTTTGGTGTTATCCAAGGAATTATAGTATATAAGGAATTATAGTATATGATGTGTAACAAGGTGGATATAGGATGGTGAAACAGCTCTTCAATTGTTTCTGCGAAAAACTTGTAGACCGTTTGAGAAGGTACTAATATTTCCACGACTTGAATGAAGATGGCGGTGAGATCGATTATCGAAGAAGATTTCTGTTGCTTACGTATTTCTGTGGTTCGCATCTGACAGACGTGACTTGAAACGACATTAAACAATATATTTTCTATAAATAGTTCCTTTCGTCTGCTTTTCGGTGTCATGTAATCTACACCAGCTGATTTTCAGTGCAGTTAACCTAATGTTATTCATTCTACACCTCGCGAAACGAATGATCAAAAGCGGTGCAAAATACACGAGGTGTAGGAGAGTGCTACATTTTGCATACAAACGAAAGGGGCTACTCTGGAATGAATATTGATATTTTGATTCTTCTCCATCTAGAACAGATGAAACTGATAAAAAGATGACAGAAGCACAGTTTCTGTTATACCGACACAACATACCTTGTGTCGGTATAACAGAAACTGTCATCTCTGATAACTTCAGGAAATATTACTACGGTATGAAATCAAGTAGGCAAAGGTCTACAGTTTATTCTAGTGCTTGTTAATAGGAAGCTGTTTCACCCTCCTATATCCACCTTGATGTGTAACTAGGTGGAGAGGTGGATAGATAGACTGGTGAAATCACTTCCTATATTGTGACTGGTCCCAAACCCAAATCTCTTCATTTTGCTTACTTCGATAAAATGTGTATAACGTGATATGGCGTGGGTGAATCTCGCTAAGTGAAGCCGCGATTTCAACCAAATTTACAGGTTACTGCAGGTGTCAATACGAACATATGAATATTTGATTCTGAATGACTTCTAATCGTTTCTAACAATTTCATGATGCCATTTTCCAATGAGTTTGATGCGAATATGTATCGAACATGATTGAAAGAAAATTCTTCAAATATCTTTCGACAGTATCGCCATCTATTGTTGTACATGAGAACCCCACGTAATGAGCTGAAATTCAATTGTTTCAAATCAAGGATTTGTCTGCTGAAACAATTGAAGAGTAGCGCCACCAGGTTTTATTTCCATCATTCCAGGTGGTATCTTTTCTTTCAAACGAATGAAAAGCCAACAACAAACCACACCCCAACAACTTCTCATGCGGCTTGGTGGTTCTGAATATACGAATTCATTGACCTCTCCACCTTTGAATTTGTCACACTGTATGTCTCCATTATCTGATGTAATGAATACACTTCTGCAAATACCTCATCTTCCAAAGTCAAGGTAAACTACGCTAGACATTCGTAGGGGATAAAAAACGCCGTTTCAATTTTCATTATATGACGCACAGTAACTCATACTTGATCCCCACGGAGTTTATTCAACAGAAGCAGTCTTTTTATTGAAATGCATGTAAACCGTATGCGAATGTAAACTGATTACTTTTTCATGCTGTCGTTTACATGCAAATGACTGCCATTTGAATTCGTTATAATGACACTGGCAAATTATAGTTACATTTATTAAATTAACACTGGGTAATTTATTACTGAGTATATCAGTAACGAGATGCAATTCCTTGGATTTCCACGTACTGTCAACTGGGGTTTAATAATATCACTAACACTAATCACAGAGTATTTCTGGAATAGCAACCACAATCTATTGATGTTTGTCGGGTATAAAATGCATGTTATTGATCGATAGTGTGTAAATAAAAACTTGATTATGCACTACGTATTTCTTTTTTTTTCCTTTTCACTCTCATTTCCAAAATGAATGTTTATGAGGACTGAGATATCTTCTCATGTCTATTATCTACTGAAAATAAACATCATCATTCAAATTCTTGATCGCGATGAATAATGACTAAATTTTCAATCAACCACTCTGTATATCCACTTCCATTAATGTAAATTTAATTGATCAACATTAGTTCCACACTCCGTCGGTAAATTACTCACTTCGAAGGATACCAGAGTTTTCGCCAATATAATGACTAATCCACCTCTAATTAGGCCCAGGTAAAGATTCCAATGGTTTTGATCAGCTAATTTGAACATAATCGACGGACTTTGTATCACTTTGATTGTCTGTGTAGAGATCGGGCATTCCTGTTCCTTATCCAATTATTTATTACTAATTGATTGGGGAACATAAAAGCCTGCTATTTAAATTCGATTTGAATAGATTTGTGGCTTTGTACAGGTTTTCAAGATGTTTTATTGACGTTACATATTTCACAGCTCGAGATGTAAACTCGTTTCCAAGTATGATTGTACAGAAATTAATTACTAAAAATCAACATTAACCATCAAAAATACCTTGGAATGATCATTTGAGGTATCTCTGCTCTACTGAAGCTGTGTCATGTTTGTAACATATCTGACATTTGGCAGATACTGTATATTTAAATATGTTTGAGTTGGGAAAATGTAACATATTCGACATTTAGCAATTTTTTTGTCTATTTTCCTAAAAAAAAAAAACTACTTTTTGAAAGCTTTTTGTCGACGACTACATCACAATATTGAAATTCAGCTTTCAAGCATAATATGCTGAAGCTTCTAGATTATATCTAGAAGAATTTATATTTGAATTGTTTTTGGAGGCTGCGGACTAATTGCTCAGCTTATTGAAACAAAAATCTGTCACTGATGGTGCTTCTCAAGCTACCATAGAGAATGAAGTATAATTATGGAAATTTACCCTTTGCAATAAATATTATGTTTGCTTTATATTCAACTGATGTTTTTTGAGATCAGATCATGATTTATACTTTTCCTCGATTTTTGTGGTAAAGGAGGTTCAAATTTACAATTGTTGCTCTTTCTGCTATAAGAGGAGAAGCCTAAGGTACTTCTCAGTCACTATTTTCAATCATGCAAGAGAATATGAGTTCGTTTTCAAAAATATACTCATTGTAGAGGCGAACGTTTTTTCAATATCTCTGTTCACGAGCGTAAATGCTGTCATTTTATGACATTCTTCGAAAAAAGTCAATTTTGAGTTGAGATCTGGAAGGGTCAAAGGGTACTTTGTCAACCGGTTGTAAAAAATAGCATATTACACAACAAGTGTGGAACGTGACATATTTCACATGAGTAGTCGTTTAGCACGAGCCGCGTAGCGGTGAGTGCGGAAACGTAACGAGTGAAGGAAATGCACTTTCCAACGAGTTTTTTACACTATTTTTCCTACGATTCCGAATACATTCATTTAGCGGGAGGTCTTGTCAAAAATGTAACTTGAGCGGTCTCTAGAATTTCAGGTGGTTTTGATTCAATATCAAGTACTGTTTATTTCCATATTCAAGATGATATTTGAATACTTACTCGACAATTCCTCATTATGTGAATTACTTATTTGTTGACTAAGTTTAGTTTGGACAAATTATATTGATATTGACACCAGCGTACATAAACAAACTTGACACCATTCGCCTGCTAGCGCCAGTAATCACGCAACCAGGAAAACAGAACCATAGAAGTACGTAGTGTCCAAGCGCGTACGAGTTACTCGAGTTAGTGCGTCCTTGACTCCTTGCAAACATCTGTGATACCAAAGAATCTTCTCGTTGGTGATACTGTGATATCAAACTGATGCAAGAGCAGTAAGCCGCGCATAAAACTGTAGCCGTACTCTTTTGAATGATCTAACCCTCTGTCATCAACATCGAAATAGTTTTCATACGTGGTCGTAGGAAAAGTCTACCACGTTCGAATCCTGGCAACGGCAGAAATTTCTTCATGCTAGGCCCCAAGAAGTGGTTTTCGATCCCACTAAGTTAGGTGAAGTCCTTGCTATCCTAACTCGTGAAACTTTCTATATTGAACTTCTAATGGTTAGGAAATTGAAATATAAAATCCAGCATCAAAAATACTTCACTCATCACCTCCTGCTGATCATTGTTGCTCCAGCTCTAGCTCTCGCTGAGCCTCAAATCAGAAGAAGAACACGAGGAATGAGAAGAAGAAGACGCAAGACGGAGGGGGTGACGAGGTTATTTAGTCTGGGTGGTCTGATACGCGTGATGCCCGGAGCTGCTACGAGCGTGACCCATCATTAGACCATTGCAAAAGGCGTTCTAATTGCTTGCATGAACACCCAACGTCTCTATCTCTGCCACCTTTCGGTCTTCTCTGCATGCCTCTGCGGCGGTACCTGCTCCTATGTGGCCAAATATCCTTGAAAATTGTGGCATAGCGTCAGGTGATTCGTGGCTCTAATTGAATCTTATCTTAGCAATGCTTGGAAATTGAGATTGAGCGGTAATAGAACTTCTGATGTTATGAAGACTCTTGGAGTTCTTCTGCAGGTTTTCACAGGGCTCTGTAATCCTCGAATGACTTGTTGTGGATCGAATCTCCCGTTTGGGCAAAACATTTCTGGGGAAGATTCAGATGTATGACTCTAGCTCTATATAGCGACTATATCTTCTATCAATTATCACACTATGAAACAACCCCAAGAAGCTTTTCTGGAGACCATCACAGTGCTCTGCAATACTCATATCAGCACTTGTTGAAGATGTTTCCATATCCAACTGGTTTGTCCTACATTGAGCGAAATGTCTGAGATTTGGATGTATATCGCTAGCTTTAGCCAGCTCTATAGTCACATTTTGTTCTATGTCCTCAATAAAGTCCTGATTGACTGACAGAAGCATAAATAGCATGATTTCGTCTTATAGTCCTTTGTCTGCTTGGTAGTTTCTTTCTTATAATAAGTCATGTATCATTTTCATCTTCTTCTTATTCAAAAGATCCTGATGAATTGATGAATAAAATGATGCATATAAAAATATCAAAGTATGTAGGTATATATGAATGAATACTGTAATGGAATTCGGCAAAGTCATGAAGAAGTATCGCAGATATCAAAAAATCCTCCTGTATTGGACATTTCAGATAGCTCTCGATTGTTCGTGAATGATCTAGAATAGAAAAGGATGGAATATCCTGGAAGCTATCAGATGGAGAGAGATGACAGGAAAGTGACAGTTCGAGAAGAACAACTCAACCACGATATATATACAGGGCCAGATAATGGCAGAAGTTTGTTGAATACGACCAAGTGAAACAGCTCTTCAATTGTTTCTGCGAAAACCTTGTAGACCGTTTGAGAAGGTACTAATATTTCCACGACTCGAATGAAGATGGCGGTGAGATCGATTATCGAAGAAGATTTCTGTTGCTCATGTATTTCTGTGGTTCGCATCTGACAAACGTGAGTTGAAACGACATCAAAACACAATATTTTCAGTGAATCTGGAATAATTATCAATATTTTTATTCTTCTCAGTCATTTTACATCTAGAACAGATGAAACTGATAAAAATATGACAGATGCACAGTTTCTGTTATACCGACACAAGGTATGTCGCCATCTCTGATAACTTCAGGAAATATTACTACGGTATGAAATCAAGTAGGCAAAGGTCTACAGTTTATTCTAGTGCTTGTTAATAGGAAGCTGTTTCACCATCCTATATCCACCTTGAATACGACGTTGCGTTACGTTCATAACCTCCAAAATAAATAGTTGTTATAAATTAGTCTGTCATAAGTGTTAGTGTTCGTTGAAATAAATAAGTTATCAGTTTAAACCCAGTCGTCGTTCACTTCTACCCACGAAGATCGTAACAATACATTCAAACTTATTTCATAAATTGAGTCGAAATTATTCGCGTGGCATTATCGAAAAATATTATAGCTACCAGAAAAGTGGAAAAATGAGAGAACTCGTTTATAACATATGATACCTGAGAAATGTTTTTTATTCGAAATGAGTAATGGTCAATTAAACGAGTTTATGTGCAAGCTGATACTAATTTGTAAAACACGACAAGAGTTAATGTGCTTTTAAAAGGTTCAGTAGAGATCATTAAACATATAGGAGAGTTTAATTCAGATTCTTTTCGTATTCGATTGGAATGAGAATTACATGTAGGTACGGTTTTATCAGCATCTGTTTATTGTTTGTTGTTATACTGGAGAATGAAATTATGAGCAAAAAAACTAGGGTTAGCTTAATACTATTCTTTACAATGAATAATAAACATATACATTTTCTGAAAAGAATAACTTCTTCAATTCCAAGGTTAACATGAAGCTGACAAGTTTTCTATAATATTTCGATAATTCACTTTGCAAAAAGCTATAAAGCCAACTGAATCATGGAATAACTTGAAACTGAAATTAAGGCCTCAATAGCAAAACAGTTCTATGTGTTAGAAATACATACTTCGAAACAATAATTATATACACACTTTTATTCTCTCATCCTTCTAATACAACGTCTAAACGGTAACTGACTCTCAGCCTAACTTCTTCACGTAACATCCCTTGAGTCACTATAAGTGATACTGCCAGCGTATACGGGGTGGATGCATATCCTACCATATCCTACATATCCTACATTCGGCCATCCTGGGGTTAGTCTGTCCTCAGACTCTATATCGTCCTTATAACATGTTACGGATACGTGCAACTTTCGCACATTTTTATGGTGACTTTTACCAATTTTACCAAAGTTTACAGAATATACTTTCTGTAAACTTTGCTTTTACCCATTTACATAGCGACTTTCGCTCTTATTTCATGGTGACTTTCACCCATTTACATAGCGACTTTCGCTGTTATTTCATGGTGGCTTTCACCCATTTACATAGGGACTTTCGCTCTTCTTTCATGGTGACTTTCACCCACTTATACATAGTGACTTTCGCTCTTCTTTCATGGTGACTTTCACCCATTTACATAGCGACTTTTCTCTCTTATTTGATGGTGACTTTCACCCATGTTCATAGCGACTTTCGCCTCTTATACCGGTGACGTTCACCAATATGCTTGAGAAGAAGAATCCTTCACCTTCGCCACACAGGTCACAAGGACCACTATCAACTGACACCTCAAACCAATACTCCCTTTCCTCAAAGGTCCTCGAGATCCATTCCAGGTCCGAAATAATAAGCTTCTTATAACTGATGACTTTCACCATGAGTTACCTTATTCACTTTCAACTTCAAGACATTCCTTTGGTTACTCATTTTCGCTTCGAAAATCTTGTTAAACTTATTACCACTAAAGAAACTGATGGATTCAATATCCCACCGCTGTCTTTGTTAGAAATACATACTTCGAAACAATAATTATATACACACTTTTATTCTCTCATCCTTCTAATACAACGTCTAAACGGTAACTGACTCTCAGCCTAACTTCTTCACGTAACATCCCTTGAGTCACTATAAGTGATACTGCCAGCGTATACGGGGTGGATGCATATCCTACCATATCCTACATATCCTACATATGGTTTTCCGGATATTCCAAGATATTCTGATGATAATAAAATTTGAAAGACTCTTTTTTTGAAATTGTGAAACAACAAGTGGAAAAAGGTCCTGTTGAATAAATTATAGTGTATAGTATAGCTTTCCTTCATATGAATAGAAACTAAGAATTTACAGAATAGAACTATGATTTTGAAATATCTGAAATCTCTTAATTTCTCAAGTTAGCATTACAATTCGAAATACACTATCTATAGATATATACGCACTTGAAATAATGCACTGGGAAATACATCAAATGAAATTGATGATACTGTCAAAAGTGATTGTCATACCTCCCGAGTGAGTCATCTCACGAAACAATTGTTTCGGACGTCTTTTGTTCTATTTATTTAATCATCATCATAACGAATCTACGAAGGTGAAGGATGGATCTTAATAACAACCGAATAACATCTGCAAGTCAGCTCCATCACCAGGTGGCTTGATATTCGTGATATCCGTATAATGAGATGACACTATTTCAACTTGTTCAACTGTGGAGCATGGAGAAGCAGTTCAGATAATCGTGGACTATTCAACTCGATATTCAGATTGACCAGGAATTCACTAATGCACTACACATTAAACCACTGTGGTTGTGAAAACCGAGTACCAGTGAAAATCTGGTGGTGTAATGTGATAATGTTGGTGTTTAACACAGTGAAAAAACTTGGGAAGAAAATCACAGAATGTGCATCACACCAAAGTGTTATTTAATTCTGCTAAATTCAGTACTAACACTAGTGTTACTCCCAACTGGGTTCGATTATCAAAAACCTATGGGAAAGGTCACATTTTTTTTATGTTCTGGTTCTCGCACAAAAAGGGATAATCCTGTAATGTTCAGAGAACATGGTGAGAACCAAGGGAAAACTAGCAAGTATCAGAGAACACAGCTGAGGGGGCAAACCATAAGATGGAAGCTTGGCGAGGAGTCCCTGGTGCCAAACTCGATCGAATGCCTTGGAAATATCTATAATGCTATGGCTAAAGTTTCTCTATATTTCTCAATAGATAGCTGCCATAAATGTGAGACGTAAGCGAGCAGGTCACCAGTTGATCTCTGATGACGGAAGCCATATTGCCGATCGTTGACAATTCCTGAGTGTTCCATCAGATATTTCATGGGCTCGATGTTGATGGCCTTTTCCATGACCTTTGAAATAATTGATAGCAGTGCGATAGGTATATAAACTACGCAACAATAATTACGTCGCACCCCGAAATTTTGCCCCTGTTGAAATTATTTGAATAACTTTTTTCTCCTTTGAACAATTTGAATTCTGTTTGCACTGTTCGCTAGCTCAGTCCATCAGCTATAATCTCGTACTTCTTCGATACATGAGGTTATTTCCAGAAAATTGCTACAGGATGTTTTTTGGAACTGGGCAAAATTTCGAAATTTTCAAAAGGATCCCAAAAGAAGAAACTTTAACAGCAAAGGCATGAAGATTATCTCATTACCTTTGGCCATTTCCAAAATTGTCTTTTTATCACTTTTCTTTACAGAGTGATCTCAAAAAATCAATTTTTTGGTTTTGCAGTCATAACTTTTTTCTCTTCAACTGATTTTCAAAATCTCAGGATCATTTTGAAGCTGAAACGTTAGATGAACAGACATGAAGATTAGATTTGACTAAAGATAAATATTAAAGATCGAGGGTTTCTGCAAAGGTGACCCAAATCTAAATCCCCCTCGAAATCCCGATTAAAAAAGAAAAATATCCAAAACGTTGTTTGATCGAAACGAAAATATCACCACCAAAAATACTGATAAAAAATTTTTTACCCCCTCCCCCCCAAAAATTTTTTTGCGGGTAAAATTTTTGCTGGTCAAACGGTTAGATATATCGGTAAACATATTTCACCTGACCCCCACATCGGGATCGGATATTAAAAAAAAATAAAATTCTTTCGCCCCCCTTGCCCCCTTGGGGTACTTTGGGTAAGAATGAGTGGGAAGGAGATTTTTGTGATTTTTTTACATATAATTTTCGTGAGTTTCGTACAAAACTACTAAGAATCGCCCAAACTCGAGTTCTCCAAGTATCATAGTTTGATGTACAGGGCGAAAAAATGTTATTTTTCAGAATCGAGACAAGCGGTACCCATAGCTGTGTTCAGCGTAAAAAGTTGATCAAAGAGATGAAAAAATTCGTTTCATAGGCGTACGTATAACATTTTTTTGGGGGGCTAAAAAATTTTATTCTTTGAAAAAATCCAAAACATGATGGAAAACTTTGTATAGGGGGTGAGAAGGTTACCCTGAAATTTTGTTGTATTCATAATTTATTTTTATTTTGAATTTTTTTTCTCTTATATCTTCAGAAAAGAAAGACCTACGAATAGTTTTTTTTGTCCTGGTCTTTATTTTCACGAGAACGTAATTTTCAACTTGTCTTGTCAGTCACTCATTATGATTTTTGTTACGTTGGTTACGGACCATGCATTTTTTTGAACTGATTTTTTTTCTAGAACATGGCGTTTCATTTCTGTTTTCTCACGCACAATTTTTGACTACTGAAAGAAAAAAAGATCTGGGTGTGTCCAAAATGGAAGATCCTTCCGAAAACAAGTTGATTTTCATTTAATTCTCCTCCCAGTCGGGATTTACAGAGTGTTTCAGATTTGGGTCACCTTTGAGGAAACCCTCGATTCTGAATGTTCATCTTGAGTAAATTCTGATCTTCAAATCTTCTCATATGAGGTTTCAGCTTCAAAATGAGTCTGAGATTTTGAAAATCGGTTGAAGAGGAAAAAAGTTATGACTGCAAAACCAAAAAATTGATTTTTTGAGATCACTCTGTACAGAAAAGTGATAAGAAGACAATTTTGGAAATGACCAAAGGTAATGAGATAATCTTCATGCCTCTGCTGTTAAAATTGGAAAAAAAAACTGTTTTTCTTCATTTGGGATCCTTTTGAAAATTTCGAAATTTTGTACAGTTCCAAAAAACATCCTGTAGCAATTTTCTGGAAATAACCTCATGTATCGAAGAAGTACGAGATTATAGCTGAAGGACTGAACTAGCGAACAGTGCGAACAGAATTCAAATTGTTCAAAAAAGAAAAAAATTATTCAAATTTAAACAGGGGCAAAATTTCGGGGTGCGACGTAATTAGTGTTGCGTAGTTTAGTTGCCAGGTAAGGTATTTTTGCCTTTTTTGGGGACTGGTTGTACTCTTGCCATTTTCCAGTTGAACGGAAATACCCCCAAAATTGTAAGAGTGGTCGAACAACTTGCAAAGAACAGGTGTTAGTTCGGGGGCACATTTCTTGAGAACAATCGCTGGGATTCCGTCAGATCCACAGGCTCTGTTGATGTTGAGACCCAAAGAAATCTTTCTGATAATACGTTGACGAAATGTGATCTCGGGCATATGATTGTCAATAGAAGTAATGTTCGGGGGTTGTTTTCCCGATGAATACAGAGTGGAATCCCCAGCAAATAGGTGCGCAAAGATATTGGCTTTTTCCTGGATAGCCGTAGCTAGAGTTCCATCTTTCTTGGTTAGAGGAGGAAATTAGCCGGAAATAAACATAACACCCAAAGTGGTGAATAATAAGACGGTGTTCACTGACATTAAATTCTGTGTTACCTGATGGTGACATTTTTTTTCACAATTTCGAAATGAAAATTTTTCTTGTTTCATATCAAGCCACTCGAAGAATGATCTGATGGTATTTCCTTGCCTTGGGTTCTTTCAATATCGGTATGCGGCTGAGCTTATAACATGCATATTTGTCTAATTATCTGAGATCCCTCCAAAGCATGATTCGACCAAACCGTTAAATCGCACAAAACAAAGCAGCGAGAGAGCTCGAGTCTACCTGAATTTCATTAAGATATAATGAACCGAAGAATTGCAATATTATTTTTTCATCCGGTGTACCTATAGGTAGGCAGTCTCGGGGTAAATTAATGTTCTTGTCGGCGAGAACACACCAATGGATGACTGCATCATCACCGAATAATAATAATAGTCCCTTCCTTTATATTATCTTTGTGTATCGACGATTATATTTGAATTGAAATACAAAGAAAAAGAAGTAGAACGTCGATAAATATGAGTCACGATGATAACTGAGCTTTTGTTGAAAACTTCACAAGGACATTAAAGAAACATGATAATCATTGAATATATAACCGATAACATTAAAAGTTTTTTCTCTACATGCATTACTTTGGATTTTCGTTGGGCTCGGGACACAATGTGTATATTTCATTTATTTCTTTCAATTTATTTGATATTGATAGGTCCATTATACTATATAAGAACGCTCCCTTATTTGTGGTAACCTAGATTATTTTTCTTCACTGCTATGTATTTGATTTTGCAAAATATTCGGTATAGGTAGATACACATTAGAAAATTTTACTGTAATATAATAAGTGTATAGCTAAACCTACTGCTGAATAATTCAATAAACTTGAAAAGTTTGAGAAGAGTTTTTCTATTTTGGTTGTATAATGAAGTCATTGTGCAACGCAAATGCGTGTCGAAATAGCCTCTATTTCGATACGCATTTTCTATTGTTCGGAGATTGGTACAAACGAACTGTCAAATGAAAGTCAGAAGAGTTGGGCCCAACTTACTTCTGAATAACTCAATGTTTTTATTGGTTAATTCTAATTCAGAGCGTGGTTTCATTTCAATTGACCAATAAAAACAATAACAACATTGCTAGTATATCAAAAATCAAAATCGCTCAAAAGTAAAGTGGGGTTTATGCATGTGCGTCAGATGTGAAATATGTCAATTTCATTATTGTTACCAATCGAAGATTTTTCTGTTATTTATCGATATTAAATCATTTTGTTTTCAATAAAAGACTTCTAATTAATATAAAATAGAAATAATTGTTTATTTCTGATAGTGACATTATAAGCTTATATCGTCATAGTTACGATATCTATAATGAGGGTCATAACTCCCTTGGGATATTAAGGTTCAAAAACTCCCTCTTACCTTTTACAGGTGAAAATGATACAAGAAATGCTTATAAACGTTTATATGTAATGAAAACTAAGACATATTTTCCTTATTCACGTCATTAAAAATAATAAATGTACAATTTTCAAATGTTCCCTGAAAATTACTTCCGCCGCTGGAAACAATTTCTTCTTTTTTATAAACATGTAACATAGCGACAACCTAGCAACAACCAACAATGCTACAATCAACGCTACCTAATTCAAATATACCAGAAAGGTTATGAATTTAAACATTTATTGCGTTCTAAATATGGACATATTGTTATGAAAATCGGTCAAAAATAAAATTATCTATGTACCACGGGAATTATAGAGCCTTAATAACCTCTGACAATTAAGGCCCTCATAATTCCCTTAATACATAAATAACTATTATGACACATGTTTTATAAGACAGGTGCGACAAAATAGCGTCTTATAAAACTTGTATCATAATATATTATTTTAACCGCCAACTTAATTGCGGAGCAACCCTCGTAAGTCTAGGGGATTGAAATCACTGGTTCTCTAGCAATTAAACCAAGTTCGGCTTAAACGGAGCTCATACTCGTTTATATAAACTGCCCTAAGACTTGTATGAGTTAGGAAGACTTGATCCAACACAATTAGAAATTCATATTATTCCCAAATACTTACATTCGTATGCTAGCCAAAAAAATCGCAAATCGTTCATACAATACGAATACTTTATTACCTGCAATTTGAACAATTATAGCTTTTAGTTCCAACGCTCCACCTGGTAGAATATTGAAGATCCCATCGCACGATATATAGGTACTTTGTAGCTGGCACATATAAATTATAGATATATTACATTTACTGCGAGTTGTGTTTCCTCATATGCCTTGTATTTTACCCGAGCATGTTTGTGTTTCTATCAAGTTGCCATAATAAATATATTATTATTACCTTAGGAGAGCGAATGCTACATAATCGATTTAGCAGAGTTACCATTTAATAGAAAGTGCAGTGTAAATCGGGATTTATCGGTAATAATATCGCTGGCCGATCGAAATGCTGTAGATAAATAATAATAAAATGCACCTGCTGAGACCCAATAAAGCTACATCTCTGCTGAAGACTGTCACATCGACAATAATAACATTTATGATGACGACTCCAGTATCATCAGGTGAATATATACATGTATTGTGACATTATTCAAAAACAATGATTTTGAACCATCAAAGAGATCAAATTAGAAATACAATTTTTTATTTCCTTACTACTGGAAAATTTAGTTTAGGACTTTCAAACAAGATTGATTATTTTTATAATTGATCGACAATATAGAGACGAAACGAAAAACTTGAAAATTTCAAGATCTTGTCTTGATCTTGTCTTGATTTTAAGACAAGATCAATACAAGAACTCATTTCAGATTTCAAGATTGAACAAGAAATTTTATGTCATTACCAAGATTTCTTGTCAAGAAAACAAGAAATCTTGAAATACCTTATTTGTGAAAAATATAACCTATTTCAACATAATATAATATATTTTCGTTTATTAAATCAGAAATGATAATCCTGATGAAACTAAAATTGCAAACTAGTTTTTAAATCGGAATTCTTAAGCCTATGAATATTAAGCCATAAGACTTCTTATGTAGTCAACGGCGTCTAGCGTATTTCTTAGCTTTCTGATTATTAAATCTGCTGCTGAATTTTTGAATTCAGATTGACAGGCTCCATCGATTTGTGGATAAAAATATAGAACATCCCATTCGAAAAATTCATGCAAAAATTATTCCAGAAAAGTTTTCGAATTACCATAATATGTTGGAAATTACGAGGATAACGGGGGGTGACACATTTAAGTGGACACCCTGTAGCTACGGTCCTAGACGGTGACACCAATTAATCAAGAAATTTCAAGATCTTGAAATTTCTTGAATCAAGACAAGATATAATGTGTCAAGAAAACGACAAGACAAGAAGTTGTTATCAAGACAAGAATGGGGAAGTTTCCGAAATTCAGATTCTCATTCCAAGTTGAAGTCTATGAAAATTCATCGAATACGTATTTTTTATTTACCTCGTGCTATCAATTTTGACTTAGAAAAACATTCCCAAAAATGTTGTAACGGCTCCTCCACCATTCTGATGACGCAATAATTAGAAGAGCCTTGAGAGAGATGGATAGATATGTTTATCAATGTCTTGACGCACGCTAGAATTTTTGCGCCTGTGCACAGTTGCCGGAAGTATCGATATGTCTAAATAGTCGGATATTCTGCATTAACATCTTGGTATTGCTATGATATCCAAAATGTATCATTTGTTCAATAATTCGAGTTGAAACTGAATTATATTTTGAAATTTCATCCCGGTGCCCAAAGGAATGTTGATTATAGAGAACAAAAATATTAAAATAATATATTTTTTCATTTTGAAATTATGGCTAGGTAAAAAATAATTTTGATATTGGCAATTTTTTTTTGAAGTTGATTATGCTACAAATATTTCATGTTTTGATGAA
Organism: Chrysomela aeneicollis; assembly: GCA_029955515.1. Classification (NCBI taxonomy): domain Eukaryota; kingdom Metazoa; phylum Arthropoda; class Insecta; order Coleoptera; family Chrysomelidae; genus Chrysomela; species Chrysomela aeneicollis. The sequence goes on from JARUHQ010000002.1 coordinate 31,963,452, forward strand.
TATTTCGATTCATCCAAGAAATTTGTGACATCAATCTGGCAACAGTGCAAGCAACAGGTTTCTACTTCTTCTTTTTTCAGTCCGTAAGCTCAATCGAATTAAGTTCAGAAACTTATAACCAACAAATATCACTAAATCTAATGAGTAAATCTAGTGTTCCGCCATACAAATGTTATATCGCTGTCATTTGAAAATTAATATTATTAGGATGATTTCAACAGTAATTCTAGACAGCAGAAATATAATACTTGTTATTCAAACAATAATTTCATGAAAATCAATTCGAAGGAAATTTCCCCATTCTATAGTGTTGTCGACCTCTTACCAACAAGGAATTCCTATTTGTTCAGCCAATAAATTAGTGAATGAATGGAGGCCTCTCATTATGTCGTACAAAAAAATTGTTCTCCACAAAACATAAAAATATCCCAATAGATATCGACGATGATGACGACTTTCCCATAAAAATTAATTACGAAAAACGACGAAACGGCCATAAAATTCGAATTTGTCCGGAGCATCGAATCGGATCGGATCGACCCATTACATAACTTATGCAGTTGACAAACTGAGTGATAATTATAAAACGGCCTTGCATAATATAAAATGATAACGTTTGCATTTTCTAAGACCACCCAAATTGTATGGCTTCTGGGGGGTACTCGAGACATCTTCATGGGCTTGGAACATAAATTTATCGCGGACGTGCTCTGATCACGCAACCTCAATGCATCGATTGATTAAAACAACTGAATTTTAGTCACAACTATACGGGGGTGGGTCGAAGTCATGTCGAGTTGTAAAAAATCCTCATCCAAAGAGGTTATAGATCTAATGTGGTTACATAATATTGTGGGTTTGCTCCACTTTCGTGTGCATGAAGTAATCGATTATTGATTCGAATTAAACACCAAGCATTTTTGTCGCAGATATTCATTTATTTTATCTAAAGTTCGCTTTGTATTTTATGATGTTAAAAATTTTGTTGTCATAGAGAGAATTCAATATATATCAATAATATTCAGAAATAAAAAGCACAATTTCATTTAAAAGTACACGAAAGCACAAAAGACGAAACAATTTTGTTACAATACTTCTAGATAGAAATAAAATATTGACCCAACCTAACAGCCATCAATTATACCACTCAAAAGGACTCTGGATATAGAAGAGTTGTTGGAAGAGAGGTTTTGCTTATAACTTGTCATATTTCCTCAATTCAAAATAGCAACTTTCTCTTTGAGTTCAATTTTCCTGAAACACATACGAACCATTATTATGACACCGAACCAAACATTTGTCTCGAAAGTATATTGATCTCGTTATTCTATTTTATCACCTACTTTGATGGTTTCTCTTGTATCTAGAGTTATCCCATTTGATGTATAATTCGCTCAGATTGTCCATAGAATTTGCCAAGGAAAATTTTCTCTCTTTCTCCTTTTAACCCAAAACCTCTTACGTTAGTGAACCTGCTCATTGCGACCTCTTCAGAAAATGGCAGAAATGATAGGCAATCTCTCCCTTTTTTTATGTACCCATATATATTTCATCCGAATTAATGCCTGTAATTCCACGACGAGCGATAAAGTATCAAAAAATGAAAGAAAGATGAATCACGTCTCATCCAATTCGAAATTTCAAACGCAGTTTGAGTGTATTTCGTTCTTTCGCCGCATGGTGTCGCTGTATCCAAGTCGCTCTTGGAATGCGGCTCCGTTCTGTTAAAAACGCATGGAACGGACATCAGTATCACATAAGGCGTGTATGTCTTGGTTTTCGGAAGAAAGAAACATGTACATTATGATTATGTATTCACCGTGTGAGTCGTTGCATGGACAGCGAAATGATATAATTCAATATTCTGCGTTACATTGCACTGTGTTTAGTATTATGAATTGGATAGGACGTGATACGTCTTTCTTTTGCTGGATCTTACGAACATTTTGATCAGCCTAACAACCCTCTCATTATATCTATAAAATCTTTCTAAATATAGGAGACCAAATTGATTTTTTGTAAATGTTGCATCAAAAATTCCGAATTTGTGATCGGAATAAAAAATTCGTCAACCTTACTTCGAAGCAAAAACTTTATTCATGGAGACGCAATAATAAAATAGTAATTTGTTTTATCAAAATGAAATTTGCGTTTGCGTGGCGAAGTGGTAAGGACTAGTATTTTTTCTGAAATCAAAATAATTGATGTCTAATTTATAAAATGTTAGTGAAATAACCATGCACCATTGTGGCTCAAGACATTTTCTGGCAGGAAGAGGAAAGTGGCAATGAAGTGGCCAATAAGACAAAAAAGAGGAAACATAACTAACCTAACTTTTCTTCGTACGGGATTTGATAATATATCAATATTATTGTTTATTTGATTTCGATTTGATCGAGACAATAAAAATTGATTGAAGTGGCAGTACTGGAGTTTCATCATTTTATACAAACTCAACTGAACTCACTCACCTCAAGGGTGGCCCTAAAAATGGTTTTGAAGAATGAATAATGTGAGCAGGTCGAGGCCATATAAAGAAACTGAATATTTATTATTTGTAGCTGTGACTAACTGTTATTGTTGACAAATCGAATAAACCGATTTTCGAGTGTAGTTTTTGTATCAAAATCACAAATGGATTTATTATTAGGTAGGAATGCAATTGTCGATATCAGTTTCTTGATGAACATAATGAATAATAAATACTATTTTGTTCAATCTGAAAGAGCTAGTTTTTATCACAATTATATCACAATGCTATACGAGGTACCTGATTTTTGAATTCTAGGAGTTTTTTATCTTGTAGACACTAAAAGTGTTGCCTAGCAACATACACATTAATCAGTTTAATCAACTACTACACCTTTTCCAGTTGTATTTCAGAAAGCGTCAATTGAATTTCAGAATAGTCACTGGTATTTCAGAAAGTATCAATTGTATTTCAGAATAGTGAGTTGAATTTCAGAAAGCGTCAAATGTATTTCAGAATAGCGAGTTTAATTTCAGAAAGCATCAATAATTGTATTTCAGAATTGTGAGTTCAATTTCAGAAAGCGTCAATTGTATTTCAGAAAAGTCAACTGAATTTCAGAATTCGTCATTTGAATTTCAGATTGTATCATTTGTGTACAAATAACGAATTCTGAAATTCAATTGACTATTCTGAAATACATTTAACGCTTTCTGATATTGAACTGACGATTCTAAAATACAATTGATGCATTCTGATATCAAACTCGCTATTCTGAAATACATTTGACGCTTTCTGAAATTCAACTCACTATTCTGAAATACAATTGATACTTTCTGAAATACAAGTGACTATTCTGAAATTCAATTGACGCTTTCTGAAATACAACTGGAAAAAGTGTATAGCTAATTTCAGAACCTTTTGAGTCACTTGTAAAAAAAATAAATGATCGAGGGTAAAGGTGGTGTAATGAAAAACGTGATAAAGATAAATAATTTATTAAAATCTAATATAGCACATGATCAAAGCCACGAAACCGAAATCCAAGATGCGAGCATCAATAACCATACCCGCGCACACATCACAAACACGTGTTAACCCTCCTAGTCACGTTGCAAACCTCGCACTGCACCTCACAGCAATACTTGAACGTACAGTTGCAGTTGACGCGCGCCACCTCTTGGCGCGCTAAGAAACCCCTGCCGCAGCACAGTATCCCGCACCCCTCTTCCCCCTGCGACGTGTCGTTGCAGACACGGCCCCAGGTCCCGAAGGAGCCATGGGCGCCGTCTGCGTCGCAAAAGGTCGGAGACTCCTCCGAGTAGACGAGGTCGACACGGCCCGGCCGCTTGATGGTGGCGCCCTCTGGCTCGAAACTGCGGCCGTCGTTGCCTGCGATGACCTTGGCAGCGCCGTCGAAGCGCTCTTTGAGGCGGTTGCCCACTTCGCGGAAGGTCGGCATCCTGCGGGTGCAGGTCTTGAGGGTGCAGGAGCCAGAGAGGCCGTGGCATTTGCATGCCGTGCGCATGTGGCTCTTGATGGCCTGCAACAGACAGACACTGATGGTTCGGTGGTTTTTTTTGTTATTGGAGATGATGATCCTAAAAAAAATGTCTTATCGTCAAAGAAGGGGCAAATACACAATTTCTCGGCCCAGAACCCATCTGTGGATTCTCCAAGGCTCACTTTAGAGAAGAGTTCCGACGCTGGGAAGCGGATGAAATGAAATCTCACTGGAATAAAGAGCCAGGACAATGGAAAAGGCTAGTGAGCCTTTCGTCAAGAAGAACTAAACAGCTTTCCAAGTTGGACCAAAAAGACTAAGAACTGGTAACGGGACTCCTCACTGGACACTATCCTTCGAAGTATCACCTCAAAAAGACGATGGGTAAAACAGAGAGTGATAGTTGCCGTTACTGCGAGATCTTCGCTGAAGCTGCTGAATATTTGCTTTGCGAATGCCCAGCACTCTTCTGGAAGAGTATCAAATTGCTGCAAGGGACTTTCTGAAGCCCTCTGTTGTCAGGAACCTAGATTTCAGGAAACGGATAAACTTTGCACGAAGTCTCGGAATCCCGGGCCTCGAATAGATTAAGAGTTAGGCACAAAAGATCTAATAGGTCGAGGTGCTTGAGAAGCTGCACAGCCTTAACGACCCCACCTACAATCTAAAATCTGATGAAATTATCATGACGACTTAACATTTCATCCCCTTAAAAAAGGAACATTCAATCAGCAACTTTTACTGATTTGGAAACTGGTATTTCGAAATTTCACTCAACTACTCTTATCCTTCCATTAGAGCCATGGAATACCTTCACAATTAATAACCTAACCTAACCTCCATAAATTATAACAACATAATTTTCTTTAACGGATGATTGTCTATGGACCAAAAATTTTTTGCTGAGCGCCGGTAAGTGTTCCTTTATCTTCCTATGAAATGTTAAGTCTTCATAATGATACTTATTGTAAAGTGTTTCGTTTCAATGTATAAATTCGATGGTTAGCATGAGAATATAGTAAATCACATCGACAGTCAGACTTTGATTCATATAAAAAGGTCATATAGTCAGTTAAGACAGTCATTACACTTAACATTACACAAAAACGGTAGAAACTTGGTTGATCATAATAATATGTACCTAGTCCAAGATTATTGAAACCTAAATCATCATGAGATTCCCCATCGAAGTGGTGTTATTTCAAATGTCACCCATTATCCGTTGTTACCTGTAATCAAGCAACCAGAAATACAGCAGTGTAACATGATTGGATGCTGATATTAACCGAGAAGCGATATCGCAAATGTAAGAAGTAAAAACTTCAAGCCGTACTCCCTAGTAGCGGTTTGTAGATGATGTCACCCGTTGCCTTCAACATCATCAGAAAAGTTCCAGTCCCGATGGGTTCCTAATTATTGTCAACAAACTGATTTCAGAGCTGCAATAAATATGAATGTGGTGTGCGGAACGCTTATGGTGACTGTGAGTACCAACTTACCTACCAACTATAATACCTACCTATAATTACTTTTCCCAACACGTTTGTTTCTTTTCAAATAACAAATGCCATAGTGATATGAGCTACTTTCCAAACAGTGTGCTTTATGATGACGTTTCCATACAAGGTTGTAGGAAAACTATATCTTAGCGAAATGGTGCTAAGGCTTTCTGTTCCACAAGAAGCGCATCTTTATCTTCAAATGCGACCTGAATGAAATTTTTATAGGAACTTCTCCAATAGGTACTGAATCTCGACCAAATTTGTTGAACTCCATGTGGATGGACAACAAGGGTTATCGGAATAGAAGGAACTGAATTTTTCTGAAGCAAAAGCACTACACACATTTGGGATATATTGAGTATCTGGGGCAACATATCTCAATTATCAATGAGGAGTCAAGGAAACTTTGGTCAAAAATATTCTTTTTTCATGGTCGTCATAACCCTCTGGTCGCTTGCTATTGACTAATGGAAAATGAACAATTGAAAGTGTCAGCTGTTAAGACTTCTGAATATTCCACAACTCTTAATGACTTGAGAGGACTCACCATTCGACCAGCAATATGGTTGTGTAATTTAACTAAGGTATTCATATCACTTTTCTTCTTGTACCGCGTGTCCAAGAAGTCCTTGGACTTTTTGATGCCGAACTCAATGTTCTCTCCACAGCCGTCCCACTCCCAATCGCCCTCTGGCAACTGGGCGTACTTCTTTTTGCTCTTCTTCTTCCTTTTGAAGCAAGAGCAACCTATCTGTTCGCCCTTGGTGCAGGCCCTGGTCACCTGGTAGGTGATGCCTGCAGCGATGATTGCGTTTACGAAACCGGTTTCCCTCGTATCTGAAACAAAGGAAATTGCCAGTTGCCAGTTGAGTACCTACCTCGGAAAAGGAAGATATTGCCAAAAGTTCAAGTGGCAATCCTCCATTCGACATAGGTACAAAATATATCTAGATGGAATCAAATTAGATAATATTCTTAATTTCTATTAGGAATCTCAAAGAAGTACTATCCTGTGAGGTACTACTGACTCATAGCTTACTCATAGCCTTTTTTGTATCAAGTACTTTACTTGTGAGTTCAAGGTGGAATTTTTTGCAAACATATCAGCATTTTCTCATGATGTTGCATTTAATGAGCCTTGACGAAGGTCCAAAATCGAATGTAGGTATAATTTTTGAGGTATCTCTATATTCTGATTGATATTGTATATCTTTGGGATACATTCACGATGATATATATTTAATTACTACCAATGTCTTAATATTACTTTTAATCTGTCTTCCTATAATTCTGTCATGTCTAGGCCATTGTCGAGATGACCACCTAGTAGACATAGAACACCACACACATTTACTTGTTTTCAACATTTTTTAGTAGAGAATTTAGTATATTTAAAAACTTCGCCCTTCAAAACATTTAAACAACCCATCGAGAACCGAGCTTTTTTAAGTGTTTAAAACAAGTAAATGTTAGCGTGTGTAGTGTTTCAGTCAAAATGAGGACGAATTTCATGTTTTCAATACCAGAAATTTCAGATGTTAAATGTATATTTACGAAACAAGTGTTTGACTCCGGATTCTTGTTGAAGAGGCCAAAATACACAGGTACCTCCAACATTTTTTTCTGCTCGTTGGAATGCGGTATTATTGTTCTGAAAACTGGTATTGAACCTATTCGTGTAAGAATATGTAATAGTTAAAATTAGTCAGATTAGGATAAAACATATGTGCTGAAGTTACAATCTAAAGTTAGGTCGCTGACAGACAAAAAACCGAAACAAATGAGCATCGAACGAGCAGCGACCTCATCTTGGCAGACGTTTGGGACTTGAGTGAACAGACTGTTAAAGTTCCAGCCTATACTAGAACTCTTAGCAAATCGCTAGTATTTATGATTCTACACCTCTTCAGATAAACCGTGTTTGTTGTTTGAAGGCTCTAAAATATCTTATCTGGTCTCATCATGCAATTGACTAGAAACAGTCGCAAAAATCTTCAGCAACATCCTCTCCTTCTCGCCTTCCATTCAATTTCTGAAGAATTCGCATCGCTGACTGCAAGAATGGAGTTAAAAAAGCAGCAAGAGACATCTCTGGCTCCGATCTGGTTTGATGTGTTCTCATATGAGCATCTCCGGTTACAATCCATATCCGTGCACGAACCGTGTAGCCTGTTAAAGAGCTAAATTTTCTCAATCTAAACGAGCAATCAGTGTGTGCAAAGACACCGTTCTCAGCACGTAGCCTGCGCTCAGTGTCTCAATCAGATGAAGGCTAAGATATCCATCCGACAAGGGAAATTGTCATCGAGTGATCCAGATAGCAATCGCATTCGATCCTGGTAAATCACATTTGCAATTATTATGTGTGTTAACAAGAACTGGTGAGCGCTCGTTCAGTTTCAGTTATGCGGAATAATCTGATAAAAATCAGCCAGTCGCGGTTACGTCTCTCGAAAATGCGACGTTCTGCATAAATAAATTATTCGGTTTTATTGGTCGGTTTTTGATGGGGATGGCTGGGAATGTAGCTACTTATTGCTTCATCCACCTTGGGGCACGTTTTTATTGAGCATTTATTTTATTTAGATACTCGAGAATGTTGTAATTGAAAGAATCCCGTTTATGCTCCTGTTGAAGCATCTTCAACTTTTATGATTCAGAGCTGACTCAATGAGAAAAAAGTTCATGGGAAATTTGCACTTATTTAGGTATCTGCTGCGAAGAATCAATATACTTTATTCGCTGAAAGTTCAAAATGTTAAAATATGATCCACTGGTATTAGCTTGATTTAAAAAAAATCATGAAGTTTTTATATATTGAGACTATATGCACCAAAAAGAGATTTTTTTAAATCTAAACATTTCTTAGAAGCGTAAGCTTCACTCCCAAAAATCATTAACCCAACCAAGTATTGCGGTGATATTTCTTGTTTTTCTCAGAAACCATTGATCGCACAGACAATTTCAATCTTACTAAAAATGTTACCTATGAAATTTTCTGTATAAAAGGTTCTCATATATTTATTTTATGCAATGAAATTTTCGATATAAAAGGTTCTCATATATTTTTTATGCAATGAATTTCGAGCAATGAATGATCAAAGTTAGGTTGCTTTTAGCGTTGCATTACAGGTATTACTTAACAAATTGAACAAGATATTGGTTCAATCAATATAAACTTGAATAACTTTTAGATGTTAAAATAATATTTCATTGTTGCAAAGGGTATAACAAAGATAGTACAGGGTAACTATAGGATATACAAAAAATGGAGGTCGCATCCTTGATTCTTTTTTCAGAGACTAATTCACTGGTGAAAACAAAATTTTATTATCGTCTTTTATTTTCGACTTTTAGACACATGTGAATACCTATCATGGTTATTTGTAAAGTTACGATATAATAACTTTTACATCCTCAAGGCACTTTTTTCTGTATAATCCAGTGGCGTCAACCGAATTTGAAAAAAAGAGCCTGAATGGTTGGTTTGTCAAATGGTTATAAGAGTTGGCTATAGTTTGGTTGGCAAGGATTTATTTTTCTTTTTGTTTCCATTTATCATATGTTGGGTCACTGTGAATCTTCAATAGCAAATCTTTTCGTACAGCATCCTGCCTTTTAAGGATCAAATGATTTAATTGATATTATGACAAAAATAAACAGACAAACTATCATAGATGTCACCCGCCTATTTGAAAAGAATATTATGTTTGCTATTAAATCCTTCGAAAGCTACCCGACATATGATACATTATAAAAGAGAAAACAAATCCGTTCCAAACAAACCATATCCAACAATGTTTCCCATTTGAAAAACTACACCCACCCAAATTTTTTCGACTCCACTGGTTTATTCAAGAAAAAGTGGCTCAGGACTGTTAAAGTTATCATCTCGTAACTTTACAAACAACCATGATATTTACATGTGTCTAAAAGTCCCAAAATCAAACATTTGTTTATAACTCGAAAACGAAACACGATAGCAAATTTTTGTTTTAACCAGTGAATTCATCTCGAAAAAATAGATATATACAGGATGCGACCTCCATTTATTTGTATCTACTATATAGTTACCGAGTTACCTTATACAAAGATCGGTCTTTTTTGTAGAAAATTGTATAGGGAACATTTTTGATTAGAGTTCGAACGATGGTTTCTGAAAAAAACGAGAAAAATCACAACACTCGTTAGGAGTGGATTTTGAAAACTCTTCCTTTGTTGTGTATAGATACCCATTCTCAAACTAGCAAAACTTTGTTTTCTGTTCAATTATTTCAGGAGTATAGTAGATACAAATGATTTCAAACAAATTTGCTATACTAAAGAAATCACGTGCAACGAACACTTCAGATCTAGAGTTAAGGCATTATTTAAAGAAGAACCAATTTGTCAACAGAGGGTAACCTGAGATTTTAACGTAACTGGAAATGTTTTTAGATGTCCGTAACAATTATACTCTTATATGTAAAATCGTGTGAAGTGAAACTGTACAAGTTTGAAAGTCATTTTCAAATACTTTGATATGTGAAGTTTGTATTGTTTGTTTTATTTTTTTTGTATTATTTGTTTTATTTGTTTTATTTTTTTGGATTATTTTTTATATTCAACAATCTTTGTCGACAAGTATTCTACTTATGACAATAAAGAATTTTTTGAATTAAAGGGTCACTCTTCGTTCTTGTCCTGCATCAATAAGAATCAAGAACCACCGGGAATGCGAATCACCGTCACATTGTCGAATTCCACCGATGGCTCGATCAAATAAAGCCTCAAAATCCGAGCCAGAGAGACGTATAGCCATCACCCGCATACCTGATCGGTCCATTTCCAAATCTGTAAACATTCGCTCTCTCCATGGCATCCGACTTTTTTATCGACATTCATCTCGAGCCCTTCTCTATTGTCTGCCACCAAGATATATTCACATCGTATCGCGGCCAGGATACGCATCAGGCGGATGATGCGATCGATAGCCGCCAGTTCGGAATCTGAATTTGTAACTCTCTCGATCGAAATCGATTAATGAAGTGAATGACAGACACCCGATGACTGCCCGCCTGTCGCTAAATGATACTTTTGAGGCTCTCCTATATATGTCGAGATACGAAAGAATCAGCTCGAAAAATCACAATGGTAAGACGAATAAATACGTATTTCGACAATTATGATGCCATCTCCAGCTGTTTATCGACGATAGGGTCATAAACCTCTAAAGCTTTAGCAGAATTGATTGTCGTTTTCCGATACCTTACTAAACTACCACCGATATGGCATCAAAATTAAATCGGAATATTATTTTTTCTATTTTGGTTGCATAATGACACGCAAATGCGTGTCGAAATAGCCTCTATTTCGATACGCATCTTTTATTATTCGGAGATTTGTACAATCGAACTGTCAAATAAAAGTCAGAAGAGTTAGGCCCAGTTTACTTCTGAGCGATTTGGATTTGGTGATATTAGCAGTCAAAAACCCAATGTTTTAATTGGTAAATTTCAATTCAGAGTGTAATTTTATTCAAATTGACCAATAAAAACAATAACAACATTGAATTTTTCACCGCTGGTATTGCAATAATCAAAATCGCTCAACTGTAAACTGGGCTTCACGCTTGTGCGTTAGATTTTAATTATTTCAATGTCATCATTGTTCCCAATCGAAAATGTTTCTGTTATTTATCGATATTTAATCCATTTTTTTCTTCAAATCAATTCAAAATAAAAAAAATTGCATATGACACACGTTTCATAAGACACGTTCGCTCGTCGTACTCCAAACAAACGCCTGCGACAAAATAGCGTCTTATAAAACTTGAATCATTATTATTATGCTCGAGAAAATCGAAATCAAAAATAATTATTTGACAGCACCATATTTCTGCTGACGTCATCTGGTACATGGGGATGGTATCGTAAAAATATCGAAAATAATAGGAAAGAAGAATTTTTTGACATAAGTGATGGCAGATAAGTCAGATGACAGTATGTCAATTTTTAATTTTTTTCGATTACGAAACTAATTCAAAATATTCAAAGGGGCGTATTAATTGATTGTTTATCATCTATATGTATAACGCAAGTCAGGTATTTTATATGAGTTAATAATATTTCTATAGGATTTTCTATACCACTTCTGCGAAATCAATGAGACGATTGAACAGACGATTGAAAGACACTATAAAATAGCGACATAAAAATTGAGAATTAATTGAAAAGTACTTAGGTAAGTGTAGTGGTGCATCTGATAATATATTTAATAAACAACACAAGTTGATATTATAATTATATATTCACAATATAATGTAAAGAAGAAATCTCAATATAAACTCACATCATTGGATTTAGGAAAATGCATTTATTTTTTACAGAAGTGCTTTTTTAATAAGAATTCTCATATGCATGACAAATATTTGGTTTATTAGCTTAAAACTATCACTAAAATACTTTGTGCTCACACTTCATCAGGTTTTCACGATGTTCATGTACAAAGATTCAAAGAATAAGAATAAGAATTTTAACTTAGATCGAAATTATCTTCACATTACTTGCACATGTAGTTGATGATATGTGTTGTCCTACTGCAAAACACCAAGTTTGTCTCACATTAACACTTGGAGTAGGATAAATATGTCTTTCGAGAATCCACATTAGTGTTGCTACATGAAGCACAAGTCTTCGAAAATAGTGGTCAGTGAAGGGTAAAATGAACGCTGAACAATGAAATAAAACTCAATACTAACTTACCTTGAATCATCCGAATATATTTTCGCAGGAAGAATTAAAATCGCCCAGTAATTTTTTACCGCCATATGTCAAAGATGACGGAGATTGTCAATTCTTCTTTCACTTCGATTAATGGAACAGAACCTAAACCAATCTACCAGGTGACGTCACATTTTTAGAAAAGGATAGAGAATTTTCGATTTTCGAATGCCGATTTTGGAAAAACCATTGAAAATAAAAATTTCAAAAAAATATCGACGTATTCTCTGGAGGCCTGCGTTTCACATATATAATTTTTGAAAAAAAGTGCACGACCCTATTATGACAACTGTGTATTGCTGTCATAATGTGTGTGGCGTTTTCCATAAATTTGGCAAATCCAGCTAAGAATGATTACAAAATCTTCATGACTTTTTTCAATTGTGATGTTGGATAAGATTGCTAGTTCAGGATTATCAGCACATGAAACAGTAAGCTACGATTCGATTACACATAAATGGGTATAGTACAGCCACACAGCTGTATAGGTATGTACTCAATTCCGAAAAGTACAATATTTACAATACATTCTTCCTCATAAACAAAGATCAGAAACGAAACAAACAATCCTGGCTAACAAAAGGTTCAAAAATTGCATCAAGAAATTTGCGCTAGCTTAATTATAAACGTAAATTCGTAGTTTCTGAATGTCTTTTCATTATCTATTTAATAACTGAAAGAATATTGATCTACTATCGAAATAGCAAAAAAAGGTACTGACATTATAAACTCGAAGAGTAATGGTCAATATCAATCAATCAATATCAGAGGAAAAACGAATAAAAAAAATCCATGATATATACCATTGAACCCAAATGCAATAAATGATTTATATACTGTTAAGGTGCTCTAATCTTTCGGGGCGTTATCATATACCATCCCTGATTTTGGAACAGCTAACTTGAAGAGATGTCAATTTGAAAAAAACAGTAAATCTCTGAGATACCCTAAACTATAATTCGTTGCAGAAATCTTGAAAAAACGCTCGCCTCTACCATAAATATAATATATTGTTGAAAACGAACCATTTTCTTGCATGATGGAAAATAGTGACTGCGAATTATCGATGGAGGGATCAAAAATTGTAAATTTTGTTCTCCTACCAGAGAAATTGAGGGAAATGAAGAATTATGATTTGACAGATGATAATTATACTCTGATGGCCAATTCATCACTTAGCGCTCTAGATAAACAAATAGCTATTCTCTTCTGGAAATAACGCATATTTATAGTATTTTTTTTCTCATCTTGAAACCCACCTCTCATCATGACTTTTTTGATGCTCCTCTTAGCAGTGGTGCAGTTCCATCTCCTAAACCGAAACTGATACTGACACTCGGTCTGACCCAACGCAATTCCTTTAGCTATCTGGTGCAGCAAGCCGGGCTTCTTGCAGATGTCTGCCAGTTTGCCACGCGACCATCTTGCTTTCTTGCACATCTGATTAGGATCGATAACTAGATAGTCAGCAGCCCTGCAACAAAATTTTCTTTGAGTCCCGTGAAAATTTCCTTCACAGAGAGAAATCTTTTGATAGTAGTAACAGAAATGGTTCTGTTAGCGATTTAACAAAAAAATATTTGTATACATCTTGCATGATTGAAAATCTAAATAACACCGAAAAAATTGAAGGGGTGATTCTGTGATGAAAATTAATGTGAGTGTTTGGCATAAAATTATTTGAAAAAACCCTCCACGGAAAAGTTACACCCCTTCGGAAATAAAAAAAATGGTTTTTCTTTTTTATTTTCCCTGTATATCAAGCTGAAGACACGAAACTTGGTAAACATTATCTGTCAATAAGAGTACACTTTTTGAAATTTTTTCAACCCTGAAGTATGCTTAGAAGGGGTTGATTATTTCAACCCATAAGATATTTTTTCTTACAACTTTTTTTTAGTTGAAAATTTTTTATTTAAAAAAGTGTGACTGAAAAGCCCAATTCATTGACTAACTTTTTTAACTCTACAAGTTTTTTTCGAAAACTTAAGCATTTATGAGAAAAAAATAAATAAGCTCATGTAAAATAGCATTTTATTAAACAACAGCCAACCAAATTATGATTATGATTATGAGACTTCTACAAGTAAAAACAAAAGTGAACAAACAATGAACAAAAACCTGTCGAATATCGACAATACAATTATAATAAATAGTGAAAATGACCGCCTCCAGCTTCAATACAAGTTTCGTGTCTTTAGCTTGCTATACAGGGAAAATAAAAAAGAAAAACCATTTTTTTTTAATTTTGGAAGGGGTGTAACTTTTCCGGGAAGGGTTTTTTCAAAAAATTTTATACCAAACACTCACATTAATTTTCATCACAGAATCACCCCTTTAATTTTTTCGGTGTTATTTAGATACACCCTGTATAATAAAAATTCGCTATTTTGAACAGAAACAATGTCGAGAAAAATACAGAATACTACGAAATTTCTGATGAATTTCTTTAAGTAGATTTTTTAGATTAAATATAATTTCTATATCATGCACATAATATTCTTCAATATTTATAGAAACACCTCATACAAGAATAGAGAACGTACTGTTAACACTAGAGTTTGTTCTGTACTCTTCCATTTGATGTACTTGATGATACTTCTCTATCAACAACAGATTTTTTCTTAACATTCATGACACATTTCTTCAGTTTGATCCATAAAATATTATTTGAATACTAAAGAAAATATTTCTTACTATTATCTTACATTAAGAGAACATTATGAACTTCTCGTTCATCTAGAATAATATTTTGTGTCCCTAACAAAGAGTTCTGTTGAGAAACACACAATATATGATGTAATTTTCAACCTATCAGGATGGTGCCCAAAATGTCGATCTATTTTTAGAATGCTTTGCGCCCTTCTATGATCTATTGGGCTATTTATTTGCATTTTGCTTCGCGAATTTCTTGTGACAACATCACATTTTTCTGATTTCTCAGTGTTGTATTGTGAATGGTTTATGATCCGTAAGAACATATTATCTTATCTATCCTATCATCTAAATTCTAAATCATATTATTTGTAGAATCATTGAATCCAAACGAAACACAAGAAGACAGATGGGTCCTTTTATGTATAACTTGCAACAATCATTGGGAGTTGAGATGTTGTACGACAAGCTAGAGAGTGAGTGAACTTGTATTAATAATTATATTATTAACACAATCATTATTTTTCTACTATATTTGACCTGAAAAATGATTTATCTTCACTGGTTCAATGATCATTTTTCATTTTTCTAGATGAAGAAGTGGACACAGGAAACCTTAAATATGTGGCTACAAAAATTGCAGAAAAGTTGACATTGTATATATTATAGGAATACAAGCCCGATTTGAATATCATCTATATTACATTGGCAAAAATTACAAGTGAGTGACTTCGGCTTTATAAAACACACAATCTCAATTTTCCCATACTTTATATTATTAGGTAAACTAATCTAATTTTATCTCATTTTAGGGTGGAAGTTGAAAAATGATAATCAAAAACCTATAACCGAAATACAGTCTGAAGAAAGTTATATTTGGGTACCATTTCGTTCCTCCTGGAATAAATCCGACATTAACTATAGAAAATTAATTATTCTTGGACATTCAGAAACTTATCTCTAGTTGAATAGGAATAGTAATGGTTTTTAAGTATCTAAAATGTATTTTAGCATTCATTTGTATGTTTTTTTTAATTAAATGATGCATTTTCTTATATTTATGGTTTTTTTCTATTCAAAAGAAACAGGAACAGTCAATTTAATTGAATAGAAATGTTTTTTCTCCATGATGAAACTATTCTTTACCATTGGTAGAAATATTCTTTATGAATATCAAAACATTCATTTCATGTTACTGAATTCGAGAGGAATCAATTGTAAATAACTATCAATTTTAAAGAACTATCTGTTGCAACAAAAAACAAATGTTATCACGAAGAAAGAATCTTATTTTATAAGTACAGAAATATGTCTTCATGTTAAAGAATCAAATATTGGCGCTTTAGCGAAAGAAATATTTTTTACTCTGTAAATTGTTTTTTATAATATTCACCTAGTTTTTTCTTTCTGTGTTGCGACCCCAAAACCCCCTACAAACTTGTTTTCTATTAGGATCGGAACATAATCACAAAACTTGCCCGCTTTCTTGGAGCCGCCATTTTGAATTTTCAAGTTTTCCAATTTTGAATCGAATCACAAAACCCGTTCGCCACAGAAGCTTGATTGACTCCTCTGAAACTTTTTTGTTTATGTGGTAATAAATGATTTCCCAGAAACGAAAAATTTGTTGATCTTAAACGAGATTGAGTTGAAGTATGTACATTAAAACGGTGGTTTTATGACGGATATATAATTTTTTACGCAGTTTCACAGCTCATCAGGAAACTTCTCCTATAATAAACATATCACTCGCCGGTAATGAAATAAACTGCAACTATTTTACTTATCTACACAATTTTATTTCAAGCAATAGTGATAAATCTACCGATCTTCTTTCGATGTTTCTGCAGTGGGTGGTAAACTATTAGGATGGATATTAATTTTCACACCTTCAAGAAACTGATTTCTCAAATACCATAAGGATATCAAGATATTTTCAGTGAATCCACCATATACTCGAGAGATCATAAAATAGTTTATTTGAAGTGATGATTCGTTTTGTGTGGTGAGAATTTAGCTTGCACAGGTCGAGATGACAGATTGTTTATAAACACTTGGATTAATGCTCAAGAGTCATGATTAGTTAATAGACTAATTAATGCCAGATTTAGAATAGATGGCATATTTCTATCTCAATGTGTGATGCTCAGTTCTAACAAATTACTCATCCGAAAAAATCACTTGAACTCAATTCTGATAGGTGTCCTGTTAGTACAAAGCTGTTCGTTTTATTTTTTAAACCGCGGTGATTTTGTGAAAGTGTGCTGAGATTTTTCTCTGCAATCAGCATCCCCGTTATTTCTAATGATTCGAAAGCCACGAAGACGAGCACCTGTATGTTCTGCATTGCTTCCCGGCTGTCATCAAATAATTTCTCAGGCCAGTCGAGTCTGTTCAATTTAGTTATGGTTACACCAGCTCTAACTGATATTTGTGTACAAAGAGCGCTGTCAGTTCGTCAAGCAATATTTACAGCAACTGACGGGCTCTCAGTCAACACCATGGGAAAACAGCTCGACAGCATAGTAAATAATTCCCTGATATTAATTCGTGCGTTTCCAAATTGTTCGGGGTCATGCAGGATCTCGGCAATACGGATTTCGTTTGGATAAGATCTGGTTAGTGTTTCGAATTGAGTGCCCTGCATGGAAATAGTCTCTTTCAATCTTGAATCCCGATAAAATATTCGATTAGAACTGCTAGAAGAAGAATTGGTTCATCGGAAGATCTTTTGGGGATATTGTTTATTCTTTGTTTTCTTCTTCTTGTGGAAGGTTACAGTCACTCCAAAGCTTTAAAAAAAATGCTATATTGTCACTATCTATTGATGAGTTGATTTTGAAGGCCAATAACATTTCCCAGTGGTTCAGCGGCTAGTACAGGGTGGCCAGATAAGAATGCAAAGTGCAGTATCACGGAAACTATTCGTCTAAGAGACTTGCGGTGAAAAATTGTATGACTACAGTTGCCAAAATAAAATCCTGGAAATTATTTTCAAGATGGCCGCCAGGGGGCGTAACCGCCATCTAAAACTTTTGAAATTATTTTTTGACGAAATACGCCTAGTAAACGTACCAATGAAATACACACCTTTTAAAGTTGAGCTTCATTCGAGTAATTTTTGTTCGACACTTTTCGACGTATCTATCAAAATGAAGTGGTGGGGGGGTGGTTCAATGTTTTTTTCAAATAAACAGCTGTAACTCCTGAACGACTGAACGGATTTCAACAAACTTGGTATCGTTGGAAAGATCATTCATTGGTCTATCAAATTCATCTCATTTGTAATGTGTCTGATTTCAAGTGATGCAACTAGAGCGCGTTTTTTGACATAATAACAAAAATTTGCAAAATTATCTGAAGAATCAAATGCAATTATATGACTTTTTTTCCATGAAAATGTATAGTGGAATGATACCTTAATAGGCTAGTGAAAACCGTATCTCGATATATACATTTTTCACCGCAAGTCTCTTAGACGAATAGTTTCCGAGATACTGCACTTTGCATTCTTATCTGGCCACCCTGTACATAAAATGGACTGTTATTGAAATATAGTAAAACGGTATATATTTCTTCCTAAAGCACTACTCGGCTGGTTATCGTTGATAGTCCGAAGGATTAAAATCTAGATACCTAGAGTGTTCTCTCCTCCCACTAAACGATGCTATAGAAATAAATAAATATTTCTAGTCTAGACAATAAGCCAATTTTCTTTATTTCTTCATTTTTTTCGTGTAGAAAATGCTGATTCTTTTGCTCTCTCACTGCATCTCTTGCAACTGACTACAAAGCGAAAGCGGTGAGATACCGGAGTACCGGACCTGCTAGCTGTTTTGCCGGCAGACTGGTCTGGTACTAACACCTGCGAACATGTATTCGTGGATGCTATCAAATAGCTCGCCGCACCAATGAGTACCCTAGGGGACGAGTCTTCGGCGTGATTGGTGAAGGCTAATGTTTCTCACCTTGAACAGGGATCAATAACTGAATGTATCACTTCGAAATCTCATAACAGCGTCTGTGAAAGAGGTATATCAGGCATTCAGGCAGAGATCTCTTTCTTTGTTTTCGTTAGGTTTATCTTCTAATTGTTTTGAATCCTCTATCCCTATTCTGGAATTTTGGAGCAAAAGTAAAAACAGTAGAATATAGTTGTTTTTGGAGGAATCAGAACACCTCATAAAATACTGACTTTACAACCATCACCAACATCACAGATACCTAATAGATGAATTTTTGATTTTAGGGTTCGCCAAAAAGAGTAATCTCCTGAAAGAATATCCAAAAATTAATATCAAAGAAATCTGGTGGGTTATGATTGAGTTTAGGAAAGAATCCACCTTATTAATGATTCTTTTGTCAAATTAATTTTCCCATACTTCCTGGAAACCAGTTTATATTGATCCATCCCATTATCGACCAATCTCTCTAATTGCAACCCTCGGGAAAGTAAAATTTGTCGAAGGCATTTGAGTCTTTTTTTAGTTAGCGAAAAAAATTTGGACTTGGACCAAAAATCCAAATTTACTTCGCCAAAGAAACACTTTGTTTAATACTTTTTCGATGCACTAGTATCCTTAGCAACAACCCAAAGATTGCAACAAATCCAGTGATGAGATTTGAGGAATTTTTATCCATTCCAGAACTGTTCTTTCTCAACATCATTCTCTAGTAGACAACTCCAATACATATACCTTCATTAAGAGAAAATTATTTATATGTAGATACCTGTAGGGCTTAAATCATAATAAGAAAACAGGTGGTTCAATAGTTTATGGTTGTTTATAAATCATACTTTTTGTCACTACGTTACCTTGAGGCTTAAGGCATAGTACATCCTTTCCTACTGATACCTAGAAGCAAGAACAAAAGTATATTGCCTCGAGTTTGTTCCTATTATAATGAAACAAGAATAATATACTAAATATTTATCTCAAAACATACTTTGTGTCATGTTTAAAATGACTATAGTTTATGGTATTTTCTCCCTCGCGACGAATGAAGTTGAAGTCTACACCTTGTGACATGAAGACTAGAAACAGGCGCGCATACAAGGGGGGGTAGAGGGGGTAATTACCCCCCCCCCAGAACACGGGATGAAGGTTAGAAAAAATGAAGTTGAAATTCTCATACTTTACGCTAGTATTGGCAATGGCAATTTGACATTTCTGGCAACATTTTCTTTAAGACTAACAGCGGCCCTCTGAATGTGCATCATTCATTTTTGTTAAGTTACTTACCTACTTTTTCTAACATATGTGCCCTATCTGTGCCCTTACCCTTACTAGGTAGGCGGCAAGCGGCAGAGTGGCTCTAAGGTCAACTCAAACGGTTGTCTTTACTGAGAACACGCTGTGCGCGCTGTGGTGAAAATTCTTGATTTTTTACGTTGGTATAGGTATACAAATTCATTCAGAAAGTGCTTCTATCAAAAGGTATGGTTTATTTGTCGAGTTAATCATATTATGTGATCGTCTCATTTCATTTCACACGTTAACACAGAGACATTCAGGTCGAGGATGTTATTACCGATGTGCTAATAAAAAAATCATACTAGATTTTATTTTGTCGTCGCTTTTTTGTTCAATGGTTTCCTTTCTCCAAAGAGTTATTTTTAAAATCACTTTGTTGTAATTTATTCTTTGTTTAAATGTTGATGACAATTTTTTTTGTTGTCGATTTTTTTAATAGATTTTTATTTTTATTATGGCGGACACTGTATATATATATACCTGATCATTGGACATTTACCCCCCCCCCCCAGAACTGAATCCTAGATGCGCTAGTGACTAGAAATGTGTCTAAAAGCGTTTTATGTGTTAAAAAGCTTTACAATGTTTGTAAACACTCCGTTCACAGCACCAGTCGTCGTGAAACATTGGCGTAGAACTTGTGGAGTTGAAATAATTGAGGGGTATTTTGCATTATACCTGAATTTCATTCACATCGAATTCAATGCATTATTCGATGACAACGTTAACAAGAATAATATTTGCTACTCAATAAAAAAATTGATGTTTGATACTGATTATATGTTCCGTAGATGCTGTGAAAAATATTTCCAAGCGCGTCCATGTGAACTTCTGTAACTGGCATGAAGTGGATTTATGACCTTAGTGTTTGCGTTTTTTTCTCGAGCGTAGTCCTTATCAAAATTTTGATATCTTATCAGGTTTTGTTGGAATCATCATGGGAGTGAAACCCTTCTCTTTTCCAGAATTTTATGTCTAGGAATGTCAACTCCCAATTTTCGAAACTCTTGTTCGATTCCTTTTTCATAGTTATCCAGGGACATATAAACACATATAAACCGTGCGCATAATGAATTTAATATTCAACGAAATCAATTGGACAGTTTTGGCTTTCAGTTCAATTTTTACGTCGACTATCACATATATCCATGAAATCTATAGGTATGAGCTCTGCCAATATTGCAGATTATTCTCGTATAACTAAGCACAGGTGTACAGCATACTATGAATCACTCAAAACCGCCCAGTTATAATTTTAGTATCATTATTACCATTTCCACAAATTCATGGTGGCTGGATGACTACTTGTTCAGTTTGGACACTAACATATTCTGTTTGATGAGCGTAAATGAAACTAAAAATATTTGTTACTCATTGTGAATTAAGAAAAATGAAGAAAAACTACAAAATGATTGTATAGGCCTGACTTGTATTTTCAATGATATGTAGAGCAGTATTGAAAGATTAATTATCATCAATCAGAATTCATAGTTTTGAAATTATGCAAAAAATATATATTTCAGTCATTGGTAGCTCTGAATGTTGCAGTCTTCACTGAGAATAAATGCGTCAATCTATTCAATGCCGTATGATGTTTGACAGACTTTCGAATTCGTAGTCACTATGGATGTGAGTATTTATTATTTCAGCACCACTGTTTATATTCAGGTAAAGTTATGACACTACTTAATGAGAGAGGGATTCTCATTTTCTGCCATTAAGACTCTAAATTTAGCTGATTCTTGTAGTAATATGGATTGAAAAACGTAAAACCTAGGATATACGAGTTTGTATAAAACAACTTCATGATTATTTTTGCCATTATATGCCAATATCATATGAAACATGGCAGATTCAAAACATCTAGAACCGAATATTGTTTATACAGCGCTCGGGAATGTGAATTTATATTTACCGAATTTTCTATCAGTACAAATATGATGCATAATGAAATTCGTTCTTTAATAAGTGCATAGTTAAAGAAATTTTCATGGCAGAAATAACTTTTTTAAACATTGGGAGTTGAATGCCTGAAAAATACATTTTTCTCCAAATGACATCAGAAGTTGATTCTCAATGTCAATAGTTCACGAAATGATGGATAGAGAGTGGAATTGAAACACATTTGGAGAAAAAATTAAATGATTCAAACGGCAGAAAAGCAGATTAAATTTCTAGATTGATGTATTCCTCTGCTATGAAACACCAACCGCGGCATTAAATCTTGTGCTTTTCAGCCTAGTAGAACAAAAACTATATCAAAAATTGTTAATACGTAGCTTCTCAAAATGAGACTTAATTCCTGATGTCAATGACCTCCGAACTTTCAAGAAAAATTCCAATACCGAACAGACTAAATGTACGACTTTTGTGCAGTCGTCAGAGATGAAAAATAACTACCAATATTGATAATATAGCCATGGACCATATGGTTTCAATACGAAAATGTCACACATCAGTGTGAATTGAGAGACTCAAATACCACCGAAGTTTTCTGTAATTATTTATTTTTCCATTGTTGAGTGTCCCAAGCCGCATATGAAACATTTTTTCGGTATGCACAGTAGACCAGGTGTTGTTATTGGGAAAGGTATGCATCAGTATTTGCAGTAGATGAAAATCTACATACTGTAGATGATAAAAAAAGTTATCATTATTAATATTAATATACATTCATTTTATATCCCTGATGAGGATTTTATCAGATGACTCGAAATATTGTCTATGCTTGAACTATGGCTACTCGTTTAATTAATCAAAATACACCGCCTAATCTTGTCGCAGATTATAATTGCTTGTTCTAATAACTGTTGACGTAATTTCAAGACCAATATAAATACACCTAGGAACGTTATTATTTATTAGTAATCTATTTTTAGCACGAAAATTTTTCAAAGCGTGAGGTCATATTCTTTAACTGTCTATTTACTATTATGAACGACATATAAGGCCGAGTTGTAATATATCAAATTTTAACAAGTAAACTTCCGAAATAATACATTCCCACAAATTTGTCGCAAATCTTCATCATTAGGAAAATTGTTGAAATGCCTACTATTATATACAGAAATACAATCAGTACCTGAACAACCATAAAAAATGAGAGGTCTGTCTTAACTTCCAACTCACCTGAGAAAAACTATGGTGGACTTGAATTGAAATTGGAATATATCCATGAATAAAAGAGTTTGGTGCTATTAAAAGCTGGTTCAAAAATAGGTGGCTCCTCATAAAATAAAATGATATAAGTTCAATTTATATCAACAGTGCAAGGATCTCCAATACATGATTGAAAATATATAAACAATGTGTCATGTGCAATAATATTTTTGCAAAAATCAACCTTGAAATTTCATTTATTTACGAATGGTCCCTCATGAAATTATATCACCTTACCTACCACATGCTACCGTTAAAATTCAAACATGGGCCTCATGCTACTACTATAATGTCAACAGAAAACCTTATCCACTTATCTTTATAGCTCCAATTATTTATCTTCACCTCAAAGATCCACAGGATGTAATTCATATTACGTACCCAGCGGTCTTTGAAACCCTTGATTATATTAAAATTTATTTTCTATACATCAATTAATCACGAACTGATTTGTTAAAAAAAGTAGAAGTTGATAGATAGCTAGTCAATTTATAATCATGTATCATGGCGAAATTGATGTTTACATCAAGAAAAATTACCTACATCGTTGAAGTCTTGAAAATCTGTTGAAATTTTTCAAAATAAATTACTTTTTATGCGAAACAGAATTTAGTCTTCAAATACACTTATGACTGTCAGAAATTCTTCAAATCAGTTTTGAAAACAGTTCACTTTGATGCACCTTGTTGAATCAATATTTTATACCCTCTCTTCTGGAAAACCTCTATGATTTCTCCTACTTCATCATCCTATTTTAGTTGAATATAAAGTTCGTTTTTTATACCAACCGTTCTGAAGATGGACCTTAAGATACAAAACAAGTTCTGAACGTTTTTTCCAGTTTTAATATCATATTAAAACTGGAAAAAAAAATTCAATCGATATTGAATTGATTTTTATGATGCCTACATTTTGTACGTTGTGAGTCATCAGTCAAAGTATTTTTTTCAACCCCCACAATTTTTATTCATCAGATCAAGGACTATCTCACAGAACACTGGATGGTGTAATAATTTTAAATTAATGATTCCAAGAAACTTCAGATGGATATATCAACTTGTCTAAGACCACACCAAGATTTATTATTGCTATATTCTCTTGAAGTGTTCCAAGAGATACTCGATAAGTTCAATACAGCTATTGACTCACGAATGAGGTATACAAGGCGATGACATTTTTCACAAACAGCTATTGACATTGAAAAATTAGCAACATCATATTTCTTATACGAATCACCCTGTGAAATTACGCAAATTGAAAGGAACTTTCGGGGCTACAATGTTTATCCAATAATTTGGCCATTACATCACAAAAGCACTGTACATCAGGGTTCCAGAGAATCAGATATCAATTTTCCGAAAAATTACAATAAATAATTGAATAAGTCACTTTATTTATACCATTCAACCCACAACCGTGAACTTTACATCCATAACCTCTGACAACATTATCATGTAATGTTTTTATACATGGTACTTGTTAACAATATAGATCGATAGTTATACAATAATTGATTATTTGTCAGGCATAAACCAAAGTTTGTTTTACATTATTTACCATAAATTCATGAAAATATGATATTTCTGAATGATTCAATATTCCAATACAATAATCAATAATTATTAACATAATTTTAAAACGACACAAAAAATAAAGCAATGAACATGGTAACTCCTTTTCAAATGTGTCAATTATAATCAAGGCTATCAGAATTATTAAGCATTCAGATGGTTTCCAATTTTTTGATACAAAAAGATAACTTTTTGATAAATCAGGAATGATTTTTTTTATTGAATCTCCCAAATATTGTTTCGCGTAATGAATATTGCGTAGATAAACAATTGAGAGAGCTGAAATATTTTGTTGTGATGCTGAAGGAAACATTTTCATTCGAACAACAATCAAAAAGAAATTTCCAATATCTCAACAGCAGCTGTAAAATGACATTCCAACATTCGAGTACCCCGTATCAAGCACGTAAGAAAGGTTGCAAGTACTCACCTGGAGGCCGTCGCCATAGGGGTGGTAACGAGCAAAAGGTAAACTGCTGGTACGAAGAGCACGACATGCATAATCGCGCGATCGCACACACTTAGGTGAGCCCCATGACTGCCGGTCTTCCAAGACGTTCGCCGCTCACCTGCGACTCCTCTGTCGACGGCGCGTCGGCCGGGGCGCGTGCGCGAACGCCCTCGCGGCTGTGCTTTCGCAAATTCTGCGACGCCGTCGAAGAGCTTTCGGCGACGACGTCCATCGGGACCTGGTTGAACGGCGAAATGTGCAGAAGACACCATAGACGGTGATATAATGGCGGATACGTTGAAAACGTGGACGTCTTCGCCAAGGAGCTCACGGCGATGACGTCCATCTGGGACCTGGTGAACTGGTCGAATGTGAAGAGAATATCATAGAAAGTGAAATAATGGCGGTTACATTGAAAACGTGGACGTCTTCGCCATGGAAGTCACGGCGATGACTTCCATCTGGGACCTAGTGAAATGGTCAAATGTTAAATTGAATGCAGTATAATAGTCATCGACTTTTAGGACCTAGGACAGTGATCAACAAGTCATCAACCAAGAGCCTCCGGAGATAACTTCTACTCGAGATTTGACAGACAGAAATCGAAAGAAGATTGATATACTGGATGATAAGCCGATAAAGTACCTATTGCCTATACCTATACATCGCCAAAGTGTTTTAGTTAGTAAACGATGTCTATCAATGACTTGAAAAGAACTTGATGAAGCAGTCAAGCAAATATGAATTGAAGAAAAACAATTGCATGAATGCAAAATTAACGGTGGATGAAAATCGTGGATATCATCGCCAGGAAGGTTGCGGAGTGCAGTAAAGAGGAAGCCTGTCGGCTAGCAGAATTATGGATTTTGCGACCAAGAGCTTTCGGCCAAAATTTTCACCATTCTGGTGGAGGAACACAAAGAAAAGTTTGCGTCTTTGTAATGAAAAAACCTTGCAGGAATTGAATAATAAAAATACTTTATGCACGACCGGGCGTAAAATGGCACTTTATCGCCCGGATATGCGGGCGTAAAGTAGCACTTTACCGCCCTCGGACTACTTTACCGCCCGCTTGGCAATAAATTAGTTGAGCAGGCGCTTAACTTCATTTACATTCAAAGTAGCTTTCAACATGGAATAATATGACCACATAGAAGAGGGCTTACGAGATTTGAATTTTTCCAGAAAATATGCAAGAAGTACACTCTCTGTGTAATTCTTATTCTTCACATTATTTCCGTTGCACCAGCTCACAAATTCATCATAAAGATTATGTCGTATAATTTTTTTGATCAAGTAGGCAGCAAACTCAACTTTGCATCCTCAGCTGCCTTACTAATTTGTGGTGGAGTGCAATTCTCACTCTCTTCATCACTGGATTGCATTTTGAACTGACTTTTGTCTGTTTTGACAGCAAATATGGCTACTAGCCTATTTATTCCTTACGGGAAAAATTGACTGAATAACTATGGTAACGTGGATTCCATCACTTCTTGATTTATTTTTCCGATATAATCTGAACCTCACTGCATCGGTGATGTATTCCTATCATGCTTGAGAAGTGAAGAGGTATTTACAATGAAATATACTGGTCGTGCATAAAATGTTGTATGTAATTCGGTCGTGATTTCAGGCTATTACTTACATGCTACGGTCCATAAAAGCCTATTTTACGCCCTTGATACATAAATAACTATAATAATTGACTGGTTCAGTAACTTTTTCCAACTAAAAATGAAAGCATACCTATATAATAATAATAATTAATTATTATTCGGATATTTTGCTGCGATGGCTGAAAAACGAGCTGAAAAATATACAGATCTTCAAATCACCCTTAACTAGCATGTCTGCCGTTTTGCCGTTTATTTTATTTTTTGTTGAAGTGATCCAGGTCCATATTTTTTTATGTTCTCACGAAAAGGGATATCCTGTAATTTTCAGAGAACATCGTGTGAATCAAGGGAAAGAAGGTAGGAGTTGGTGTTCTTCTTAAATTTCTGGAGATGGTATGCCTCGAATAACACCTCCCTAGGCAATGAGTTCCAAAGTCTCGATGTTCGTTGGATGAACGAGTCTTTGGAAAGGGGCGTTCTGCAGTTCTCTAAAGTGACCACGAAGGGGTGGGAAGACTGAACTTGACGGGTTAATCTCGAAGAGACTGCTAATGGAGGAACGATTGTTGATATTTCAGAAGGGTATCGTCCATGAAAATATTATCTATAAAATAGAGATAAATCGCCAACTTTTCTACGGTGTTCCAGAGAAGTGAGCAAATTTGTAAGCGAGAAAATTACTTTTATCATACTCGATCCAAGATCTGATCTACGTAACCCCAAACGAATATAACAACTAAGGCACGAGGGTGTTTATCGATAACAGGTAACGCGGAAAGTATCAAGAACTTGATAGTAAGATATAGGTACCTGCCCAAAAAACATCTGCCGCCCAAAACAGGATGCCTCTGTCGCTGCATCCACACCCTCCATTGAATCTGAATAGGTGGCAGATAGGGATACAGTTAATAGAAGTAGCAAATAAGTAGCTAAACATTATACTTTTGAGCTTTCGCCGGGATTAAAGAGGGACAGCCTTCCGAAAAGGTATATGAATGGGCAAGTGAAACAGTTACAACTACTGACAATGCTGACAACAAAAGAACAAAAATATATCGGCTTACAGGAGACGAGTGTTGTCGTTTAAAAGCACTTTGAGTACTTCTTGAATGCTTAAGTGATTTTGGCTTGAAAGCATTTGTATCGAGTATAACTGTTTTCAATAATATATGGTGGTCATTGAATATATTTCTTTGAAAAACAAAGAAGAAATCAGCACTGTAGAAGACTGAATAGTAAAAATGATGAGGTCAAATCCAATTTATTCGTTTAGATACTCTGAATTCAGATGTATAGCTATTCTTACCAATTTCTATAAGTTCATGGCATTTGCCTCTGAGGAAATTCAGCTGGTCAAACGAATCTGGAGATATATTGCTGGAATTTCTAATAGTAAAACATGTAGAACTATTTTCAAATTGTTTAATGTTTTGACGCTTCCCTGTCTATTCATTTTGGAAATGTGTATCTACAGGATCACTCACGGTCGATGGTACCTTAGACGTTTACGAAGAACGGGACTTATTCTGAAAATTTGGTTTATTGGGTAATCAGTTTTGTTCTATCGATCTAAAATACTTTCAGCGTTGCGGCGTTGCCGCTTCTATCAAAAAGTAGCAACAACTTTGTTATTTCAAATGGAACACCCTGTTTTTTATTTCATTTTTAGATTCTTTCTGAAGAGCTGATTTCGTCGATCTATCAAACTTGGGGTATAGCGAGAAAGATTACAGAGATATAGGGTGTGAAAAATTATGAGATTTTTCAAATTTAGGAATTTTTTGTGCCGAAACTATCCATTCTTGCTCAAAACGGCTTACATGTCCCTATTTCAACTTTCCATTTACTATCGATTGATATTTAATTGAAACAAATACGGGTGGTTCAAAATTTTGAGTTTTGCATAACCCTCTATTTGTTTCTATTAAATGTCAGTAGATAGTAAATGAAAAGTTAAGATAGGGACATGTAAGCCGTTTTAAGCAGAAATGATTAGTTTCGACACAAAAAATTCCTAAAGTTGAAAAATCTCGATTTTTCACACCCTATATCTCTGTAATATTTCGCGCTATACCCCAAGTATGATAGATCGATGAAATCAGCTCTTCAGGAAAAATCTAAAAATGAAATAAAATACAAGGTGTTGTTCCATTTGAAATAACAAAGTTGTTGCTACTTTTTCATAGAAGCGGCAACGCTGCAACACTGAAGGTATTTTAGATCGATATAACAAAACTGATTACCCAATAAACCAAATTTTCAGAATGATCCTACGCCCCGTTCTCCGTAAACGTCTAAGGTACTATCGACCGTGAGTGACCCTGTATATAGAATAAAGAAAAATTTGAAAAAAAACTCTGATCATGAATATGAAGCATTTTCATATGAATCCTTCTAAAAGGAAAATCCAATCCAATGCACCTGATCATGTGGGTCTCAAAATGTTTAACAAATTTCCACTAGAAATTAAATATATTGGTAACCTGTATTTATTCAAATGTAAATTTAAATATTTTTTATTGGACAAATGTTCTTACAATGTGAATGATTTTTTACAAACAGAAACCCAGTCCTCGTGATGTATTTCGAATAATGTAATATCTCTGCTTTTAACTTTTGAATGTAGTTTTCACTTATTTTATATTTATTTTACATTGTACATTTCAATTATAGTTTTTAAGCCATGCAATTTTTTTTTTATTTATTGACAATTTCAACACATGTACACCATGTTATTTCTATTTTTATTAGCGTTCTTCCATTACACCATGTATATTCCCTCGATTCCACGATCTTTATATCGTGTATATGTAATACTATGTTAATAATTTTTAATTTTTAATTTAAGTTTACTGTACTATGTTCCTTACTTTATATATCTTAATTACTTTGTAATCGTTTTCCATACAAACAGTTTTAACTTATACATATTAGCCTTCCTTACACACAAGCAGTTTACTGCTTCGTAAGTTTCTTGTCTCGATTTATTCACCATGTATTGTTTAAATGATATGTTTTCGTCTTGTTCAGAATGTGTGAATAAATTATTATTATTATTATTATGTTAAAAAACGGAAATGAAATTGATTGATGCTAAAATACTGGGCAACCACCAAAACGTAGAAACTTTAAATTTGTTCTACCTTATTCAAATGTGCAATATTTGAGTTGAAGGTATTTGAAAGTAGCTTTCACCGTTCTCAAAGTTGAACAAAAAGGGCCGTTAAATCATTCCTCATGCCCATATAACGAAAAACGTTGGCCTGTACCGAACGCAACGAATAAATTGGCGTAATTATCAACCATGGGAATTAAAATATTCAATTAAGTGTAAAGCAAAACAAATTGGTCGTAATGGCCGTTTAAAATATTTCGTTGTCGGACAATTCCGGGTTTTTGCTGGCATTGCTCGCTCTCCAATCGGGCTTTAAGTCGTTTCTTTCCCAAGCTCTGTCGAAAAGAAAGGCTTGAGAATGGCTGATGAGGTATTCTGTGATTGCGGGGCAGCAGTGACGTACATATTGCGAAATCGTAACGCTGTTGATTTATTCATCCAAATTATATGAACCGTTGTCAAAAAAAAATCGTCTTGAGTAAACGTATTTGAATTGAATTCGCAGTTTTATATGCCTGTAATAATTTTGATCAAGATGAAAAAATGACTATCGTCCAATATGTTCATTGATTATTCAAAAGAATAATGAGAATAATGAAGAACATCATCAGCAAGAAGCAACCAATGGAAACATATTTCAACGGCTACTTTTGTATGCAATCATTTTAAGAAATCATTATATATGATATAAACACTACTTCTAGGAACATGATTCTTCCGGTTAAGCTATCCAACTCTAAACTGCTGAGCTAGTAAAGCATTATCAAGTAAATATTTGATTCCATCTTCTGGTATTACTGAAAACTAAGACGAGTGGCTACACAGTTTACTGTCGCTCAAGTCCATTACTCAACAAATTGTGTTTGTGACTTTTCCTCATTTACTTAAGTCAAGTATATCTCCGTTTAATCGACTCTTATCCTGGAATCCAGCAAGCTGTACATTCTTAATGTCAATTACGTACCACTATTAAATCCCCCTGTCTCAGATAGTACGCCAGATACACTATTATTTTTCTTTGGAGATGGTCTCTTGGTCTGAATTAACCTTGGCAGGAAAATAAAATAGCTGCGATTCCTTTTTTTGTGCGCGACTGACAGCAAAATGCGACTGTCTGAAAGACAGCAGCAGGAATTTACAAACAGAGGCGGGTAGAAGAAGCGTTTTCGGTATACCTGTACATAGTCTCCGTCACCAATAAACCCATTCAGATATCCATTCGCGACATCTGGTACAAACGATTCATATACTTGTTCATACGAAAATATCCTTTGATCAAGTGAATCTTCACTTTGTGAAATATCGAATATTGGAGATTAGTTCAAGGCATTCTTCATTGAAATTGTTCATATCATCATAATCATCATCATGTCATCAGGACAGGACGAGAAAGAGAAGTGAGAAAATTCTTCATCCTGAACCCATCTGATATGGGCAAATATCGAATTATAACATTGTCAAATGTTTTTAATGTGGGACAATCCCAGGATGAAGACAAGCAAAACATTCTCATGAAGGAGCAAATTCAGCAAGCCAGAGCTAGAACTCTCACGAAACCACAATAGGAATAACACCAGAGATTATATCAAGTGTATATTACCTGCTGGAATGAAAACAAAGCCGTCTGTAAGCTTGAATTGAGAATTTCATCCTACGCAACGTATCGTATATCGAAATTGTCTGATCAATCAACATAAGATCAAGTAAATTTATTTACTGTCAGATATACTTTTACTAGGTTTTCTAAGGAAAAAGTCACCAGCGTACCACCATTTGCATCGCAGTCCACTGAAGTCGATGCGGTCCTTCTTCTTCTTCGTCTCGTCGACAATTGACAATGAGGTGAAGGTAGTTAACGGGCAGGCCATCCATTTACATCAACGTGAAGAAGTCCTCACAAATCAGTCCGTCGCTCTCCCATTAGGACGTTGATATCGTGATAGATTATCAGATGGAGAGGCCGTATGTAAATCTCACCACCGTACTGATGTAACTGTCGCGATTCGTCTTTCGAATTTGTCGACCAGAGACTGTGAGATGAATGCAGATCAGGCGGCTTGTTGAGTCATCGATGACAATGAGGAAGAACGAATTTGTATGGAGAATTATTGTATAGAGATGCAAAATATGATGATGAATTTCGCGATTTGATACGCCACTACGATCACTTTTCTGTCTTTCTGTCTTTCTGTCTTTCTGTCTTTCTGTCTTTCTGTCTTTCTGTCTTTCTGTCTTTCTGTCTTTCTGTCTTTCTGTCTTTCTGTCTTTCTGTCTTTCTGTCTTTCTGTCTTTCTGTCTTTCTGTCTTTCTGTCTTTCTGTCTTTCTGTCTTTCTGTCTTTCTGTCTTTCTGTCTTTCTGTCTTTCTGTCTTTCTGTCTTTCTGTCTTTCTGTCTTTCTGTCTTTCTGTCTTTCTGTCTTTCTGTCTTTCTGTCTTTCTGTCTTTCTGTCTTTCTGTCTTTCTGTCTTTCTGTCTTTCTGTCTTTCTGTCTTTCTGTCTTTCTGTCTTTCTGTCTTTCTGTCTTTCTGTCTTTCTGTCTTTCTGTCTTTCTGTCTTTCTGTCTTTCTGTCTTTCTGTCTTTCTGTCTTTCTGTCTTTCTGTCTTTCTGTCTTTCTGTCTTTCTGTCTTTCTGTCTTTCTGTCTTTCTGTCTTTCTGTCTTTCTGTCTTTCTGTCTTTCTGTCTTTCTGTCTTTCTGTCTTTCTGTCTTTCTGTCTTTCTGTCTTTCTGTCTTTCTGTCTTTCTGTCTTTCTGTCTTTCTGTCTTTCTGTCTTTCTGTCTTTCTGTCTTTCTGTCTTTCTGTCTTTCTGTCTTTCTGTCTTTCTGTCTTTCTGTCTTTCTGTCTTTCTGTCTTTCTGTCTTTCTGTCTTTCTGTCTTTCTGTCTTTCTGTCTTTCTGTCTTTCTGTCTTTCTGTCTTTCTGTCTTTCTGTCTTTCTGTCTTTCTGTCTTTCTGTCTTTCTGTCTTTCTGTCTTTCTGTCTTTCTGTCTTTCTGTCTTTCTGTCTTTCTGTCTTTCTGTCTTTCTGTCTTTCTGTCTTTCTGTCTTTCTGTCTTTCTGTCTTTCTGTCTTTCTGTCTTTCTGTCTTTCTGTCTTTCTGTCTTTCTGTCTTTCTGTCTTTCTGTCTTTCTGTCTTTCTGTCTTTCTGTCTTTCTGTCTTTCTGTCTTTCTGTCTTTCTGTCTTTCTGTCTTTCTGTCTTTCTGTCTTTCTGTCTTTCTGTCTTTCTGTCTTTCTGTCTTTCTGTCTTTCTGTCTTTCTGTCTTTCTGTCTTTCTGTCTTTCTGTCTTTCTGTCTTTCTGTCTTTCTGTCTTTCTGTCTTTCTGTCTTTCTGTCTTTCTGTCTTTCTGTCTTTCTGTCTTTCTGTCTTTCTGTCTTTCTGTCTTTCTGTCTTTCTGTCTTTCTGTCTTTCTGTCTTTCTGTCTTTCTGTCTTTCTGTCTTTCTGTCTTTCTGTCTTTCTGTCTTTCTGTCTTTCTGTCTTTCTGTCTTTCTGTCTTTCTGTCTTTCTGTCTTTCTGTCTTTCTGTCTTTCTGTCTTTCTGTCTTTCTGTCTTTCTGTCTTTCTGTCTTTCTGTCTTTCTGTCTTTCTGTCTTTCTGTCTTTCTGTCTTTCTGTCTTTCTGTCTTTCTGTCTTTCTGTCTTTCTGTCTTTCTGTCTTTCTGTCTTTCTGTCTTTCTGTCTTTCTGTCTTTCTGTCTTTCTGTCTTTCTGTCTTTCTGTCTTTCTGTCTTTCTGTCTTTCTGTCTTTCTGTCTTTCTGTCTTTCTGTCTTTCTGTCTTTCTGTCTTTCTGTCTTTCTGTCTTTCTGTCTTTCTGTCTTTCTGTCTTTCTGTCTTTCTGTCTTTCTGTCTTTCTGTCTTTCTGTCTTTCTGTCTTTCTGTCTTTCTGTCTTTCTGTCTTTCTGTCTTTCTGTCTTTCTGTCTTTCTGTCTTTCTGTCTTTCTGTCTTTCTGTCTTTCTGTCTTTCTGTCTTTCTGTCTTTCTGTCTTTCTGTCTTTCTGTCTTTCTGTCTTTCTGTCTTTCTGTCTTTCTGTCTTTCTGTCTTTCTGTCTTTCTGTCTTTCTGTCTTTCTGTCTTTCTGTCTTTCTGTCTTTCTGTCTTTCTGTCTTTCTGTCTTTCTGTCTTTCTGTCTTTCTGTCTTTCTGTCTTTCTGTCTTTCTGTCTTTCTGTCTTTCTGTCTTTCTGTCTTTCTGTCTTTCTGTCTTTCTGTCTTTCTGTCTTTCTGTCTTTCTGTCTTTCTGTCTTTCTGTCTTTCTGTCTTTCTGTCTTTCTGTCTTTCTGTCTTTCTGTCTTTCTGTCTTTCTGTCTTTCTGTCTTTCTGTCTTTCTGTCTTTCTGTCTTTCTGTCTTTCTGTCTTTCTGTCTTTCTGTCTTTCTGTCTTTCTGTCTTTCTGTCTTTCTGTCTTTCTGTCTTTCTGTCTTTCTGTCTTTCTGTCTTTCTGTCTTTCTGTCTTTCTGTCTTTCTGTCTTTCTGTCTTTCTGTCTTTCTGTCTTTCTGTCTTTCTGTCTTTCTGTCTTTCTGTCTTTCTGTCTTTCTGTCTTTCTGTCTTTCTGTCTTTCTGTCTTTCTGTCTTTCTGTCTTTCTGTCTTTCTGTCTTTCTGTCTTTCTGTCTTTCTGTCTTTCTGTCTTTCTGTCTTTCTGTCTTTCTGTCTTTCTGTCTTTCTGTCTTTCTGTCTTTCTGTCTTTCTGTCTTTCTGTCTTTCTGTCTTTCTGTCTTTCTGTCTTTCTGTCTTTCTGTCTTTCTGTCTTTCTGTCTTTCTGTCTTTCTGTCTTTCTGTCTTTCTGTCTTTCTGTCTTTCTGTCTTTCTGTCTTTCTGTCTTTCTGTCTTTCTGTCTTTCTGTCTTTCTGTCTTTCTGTCTTTCTGTCTTTCTGTCTTTCTGTCTTTCTGTCTTTCTGTCTTTCTGTCTTTCTGTCTTTCTGTCTTTCTGTCTTTCTGTCTTTCTGTCTTTCTGTCTTTCTGTCTTTCTGTCTTTCTGTCTTTCTGTCTTTCTGTCTTTCTGTCTTTCTGTCTTTCTGTCTTTCTGTCTTTCTGTCTTTCTGTCTTTCTGTCTTTCTGTCTTTCTGTCTTTCTGTCTTTCTGTCTTTCTGTCTTTCTGTCTTTCTGTCTTTCTGTCTTTCTGTCTTTCTGTCTTTCTGTCTTTCTGTCTTTCTGTCTTTCTGTCTTTCTGTCTTTCTGTCTTTCTGTCTTTCTGTCTTTCTGTCTTTCTGTCTTTCTGTCTTTCTGTCTTTCTGTCTTTCTGTCTTTCTGTCTTTCTGTCTTTCTGTCTTTCTGTCTTTCTGTCTTTCTGTCTTTCTGTCTTTCTGTCTTTCTGTCTTTCTGTCTTTCTGTCTTTCTGTCTTTCTGTCTTTCTGTCTTTCTGTCTTTCTGTCTTTCTGTCTTTCTGTCTTTCTGTCTTTCTGTCTTTCTGTCTTTCTGTCTTTCTGTCTTTCTGTCTTTCTGTCTTTCTGTCTTTCTGTCTTTCTGTCTTTCTGTCTTTCTGTCTTTCTGTCTTTCTGTCTTTCTGTCTTTCTGTCTTTCTGTCTTTCTGTCTTTCTGTCTTTCTGTCTTTCTGTCTTTCTGTCTTTCTGTCTTTCTGTCTTTCTGTCTTTCTGTCTTTCTGTCTTTCTGTCTTTCTGTCTTTCTGTCTTTCTGTCTTTCTGTCTTTCTGTCTTTCTGTCTTTCTGTCTTTCTGTCTTTCTGTCTTTCTGTCTTTCTGTCTTTCTGTCTTTCTGTCTTTCTGTCTTTCTGTCTTTCTGTCTTTCTGTCTTTCTGTCTTTCTGTCTTTCTGTCTTTCTGTCTTTCTGTCTTTCTGTCTTTCTGTCTTTCTGTCTTTCTGTCTTTCTGTCTTTCTGTCTTTCTGTCTTTCTGTCTTTCTGTCTTTCTGTCTTTCTGTCTTTCTGTCTTTCTGTCTTTCTGTCTTTCTGTCTTTCTGTCTTTCTGTCTTTCTGTCTTTCTGTCTTTCTGTCTTTCTGTCTTTCTGTCTTTCTGTCTTTCTGTCTTTCTGTCTTTCTGTCTTTCTGTCTTTCTGTCTTTCTGTCTTTCTGTCTTTCTGTCTTTCTGTCTTTCTGTCTTTCTGTCTTTCTGTCTTTCTGTCTTTCTGTCTTTCTGTCTTTCTGTCTTTCTGTCTTTCTGTCTTTCTGTCTTTCTGTCTTTCTGTCTTTCTGTCTTTCTGTCTTTCTGTCTTTCTGTCTTTCTGTCTTTCTGTCTTTCTGTCTTTCTGTCTTTCTGTCTTTCTGTCTTTCTGTCTTTCTGTCTTTCTGTCTTTCTTGATTATACTTTCTTTCGATGATGTGATTATATTATCTGATTTGCATTCGTTCTTACGAAGTGAGTTTTGAATTTCCTCAGAACGAATTGCCGGACCTATAAGTAGGTATTATTCATACGACAGAAAAAGGCTCCCTAACAGTTAACATTCAATTATGGAAAACCTTGTATGGATCATCAGGATTGAGAAAGCAACATGAATATTATATTAATAGATAACTATTAATCGCAGTTTCATCTAATGCATGTACGCCTGTCTCGGCTGGTAACTATAGTGCAGATATTTACCTATTACAAATACGAATGCATGAATAAAATCCTTTCATAGGTATAATTTGAGATTAAACGACTTACCTTAGGAAGTTCAATCCTCAATTATACGAGATAGCCACGTCCGAAGAGATCACAAAGGTAGTAATTCTTGTCGCTCCGACTCTGTGCGTAATGTTTGAAATCTTGTAAAAACTTATCAGCATCACCCGATGCCGAATATCTACCTATTCTGATTCATTATAGTTTTGAGCTCTCACCTTAGATAGCTACAGGGGTTTAAATAGTAAGCTGTCGAGGGGGGTGGGTTGTGATCTCTTCGGACGTGGCTATCTCGTATAATTGAGGATTGAACTTCCTAAGGTAAGTCGTTTAATCTCAAATTATACTTCGATAGCCACGTCCTCGAGATCACAAAGGTAGATGTTTAAAGATGTTTTGTAGCTATCTGAGGCCTATTCTATAGTAATTAATTGCACCATGTGTAGTAAATAATTTAATGATAATTATTATCTTTTATAACTAGTATAAGTATAACCTAACAATTACCTAATTGTACATGATTTTTTAACTTAGAATTTACGAATAATCGAAAACACATTTCGCAAATGAATCACCCTGTATGGGCCTGTTGTAGAATTTGCAAAATGTGTTGGATTTATCCGACCATCCAGCAGTCTTTCTGATAGTCTCTATGTTTAGGCCCTTTTTGAAGGCGTATGAAGTTGAAGCATGGCGTGTGCTGTGACTTTTAAACATTGTTGTATCAATGCCTGCTTGTTTTATGCCATTTTTAATCCACCTGCTGATGGTTTGAGTCGTTGCTGGATGGTGCGGTTTTTTGATCGTAACAAATAATTGATCACATTCATTTCTTATATTTTGTGTTATTTTGATATAATAATTGAGGGTGGAAGCCACACAAAGGTTGGGTTTTTC
Organism: Chrysomela aeneicollis; assembly: GCA_029955515.1. NCBI lineage: Eukaryota > Metazoa > Arthropoda > Insecta > Coleoptera > Chrysomelidae > Chrysomela > Chrysomela aeneicollis. The sequence goes on from JARUHQ010000002.1 coordinate 32,000,958, forward strand.
CCTGAATAGAGGTAATATCAATATTGGTTGGGTTTTGTTAGGTGCTGATGTTTTTAGAATATCTGTTATTTTTATTTCCATTCTATCATCGAACCGAATGATGTTAGATCTCTTGATTTTTGTTAAAGTTTGTACTCTTTGCGCTGTAGCAAGAGCAAGTAATAAGACAAGCTTCATTGTAAGCTTTTCTAAACTTAGCGATTCTAGGGGGCAGAGTGTTTCTAGGTAGGCTAACACCGGGCTTGGGTCCCAGGTTTCGTTGTACCTTGGAAAACTAGGCCGAGTTCTGAACACCCCTTTCAGAAATCTAGCAATGATTTTCTGTTCGAAATCGAATAGCATTGCGAGAGCTGATTTATGTGTATTTATGGATGCATGTGATGCGCCAGCATCGAATTCTCCTTGTAAAAATTTTATTATTTTATTTTCCGAGTAGCTGAAAACATCAACACCCACGCAAAATTTCCACCATTTTAAAAAAGTGGTGTTATACTGTTTTTGAGTAGCGGGACTGAGAGAAGCGAGAATAATATCTGTCGATTCTTCTGGGACTCCTTTTAATGAGAATGCCTTCCTGATAATTTGACTGCACCCAGGGTAAGTTTTTTCCATAGTGGGTGTGGTTCTCTGGAAGGAGAGAGGAGTAAGTATTCGGCAGGCTCGATTATCATAACCGCAGACGTTCTGATTCTCTCTATTAAGGGAAACCAAGGCTGTGTTCTCCATATAGGATAAATAAGGATACCTTCAGCTTCATCAGAAATTATTTTGCTAAGAGTTCTCGCCAAGAGCGAGAAAGGTGGGAAAGCGTAAAAATAAAAATGTTTCCAGTTAAGAGTGAAAGCATCAGTATAGTGTGATTCGGGATCTTGATGCCATGAAACAAAATATCTACATTTTCTGTTCAAATAAGATGCAAATAGATCGATTTCAGGAATGCCAAATCGATTAAAAATGTTTTCTGTCACTTGTTGGTCTAAACTGTACTCTGTTTCTAATCCTACATGTCTTGATTCTCTATCCGCAACACTATTGTCTTTGGAAGTGATGTAGGAAGCGAAAACCATTATATTTTTGTTCTCGCACCAATTCCAAATTTTCCTTGTTATTGCATTTAATTGTGGGAATTGTATTCCACCCATTCTGTTTATATAAGCAATAGCGGTTGTATTATCTATTCTCAGCAGAACGTTACTATTGTCAATAGTTTTTGTAAATGATTTGAGACCGTTGTATGCAGCTAATAATTCCAAATAATTAATGTGACACTTTTTCTCCTTGTCATTCCAAGCACCTCGGGCTGTTGCGTTTCTGCAAACTGCGCCCCACCCTGTTTTGGAGGCATCTGTGAAAATTATTGAATCATAATTTCTCTGTCCCAAGTCATTTTTCGTATTGCTGAGATTAGATAACCACCATCGCAATTCCTTTTTGCATGTTTTTGTTATACCCATTGTTTCATCAAAGTTTCCACCTTCTTCCCTCAATGCTAGAAATTTGTTTCTTTCTAATATTTTGGTATGGACCCAGCCGTATTTAATTGCCGGACAAATTGAAACAAGAGTTCCAATCAACTTTGCGAAAGAACGAATTGTGGAGAACTGTTTGTTTAAAAATTTGTTTATATTTTTTGAACACTTTTCCACTTTTTCTTTTGGTAGACTGATTGTCATTTCTGAACTGTTAAAATTGAAACCAAGAAATTGTATTTTTTGAGATGGTATAACAATACTTTTTTGTTCATTGATTATGAACCCTAACGATGAAAAAATATTTATGGCCGTTTGGGTATTTTCCCGGCATTCATTGTATGTTTTTCCTATCAAGAGAATATCGTCAAGGTAAACTACTGAAATACAGCCTTTAGATCGTAAGTAAGCAATGATTGGCTTCAAAAGTTTGGTGAATACATAGGGAGCAGATGCTAAGCCGAATGGGAGGCAACAGAATTCATAGAGTTCATTATCATATCTAAATTTAAGATATTTCCTATGTTGTTTATCTACAGGCACCAAAAAATAAGCATTTTTGAGGTCCAGTTTTGACATATAGCAATTTTTTGTTAATACGTTTTTAACAGTCCGGTAATCTTCCATTTTGAAATGAGGTACTGTTAAGAATTTGTTAAGTTCTTTCAAATTCAATATAAATCTGTTTTCTCCATTCGGCTTTCTCCTTAAAAAATAGTGAGAGAGGAATTCCCCGGGCAGCTTTTTGATTGAACTATTGCTCCGATTTTAAGAAGTTCATTTATAGACTCAGAAAGCTCTGAGGACTGTTGAGCAACAAACAATTTTGTTTGTTTCGGTACACTTTCAAGTGGGAGTTTATACCCTCTTACCCAACTGAGAATCAGTCTGTCTGTTGTCAGATGTTGCCAATTTTCCCAAAATAAGGCTATTCTCCCAGCGCTTTTTACCTCTATTTCCAGGTTTTGCTGTTGACGACGCGTCGTTGGCTCGATTTCTGTGGATACCGGCTGTCTGGATTCTTGTTGTTCCATCTTCGCCCCTCCGCCCTGCTGCTCCCCCCCTCCTTCTTTGACTGTTTTTGTACTTTGAAGAAGGGGCGCTTCCAGTTTAAATGACCGGCATCATTTTTGTGTGTGGACGTAGACGGCTTTTGGATCCATTCTTTAGCTGCATTTTCTATAGCCTTTGCTGCTTTGCAATTCTCACTCAGGTCAACGCCGAAAAGGAATTCGTCGATTTTTTGATTCTGCACCACTTTCTGAAATTTTGGACTCAATTGACTTTTGAGTTGATGTTGCCTGTGAGCCGAGATAGTATGGTGTGTATCAGTGATCAATTTTGCAGCATCAACCAGCGATGACACAAGGTTGTCATCGTATTTTTTCAGGTCGGATAGAACTACCGATAGTGAAGTTCCTAATGCTGTGAGCCCTTTCCCTAACATGTCTTGTGTGTTTTGCAAAAATGTTTCTTTTTTCAACTCAATTGGTGTCAAAAAACTCTGGAATTCTGGATTGAGTTTTGGCGCCTTTAACGAGCTACAGTTTCCTGGAATGTTCCATTTGTTGATGAGCTCGTGGCGGGTATCTTTTTCTAGGCCCTCGGTGAGGTAACTTTTCCATCTAGTGGCGAGGTCATCCGTTATGTCTGGCCCAACTTTATCGTCCAAGTTTGGGTTGGCCCCCAAAACTTGATCCACAATTCGTGATTCATCATTTACCTCAATCTCATCCGGACCTGAATCCGACCCTGTCTCTGATGATGAGTGGGTATCTGATGACGAGGAGCTACCTGTAGGAGTAAACAAAAATTGTTCGTTATTGCTAATGAACCTGTTTTTTGTTCTAAACACATTCGATTGTTTTTTCGTTCGCTTTCTTCTACTATTTTCAGAAAGAAAATGCGAAATTTGTCGAACGTTTGCATGGGCAAAATTCATGAATGTTCAATGTATAATATTTTCGGAGTGAAAATATGAACTTTTTGACATTTTCGAAATGAAAATGTGAATTTTTTAACATTTTCGAAATGAAAATGTGAATTTTTTAACATTTTCGAAATGAAAATGTGAGGTCATATATCATTTCCGAATTGGAGATGAAACCTATAGACTTTTTGGTGGGTATAATATGCTTAAACCCAAAATACATACTATAAATGAGAGTATTTATTATAACCGGTACTCACTGCTGGATATATCTCTGATTTTTCTCTCTATTTTCTTCATTTTTTTCTTCAATGAATGTATCATTTCCTTCTTTCTTTTTCCCATTTCGCACTGTTCACACTGAATACGATTTCTATAACATTAACACGTTCGGTACGAGCGTAAGAACTATAATGAATCAGAATAGGTAGATATTCGGCATCGGGTGATGCTGATAAGTTTTTACAAGATTTCAAACATTACGCACAGAGTCGGAGCGACAAGAATTACTACCTTTGTGATCTCGAGGACGTGGCTATCGAAGTATAATTGCTTCGCCTGAAACTGATACTTCTGATAGCTACGCAGGTTTAAGACGTATTCGACGAAGTCAGATGGTAATGAAGGTACAATTTATTGATCCCATTTATATTCCTATTTCAAAGAAAATAATAATGGAATTCATTAATAATTGCATAGATATTCTTGAACAATACAAGTTAGTTTTTTTCATTTATTCTTTCATCCTCAAAACGGTATGACCTAGGAAAAATCTCAATTAAACTTGGAAATCAAAACTAGATTTCATTAGGAAAAAAACAATTTCGTATCATTATCACTGAATAATTCGAAACAACAATTACTTTGCCATAGACACAAGTCGTATTCCTGAATTACACACTCCACAGGTGAACATAAAAATTTCAACTCGTGCGTCATCAAAATTCAATAACTCAATAAGCGACAGAGATATAGGTCCGCACATAATAGAACTCTTCCATCCTGCAATCCTGCAATCCTGCCATCCTGTCAGCCTCCAGTGAACGTGCCATCCAGCTATAGAAATGCCTCGGGTGCCCAATCTGACTGACAATACGGCATTCTCGATTCTCCTCACATAGTGAAACAAGTGAACGGCTACAAATGTAATCATAAATATCTCAGTCGGCCGAGGATCTGCGCTGGCCGAGAACCCGTTTCGGTTATTTTAAAAATGTTGCCTTATCAGAAATTACGGTAGACCAAGAAGATACGCCTCTATACAATTATAATTCTTGCCGATTGTGCTGCGTACTTTAGTGCTGATTATATTGTAAAATAATTGACAGGCAGGCTTATTTATCCCCAGCGTCCTTTGTTGAGTATTGTTTTCGTCGACTCTGCTCTTTCAAGAAGTCATTTAACATGTCGTTTATACATTTCTCATTTTCGATTTGCATACTTTGGAAACCAGAACCAATCCGCTTTGTTCTTGAAGGGAAACGAGTCTTCATAAGACCACTAGCAGCCTTCCGACAACTGCGAGACCTTTGAGTGTTGTAGAATTTCAACCCTTCGATGCCTTGGTCGGTATTTTCAGATGTCAACATAATTCAGTCAGGAGTGATCATAGAGTAGAGTAGAGTAGAGTAATTTATTTGACCACTTTACATACAAGGTACATTTATGGCAAGTCATTTATAATATTAGCCTAAAGCCTAATTTACTAAAACCTAATTAAAAAAAAAAAAAAAAAGATCTCAGAGTGAGCGAGAACGTCTGTGAATAAAAACAATAGAGTGAAGAGTAAATATAGAAGTTGCACAATTTAAAAATCTTAAAATGAGAACATTGTCACTTAAAAATATAATTGAAATCAACAAAGATTTATAAACATGAGTTAATCACAAGCATATCAAAAATATTTAATTCTCAAAAACTATGAATTGTCCAGCTACAGCAACATATTCCTCGATTGTGTAAAAACAATGTTTGAGAAGGTATCTCTTGATATTATTTTTGAAATTTCTGAAATCCAAAGATTTTACTGATTGATGGAGACAGTTATATAAATTTAGATTTAGCGAGTTTTTTTGAGTAACCGCTAATCGGTGTCTTGGATTATTCAATAAGAATGCAGATCTTGTTGAGTAATTGTGGTTGTTGGAGTGTTTCGGAAACATCTCGATATTTTTGTGAATTTCCAATAACACAACATAAATATATAAAGTAGGAAGTGGCATGATTTCAAAGTGAATAAAAAGAGGACGACAATGTTCCCCATATCCTACATTTGCCATGATTCTTATGGCTTTTTTCTGGCATCTGAATATAGTTATGGAGTTTGTGGCATGCCCCCAAATCAAAACTCCATAAGAAATGACTGAGTGGAATAGTGAATAGTAGGCCATTTTCAGTGCCATCAAACCTACAGTATGCCTCAGTTGTCTAAGAACAAATAAAACACTAGACAATTTACGAGTAGTTGTTTCTATGTGACTAGACCAACTAAGTCGATCATCAATAGTAATACCTAGAAACTTAACATTATTCCCTAGAATAACATTGGAGTCTGAAGATATTATAATATTCTGGGTTTTTTCATCGTTCAGTTTTAATTTATTTGCTGTAAACCAAGTATTTGCTAAATTTTTATTACTGTCCATTATTTGAAGTAAACTGGTGTGTGACTTATTTGAGCATATGAGGGTTGTGTCGTCAGCAAACAAAACACATTTAGTCGGTGCAATAAAACTGCACAAGTCATTCATATAAATAATAAACAATAATGGTCCGAGGACAGAACCCTGAGGAACACCATGACAATTTGGCTTCAGATCTGACCTGGTATTGTTTATATCAACGCACTGATATCTATTTTCAAGGTAAGAACCCACTAGATCAAGGGCAGTGCCTCTTACACCATAGTAACTTAATTTCTGAATGAGGATGGAGTGGGATACACAGTCGAAAGCCTTGGTCAGGTCACATAATGTCAAAGAAGTATGTTTACCCTGATCAAGACCCTCGACTATGTCCGTCACCACTTGGTATGCAGCTTGAGTAGTAGATTTATTTCTACGAAAACCATACTGGGATTCGCTAAAATAGAAGTGACTCTCGAAATAAGAATATAAGCGATTTTTTAACAAGATTTCTATTATCTTCCCTGTAGTTGGAATAATGCTAATCGGACGGTGGTTATCAGGTGAAGATCTGCAGCCCTTTTTGTACAAGGGTATAACCCTTGATATTTTAAAAATACCATTGAAGTCATCCATTTCGATGCTTGGCGTTACTATCAGAAATAACCTTTCTTCATGGGAAAATCACGTGAGGTCCATTGCCAAAAGTGCATCCGAAAAACTTGGATTTCTCTTTCGAGCCAAGAGCTATCTCACTCCCAGGCAGCTGCTTATGATCTATAAGGCACAGATCCAACCTGTGCTAGAATATTGTTCCCATATTTGGAATGCGGCACCTAAAAATATCCTGGATTCTGTCCAGAAAAGGGCAATTCGTCTCGTCGGTGATGCCTCGCTTACAAACTCGCTCAATTCTCTGGAACACCGTAGAAAAGTTGGCGATTTATCTCTATTTTATAGATATTTCCATGGGCGATGCTCTTCTGAAATATCAACAATCGTTCCTCCATTAGCAGTCTCTTCGAGATTAACCCGTCAAGTTCAGTCTTCACACCCCTTCGTGGTCACTTTAGAGACCTGCAGAACGTCCCTTTCCAAAGACTCGTTCATCCATCGAGACTTTGGAACTCATTGCCTAGGGAGGTGTTCCCCGAGGCATACCATCTCCAGGTATTTAAAAAGAACACCAACTTCTACCTTCTTTCCCTTGGTTCTCACGATGTTCTCTGAACATTACAGGATATTTTTTTTCGTGAGAACCAGAACATTAAAAAAAACTTGGCACCTCGTTTCAATGCTATAGAGATAAGTATGTGTCGAAAGGGACACTCTAAGAGCAGAAATTTATATTCTATATACAGGGCTATTCAAATTCGAGTCTATGCATGGGGATTTCGATAACGGTAAGATATAGAGGGTTGGTTAAATGGGGTCAAAGTAGCGTATTTCAGAGGTTAATTATATGAATGATAAAAATATGACCTAGCTTCTTCAGTTCTGGAGGTATACAGGAAAAATGGAAAATTTCGAAATTATTCTTTTGCCTATATATTTTTATTTTACGAAGATTTTTTAAACATTTTGCCACTTTGTCATAGCAACTTTTTGTAGCCTTCCAAATATCTGAAATTATATACAGGGTATAGTATAAATTGGACCACCCTCAACATTTAATTTTCAAATACGGACGGAATATTGACGTAGTAATTTCATCTGAATTACAGAGTGTTTTGGAAATATTGAACTATTACCAGTAAAATTTCAATTTTTTTTTAATGTTTTCCGTTCCTGTATAACTCCAGAACTGAAAAAGCTAGGTCATATTTTCTTCATCCATATAATAAACCTCTGAAATACGCTACTTTGCCCCTATGCATAGACTCGAATTTGAATAACCCTGTATAAAGCTCTGAAGTCATAAACTTGTGAGTCTGAGCTGACTAGGGACTGTAAACAATCCCTGAGACAACTGGCAGCAAACAACCAGGTCACTTTTATGTGGGTTCCAGGTCAAAGGCAATGAGGAAGTGGACAAAAATAAAACAGAAAGGCAAGATAAGCATAAAAGTTATGGAAATATCCAACCAATATCTGGATATTGTGAAAACTCTGAATATAGCAGTGACCAATGACATATTGGAAGTGATATCTTGCAATGGAAAAACTTGTTTGGAGTGTATAGGTACCAAAGTGTCGAGGTCTGTCTTTCAGTTGAAAGCAAGGGGTAAACAGCTGTGGATTTATGGTGTACACTAATATGGATTTCCGTGTGATTCCATTATGGATTTCCATGGATTTCCGTGGATATATTTCACAAAAGTGGATTTCCGGTGTACACATTTTGGTCAGCTGTTTACCCCTCGGTTGAAAGTTAAAGACTCTGTGAACAACAATAGTACCCTATCTGGTAATGTTCTCGTTATGGTCCATCGGAAAAACTGTTTCAAGAAAAACTCTGGTCTAGTGCAACTGATGAGGCATTTTTTCTCTTCATACTTCAGAGTTGAATGATGATCTCAGAGTAATATTTGGTAAAGGTAGTTCAAAAGACACCAGTATTTTTATCTGTTTCCACAAATAATGTTGAAAAAAATGCTCCAAATGATTCGAAACCAAACAGGACTCTGTACGATCTGCACTCGAAGATGTAACCTTACTAAGATTTATATTTTTAGGACGAGATCCCTGTTTAAGTAGACTATTGGGTGGAAAATAGGAAAATATTATCAGCTTGTGGTCTTCGATTATTTAGGCACAGCCTCTAATCTTGGTGTGTATGTCAACATTTCATTCAACTGTATAGGTGCATGTATAGCAGATTACGGCATATATAAAGCCCAATTTATAAACCCCGCTGCCGTAGCTACAGTTGACGTTGCCGTTCCAAAATGTATAGAGGAGATATCCGGCGGCACTTGCAGAATTTATGAACAGATGTTTATTTTTAGCATATTCCATCTACAATCAGTAACTGCAGCGTCAACTGTAGCTACTGCAGCGTTGTTTATAAATTGAGCTTAATAGTAAAAGTGTCGTGTACAGTACAGAATCGTGCTTCGTCTATTAATCTCCGCAGGTGAAAATTGTAATTCTTCGTGCCACTAGTTGCTGAAATCACATAATTATTGGTCACGCGCAGGTGTTTTATTGACGGAGGAAAATTGACTTATTAGGTAATAACGTTCGATCACAATGGTGATATCGATTGTTAGAAAAAACGATAGGTGTGATTGAGGTGAGGTTTCGCAGAAGAAATTGCTCGAACACAATTCGAAAAGTGATTTATGTATATAAAACGATTCTCATCGAAGTCTGCGACTTGCCAGGGTCAATATACTGGGTGTGATACAGATATGGGCCTGTAGCCGGATGTGTGGCGAGAACAGCAATATGTTTTTCCTCAAATCTCAACACAAAATTTACGTTTCCCGGAGAATGTCAATCAGTGACAGCTTTTGCGCTCGTGAGCGAAAATATTGAAAAAACTCTCGCCTCCACCATGGGTATATTGTTGAAAACGAATTCATATTCTCTTGCATGATTGGAAATAGAGACGGTGAATTATCCTCAGAAAAACAAACCCACTAGAATAGTAACATCCCAAATTCCCTGAAGCCAACATGAAATTCATATTCATATGTTTTTCCCCCATCACAGAGGTTGCCACATCGTTACATTTGAAAGTGATAATCATCCCAAGACCACATTATTTCAAGATTCCCAAATATACCGGGTGTCCCAGTAAACCTGTTCCAGTGGATTATCTCAGCCATTTCGAAAGATATAAATTTGAAAATTTCATGATCTTCTATTCATTCAAAGACCCTTCAACTGAGAAAAACAAAAATTTAAAGTCACTTCCGGTTTGACCGGACTCTAACTTTCTTATTTCAAATAGCAACCTGCAAATTTTCGTGTCTACTCAAGATGACCTTTCTAACGATCTATCACACTCTGTATTTTTCATTTGATTTGGTGGAGAAAACGTCAATTGAAATTTCAAATTGAAAGATTATTTTGGCTTCAATAATAATTGATAATTCATTAACAAATTTGCATTCGAGATGATGAAGAGGAGCAGTTGGTCAACATTTTGAACATATGCTTCAGTTATTATATTCTTGTATCCCCTTCCTTTGTAATTTTCAAGATTACACAAAATATCGTAGCATACTGCAATTCTTTCATTTGAAATTTCAATTAACGTTTTCTCCATCAAATCATTCGTAAACTACAAAGCGTAATAAATGAAAAATTGCAAAAAATATACAGGTTGCTCTTTGAAATAAGAAAGTTGGAGATTTTTGTTTTTGTCAGTTGAAGGTTCTTTGAACGAATTGGAGATCGTGGAATTTTCGAACTTTTATCTGTAGGAATGGCTGAGATAATCCATTGGAACATTGGTACATATATATAAAATGTGGTTTCAAAAGTTCTTATATGGAAAAATAATGAAATACTTATATTATTGCAGTAAAATCTAGTATATATGGTCCTGCGGTCCTGCATATTCTTCGCCATCTTCGTTTCCTGAAATTTTCTGTTCTCTGCATGTGTCCATCATAATAATAATAATAATAATAATAATAATAATTTTTATTCTCCAGAAGGACAATACAAGTATTGTATAGGAGTAGTCGTTCGTCTAAATTAAGGGAAAACAAGGAAAACAGTAACAGTACATGATAACATTCACTTAGTTGTAAAATTGTAACATGTATATAACATACAATCATAATCATAATCATAATATCTGCATGCTCAGAGGCCTCTTTCTCGACTTCTTTTTCATCATCATCATATTCTATATATTCCCTTCTCTCATTCTCTTCCAAACACTATTTCATCAATTTTTGTAACCGCTGCTGATCTTTTTTTTTATCGGCCATTCTTCTTTCTGTATAATGAAAATATTGTTCTAATTTATAAAAAACGAATATTTAGAATCTTGAAAAAATAAACTAATATAAATTGCTGCTGAATCCTGCAATATCACTTGAATACGTATGGTCGTTGTAGAGAACGAATCCGAATCACACAACACACAGTGAAAATACCCCATACATACTGGAAACATATAGTTTTAGAAAGGTACTAAAAGCAGCAGAACGAGAGGTCGAAGTATTTTCGAAAAATTCCAAGATACAAGTGCTTGCGGAGGTTTTAATTGGAAAAACTCACAAGAAATGGTCCTTCATGTACCTATTTGGAGGATGAATACAATATTTCTCGAATCACAGCATCACGTATATATTAGTGCAACAATAATAATCAACGGACTTTATTTAGCACTGGTGAGCGATAACGCATTTTATGGTATTTCCATGTGATGAAAACCCGATCCGGTTTATTACGCATCAGCTCGCGAATTTCGAGAATCGATTTATAAACATTTCAAGAAAATGATCCCCAGGTGATGGAAACGGGCCGATCAGTCACCGATTATTATTTTTGCAGCTGGACCGTTTCATATGCTGATGATAGGTTTGCTGTTGACTTTATATGTTGGATATACGTAAATGATGAGCGATCAGTTTCTAGAAATCTATTACGATCCTGTATAGGGTGGAGTGACAATTATACGCCACCAAAGCAGTTCTAAAGTCGCGATTAGCAAGACTTTCCTATCACGAATCGCCAAGCCATCACCTTGGGTCCTCGATGCAATTTGATGTTATTGTTCGTTATTACGTTCGTAATAGGACTTGCAATCCATCTGGAAACCGTATACTTAGTGATCATCAGTTGAGTAATGTCAGGTGTACGATTGTTGCCTCTTAATTCTAACCCCAGAGCACTCAGCAAGATCGATCCTATGGATACAAGAACTTTTTGACCTCAAAATCGAAGAAAGAGAACATCATAAGCGATGATCAATGATTTATTGTATTAGCCATAGGCAACATGGTTTTCGTGCCGGAATGTCAACATCTACAGCAATGTACTCGTTTCACAAAAGAATTGCCGAATTTGTTGAAGCTCAAGAATGCCCTGTTGCAATATTTTGCGACTTAAGTAAGGCATTCGATTGTGTGAACCATCAAAAATTAATAGATATATTAGAGAGTTTTGGCATTAGGGGTATACCGCTGAACTGGATTTCATCTTTTTTAACGAACCGAAAGCAAGTTGTATCGCTGCAGTTCCAACACGAAAGTCAAATCAAAACTATGCGCTCGGTCAGCAGGGAAATTGAGATGGGTGTCCCTCAAGGTTCGATACTGGGCCCTATTCTCTTCATCCTGTATGTAAACCATTTGGATTTGGTTATTGACACTGGAGATTATACTGCATATGCAGACGACTTTTCATTAGTAATATCTTCCACAGATACCGATGGTTTACAATCGAAATGCATTGAAACATTGAATAGAGTATCATCATTCTTTAATTGTAGAAATCTACTTTTCAATGTTCAAAAGACACAAATGTTGGGAATTCACTGTCGTCAAAAAAACATCGATGACCTGGAAGTTAAAATTGGTGAGAACATTTTGTACAATTCACATAGTGAAGTTAGATTTTTGGGAATCTCTCTGGATGAACATCTCTCTTGGAAATCCCATTGTCAACAATTGTCATCTAAATTAAATTCATTTAAATTTCTATTCATCAATTTACGATCGGTGATGGAAGTGGATCAGATGTTAAATGTTTATCATGCTCAAATTGTATCGAGACTCAGGTATGGCATTTGCCTCTGGGGTAATTCAGCTGATTCAAAAGGAGTGTTCATTGGCCAGAAACGAATCTTGAGATGTATTGCTGGAATTTCTGATAGAGAAACATGTAGAACTGATTTCAAATTGTTTAATGTTTTGACGCTTCCCTGTCTATTCATTTTTGAAATGTGTATTTATATTTTTAAGAATAAAGAACAATTTAAAAAAAACTCTGATGTTCATGAACATCAAACAAGGAATATGTACCATTTTCATATAAATCCTTATAAAAGGAAAATTCAATCCAATGCACCTGATCATATGGGACTCAAAATGTTTAACAAACTCTTACTAGAAATTAAAAATATTGGTGAACTGTATTCATTCAAACGTAAATTGGAATATTTTTTATTGGAAAAATGTTTTTATAATGTTAATGATTTTATAGAAACCCAGTCTTCGTGATATATTTTGAATGATGTGATATCTGTGCTTTTAACTTTTGAATGTAGTTTTTACCTATTTTATATTTACATTTCACTCTTCGAGTATAGTTTTTAAGAATAGTTTTTTAAGCGATTTACTTTTCATTTTAATTTTATTTATTGACAATTCCAAAACATGTAAACCATGTCAAGAAACGGAAATAAAGATTGATTGATTGATTGACTGTACACATAATATCGATTTCTCTATGGTACCGAAGAATGAATTCGAAATTTTGAGGCTATAAACAAAAAAGCTATTTTGCATTAAGAATGGCATACTTTTTCAGCATATTTGTATTTTTTAATACATCCAGTTAAAACCATTTTTCAAGCTGGAAAAGTTCATCCAATTGATGGTTTAACCGATAAAAGGTTGAGAAAACTCAAAAAATCCGTTTTTAAAAATGGTTTCAAACTTGGTAGGTATTAATAAATAATTCAAACTGATGAGAAATAAGCAGATTTTTTTTCATTATCTCGAAGAAATACCTAAGTTGACCGATGTAGCTGATCGTCATTTTGCATTTTTTTCATACCTATGTACTAGATATAATACATCTTGTTGTGTTATGATAGACAGTAGACAGCAAATCGTGTAAATAACATGGTCAGAAGACGTTGAAGGATTGATGGTCTTGGGATTTCAAGAGAATTATAATAGTCTTCATCTTTCAATTCACCAAGAATTCAATCACTAATATTCGCATTCATTTTATGAAAGAATGAATAAACCTTCATCTCAATTGATCGAACAACCATCACTTAGATATGCGTATTCGATGAAAGAATGTAATTCATCATACATTCAATATTCTATGAAGAAAAAAATATTGTTACATAATACCATCAGCTCAGCCTATGCCACCTACCTATGGATACAGTTTCTTCAATCTGAAATTGATTTTTCTTACACAAAAACAGGAGTAGACAATTCACTGAAATCGTCAAAGTAGATGACTCAAACACTATACAAGTTTGAAATAGTGTTCCAAATAATCGTATACTCATTGAATTTCTATGCCATGAACAAGAAAACCAATAGTTACATTACTCGATATAAAACAACGTATGAAATTGGTGTGATGATATACCCAATGAACCAATAAATCGGTACATGCAATCTATTTACGAAATTATAATTTGGTTCATTTCGACAAATTCACGAACCATACGAAAGCATTCGATATATAAACGCAGAAACTGATTGAAATCAACATCAGTGTTTGTATTGTTCTACAAGTGAACTCAATCAATCCTACAATGAAAACTGTATGTACTAAAAAAATTGCTGATTCACTAACAATTTTAATATCGTTCTCTCTTTGCAGATTCTTGTGCTTGCTACTGTTGTTGCTGTTGCTATAGCACATGGAGGACACGTAAGTTGCTAAATTTTCCTCAATTAGCTTGCCCAGTTTCCATGAATTGGATTTATTCATTCGACTGAATTCATTGATGACGTACAAAGTCTACAACTTCACATTCCTTTGGTTGCTTTCTTCCTTTATATAATCCAAATTTTGGCTTCTGTCCAGGACAACGCCCACTACAAATTCGAGTACGGTGTCCACGACCCCCACACCCATGACCACAAGTCCCAACACGAGCACAGAGATGGACACCACGCCACAGGGGGTTACACCCTGAAGGAGGCAGATGGCACCCACAGGATTGTCAAGTACAAGTCAGGACCGCACTCAGGGTTCGAGGCCGTCGTCGAGAGGGTGGGACATGCCCAGCACCCGGCCCACTATGGAAAGCATGGCCACGGTGGACATGGAGGTGTTGGAGGCACTAGCTATGTGGGAGTCACCCACTGGAGCAACCAGGGATCAGAAGGTGGACATGGAGGACATGGGGGGCATTGATGAGGCCAGGATTATTAGACGTTTTTGTTACTGTGCTGTTGAATTATATGTGTAGTTAATAAATCATT
Source organism: Chrysomela aeneicollis (assembly GCA_029955515.1). NCBI lineage: Eukaryota > Metazoa > Arthropoda > Insecta > Coleoptera > Chrysomelidae > Chrysomela > Chrysomela aeneicollis. Next base: position 32,016,067 of record JARUHQ010000002.1, read on the forward strand.
ACGTTTCGAAAGAGAAGCTTGTTGATTATAATCATTATCCCTTTTAGTTACACATAGACTCAGTTTTCTGTTTTGTGCCAAGCACACTCGTAAAGCACATATTCGACCTGTCATGGTGAATTGTTCACATGTTTGGAGTTCAGCTCACATGCACTGAGGCTTCAGAGGTTGATAATCCAGCACTTACGAAGTGATTGATGATGACTTATCTAAAAAATCGCATAAAAGCAGTCGTGCTTTGAATGACCACCCTATTATTCTTAATCGAGATATTCCAAACTTTTTTCTATCTGGCTTATTTTTTCTATCGAAAGTTGTGGAACTCAGTGAAGTATTTCCCGATGTCTAAGACCTTCAAGTTTTCGAGAAAAGTTTCAGTACCTGTGTGGTCTCTTCAAACATTCTTCCATTAGCTTGCACAATGTTCCACAAGGATTAAAGATTTTCCTTTCATGTAGTTAGGAGATGGAAAAAAAGTGGGATTACTGCTTATACGGAACTTCATGGCAACATAGTTTATTTTTTACCTTATCACTATCAGTTTCCATCTAAATGGAGTGTTTCGAATAAAGATATATCGTTTCAAATAAATTACGCAGATTTTTTCAATATCAGTTTGATCTTGATGAACTATACAATCAATCAATCAATCAATCTTTATTTCCGTTTCTTGACATGGTTTACATGTTTTGGAATTGTCAATAAATAAAATTAAAATGAAAAGTGAATCGCTTGAAAAACTATTCTTAAAAACTATACTCGAAGAGTTAAATGTAAATATAAAATAGGTAAAAACTACATTCAAAAGTTAAAAGCACAGATATCACATCATTCAAAATATATCACGAAGACTGGGTTTCTATAAAATCATTAACATTATAAAAACATTTTTCCAATAAAAAATATTCCAATTTACGTTTGAATGAATACAGTTCACCAATATTTTTAATTTCTAGTGGGAGTTTGTTAAACATTTTGAGTCCCATATGATCAGGTGCATTGGATTGAATTTTCCTTTTATAAGGATTTATATGAAAATGGTACATATTCCTTGTTTGATGTTCATGAACATCAGAGTTTTTTTTAAATTGTTCTTTATTCTTAAAAACATAAATGCACATTTCAAAAATGAATAGACAGGGAAGCGTCAAAACATTGAACAATTTAAAAACAGTTCTACATGTTTCTCTATCAGAAATTCCAGCAATACATCTCAAGATTCGTTTCTGGCCAATGAACACTCCTTTTGAATCAGCTGAATTACCCCAGAGGCAAATGCCATACCTGAGTCTCGATACAATTTGAGCATGATAAACATTTAACATCTGATCCACTTCCATCACCGATCGTAAATTGATGAATAGAAATTTAAATGAATTTAATTTAGATGACAATTGTTGACAATGGGATTTCCAAGAGAGATGTTCATCCAGAGAGATTCCCAAAAATCTAACTTCACTATGTGAATTGTACAAAATGTTCTCACCAATTTTAACTTCCAGGTCATCGATGTTTTTTTGACGACAGTGAATTCTCAACATTTGTGTCTTTTGAACATTGAAAAGTAGATTTCTACAATTAAAGAATGATGATACTCTATTCAATGTTTCAATGCATTTCGATTGTAAACCATCGGTATCTGTGGAAGATATTACTAATGAAAAGTCGTCTGCATATGCAGTATAATCTCCAGTGTCAATAACCAAATCCAAATGGTTTACATACAGGATGAAGAGAATAGGGCCCAGTATCGAACCTTGAGGGACACCCATCTCAATTTCCCTGCTGACCGAGCGCATAGTTTTGATTTGACTTTCGTGTTGGAACTGCAGCGATACAACTTGCTTTCGGTTCGTTAAAAAAGATGAAATCCAGTTCAGCGGTATACCTCTAATGCCAAAACTCTCTAATATATCTATTAATTTTTGATGGTTCACACAATCGAATGCCTTACTTAAGTCGCAAAATATTGCAACAGGGCATTCTTGAGCTTCAACAAATTCGGCAATTCTTTTGTGAAACGAGTACATTGCTGTAGATGTTGACATTCCGGCACGAAAACCATGTTGCCTATGGCTAATGATATTGTGCTTATCCAAAAATGATAACAATCTATCCAAAAATGCATACTCGAAAACTTTCGCGAGGCTGTAGGGGACAGTCACCGGGCGATAATTCTCCAAGACGGTTCGATCTTTCTTCTTGAAGAGGGGAACCACTTTACCCATTTTCATATTTTGTGGAAAGACTCCTAACATGAAAGACATATTGACTAGAATGGTCAAGGGCTTTATAATCACACTCAAGACCTTCTTCAACACAAATCCTGGAACTTCATCCAATCCAGCGGATTTCTTGTTTTTCAACCAATAATTCAACAAGTTGTACAATTCTTCATCTGAAAACGGTTTTAGGAACATACCAAAACAATTGAATTCATTTTTAGTTACGGCGAATTCATCATCACATAAAATGTTTTCCACTAAATTTTTGGGAGTGTCAATGAAATAATCATTAAATTCTTTTGCTATACTTTCAGGGGTCTCTATCAAATCTCCATTTGTGTTTTTGAGCACGATATTTTTTATTTCCCGTCGTTTGTTCGTCAGTTCAGCTACTACGTCCCATGTACTTTTCATATTATTTCCAGAATTTAAAATACGATTTTGATAATGACATTTACGCTTTTTTCTCAACAATGCGGAGTGTTTCTTTTTCGATTCTTTGTAAACAATTCTCAAGTTTGGATGGAATTTTTGCACTACGAAGTATCTATATTCTTTTTGAAACATGATGATATGTAATAATATTTGATTTCAAAACGATTATGAACTCATCTAAATGTTATTCATCATAAATTTTTTTTTCATTATTCTAGATGATTCAGAACATAGGTTACTAATTATTTTATACAAATGAATATTTTGACACAAAATGTACAAAAATATCATGAACAAATGACGTTCTAGGTTTGGGATCGTTTTTACAATAGCTCAACCTCTCCATGTGTTTATTCGTGGAAAATCACAAAAAGTACTTATTGAAATCTTATGATGAATTTTCAATCCTGCATTTTTCGTCATTCTGTTGAAGATAGACTTCGAGGAAAATCCAGAAATAGTTCGATTTCTGTTCTCATTCGCCTATTATTTTGGTTTATCTGTTCATTCTAGCAAACGAACGTGGATAGTACTTTTGAACATGGATGCATTTTTTTTATTCGCTTATGGTATGGTACCTATTGAAAAAGATGGTACAATCACACTTGTCAGTTTGGAATTTTTGTTAGAATGTGGACTGTAGATGATCGAATTCTACAACGTTCAAATTATATGGAGTTTCAGTTGTTCTTGAAAAGTATTGAAAATCATTTCAGAAGTGAAAAAAATTATGCTCTCAGCATTATAATCGTATTTCTTTCCTAGTTATTAATCATCGCATAGTTAGGTAATTCGATAGCATTAAAGGATAAATATATCATTGCATTTTCTACACAAATCAGTGCATGTACCGAAATTCGTTCTATAAACAAATGGAGCAGAACATTTACAAGGTTAAGAATGCATCAGTTGAGGTAACGAACAGTAACTAATGATAGACCTGTGAACAATATAGTTTTTGCTAAACATATTAGATAATCTTTATTAGATGCAGGAATTTCTTCACGAGCTAACTCAAAAACTCGACAAGCGTGTGATCGATGAACTGAGAAATTGATTCGCAATCGCTTGTTAGCAAAATTATTTCTCAGACATTTTGACGAAATTTCTAGTGGTGGGTACCATTAACACAAATTCGTAATATTTTGGCAACCATACCATCAGTATATAAATACTCGCAAGTCTCATAACATCAGCATTATTGTCCTGCATTTCATATCATCAACAACCAGAAGATATTCTTCACATCCACAATGAAAACTGTAGGTATTCTTACTGTTTTTGTTAAACATCTCGATTTATCATTTTGTTTGTTCCACAGATCTTTTTATTAGCTACCCTTGTTGCTTTCACTTTGGCTGGACATGGTGGACATGTAAGTAAAACTGCATTTTTCTTGTCTCAAATAATGAAAAAAATTATTCCTGACAATTGTTCCTAATAGGACAACGCCCACTACAAATTCGAGTATGGTGTCCACGACCCCCACACCCATGATCACAAGTCCCAACACGAGCACAGAGACGGACACCACGCCACAGGGGGTTACACCCTGAAGGAGGCAGATGGCACCCACAGGATTGTCAAGTACAAGTCAGGACCGCACTCAGGGTTCGAGGCCGTCGTCGAGAGGGTGGGACATGCCCAGCACCCAGCCCACTATGGTAAACATGGCCACGGTGGACATGGAGGTGTTGGAGGCACTAGCTATGTGGGAGTCACCCACTGGAGCAACCAGGGATCAGAAGGAGGCCATGGAGGACATGGGGGACATTGATGTCGTCTGCATCAGTTGGACTGAGTTTTGTTATTGTTCTGTTTGATGTATTTATTATTGAAATATAAAATGTTTCTTTCCTCAACAAATATTTCTAATCACCTTATCCTCTGCCACTGAGAAGATATGTGAATCTTTTCTCGAAGGAATACGGGAGAAGGACGGTTTGGTGTGTGTGTCGAATGTCCGATTATTTGTTATTTTCAGAGGAAAACGAAGGTTGCCGCGAAAACAGTTGCTTGTTTTTAAAATACAGAGGCGAGAAAATGAAAATTATAAGTTTTTGATGAAAACCTATCATATTATGATGGTGGAACTTTTGAAGAGAGAGTAACACATTTTTCACAAACTTTGTTTTGTACTGCCCTAAATATTTGCTAATAAGCATAACAAATCTTGAATCGAAGTATTGATAATGAATAGGTACATGTATCTCTGATGAGCTCGACAAAGAAAAAATCAAAAGAGAAAAATATCTTTCGAAAAACAAAATTTAAAAATGAACTTTCACGGAAATAAAATATAAATGGACCCACTTTCATTTCGACAATGGATTAAAATTCTCCAAAATACAGAAGACGATTGAAGATTAAGAATTTTCAATTCAGATTAGTATTTCAAAAAGGATGGCAGTGATGTGATGTCCAAAAACACAAAAGCATAAAAAATCAGACAATGTGTACAGTTCATTTCGTAAATTGAAATGGCTCCCTTGTTATGAAAGGTTAATCAAGCATATGTAAAATATTACGAGTACAAGAATGAAATGAATGATATGAGGACATTTATAAATACGAAACACAGCAAGCTGATTATAGACTAAACTTACCACCAGGATGGCGAAAGATCGGAACTGAGGAATACAGTCTGAATAAAGTCACTCAAAGTCGTTGAAGGGCAGATCATTCGAGGAGAGGAAATTAGGGAACCAATAGCAACGTTTAGTTTTAAATATACTTTAATTTATGGGCATTAGATGTGCAGTCAAAATAACTAATTACCCCATCAGTAGCCTTCAACCAACTTATACTTATATTATCTTGAACGAATAGTAGGTACTTGAAAAAACGCGAAACTATGAGATTTATTTCTGAAATTGACTGTATCAAATATATAGATCTAGCATTCCAACGGAACGCATGTTTTGATGAACTTCCAAGGAAATCCTTCGTTTCTAAGATTTTAATTTCCTGTTTCGTTACTTATATATGTATGTTATTATATATGTATTGTTTTTATTTTCTACACTAGAAGCTTATTTTTATTGCCCTGATGATGACAGAATAAACTGTCGAAACGTTGGCTTTTAAATGATATAGTTTCTGTTAATGAAGACCTATACAACCCAAAAAACACTTAAATTCACCAAAGGAGGTCGTCAACCTTATTGAATGTATCAAATATTCTCAACATGACCATCACGCTTTTAGAATGGTTTACATTATTGGCAAAATTGACATGAGCCACGAGCTAGAGTTGTAGTGAATGGGAATATGGCGTAATCTTATTGGGTATTCGATCCCTCCTCTGTTCAAAATTGAAATTATTCCAAACTCATAGAATCGACCAGTCGATCTTACCAAAAATTTTTGTCCATAAAGTGTTACTAAATCGTAGGTAATAATTTATCCCATGAAATAACAGATCTTTGGGATATTTATCATCAATATCTGTCATTATACTTCTGATGATAGTTAAAAAAAATTATAACAACTGTAGGTGAGTTTTCCACATGCATGAAAAAGTGGATTTTCGACCTCGTGAAAGGATAAAAATGGTTTGTTTATCCCACAGGCAAAAATGTGGATTTCTTCTGGACAAATGCTGAAGAGTGAATATGCTTGTCCGTGGGCGGAATATTAATTTTTTTTCTCTGTTTTCTTCCTCATACGAAGTCAGGTACAGTATTGCCATTTCTTAAAGAAACCAAAGAAATTCCATGGATGCTTAATGATTTTCTGTGTGGCATTCCATGAATTTCCTACCTTATGAATAAATGATGCTACTGCTTCAATTATTATTCTCTTGTGATGTGTATCTGTGCATCGCAATCAATGGAATATGTGTAGTGTATCATGATTAATTGTTGGGCATATTTCATGAAAGGTATACGAAAATAATACTCAAAGGTTTTTCACGATCAAAAAACTGAAATAATTCTTTCATACTATATGACTTACATCAATAGGTAGGTATTTAACGAGCTAGTATATAATCTAGTCAGTGGAGTATAACATCGAATATGCAATTCGTTTACGAAAGCAGTTCTTTCAATCTCGTCGAGAATTTTACCAATTAATTTACCAACAGTATCAAATCGAAATATTTCAGTAGGTATATAAAGCTTATCTCGGAATGGCATCAGTCAGTTCTCTTTAATATTCTCATCAAGAATCATACAGCTCCCAACACCAAATATGAAGACGGTACGTAGAAATATCTATAGCTAGCTTTCAAAGATCACTGGAATATAGTATTTCCAGATCTTGAAAAATGTTCAATTTCGCAATTTATAAATGTGAGGATTTCTACAGAAGATTTTTTCTGTTAGCTTTTGGGAAACATTTTGATCAATTCAGTTCATGCTTTAAAAAATAATACATTAAAGAAGATCCACCTCGTTAGGTTCCTATATGGACGTTTTTTCTCTCATAAAAGAAATAATCGTCAATGTCTCGATAACTAGTGAACTATAGGTCTTTGATTTTCTAGATAATTCTATTAGTATCCATCATTGCTATCGCTGTGGCTACTCCTAGTGGACATGGAGGACACGTAAGTAAAAAAAATTTTTGCGACCCAACTTTAGCAGAAACGATTCTAGGACAACGCCCACTACAAATTCGAATACGGCGTCGACGACCCTCACACCAAAGATCACAAAACCCACTACGAGCACAGAGATGGACACCACGTGACCGGGGGTTACACCCTGAAGGAGGCAGATGGCACCCACAGGATTGTCAAGTACAAGTCAGGACCGCACTCAGGGTTCGAGGCCGTCGTCGAGAGGGTGGGACATGCCCAGCACCCGGCCCACTATGGTAAACATGGCCACGGTGGACATGGAGGTGTTGGAGGCACCAGCTATGTGGGGGCTATCCACTGGGGCAACCAGGGATCGGAAGGAGGTCATGGAGGACACGGGGGACATTGATGTATTCAGTTATTACAAGAAATATAGTTGAATGTTGAAATTTTGTATACGTCTAATAATGTTATTACACAAAGCGGCTTGTTTTATTTCTTGTTCCAGATTTCTGATCCATGGTGAAATCTCGAAGTCTACCACTAAAATGTGGAAATTGTGAGAAAGTATGATACATGATGATGATGATAAATTCGTGAATTTCAACCTCAGGTCTCTTTCCTGTGAAGCATAACTTTTCTGGAAATGAGAATAAACTAAGGTTGTTCACATATAAAAACATATAATGCTGGTATCTAGAAATCATCAGCAAGTGTAGAAACATCGGAAAAATTATTAGATATATAGATTAGATATATAGATTAGATATATAGTATAGTATATAGATATAAAGTATGTATTAGCAACCTATTTCGTTGAAAAATAAGTCGAGTATCTTATGGAGAAGGTGCGGAAATATGAATATCAATAAAATATCCTCTCAGATAGTATAATTATCTCAGAGGATTATATAGTCGGTCTTTAGAATATGGTCAGAAGGGGTAAAATTTGAGGAAGAGATATACCAATTGTTGTTTTCCTATCAGTTTCTCATAATTATCTTCAAGTTCAGTATTCACACCCCTTCGTGGTCACTTTAGAGACCTGCAGAACGTCCCTTTCCAAAGACTCGTTCATCCAACGAACATCGAGACTTTGGAACTCATTGCCTAGGGAGGTGTTCCCCGAGGCATACGATCTCCAGAAATTTAAGAAGAACACCAACTCCTACCTTCTTTCCCTTGGTTCTCACGATGTTCTCTGAACATTACAGAATATCCCTTTTTCTGAGTACCAGAACATAAAAAAAATGTATCTCTGATGAGTAGGAGAATATTTTCCATTTTATTTTATATCAATATTTTTATGAAATTTTTATAATCTAATACAAACATCCGCTTATTTGAAAGTGTGTTTGAAAAGTGTTTATAACCGCCAATTTAGATACAGATTGTTGAAAACCAACCATGTGTTGGAAAATTTCGAAAATCTTCATATCGATAACGAAAAATTTTTCGATAAACATTTCATCGGTTAAAAATTGTCCATTTTAACAGGATTTACCACAGACATAGTTTTTTTGATGTTCTCAGGAAATTCACTCAGAGTCCAAAGAGCTGAGTAAGGTGCATCGATATAGAAAATTGTAAATATCTCGAAAAAGATCACTTACAGCGTTGTTGAGGAAGTGCTGTATCTTTTTGCCTTGAAAAATTACAAAAGTTTACTGTCAGGGCAATTTCAAATGAATAATGACAGCGTACGCAGCGCCCTCTAGGCGCTATATATGAAAATTAATACGAGATTATGATTTCCCAACTCACGGGTACCAAATTTTTTGCGAAAAACTCATGTTTTGTAAAAGTAATTTTGAAAAAAACGAAAAAAAAAAATCAACACAATCCTGTATCTCCGAAACAAAGATTTTCGGACACAAGTTATATAGACTTTTTTCTTCAAATTGTCTCAGCAATACGTCATTCAAATATTTTAACGTACTTATGTTACACCCTGTATATTTTTGGTAAAATTTTATATATTCACAAATTCATATTCAGAGTTGAACCATATTTGAATAAATACTATCACCATCATTTCATCATATCAATATCGCACACCCTGTGTGAATACCCACTAGCAGCGCCACTGGGATCGTCGTTCCGCCGCAGATGAAAGAGCCGAGGCGTCAAAGGCAAAGCACGGTTACCAAAAGACCTGACCTAATGAAGCTATCATGTGGTCTATAATCAAGACACCTGCCCTCGAGCGAGAAATACTGGCCCTCCCAAGATCCTGGACCAATCACCAGAGGCGGAGACGAGATGCTTCGCATGGACCGTAAGGCAATCATCTGAGGATGGCTGTTATTAGAAAAATCTTGATATGATATTACCAAAACTCGGTGTTGGTAAGACGAAGAGAATTCTCATGGAGGAAGTTGAATCAATCGTGCTGCAGTCTTAGTACAATGGCGCTACCCAAGGTGGATATGTACACACTAGAAAAACTTGTAAACTTCTGCCTACTTGATTCCAAACCATTACCTTGAGTTTCCAGAGATATCTTCATCAGGAGAAAAAATACCGAGAAGAGTTATCATATCTATAATTACTCCAGATTTACTGATAATCTAGTGTTTTAATGTCATTTAAAATCACTTCTGTCAGATGTGAGCCACAGAAATACACAATCAACCGAACCGAATAGAATCGATCTAATCGCCATCTTCATTCAAACCGTGGAAATATTACAACGTTTCTCAAAGAGTCTACAAGTTTTTCGCAGGAAGAGTACCCTACCTTATGAGATGGGGCATGTTGAAAAAAATCTCGAGTGTAATTTAGAGACAAATTCATCCATATTAGTTTTTATGCTAAATTCCACTCGATTAAATATCATAACATTCATGACTAGCTGCTGGATTAGACAGGATTTTCAAAAAAGAAAAACACTGCTGAGATTGATATTCAATTCAGATTAATTAGCTTCATGTATCTACTTGGGAGACACAGGGCCGGATTATCCATAAGGCGGATTAGGTAACTGCCTAGGGGCCCCGCACTGGCTAGGGGCCCACGGGGGCATAATTTATGTTGAACGCACCAAGAAAAAAACGATTCATTTGGTTTCATTCGTGACATTTCCAATTATTAACATCCGGTAATATCACCATAGAAAAAAAAGATGGTTGTGGGGCAGATAACACCGTATGGATTGATTTTTGATAATATGGTACAATCAACTTTTCCCAATGTAATGATTAGCATTGCAAATATATAGAAGTCTGATGATATCAAGCGCCACAGGTGAACGAAATTTTTCAAAATGAAATTAATAAAAAACTGTCTTCGTTCAACAATATCACAGAACCGTTTAAATTCATTGTCGATAATGGCGATTGAAAATGATGTGTTGAAAAAGATCAACTTCCAAGATGATTTTAACGATTTTGTATCTAAAAAGTTACAAGAATTGCTATTTAAACTTATATTGTAACTACTTCACAAAAATATTTTCTATGGTTGTGAAAATATTTTTGTGACCAAAATCATTTCATTCAATGAAAGCAAAAAGCAGGAGTCGAACTGATCGACTCGACTTTTGTAATAGAAAAAATATATTTTGAAAAGTAAGAAAACGGTAAAGGAAAGAGGCCCCGAGAATTGCATTGCTTAGGGGCCCCGATATGGTCAATCCGGCCCTGGCGAGGCATGTCATATACAGCAATAATTTGTGCTATTATTGGATATGTGCATTGAGGAAGGTATTATTAAAAATTTTGACGTTCCGACGCAATGAAATTATTGTATCAAGTTCATAGATAGCAATTCTACTGATCAGATTCATATTCCTAATACAATACATTACTCGTGTGTTTGGTGCTTCACCTCGTATAAACATCGTGTAAATTCATTTTGTAATGATCAATATAAATCTGTATTTATTCTGTATCAAATCCAACGGTGGTTAATTTATGTCGAACGTATGAGACTGCAAAAACAGTCGCTGTGGAATTTCATCCTTATGTTGGCACCGTCACTGAAGATATCTGCAAAAGTCGGCATGCCTTCAACACACACACCACAGGTAGGTATCTCTGTAACTACCACTTTTAAACTAATCGACTAGCAAATATTAGGTTATTATCCTTTATAACATGTACTTTCAGAATACAGCTCGGCTATAACGTCCAATGAAGAATATTAACTTTTTGAGAAGCCCATTTCTTTTTCATAGAGTATATTTCAATAATTGTGTACCCACCTCTATCTTTAATATGGGATTTGGTATGATTTGAGGCTGATAGAGACCTTGAAGTAGAATATGACTCAGTTCAAAAGTATGCCATCAATTTTAGACAAGACTTCAAAGGTCCTAAATATAGGTATATTTCTTTATGGAACTTATGTGAAATGAAGCCCTACATGAAGAATCAACTGAAACCAAAAATGAGTTCACCTACCCTTATGATCGACCCTGTATAAACATAAATAGCTACAAATTGACAACTAATTTTGTATTCAACAGTAGTCTGAAATGGTTAATAAACCAGTATAATGAAGATACCAACTTGTGAATGGCAGGCCGAGTTGCATCAATATAGGTAATTAATATTTCTCGACATTGACCTTGTCGTGTCATCAACAGAATATCTTACTAATTATCTTTGATTGCTGCTGTCACTTTTAATTAATAACACACGTGCAACTACAGCTTGATTAATGTATGTGCTGATTCAGTTCCCACACACCTGTGCAGACCTACCTATGCTTTGCCGTTTCTATATATAATAAATTTTGTTCAATACTCATGAGGAGCAAGAAAATCGAATAGATATCCTCTGCATTCTACTTGTTTCAAGAATAATTAACGATGGCATATGGTTGGGTTGATATGCGAGTCATTTGAGTAGGTACTTTGGTAAATTCCTGAATATTTGGTGGTAGTGACTCTTCCATAATGGGTTTTGTTTCAGAAAAGATATCAATGTTTTTTTTTTCATTCATATTGAATGTTGTTCACCAAGCAATATTTCTTTGCCGTGAGTGATTCTCAGAATTTGTAGATAAGTATTTTAGCTTAAAACAGTCGATATGAATTTCTTGATACTTCTACTTCTGTCTCACAAGCTCCTTGACCTATTAGATCTTTTCTGCATAACCCTTAGTCTATTCGAAGCCCAGGAATCCGAGATCTCGTGCAAAAATTATCAGCTTCCTAGGAGCTTGGTTCCTGACATCGGGGAGGCTTCAAAATGCCCTTTCCAGGAACTTAAGCCTCTTGCAGAATAGCTCTGGATATTCGCAAAGCAAATGTTCTACAGTTTCAGCGAAGTTCTCACCGTAGCAGCAACTATCACTCTCTGTTTAGCCCATCTTTTTGATGTGATACCTCCAGTGAGGAGTCCCGTTACCAGTTTCAATTATTTTTTGTCCAACTCGCTTTTCAGCTTTCCTTAGCCTTTTCAATCAATCAATTTTTTATTTCCGTTGTTTGACATGGTATTTACATGTTTTGGAATTGTCTTGAAAAATATACTAATAATGTAAATGTAAAATGAGTAGAAACAACCTCTCAAAAGTTGAAAGTTGTCTTTGTCCTGGCACTTTATCCCAGTGAGATATAATTTCATCCGCTTCCCAAAGTAGAACCTCTTCTTCCAAGTTGGTCTAGTGAAGATATTGGAACTGTTCGGATGCCAATATTGTTGATATAGTCGCCCGTGTTATCATTGTCTCCGACGGTATCACCATCCCTCTAACACTTGTAACCTAGAACTCACACACTCACATCAAAGTGACCTGGTAATCACGGAGTAAACGAAACAGAATCATTTCAAAATATAAACTAAATATTGATACTACTTGTGAGTTAATAAAAGAGGGCAGTGAACAGAGTAAGATTATCTACATTATTTCCACGAAGTAAAATTTAACAGTTCTTGTGTATCCAACTCTAGTACAAATCATACTTACTTTGCATTGACGAACAGCTCAGCTATGACTCCTCTCAAGATCTATGGTTTGTTTATAAAGTACTAGTTGAGAAGTTGCAGTTATGGACCACTGAAATATAACCAATATCTAGAATGCCAAAGGAACTTCTCAAGCATAGACCCTTTTGAATCTCGCTCAGACTGAAAATAAATCAGGCCGGGAGCATGCGCACTATAACTGTAACCAGGTCCGGTCTAGCCTTTTTGGTGTACAGACCACCTGGACTGTGCTTTAGGACCAATTATCAACATTAACATCTCTGAAGAAACATTACATAAAGAATTTTCTGAATTAGCAGTTCCAGGGTGAATCCAAAATTTTTGGGGCAGATTATAGAAATCATTATACAACTGAATTAAATCGAAAGTGGTGGTAGGATTTTTTCATATTTTCAATCAATAAAATGTTTGTATTTTTTGGATTTATTGTCTTGATTGTAAATTTCTAAACGTTCTTCAACTACTCCAAGTTTCTACATGTATGTATCGTGTTAAGTGTATGTAAAATTCTTCAGCGACGAATAAATTCTATTCTATTATATTTGTCCTACAGTAAATAAGTTTGTTATCAACCAATCTTCGTGATAATGATTTAAGTTCCTGTGACATAATATGGTAAGTGAACAGGCAAAAAAAATGTCCATATGGAATAGAGCACATTATATTATAATATATGTATTTATTCTAAAGTACACAGCACTAATCACGTCGCACCCCGAAATGTTGCCCATGTTGAAATCTGAATAACTTTTCTCTGCTTTGAACAATTTGAATTATGTTTACACTGTTCGCTGGATAGTTGACAGAGGCTTTTGATGACCAAGATTCAGCCTGGCAACTGAATCACGTTTCAGTCGTTTTTTATCACCAGAAGTTATACGATGTCATCAATGAAATGTTCTTCACAAATCACATTTTCATGACTCAAAGTCTCGATATTTGGATATCTACCAATATCTAGCTTTCATTCAAGAGCAATGTCTATTCTTAGTTAAACTGAAAATGGATGATTTTAAGATAAAATAATACAGCTCAAGTATAAGTATCAATCTCAACTCACCAAAAAAAGGTTAAACTAGAATTAGTACTGCAGTTTTTGCATTGCAGCAATGCACCTTCAACCTTTTTTGTTTATGAAAATATTATCAAACTATCAAACAGGGTAAATTGACGATATGGAACAACTTCTCTTTGATTTGGATTTGGCATTTGTCATCAAATGTATACAGTTGTAGTGATCAAAGACATCATTTTCATACCTTTACTTTTACTGCGTCGGCGCATAATCTGAATTCTCAGTTCGCATAGTCGGGCTAAAAGTTCCCCGCGCATTTACCTACCTATATTAGCGTTCCAGTTATTGGTTATATTATTTCAGTGTTATGGACAGCGATAAAATCGAAGAAGCCTCTAAAAACCATGATACGCTGTTGCCAAAATAATCTTATACATCGATGAGTTCCCACGTGATTATATCATTGTTGGATTGCAAAATCGGCTATTGTTCGGCATTGTACGGCAACGGCGAATATCTCGAAAGTCCATCTGCTAATGGAAGTCTACGTCGGGCGTGGACATGTCAAAAGTAACGCTATTGTTGAAGCTCTCTGGTGTTGTAGTGGCCCGGATCGACTGAGCTCGTGGGAAAATGACCGAATCCGTTGCCTACCTACACGGATTGAATGCCCGTAATCATTCATTAATCAATTAGTATGGATTCTTTTAGGCCCCGGACTCGGCTCGGAAAGAGAAACCCGTAAATCTCGCTGTATACAGGGTGTTTCGGTCGATTCGACTTCGAGTCAGAGGAGAAACTTGTCAGGACATGTTTGGATGCTGATGGGAGCAAAGATGCCAGCAAATTGTATCCGTTGGGATGAAATCATCTCATTTTTGATAACATTTTTGATGCCAAACATTTATTACCTACCTGATTCGATAGTATCAGAGATGTTGATGTCATTCAGTAAATTATTTTACTTGGCAAAAAGAACTAAATGTCGAAAACATGAGGTTTTCACCTAAAGAATAATGGAATAATTACGCTCAAATTGAGTTTCTAGAGGCGGCATCTGCCTCCCTTCCCCCCCTTTCGACGCCCATGACTGTGTGTATGAACAACAACAACTCTCAAACAAATGTAGCCTAAAGTATTGTTGTTATCAATATTGTTGCTAAGCAGTTGTTCATCATGACGTATTCCAAATAATGTCCAGAATCGTCAAAACTATCAAACTGCTAATTTGCTGATGCTGGTTTTGATCCTCACGTTATTATATTGGTAGGTATGTATATCACAATCTTTTGAAAACTTGCGTTTTTATTGAGTCAACGTCAGTTTTTTCACTAAAAAAAAATATGTTCAACATTCTCCAATTAGGATCATTATAGTATTTCAGTATTTAAGACGTGGTGTACAATCTTTTTGCAGGAGTTGTTCTATGATAGATCTCAACAGTTACTTTCGGTATATATTTTTTTAAATAACTGAGTTTCCAAGAGCATTGAGGATTGACCGATATTTTATCGTCCTCCAGCATCAATAAAATCAGCAGGTTACATCCATTTCAAATTTATTTACAAAGTTTGATCGTTTTTACCAGACAAATCATATCGCTCAGTACAATTTCAAGATAATGAAATAAAAAGTCGATAAACAAATCAACAACTTATGTATGAAATATTGAGAATATGTTATACAATTACCTAAGCTATTTGTGGACAAACCATAGATAACAACTCGTTACTTTCAGATATCTACTTCAACTGTTATCAGGTTTTCAAATTACCTATTTTTGAAACTCATCACAGTAATAACGTGAAATGTTTCAAATAACGAAAAACGATGTAATTGGCATTGCGTCAACTTTTATCAATAATTTTTTAAATTAGAATGGGTAGGAAGTTCAAAGAGGTGCGTTGTAATGGAATAGTATGCATCAAAACATCAGTTATAGATTAAAAATAGGACGAGTGCTCTTGAATAACCTTCGGTAAGGAAAGTTTTTTATAGTATTTTCTCTGTTTTGGTTTTAATGCTGTAGCAACCCGTAGACCAGGTTCAGCAAAGATCATAACCTTGTTCCTGAATCAGGAATCGTTTGGAGATGGTGGTTACTATCTCAATCGATTCTACAAATAGTGTCAATAATTTCTCCGTATTTTTCGTATAAAAAAATGCAAATAAATTCGCGAAAATATTCATATTAGCTCGTGGAAACCGAAACTCTTTCACAGATAGTGCCTAATTTATGTCCACATTTTCAAAATCCTTACGAAGTGCACTGTGATGTCATTATCATTGATGAATGAGCAAAAATGGGTTGCCAAAATTTGAAATTTTCAATGCTCGTGCCTTTAGCTTTGACATCTGTCCCCGAGCTTCAGATTAACGTTGGCAATTTTGCAATTCTCCCCCCATTCCATTCATACAGCAATTTTAATTCCAGACTGAAACCTCGGCCAACTAAGTAACCGACAATGGCAGCGGATGAGGATACATCAAAAGGCTCAAACGAAAAACCGATAACGAAATCCAAAAGCAACGCCCTGCTACGCAACATAACCGGAATCTCCCTTCTGGCATACTTCGCTTTCGTCGTGTATGTTGGAGTGCCCCTAATCCTACTCAACGCTTTGATCATCCAAATTAAATGTTTCGACGAAGTCATCACCATCGCATACAACATGAAGAAGATGCCCGCCCTGCCCTATTTCCGCACCCTCAACTGGTATTTTGTCCTGGTGGCCAACTACTTCTTCTCATGGGAGACCTTCGCCGGCAACTTTGAGCCCTACGTCAGGAGGTACCAAGCCCTGCAAGTGCTGGTGGCGTACCACAGGTTCTTCTCCTTCTGCGGGTACCTGGCCGGGCTCATCTGGTTCATGTCGCTGGTTCGTAAGGAGCTCATCAAGAAGCAGTTCAGCTTGTTCTTCTGGACGCACTTCCTCATCATCATCATTGGCCTGCAGACCTACTCGCTCGTGCAAAACATGTTCGAGGGGCTGATTTGGTTGGTGATGAGCCTCTGGCTCATCATCCTGAACGATGTTTTCGCCTACGCGTTCGGAAAGTTCTTTGGAAAGACGCCCCTTATAGGGTTATCGCCGAAGAAAACTCTGGAAGGGTTCGTGCTAGGTGGGGCCAGTACCTTCGTCCTGGGGGCGGTGCTGGCTTACCTCTTCTGCCAGGTGCAGTACCTAGTGTGCCCCCAGAACTACGTAGATGTTGGTAATGATATCGTGTTGGACACAAACTGTACGCGAAGCTATCTGTTCGAACTGAGAGAGTATCCTCTGGGGGAAACTGGGTTAGCCTTTAGGGTGTACCCTTTCATATTGCACTCCTTGTCCATGTCGGTATTCGCCAGCATCATAGCCCCCTTTGGAGGGTTCTGTGCTTCTGGATTCAAGAGGGCTGTGAAAGTTAAGGATTTTGGCAATCTGCTGCCTGGACATGGTGGATTCATGGATAGGTTCGACTGTCTCTTCCTCATGGCCACGTTTGTTAATGTTTACATCAAAGCCTTCATCAGGAACCCTGATATTGATAAGATTTTCCAGAAGATATTGACTCTGAGACAAGAAGGTCAATTGGAGTTTTATCACTTGCTGAAAGAGGCACTGGTTGATAAGGGTATGACAGTTGATGTGAAAATGTAAATGTGTCAATTGGAACAGCTATGAGGGATCAAGACAGAAATGTAATATTTACAATTAACTGAAGTTTCAAATGGAAATAACATCCAATGATGTTGGTAATTGTTTAATAATTATAATTGTGTTCATCTGAAACATAAATAAAGAGGATTTGTAAGAAGATCAATGTTTTAATATCCACCAGGACTTCATTATTTCCGAGCTGATATTCCTAGAAGGTATGCCTCATATTTCAGGAATCCCATCCTTCATATATAAGAATGTAATTAACGAAGTAGGCACAATATTCTGTTGTGCCAATATAAGCTGGAAGGATAGATGTTCAACATTCTCAAGATTTCCCGGACGGAATTGAAATTATAACGAAGTGAGCCATTAACTATGGAACAAATACATATACAGTAAGTTGGCATTTGTTTTGTTCGACTAGAAAGTAAAATGCTATATTCTCTTCACAACCCTCTTCTTCAGTTGATTGCGACTTCGTAAATATTTAGCTTGATGATTTCTAGAAACTTTTACACAAAATCATCTGTATAATATCCATTATCCATTCATGGGTTCTTATGAATTTGTTATTAACATTGAGAATTCTCCACAATGTCGAAAACCGAGTGATGATACCAGATGAATAATAAACATGATCTAGTTGGAATCGATAATTCCCAGACATCTTGATTAATACTTAGAGAATTTTAATATAGCGGAGAGTGAATTATCGGTTGAGAAAACAAATTAAGCTTACAACCAGAATGAACATTAGTAAGTGATTATCGTGATCAATCGAGCATTCAGTCGTAATAAAATCTGGTAGTATAATTAGGCGAATGATTCGTTTTGGTGGAATTGAAACTGGTCGAATATCCACTCTATCAGCCTTGGATTTAAACTTGTAAACATATAATTGGACGAATTCGAGCGGTTTTTAATGAAGTTATATTTATGTTTGATAGCATTAATTATTTCCATCGGACATTTTTCCTCAACAACTCGTGTCAGTGTCGATATACATGCATGAATATTCCTGCCAATCAACATTCATGATCGTTTGTGCAAAATATGGGCTGCATTTCGTTTATTATTCGGGCATCGAAACTTGCCCAAATCAACTCGTTCAAGACACCTTGCAATTAATTCCAACATCCCAGTTGGTATTTAATTTCGATGTGTTGGCATTCCTCAAGTTGTCAATAATAATAGGAAGGGGCAGTCGTCGAAAATCAAAGGCGTGGTTTTCGGTTCCCTCAGCCTCCCAGAGTGAGAAAACACGAGAGAAAAGGCTCTCTTTTGATTGATTCACTCCTGTTGTTGTCCAAATATTATTTGGCAATTTCGGATCTCACACCAGTGGCGTAACAATCGTGATCGAGTATTCATTAGAACTGATGCGCTATAGTCGATTTCTTCGATTATTTCATTCATGCTAAAATACACGTTTTTGATTGGTTGAAATGATTGTCAATAACACCATGTTTTCGATTTTGTATTTTGGCTCCTGATTGGCTATTGGATACCTATACATGCTGTGTTTTTGTTTCTGTATTTCGCTTTCTGATTCGTATAGGCAGTAGGGTAGTTTAATTAAACAACGACTTACTAGTTGCAATCTGTCATAGTATTTTCCGATTCCCTGGTAAATAAATGAATGCCACTACACCAAATTTTCGTCTGAACCATGATAAACACACACTATCAATATGTATCCACTTCATTTTCCACAAACTCTAGACAATTTCAGCATTAATAGAATTGATTTAATGTGACCTAACCACAAATTGTGACAACAGCTCAGTAGTACCTAGTGCATAGGTAATCTTGCCTAATACATCATACAATGGCATTACGGTCGTGAGGCCTCACTCAATGTATTGTTGGTTGCATAACGTATCTTCTTGTGTCTACAATGCATAATATCAAAATAAGTAATTCCACAAATTGTACGTTTAATATTAATATTAACAATAAAGTTAAGTTGAAATATTTATTGACATGTCAATATGAATCTCCAATATGAAGTATCATCAATCGATACATCGGTAAATGTCCTGTATCGATTTTTTTCAGAGCTAATCATTTTTCTTCACCAATTTCTAGGATGCACTGAAATAAATCTCGCAGAAAATCTATTGTAAATCTGCCAATGTTATCCAATCTTGTTATCTTCATTACATAACAGAAATCAACCACCAAACAGAATATGTGATGAAAAATTCTTTATTTGATGGTATATTCTTTTGTGATTTATGTAGGTATATTTATATATCAATCGACATAATTTGTTCATAAATAGACTATCTATTGAATTATCTATAGCAACTCACGAACCATTCTCATTAGCAATTATCATCTGGTTAATCAGTTCCTGTCATGGACACCCCGTAAATCAATTGAATGCAACATTCATTACTGTCATGCTGCGTCGTTCACTTCTCTTTAATCAACGTTGTTGAAAGGTAATTAGTGCAATGAGATTCCACTCTTGGTTAAACATTATTTTCCATCCTGCATTTATTTACATATAGTTCTCTAGCTCTGAAAGAATTTCAACTAGGCGATTATTTCTGATGAAAATACGACATTCTTCTTATGTTGATCTTTTGTTCCTATTGTTTATAATATTAGATGAAACAAAATTAATTATTATTATGAATCCAACTCAGACTACTTACTTTTAACAAAGACTACTAACCATTTGAAATGCAATCCTCTGGAAGTCCATAAAATCAGAAGATAGTAAAAAAACTAATGGAGAGCAAGATATATTCGTAAAATGTCTTGTGGACACATAAAAAAGACCAACGAAGTATGAATTGAATATGTTCCAGTTTTTATTTCAACTCACAGAAAAAAAGTAAATTATTGACGAATTTTCATGAGACCTCAAGATAATTTAATGTCGTTGATAACTTTCAGTACCTACACGGAATAATACAGGTGGCCCTACAGGGTGTTCCGCTTACAAATATCAAGAACTCACTTGATGATACCAATTCAAAGCCTGTATTCTACCTTCGGAAGAACATCCCTAGACACACCTCATAAAGTTATCGAGCTCCAATGGCTTCGAAAGACCTCACACAATACTCTTCACGAAGGTGATACTGTGAAATTTTGTATCGCTCGGCCAACTTTGATGATCATTCGAGCGTGTACACTCTTTTGGACGAAAATTCGCTAATTGTTTGCTAAAAGAACAAGAAAAGATGCACACAAATACCAATTGTTCGGCTACCTGCTCTCGACTTCGATGCATTCATGGCCGATATAATGGGATGCTGCAAGAGGTTTCGCTATTAGGGATGCTGGGATTAGAGGGTGGAAATGAGGATCATCTCTTTGAGGGTTGGGACGTTTCTGATTTCTCGTATATCACTGCACGCCCTCTTGAAAGTACTAGATTCTAGGATAGAATTTTTTTTTAATATCCTATTTCACACGATTTGACATCTCAAGCTAACGGAAGACACGAAAAATAGACCTTATTTCAACTAAAACAGAACACGCACTCAGATTTACTTGTTTTCAACAATTTTTTGTTGACGTTTCGAAAAACGATGAATTCACAGAAAAAATGCGGTATACATTGTTCCTGAAAACTGGTATTGGACCTATTTGAGTAAAATTATGTAAGCATCAAAATTTGTCAGATTAGGAATTATCAACGATATGCAATATGCAATATGGCTTCCGTCATCAGATATCAACTGGTGACCTGCTCGCTTACGTCTCATATTTATGGCAGCTATCTATTGAGAAATATAGAGAAACTTTAGCCATAGCATTATAGATATTTCCAAGGCATTTGATCGAGTTTGTCACCAGGGACAAGAAATGTTAACAAAATGAATATGGACTTAACAATTCCCCAATAATTTAGTAGAATCTCACTATGCCCAACATAATTCAGTCAGGAGTAACCATACCATTGAAGTCATCCATTTCGATGCTTGATGGCGTTACTATCAGCGTGATGAGGTCCATTGCCAAAAGTGCATCCCAAAAACTTTGTTTTCTGTTTCGAGCCAAGAGCTATTTCACTCCCAGTCGTTTATCGATGATGCCTCGCTTACTTCTGTGGAACACCGTAGAAAAGTTGGCTATTTATCTCTATATTTTATATATATTTTTATGGGTGATGCTCTTCTGAAATACCAACGATCGTTTCTCCATCAGCAGCCTCTTCGAGATTAACCCGTCAAGTTCAGTATTCACACCCCTTCGTGGTCACTTTAGAGACCTGCAGGACGTCCCTTTCCAAAGACTCGTTCATCCAACGAACATCGAGACTTTGGAACTCATTGCATAGGGAGGTATTCCCCGAGGCATACCATCTTCAGAAATTTAAGAACAACACCAACTCCTACCTTCTTTCCCTTGTTTCTCATGATGTTCTCTGAACATTACAGGATATTTCCCTTTTCGTGATAACCGGAACATATATAAAAAAAGATATCAAACTATAGGGAATATTGGGGAAAGCAGCAAGTAAACGAGTACTCTTTTAAGTTCCAAGCTTTCGGACCTCAACTTGGCAGACGTTAGTTCAGTTACTTCACTTCGAGATCTTCTACATAGTTTCTATCATTCAGCTTCAACTTTCTGCCCCTTTTGCTTTGCTTATCTAACTCTGATGACTCTTTGCTGCTATTGGTTGAATGTGGGCTTTTGTGGATTAATCGCTGCTTCTTCAGAGAAAACTGAAGACAGAACTCACATGCTGAGAACCCTGCTGTTACATCTCCAATAGAAATCCAAGTGAACTTATCTTTTCATCTAGTTCTGAACACCACTACTGGAGATACCTGTATGGCATTGAGCATATTTTGAATATCTGAGAGCTTAGTTGAGATATTTGTAACATTTACCTATAGTTCTAGGAAACTTTGGTATCGATACCCAGGGAAAACTACTTATATTTATATTTTGTGCAATCCTTTCAACTTACCCCTGCGTTTTAATGATATACCTAGCCTTCTCGGCATAAACGTTGTTATATAGACGTGAGGTCTGATATTTACGCAAATAAAGATGAAATATGTCTATGACTTGTCTAATAGTTTTGTCTGTAAGTTCCAATACACTATCTTTAAATTGCTTGGATTGTTGTCCAGAACGAAATATCAGACAGAATAATCTCGTTTGTTGTTTTCTGTGGTTTCCTTGTCAGGACGTGAAAACGCAGTTAAGAGTTGAGAGCAAGAGGCACCTAAATATTCAGCATCACGCATCAACGCCACTCATCTAGCAAGGCGTCGCACCCACAAAGGCGTCATAAAGGAAAGACTCAATAAATATGGGATAAGTAGCTTTGGAGACAACAGCTGATGACACTCGATTGTGGATTCGTGTGTTGAAGTTTGGCATTGAAAACGTTTCTGCTTGGCTTTGTCGGCTGCTGTTTGTTTTCCTCGACCCAGTGGCGCTCCGATGAATTTTTTTTTTATCCGTGAGACGAAGAATTTTGGAACCGTTACCTCCGCCAAAAATTTAAATAGATCAAAATAAACTACCAGAATAGCTACGGCAACATTGAAATCAGAATTTCACTATTTTTAGCAACGGGAGAGCTGAATTGCATGTAATCAGATTCATAGAGTCTGCTTCACCGATTCAACTCATCTGAACGAGAAAACACAATCTGAAAATGATTCCATATCAGGGTTTCTGTCATGGTTTCGATTTCTACTTCAGTAATTTCGCAAAAAAAAACGATCTCGTTCTGAATCAACTTTGGGTGTTGTGGGATGAAGCTTCAGCACATTCTATTCTCAGGTTTATTTATTGAATTGATCAATATTTTTTCTGCAGTTATTGATATCTTCTTTTGAGTGAACTAGCATCTGAAGACCGTGTCAGCATGATTGGATGAGGCTGCACCAAAGTTTTCAATTGAAAAAAATATGTTAAAAACGGACGTTTTTTTGCCCTGAAACTAAATGAAAAACAAGGAAAAATCGAAGTGTGGACTATTATCAGGAACAAATATATTTCAAGTAGCTGAAAGATAATGAAATTACATTTCTAGGAGAATCAACAACTGCTTCATTCTATTTTCAGATTTTCATAGAATCTTTCCATTGAATTTGATCGTATATGAATGAATCTTAGACTTTTTCGGACACTGAAAATATTCAAAAATCGATAAAAAATCGAAATGACCTGTTCCTGACTTCTCAGGAAAAATCACTTGTGTGAACTACGAATCTATTATCTTTATACATATTGGAAAACTGACAGTGAAATATGAAGTAATTTGTGAATTTGAGAGAATTTTGAAGTCACATAATTATTATATTTTCTAAATTAGATGAAAAAATTCAAATGAACATTTTGGTTTTATAATGAACTAAAAATAATATTTATAATTCATATTTATTTACAACTTGGAAGTTCTTCATGAATGAGAATAGCTGTATTAATTCGAAATATATCTTTCGATTCATCCTATTACCAAACAATAATTTCAAACTGTGTGTCATGTAAAATTTAGGGATCGATCTTTTACTACTTCATAAATAGTAGAAATATCCACCAGAAAAATTAAGACAGAAATAAAAATTTTACCTTTTCATCTCAAAGTAGAGCATAATATATCTACTTATTAAAAATCAGTTTTTGAACAACTACTTGCACCCAATTTTTTATAATTTTCTTAACGAAATAATAATATTAATTGATTCTCCATTTGTACGCAGGTAATTTATTCATTCCTGATGTTTTTTTAATGTTTCATAGCACTCGAAATGAACTAAAATGAAAAAAAAACAAGTGGGTAGCTGAGAGTTGATTTTATCAATGCAGTGCGAAATATCAACTATACGGATCTAAAAGGAAAAGCCATGAATTGGACGAAAAATTAAAAGAAAAAATATTCTGAACAAATTTAGAATGTCAAAAACACTATGACTTATACAGGGTCACTCACGGTCGATGGTACCTTAGACGTTTACGGAGAACGGGACGTAGGATTATTCTGAAAATTTGGTTTATTGGGTAATCAGTTTTGTTCTATCGATCTAAAATACTTTCAGCGTTGCGGCGTTGCCGCTTCTATCAAAAAGTAGCAACAACTTTGTTATTTCAAATGGAACACCCTGTATTTTATTTCATTTTTATATTCATCCTGAAGAGCTGATTTCGTCGATACATCATACTTGGGGTATAGCGCGAAAGATTACAGAGATATATGGTGTTAAAAATTGAGATTTTTCAACTTTAGGAATTTTTTGTGTCGAAACTAATCATTTCTGCTCAAAACGGCTTACATGTCCCTATCTAAACTTTTCATTCACTATCTACTGACATTCAATAAAAACAAATAGAGGGTGATGCAAAACTCAAAATTTTGAACCACCCGTATTTGTTTCAATTAAATATCAATCGATATAGTAAATGGAAAGTTGAGATAGGGACATGTAAGCCGTTTTGAGCAGAAATGATTAGTTTCGGCACAAAAAATTCCTAAATTTGAAAAATCTCGATTTTTCACACCCTATATCTCTGTAATATTTCGCGCTATACCCCAAGTATGATAGATCTACGAAATCAGCTTCTCAGGAAGAATATAAAAATGTAACAAAATACAGGGTGTTCCATTTGAAATAACAAAGTTGTAGCTACTTTTTCATAGAAGCAGCAACGCCGCAACGCTGAAAGTATTTTAGATCGATAGAACAAAACTGATTACCCACGAAACCAAATTTTCAGAATAATCCTACGTCCCGTTCTCCGTAAACGTCTAAGGTACCATCGACCGTGAGTGACCCTGTATTTTGATGTATTGTTGGTCTACCAGGAATTCAAACTCAAACTGTGTTTGATATTTTAAATTTGTTCAGACTCTCATTTCTTTCAACTACTGATAAGTATAGTCTGTATAAAGATTTCTCATTGATTTTTGTTTGAAAAGGTTTTTGGGATATTCGAAATGAGAAAAAGAACAGTAATTGTGAAACATAGCGAACGAAATTTTTTTTGAACCACCTCGAAAAAATCATCGAAGAATCATCTTTTCCCGCGCCTCTGTCCAACCCCTCTCTCTCTCTCACTCTTTGTCCGTCTCCCTCCCACCCTCTCTCTCTCACTCCGTAACACCCCACGTTGTGCGCGTGATACCCCTCTCCCCCCCCCACCCCTCCGCCGCCGCGTCACCACTCCTCACCGCGTCCTCATCATCATCATCATCTGGCATCGCCGATTATTCTTCAAAGCTCTTTGACCGCCGCCGCTGCCGCCTCCGTCGCCGCCGCCGCCGTCGATCTCGCTTGTTGTCGCACCACCGACTCCGGTGACTTCCGGGTCGCGGGCGTCCCGGAGGACGTCGCGGCGTGCGTGCGTTTTTTTTTTTTTTTTTTTTTTTCGGTGCCGATAATGTGACTTTTGGTGATGCGCGAAATATGGTGGTTAATTTTTTGCCGCTGGTGCTGGCCGTGGTTGTGATTCTGCAAGGTTCTGGGTGAGTTGCGTAAGAGGATTTTTTTAAATAATAAAAAGGAAACTTGATGAGATTGAACGGAAACAATCGGGTTGTTGCAATATCAGAATACCTGTGTTGATAAAATTGACACCCTTTGTGAAATATCAGAATATGTTAAAATCATTTACACCCTATATGAAATATCAGAATATGTTGACACAATTTGTATGCAAAGTATAAGAGTGACGCTGGGAAAAAATACCACAAAAATAAAATCAAACTGAGATGAAAATGAATTCACCTCCTTCAGAAGTTTAAAGAGAACTATCATAATATTGTCATGAAAAAATTGTTTTGAAACTAAGACTGATACTGCAAAAAAATACGTGATACTTTTCATTGGGTTCTTGCGCCTAGATAGAAAAATCTATGAAAAAATCGCAACCCTATAAGGACTAATGAGAAAACATCCATACATAAAACATATTTCCAAGTAAATATTATATATAATACCTATGGACGTATTTTTTCGACTTTTTTCTACTAAGAATCCATCTTAATTTCGCGGATTTTTTACTGATTGTTCTCTTTAAATTTTTCGGTAGATATCGATAATATGACTTTATAAAGTGACGAAATATAGTGGTGAATGTTTTACCACTTATACCGCAAGAAGTTTTCAGAAAAGTATCATAACATTGTCAGAGAAGCTTTTTTTTAACTGTTAGAATATGCTGATTATAGTATATTATGATACAAGTTTTATGAAATGACGCTATTTTGTGGCACGCGTTGTTTGGAGTACGATGAGCGAAGCGAGGATGAGTGCTCCAAGTGAACAAGTGCGACAACGTGTCTTATAAAACGTGTGTCATATGCAATTTTTTCTATGTTGAATTGATTTGAAGAAAAAAATGGATTTAATATCGATAAATAACGGAAACATCTTCGATTGGTAACAATGATGAAATTGAAATATTTTGAATCTGACGCAATGTTGTTATTGTTTTTATTTTTCAATTTAAATCAAATATTTACACTCTGAATTAAAATTAACCAATGAAAACATTGAGTTTCTCACTGCTAGTATCACCAAATCCAAAATTGCTCAGAAGTAAACTCGGCCTAACTCTTCTGACTTTCATTTGACAGTTCGATTGTACCAACCACCGAATAATAAAAAATGATGCGTATATGGAAATAGCGGCTTATTCGACATTTGCGTTGCACAATGACTTCATTGTATAACCACAATAGAAAAATTGTTTTACAAGTAAAACCGACACTAAAAAAAATACTTGATACTTTTTAATGGGTTCTTGCGCCTTGCTAAAAATCGAAAACCTAAACAGACTGATAAGTAAAAATGTCTTCCAAGTAAATTTTTACAATTTTTTGATGCAGTGACATTTTGTCTACTAAGAATCTGTCCTTTTCTCAGATTTATCACCGATTGATTTCATTAAATTTCAAGGTAGATATCGATAATGCGACTTTTGGGTGAAGCGCAAAATATGTTGGTTTATTTTTTGCCGCTGGTTGTGATTTTTTTTGTATCTGGATGAGTTGCTGTGTGAAAAAAAAACTATATGGTTAAACGGATTATTTCAAGAAAAAATTTTCGAATCATCGCCATAGAAATATAAGAATATGTTGATAAAATCAATAAAAAAAAAGACGACCCACTGAAAAAATCTATTCTGAGTTACTGGCAGATAGATATACATTGATGCAGTTATATTTGTTTTTCTACTATGAATCTGTTATTTTTTCAATTTTTTCGCTGACTTTTTATTTATTTTTCATGTACCGATAATGTGACCTTTGAGTTTTTTTATCTTTCGAGTTATAAAAGAAAGTGGTTATTTTTATGTCGCTGTTACTGGCCTAGTTTATAATTTTCCTCGAATCTAGGTATAGATCTTTCTAGTACGAAGAAAACAAACTCTAACATTGAATGAAATGTACATCTCTATCACAGAATTACTACGGAAAGTTTTCAGAAAACTATACTAACATTGTCTTGTTAATTGTTAAAATATGTTGATAAAATTGTTATAAGTATGAGTCTGAGACTGCAAAAAAGTTATTCCTACTAGGACAATATTTATTGGACCGGTGTGAAGTTAGCAGCCATTTTCCAGCAGCCGATTTTCACATAGCGGCCAAATGACCAGTGGCGTCGGATTTTTTATTTTTCGTAAATAATTATTTTTATGCCATATTATGACTCGTATTATGATGAAAATAAAAATTATTGGAATCCGAATATTGGACGTGGAAGAATATACATAGATCATTAAGAACCTTCGAATGAAAAGATCTCGAAATCCGACTAATTCAAAATTACAATGGAAAATCCCCTACAGATATCGCATTGATCTATAATGTTATCTATGTTACGAGATTAATTATTTGCAGGCCGTCTAAGGGGTGGTTGCCACCCTTCTAAACATTGAAAATATCTGAAACACCCTTCAGAAAAGTTTAGCCAAGTTGAGATTTGGTACAGAGATTACTAAGTAGGTCTAGAATACTGTGTTAAGAGATGAATTATTTGCAGGCCGTCCAAGGGGTGGTTGCCACCCTTCTAAACACTGAAAATATCTAAAACACCTTTCAGAAAAGTTTAGCCAAGTTGAGATTTGGTACAGAGATTACTAAATAAGTCTAGAATACTGTGTTAAGAGATGAATTATTTGCAGGCCGTCCAAGGGGTGGTTATC
Organism: Chrysomela aeneicollis; assembly: GCA_029955515.1. Lineage (NCBI taxonomy): Eukaryota > Metazoa > Arthropoda > Insecta > Coleoptera > Chrysomelidae > Chrysomela > Chrysomela aeneicollis. The sequence continues at coordinate 32,044,989 of JARUHQ010000002.1, forward strand.
ACCCTTCTAAACATTGAAAATATCTAAAACACCATTCAGAAAAGTTTAGCCAAGTTGAGATTTGGTACAGAGATTACTAAATAGGTCTAGAATACTGTGTTAAGAGATGAATTATTTGCAGGCCGTCCAAGGGGTGGTTGCCACCCTTCTAAACATTGAAAATATCGAAAACACCCTTCAGAAAAGTTTAGCCAAGTTGAGATTTGGTACAGAGATTACTAAATAGGTCTAGAATACTGTGTTAAGAGATGAATTATTTGCAGGCCGTCCAAGGGGTGGTTGCCACCCTTCTAAACATTGAAAATATCGAAAACACCCTTCAGAAAAGTTTAGCCAAGTTGAGATTTGGTACAGAGATTACTAAATAGGTCTAGAATACTGTGTTAAGAGATGAATTATTCGCAGGCCGTCCAAGGGGTGGTTGCCACCCTTATAAACATTGAAAATATCTGAAACACCCTTCAGAAAAGTTTAGCCAAGTTGAGATTTGGTACAGAGATTATTAAATAGGTCTAGAATACTGTGTTGAGAGATGAATTATTTGCAGGCCATCCAAGGGGTGGTTGCCACCCTTCTAAACATTGAAAATATCTTAAACACCTTTCAGAAAAGTTTAGCCAAGTTGAGATTTGGTACAGAGATTACTAAATAAGTCTAGAATACTGTGTTGAGAGATGAATTATTTGCAGGCCGTCCAAGGGGTGGTTATCACCCTTCTAAACATTGAAAATATCTAAAACACCATTCAGAAAAGTTTAGCCAAGTTGAGATTTGGTACAGAGATTACTAAATAGGTCTAGAATACTGTGTTAAGAGATGAATTATTTGCAGGCCGTCCAAGGGGTGGTTGCCACCCTTCTAAACATTGAAAATATCGAAAACACCCTTCAGAAAAGTTTAGCCAAGTTGAGATTTGGTACAGAGATTACTAAATAGGTCTAGAATACTGTGTTAAGAGATGAATTATTTGCAGGCCGTCCAAGGGGTGGTTGCCACCCTTCTAAACATTGAAAATATCGAAAACACCCTTCAGAAAAGTTTAGCCAAGTTGAGATTTGGTACAGAGATTACTAAATAGGTCTAGAATACTGTGTTAGGAGATGAATTATTTGCAGGCCGTCCAAGGGGTGGTTGCCACCCTTATAAACATTGAAAATATCGAAAACACCCTTCAGAAAAGTTTAGCCAAGTTGAGATTTGGTACAGAGATTACTAAATAGGTCTAGAATACTGTGTTAAGAGATGAATTATTTGCAGGCCGTCCAAGGGGTGGTTGCGGGTGGTTGCCACCCTTATAAACTTTGAAAATATCGAAAACACCCTTCAGAAAAGTTTAGCCAAGTTGAGATTTGCTACAGAGATTACTAAATAGGTCTAGAATACTGTGTTAAGAGATGAATTATTTGCAGGCCGTCCAAGGGGTGGTTGCCACCCTTCTAAACATTGAAAATATCTAAAACACCCTTCAGAAAAGTTTAGCCAAGTTGAGATTTGGTACAGAGATTACTAAATAGGTCTAGAATACTGTGTTAAGAGATGAATTATTTGCAGGCCGTCCAAGGGGTGGTTGCCACCCTTATAACCATTGAAAATATCGAAAACACCCTTCAGAAAAGTTTAGCCAAGTTGAGATTTGCTACAGAGATTACTAAATAGGTCTAGAATACTGTGTTAAGAGATGAATTATTTGCAGGCCGTCCAAGGGGTGGTTGCCACCCTTCTAAACATTGAAAATATCTAAAACACCCTTCAGAAATGTTTAGCCAAGTTGAGATTTGGTACAAAGATTACTAAATAGGTCTAGAATACTGTGTTAAGAGATGAATTATTTGCAGGCCGTCCAAGGGGTGGTTGCCACCCTTATAAACTTTGAAAATATCGAAAACACCCTTCAGAAAAGTTTAGCCAAGTTGAGATTTGGTACAGAGATTACTAAATAGGTCTAGAATACTGTGTTAAGAGATGAATTATTTGCAGGCCGTCCAAAGGGTGGTTGCCACCCTTCTAAACATTGAAAATATCTAAAACACCCTTCAGAAAAGTTCAGCCAAGTTGAGATTTGGTACAGAGATTACCAAATAGGTCTAGAATACTGTGTTAAGAGATGAATTATTTGCAGGCCGTCCAAGGGGTGGTTGCCACCCTTATAACCATTGAAAATATCGAAAACACCCTTCAGAAAAGTTTAGCCAAGTTGAGATTTGCTACAGAGATTACTAAATAGGTCTAGAATACTGTGTTAAGAGATGAATTATTTGCAGGCCGTCCAAGGGGTGGTTGCCACCCTTCTAAACATTGAAAATATCTAAAACACCCTTCAGAAAAGTTTAGCCAAGTTGAGATTTGGTACAGAGATTACTAAATAGGTCTAGAATACTGTGTTAAGAGATGAATTATTTGCAGGCCGTCCAAGGGGTGGTTGCCACCCTTATAACCATTGAAAATATCGAAAACACCCTTCAGAAAAGTTTAGCCAAGTTGAGATTTGCTACAGAGATTACTAAATAGGTCTAGAATACTGTGTTAAGAGATGAATTATTTGCAGGCCGTCCAAGGGGTGGTTGCCACCCTTCTAAACATTGAAAATATCTAAAACACCCTTCAGAAATGTTTAGCCAAGTTGAGATTTGGTACAAAGATTACTAAATAGGTCTAGAATACTGTGTTAAGAGATGAATTATTTGCAGGCCGTCCAAGGGGTGGTTGCCACCCTTATAAACTTTGAAAATATCGAAAACACCCTTCAGAAAAGTTTAGCCAAGTTGAGATTTGGTACAGAGATTACTAAATAGGTCTAGAATACTGTGTTAAGAGATGAATTATTTGCAGGCCGTCCAAAGGGTGGTTGCCACCCTTCTAAACATTGAAAATATCTAAAACACCCTTCAGAAAAGTTCAGCCAAGTTGAGATTTGGTACAGAGATTACTAAATAGGTCTAGAATACTGTGTTAAGAGATGAATTATTTGCAGGCCGTTCAAGGGGTGGTTGCCACCCTTATAACCATTGAAAATATCGAAAACACCCTTCAGAAAAGTTTAGCCAAGTTGAGATTTGCTACAGAGATTACTAAATAGGTCTAGAATACTGTGTTAAGAGATGAATTATTTGCAGGCCGTCCAAGGGGTGGTTGCCACCCTTCTAAACATTGAAAATATCTAAAACACCCTTCAGAAATGTTTAGCCAAGTTGAGATTTGGTACAGAGATTACTAAATAGGTCTAGAATATGTTAAGAGATGAATTATTTGCAGGCCGTCTAAGGGGTGGTTATCACCCTTCTAAACATTGAAAATATCGAAAACACCCTTCAGAAAAGTTTAGCCAAATTGAGATTTGTTTTTGTTGTGAGTAGTTCAGATCTAGGCATTTTTCGAAGTAGTTTCTTGAATTTTTGGAAAAAATCTACAAAAAAAAATTCAGAATTTCAGGTATAGTTAGGCAACTTTGCTATTATCTTTTCCATACATAATATTGATTTTTTTAAAAAAGTACTACCAGAGATGCTTCAATCATTTTTTCGTCTATGACGAAAAAAATTCGTCCATATCCAAACAAAATCACGGTCAGCTATACTAATCGATGATGTAAGTTCCGAGGTAATTTCTGATGTGATTTTTTGTTTACTTAAATATTATTTTGTCCTGTTACTTGCTGTAAAAATGATTTATAGGAATACGAATTTTTCTCATATACATATTCCATAAGACATAAAGTGCCCAGTGGATATACAGGGTCCTTTACAATTAGCTTTCATTATAGAAGAATATTGAGTTCCAATGAAATTATTTCTGAGACGATTATAATAATAATAATAAGTCGCCTCTATTCATTAAACATGAAATGGTGAAATAGTTTATAACTAATCACTTTCTAAATAACTCGTCAAGAAACTCATATTCGCAATATTCCACATATGATATTTCAGTATATTTCAAAGAAGAGCGCGTGGCACTATGGAGATATTAGAAAAGTGCTCATTATCCATTGGTATACACAAGTAGCTCCTCGAGTAGCTCCATTCTCGTAAAATAGGTGGTGGTAAAATAGGTGGAACCTTACATTTTTCATACTCACTAGGGAACATACCAGTATTTGGATTTGGGTATCACGTATGTATTCATCTACTAAGAAGGACGTATTTGAAGAAGATATTGTCATCAATATTGCAAAAGTGGTTATTTTATCTTCTGCCGACGCCGGAATTTTTTTGTGATGGGGGGGGGGTGTGAATGATAGTTATCTAAAGCCTTTGGATATTCTTCAGAAATGGTTTCCCAAAATTATACAAAAAAAGATATAAGATATTCATCTGATCTATTATCCAAAGGAATCCAAGATGGACATTAGACAATTACACTGTTATAATATACTGACCTACCTTTTTAAAAACAAAAATAAAATAATGTATGTACACAAACCACATTTATAATATCAGATTTAAAAATGAAAAAACAACAAAAACAGACAGAATTAAAGTTTTCACATAAATTAAAAAAAAATCTGAGAACTTGGATATTGGAATGTCCTAGAATAACTTTTCATGAAATACTGAAAGTATAGGTAAATAATTGTGTTTCAATATCATTTGGTACTTACCTAAAATCACCTACTACTAAAAAAAATTCAACATCATATTATTATAATTTTATATGTACAGGGTGAACAACTAAGAACGGCTCTCGGCCATATCTCAGCTACGGATAAAGATACAACTTTGAAAAAAAAATTATCTTGAGAAAAGTGACCCTAAAAAATAACTGGAAAATATTTTTAAGTTTCTAAGATAACCGCTAGGTGGCGTAACGGCTATGAGTGAAGAGAAAATTGAATTTTTCTCCGTATCTAGTATCAACAAGGTGTTTCGAAAATATATGCAGATTGATCCTTGATAAATTCTTAGTTTTTTTTGTTTCACACTTTTTGTCCCATCTCAAAAAATAAAGTGGTGGGGGAACGTCAAATTATGTTTTTTCTAAACGTCTGTATCTCTGGTTATCTTCAACAGAATTCAATAATCTTGAGCTCGTTGAAAAGGCCTCTTCCTGGTCTATCGACTGTGGTTTGAATTGGTTTTATATTCATATCACCGTTGCCGCTAGAGGGCGTGATCTAGAGTATCAATGGATATCGTGATTTTAAACAGAAAAAATAAATGTAATGGTATGCTTAGTATTACTTGATAAAATAGAGAAACTAGATCTCAACAGACCAACGAAAACCGCAACATGATAGCTTTTTGCTAACGGAAGATATTAACGATCAAAGTTGGAAAAATGATTTATTGCATGAAGACAAAAATAGCAATTTTATGGAATTATAATAATATGTCTCCTATATGTCAAAAAGTATTCATATTGTTGCAATTGTGTTGATTATTCATCTACTTTACTTATCTCTTTCGATCTTTGAATCAGAAAATTATGATTCTCACAAATGAAGAAGCATTTGATATGTTGGCAATATGTCTCCTATATGTCAAAAAGTATTCATATTGTTGCAATTGTGTTGATTATTCATCTACTTTACTTATCTCTTTCGATCTTTGAATCAGAAAATTATGATTCTCACAAATGAAGAAGCATTTGATATGTTGGCAATTTATTTCGAATGCATGAAAAATGCAACTGTTGCTAGTAGAGTGTACGCGGCGGAGTACCCAAATAGACGACATCCCGGAAGAAGAGTGTTTTTTCGAATCGCACAGCGTCTTCGGACCACAGGAAATGTGCATCTTCTTGTATATCGAAGACGTCGTAGAGTTCGAACGGAGGAACAAATAATAAATGTCGTAGCTAATGTTAATTTCAACCCTCATATTAGCACACGAGCCATAGCAAGAGACTTGGGATTATGTCAAACCACCGTTCTGAATATTCTAAGAGAACACAGGTAACTACTCATGTTAAGTAATAGTTTATTGGTAACGAAAACCTAAGTTTTATATGTCCAAAAGCAAAGCATTACGAGAGTTAAATCTCTTGAAGTAATTGTCTTATTGCCCTTAATTATTCAAATACTATTTTAGATTGCACCCATATCACATAGTCCTACACCAAGAGTTGAAGGCTCGAGATTTCGATACCATCAGGCTGAACTATTGTAACTGGCTCTTGAATATGATAGAAGATGATCCTGAATTACTCATGCATATTATGTGGTCAGATGAGGCTACATTTTGCAGTGATGGTAGTGTCAATCGCCATAATATACACTACTGGTCCGAAGTGAATCCCCACTGGATGCGGGAGGTCCAACATCAGGGTCGTTGGTCAGTGAATGTGTGGGTTGGAATTATAGGTGGACAAATAATTGGGCCATTTTTTTTAATAACACTCTCAATGGGAAGAGATATTTAGATTTTTAAATTCATGAATTGCCTCTTCTTTTAAAAGATGTACCACTGGCAATTCGTCGTGACATGTTTTTACAACATGATGGGTGCCCGGCACATTACCATAGAGAAGTTCGAAATTTTTTAGACCTTACATATCCTGACAAGTTGATAGGACGAGGAAGTTTATTCAATTGGCCAGACAGATCCCCAGACCTGACGTGTTCAGACTTTTATTTGTGGGGAAGATTGAAATATCTTGTGTATGCCAACAGACCCACGACAAAGGATGACATGATGGAGCGAATTTGGCAAGCAATAATGAGTATTTCGGCAGCAGAAATTGAAACTTCTGTTCTATCCACTCGTCAGAGACTCATTTCTTGTATTGAAAATGACGGTGGACACTTTGAACATCTGAGGGGCCACTAATGACGTTCTTAGTAGTTCTTTGTTGTGATTTGTGTAATTTTTTATTGTTGATTTTGTTACATTGTTTACTGTTACATTGTTTATTTTGAATGCTTAGAGCAATACATCATTTTTCCAACTTTGATCGTTAATATCTTCCGTTAGCAGAAAGCTATCATGTTGCGGTTTTCGTTGATCTGTTGAGATCTAGTTTCTCTATTTTATCAAGTAATACTAATCATACCATTACATTTAATTTTTCTGTTCAAAATCACGATATCCATTGATACTCTAGATCACGCCCTCTAGCGGCAACGGTGATATGAATATAAAACCAATTCAAATCACAGTCGATAGACCAGGAAGAGGCCTTTTCAACGAGCTCAAGATTATTGAATTCTGTTGAAGATAACCAGAGATACAGACGTTTAGAAAAAACATAATTTGACGTTCCCCCACCACTTTATTTTTTGAGATGGGACAAAAAGTGTGGAACAAAAAAAACTAAGAATTTATCAAGGATCAATCTGCATATATTTTCGAAACACCTTGTTGATACTAGATACGGAGAAAAATTCAATTTTCTCTTCACTCATAGCCGTTACGCCACCTAGCGGTTATCTTAGAAACTTAAAAATATTTTCCAGTTATTTTTTAGGGTCACTTTTCTCAAGATAATTTTTTTTCGAAGTTGTATCTTTATCCGTAGCTGAGATATGGCCAAGAGCCGTTCTTAGTTGTTCACCCTGTATATGAGCACTGATGGTCAATGAAATTGCTCTAGTCATAAATATGCATCTATATTCAAAGAATATGTATTTTTTATTCACGAATATTTTGTGTTATGTACCTGCTTTTTCAGTATTTTTGTGGCATGATGTACACAATGTGATAGAAGAAACAGTATAGGAAAATAAAAAGTGTTTTCGTTATGTTTATGTACATAAGATTTTTTTGAAGTTTGTTCTGCTATTGTAAATGAACCTGTGACAGTGAAGTTGAAAGTTATAGGTGTTTCGTTTTTAACTTATGATTTTTTTATTTTATGCTCTTGCATCTTCACACAAACCTGGACCTTCATGAATATATAAAAACAACTTGTGTGAAGATACATAGTAATCTAGATGAATATCTGTCGTTATTGTAAACTGTTGAGTTCTCTTTTTATTTTATATTCATTTTTATTTCTGTAATTACAGATGTACCATTATATTTTGATTAAAAAAACAGCATTGAGGTAATTTACTTTATTACAACACTATCCTATAATTATACCAGATTCAGTAATACCCCTTAGACGGCCTGCAAATAATTCATCTCTTAACACAGTATTCTAGACCTATTTAGTAATCTCTGTACCAAATCTCAACTTGGCTAAACTTTTCTGAAGGGTGTTTTCGATATTTTCAATGTTTAGAAGGGTGATAACCACCCCTTGGACGGCCTGCAAATAATTCATCTCTTAACACAGTATTCAAAACCTATTTAGTAATCTCTGTACCAAATCTCAACTTGGCTAAACTTTTCTGAAGGGTGGTTTCGATATTCTCAATGTTTAGAAGGGTGGCAACCACCCCTTGGACGGCCTGCAAATAATTCATCTCTTAACACAGTATTCTAGACCTATTTAGTAATCTCTGTACCAAATCTCAACTTGGCTAAACTTTTCTGAATGGTGTTTTCGATATTTTCAATGTTTAGAAGGGTGATAACCACCCCTTGGACAACCTGCAAACTATTCATCTTGTAATACAGTATTCTAGACCTATTTAGTAATCTCTGTACCAAATCTCAACTTGGCTAAACTTTTCTGAAGGGTGTTTTCGATATTTTCAATGTTTATAAGGGTGGCAACCACCCCTTGGACGGCCTGCAAATAATTCATCTCTTAACACAGTATTCTAGACCTACTTCGTAATCTCTGTACCAAATTTCAACTTGGCTAAACTTTTCTGAAGGGTGTTTTCGATATTTTCAATGTTTATAAGGGTGGCAAGCACCCCTTGGACGGCCTGCAAATAATTCATCTCTTAACACAGTATTCTAGACCTACTTCGTAATCTCTGTACCAAATTTCAACTTGGCTAAACTTTTCTGAAGGGTGTTTTCGATATTTTCAATGTTTAGAAGGGTGGCAACCACCCCTTGGACGGCCTGCAAATAATTCATCTCTTAACACAGTATTCTAGACCTATTTAGTAATCTCTGTATCAAATCTCAACTTGGCTAAACTTTTCTGAAGGGTGTTTTCGATATTTTCAATGTTTAGAAGGGTGATAACCACCCCTTGGACGGCCTGCAAATAATTCATCTCTTAACACAGTATTTTAGACTTATTAAGTAATCTCTGTACCAAATCTCAACTTGGCTAAACTTTTCTGAAGGGTGTTTTCAATATTTTCAATGTTTAGAAGGGTGGCAACCACCCCTTGGACGGCCTGCAAATAATTCATCTCTTAACACAGTATTCTAGACTTATTTAGTAATCTCTGTACCAAATCTCAACTTGGCTAAACTTTTCTGAATGGTGTTTTAGATATTTTCAATGTTTAGAAGGGTGATAACCACCCCTTGGACGGCCTGCAAATAATTCATCTCTTAACACAGTATTCTAGACCTACTTCGTAATCTCTGTACCAAATTTCAACTTGGCTAAACTTTTCTGAAGGGTGTTTTCGATATTTTCAATGTTTAGAAGGGTGGCAACCACCCCTTGGACGGCCTGCAAATAATTCATCTCTTAACACAGTATTCTAGACCTATTTAGTAATCTCTGTATCAAATCTCAACTTGGCTAAACTTTTCTGAAGGGTGTTTTCGATATTTTCAATGTTTAGAAGGGTGATAACCACCCCTTGGACGGCCTGCAAATAATTCATCTCTTAACACAGTATTTTAGACTTATTAAGTAATCTCTGTACCAAATCTCAACTTGGCTAAACTTTTCTGAAGGGTGTTTTCAATATTTTCAATGTTTAGAAGGGTGGCAACCACCCCTTGGACGGCCTGCAAATAATTCATCTCTTAACACAGTATTCTAGACTTATTTAGTAATCTCTGTACCAAATCTCAACTTGGCTAAACTTTTCTGAATGGTGTTTTAGATATTTTCAATGTTTAGAAGGGTGATAACCACCCCTTGGACGGCCTGCAAATAATTCATCTCTTAACACAGTATTCTAGACCTATTTAGTAATCTCTGTACCAAATCTCAACTTGGCTAAACTTTTCTGAAGGGTGTTTTAGATATTTTCAATGTTTATAAGGGTGGTAACCACCCCTTGGACGGCCTGCAAATAATTCATCTCTTAACACAGTATTCTAGACCTACTTCGTAATCTCTGTACCAAATTTCAACTTGGCTAAACTTTTCTGAAGGGTGTTTTCGATATTTTCAATGTTTAGAAGGGTGGCAACCACCCCTTGGACGGCCTGCAAATAATTCATCTCTTAACACAGTATTCTAGACCTATTTAGTAATCTCTGTACCAAATCTCAACTTGGCTAAACTTTTCTGAAGGGTGTTTTCGATATTTTCAATGTTTAGAAGGGTGATAACCACCCCTTGGACGGCCTGCAAATAATTCATCTCTTAACACAGTATTTTAGACTTATTTAGTAATCTCTGTACCAAATCTCAACTTGGCTAAACTTTTCTGAAGGGTGTTTTCAATATTTTCAATGTTTAGAAGGGTGGCAACCACCCCTTGGACGGCCTGCAAATAATTCATCTCTTAACACAGTATTCTAGACTTATTTAGTAATCTCTGTACCAAATCTCAACTTGGCTAAACTTTTCTGAATGGTGTTTTAGATATTTTCAATGTTTAGAAGGGTGATAACCACCCCTTGGACGGCCTGCAAATAATTCATCTCTTAACACAGTATTCTAGACCTATTTAGTAATCTCTGTACCAAATCTCAACTTGGCTAAACTTTTCTGAAGGGTGTTTTCGATATTTTCAATGTTTAGAAGGGTGGCAACCACCCCTTGGACGGCCTGCAAATAATTCATCTCTTAACACAGTATTCTAGACCTATTTAGTAATCCCTGTACCAAATCTCAACTTGGCTAAACTTTTCTGAATGGTGTTTCAGATATTTTCAATGTTTAGAAGGGTGATAACCACCCCTTGGACGGCCTGCAAATAATTCATCTCTTAACACAGTATTCTAGACTTATTTAGTAATCTCTGTACCAAATCTCAACTTGGCTAAACTTTTCTGAAAGGTGTTTTAGATATTTTCAATGTTTAGAAGGGTGGCAACCACCCCTTGGACGGCCTGCAAATAATTAATCTCGTAACATAGATAACATTATAGATCAATGCGATATCTGTAGGGGATTTTCCATTGTAATTTTGAATTAGTCGGATTTCGAGATCTTTTCATTCGAAGGTTCTTAATGATCTATGTATATTCTTCCACGTCCAATATTCGGATTCCAATAATTTTTATTTTCATCATAATACGAGTCATAATATGGCATAAAAATAATTATTTACGAAAAATAAAAAATCCGACGCCACTGGTCATTTGGCCGCTATGTGAAAATCGGCTGCTGGAAAATGGCTGCTAACTTCACACCGGTATTTATTGGTACTTTCTGCCTTCAAAAAAAAATGAAAAATCGGATATTGAATTGACTAATAAGGAAAAAATCTCTTTAAATAGCTGGGAGTTGAAAATATTAATGCATATTAACTCGGATCTGATATTGTTCCAACTTTCCACTCATTTTTTTATCGAATATTTTAGTACTGATAAAGTAACTTTTGGTTGAAATATAGTGGCTAATGTACAGGGTAATATGCATGTGGAACGCACTTCTAGTAGTTATAGAAGTACTTCGTACTTGTTCAGTAAAAAAGATTTTGGAGAAATTTTTCCTCTCCAAACCCAAAACCATTAGGCATGACCAATAATGTGATCCTATAACCTGTATTCCGAATTTGAGCTGAATATCCTATAGAAACTGCAAACAAAAATATATATTGATCATATTTGAGGTCATCCTCAAATTTTGGTGTGTTCACGTAATCAGTCTTCACAAATACTCACTTCGAATTCTACAGAAATCTGTTGTCATGTTACACAAGGTATTCTGTAATTTGAGTCAACTCCACCCTCAGATTTTTCTGAAAAGATAGAGGTAACAAAAAATTTAACAGTTTTTTCGAACTATCAAAATGAGGTAATTAGGTCATATGGGAACAAAACATTTTAATGCATGTAGTTTTGCCACACATGGAATAGGATTTCCGCTATTCCATCTAAATTGCACTTCAATTTCTGAATTAGTTGAGATGGATGTCACATATCGCAGGAATCAAAATGGCTGTATGTCAAGAATGCCAGTTGCAAAACGAAACACCATCAGTCATTCGGATGCTGCCATCGTCTCAATCCGTCTGCCAAACGTCAATACACGAAGGTGAAGAAGCAGTAATTCTATTGAACAGCCTCGCTAAAGATTGATCAGACGCCAGATAAACTTGACGATCAGATTGATCGTGAGTGGTGTAATGCATTCTAATCAATTGACAAATTGAGGTGTGGACATTACGAGCTGTTCGCAGCTTCAAAATCACTTTTTATCACCAATTCATTGGATATATGAACATATTTTATTGTATAGGTAGTTCATGACAATAAAATAATCTATGATGAACAGTTTCTAAGTTCGAAAAAAAAATGAACTGTTGGTGAGCTAGATCGAGCTTACAACAAAATATTGTTTAATTTCGTTTCCCTGTATGATGTGCCATTTCTATTCATGCAAAATAACTGAAATCTAATTTCAAAAGAATGTAAATACCACAACTTGATGTTTTGCATGCAATGTTCGTGGCATATGCGTATGAATTTCTGCTTCTAATATGGCACTAACGTATATCAAACTCCCATAAAAAATATCATTATACGACAAACATTAAATGTATTTTATCTCTCTCGAAATATTTCAAGTATTTTTATTGTTTGCATGAATTATCAGTTTTCTAGATGTACACTGATTGAAGGCAGAGGTCACAAAGCCTGTTTAGTTTTCGAGGAGTGGTGAACCAACAAAAAATAGATAACAACCGCTTGGAAATAATGGGGACATCCCTTATATTATAAATATATCTTCAAAAAAATGTGGGCAAGCCTGAAATTTTCATGCTGCTGATTCATAACTTTATCTCTGAAGAGATCCCATATCAAACATAATAATATATCTGTTGATGAGATTATTGAAGCTGATTCTCTCGAAAGAATCATGGAATCCTTCCAATGACCTTTTCTATAAATCCACGTGATTTGAGACAACTATACTATTTTAAATACAATTCGAGTTTTCTGAAAAATATTGTGTACAACTACCCACCTAATGTTAAAGTATTTATAACAAAAATCAATGACATGATCGATTTGGATTTTTTATTTATGGTACTTATAACAGCATCAGATCATCTATAATTTTTCAGACTAAAATTCACAATTCCATAAAATGTATATACACAGGGTGTTTCACGATAGATGATATTCAGAGTAGCCACTTTTTATTGGGGTTGTGTTGGTAACTTTTAAACCATAAGAGTTAGAAAATCGGTCAAATGGAGACAAAGTTGCATTCATAGAATCATTGTCGAGCAGTTCAAACAAATCGAGATTATCAGTCTGGTTATTAGAAAAGAAAGAAAAGTAAATTCTGTCATTTTGATTTTTCTTTTTTTTTTCACTTTATTTCGAATATTATTAGTTTTTTTTCGACAGTAAATTATCCTCAATTTGACGTAATCAGATTTCATATCCAACGTTTCGTACGCTCTGGGCCACTCTCAACCTCATTTTTTTCAATACGGACCTGCATATTTTATGACACTTTTCGAAATAACTTTTAACGCTGAATTCAACGACATATCATACAATCTCATTCGAAGTTGATTTTCAGGTGATTTTGACCCTTATCCAAATTATCAAATGTTCCATTTGTTGAATAGACTTCACATCACCCGAAAATTTTTATTATTCAATCACTCTGTATGTGTTGAGGAAGATTTGGTTGAACGATCAATAGACCTCTTGGATTTGTTGAAAATATCAAATGAATATTTATATCTATTCTCACACTGACGAGATCTCAAGCAACACATATACAAGTGCGTAATAAAAATAGTGTTTTTTAATGACACTGTATATATCCATCCCATCTCAATCCAGTCTTTCATAATGTCCTCATTCAATCACAATCACTTTTAGTACTCTTGGGAATTCCGAATCTCTCCCATTTTTCATCCACTTTTCTTCTTGTTTCCAATTAATGAAACGATAAACTAAGTTATTCGTATAAATCCGAGGCACGATATGAATTTTGTTCGGGTCGGACATTTTCCCACGTGCGTCCACATATTTTACTAGCCGCATTCTCCCTCACAACTGGAATGCCATCGAATGGTACAGCTCCAGATAACAGTGATATGAAGGAAAGTTTATATTATGTCGAGTTCACGAGACCACAGATTAGAAAACCTACGAGACTTAGGTATACGAATATAGTCTTTTTCCAGGGTGCATCGATGAAATATGGAAATATGGAATCAATGAAGTATCATTGGCTGTTTACTAATATTGATAGCTCTGTCTGTTTATTACTGCGATTTTGTATGTCAATCAAACATGAAAACAATTTCTGCATTTAATGAAATATTTCAACACGTCTCCTAGAGTACTCTCTATAGGCTCCAGTTGTTGTTGAAAAAAAAATTGTGTTGATAGCAGTTCAAATGGCGAAGCTATGATGCGTTTTTTATTAGAAATTCATTCAAATGCGTGTCGAAATAGCCTCTATTTCGATACGCATTTTTTATTATTCGGAGATTGGTACAATCGAACTGTCAAATGAAAGTCAGAAGAGTTAGGCCCAATTAAAAATATCAAACATAGTTTGAAATGAATGTCTGGTAGACTACGAGCAGAAAACAACTACTTTCCTGGTAAATACCACGCAGAACATTGAATTATATCTGTTCGTAGTCCATGCAACGATTCACACTGTGAATGCAGATCGCAAATGTTTCTTTCTTCCTAAGACGTGACAAATTCACATCGAGACAGGCACGCCTAACAACCTACAGACCGGTTTCGGGCTTATTGGCCCTCATCAGTGCAGGGTAGTTATCCGAGTAGAGACCGTAAGATCTCAACTCGAAGCGTTGCCTGTCCCAATGCATTTTTGTCGCGTCTATTTGACCGCACCGAGCCGCGTTCCAACAGACAATTGAAAGTGGCGACATCATGCGGCAGAAGAAAGAAACACTCCAGAACCGAATCTCCCAAGTTTTACAGAACTTGGAAGTGGCTGAGAGCTCGACTAAGCTCAATAAATGAAAAAATGGATTAGCCATAAATTGGAAAAAAAAAAAATCCAATTTATGGCTAATCCATTTTTTCAGTTAGGCCCAGTTTACTTCTGAGCGATTTGGATTTGGTGATATTAGCAGTGAAAAACTCAATGTAATAATTGGTAAATTTCAATTCAGAGTGTAATTTCATTTGAATTGACCAATAAAAACAATAAAAACATTGAATTTTTCACCGCTGGTATTGCAATAATCAAAATCGCTCAACTGTAAACTGGGCTTTACGCTTGTGCGTCAGATTTTAATTATTTCAATGTCATCATTGTTACTAATCGAAGATGTTTCTGTTATTTATCGATATTGAATCCATTTTTTTTTTCTTCAAATCAATTCAAAATAGAAAAAATTGCATATGGCACACGTTTTATAAGACACGTTGTCGCACTTGTTCACTTGGAGCACTCCTCGCTTCGCTCATCGTACTCCAAACAACGCGTGCGACAAAATAGCGTCTTATAAAACTTGTATCATAATATATACTATTATATATCAATGAGTCTTGAGATGTAGCAACATAAAATTCCTCAAATGGATAAAAGTGAAGTAAATAAGAGAATTTCAAAAATTTTCTCATACAGGATACCAACAATTCCATGATATTTAGGTACATCATCAGATGTTATAAAAATGTCGATAAAGCAGTTCGTGAATACTTGGAATAATACCTAAATATGAAATGAGTATTTTCAATCGATTTTGAATTTCGTGATTTTGCAATATTGAGGTAGTTTTGAGTATCAAATAAAGAATTCCATTATAGTTTCATTAGCAAATTTACTCATTTTCGTTTTGAGTTTGACTTTGACTATCTACTATTCCCAGGTGAAAACCAATAGGATTCGTGATTTTTCAACAAATAATGATAATTTTCCATTTTTCGTTACTTTCAGACAAGATAACTTGGATGGGTTTACATGGCTGTGGATAAATATCAATACTGTAGCCATGAGGATTGAATAAATATTTTGGTTTATTTATTTTCAAGGCTTACTATGTTTGGGCTGTTCAAATTTAGAGTATGGTAACTAGCAGAAACGTGTTTTTTCAAGCCATTACAAGCTTTAATAGCAATGTGTAATGCATGGATGTATAAAGAATTTTAAGCTATTTTCAATAGTACGAGCAATACATTAGAGCGCCTATAAGAAAAATGAAAGTTCTGGAACTATTTCTGATACTCACAACTTCTTCGGCTTGATCAGTTACCTAAGTATGGAATGTCAACCATTTCCTCCGAAAAATAACAGAATATGACTGAATACGCAAAAATATTAAATTTTTTCGAAATATCTCAGGAACCATTGACTTTTTTTATAGTTTTCGAAACCATATCGAAGTGGATCGAATTACGCAACCTTTTTCTAAATTCTTCTTTCTATCTCTTACCAGTCCAAAATTCCACACCTTATATTTTCGACCAATCAAAAGTCTATACTTTGTACCGTTTCCATAGCAACTGAATACATTTACGGAAATTGTTTTCTCTTTCTTTGGGGAATAGGTTAAATGTCATTCACATTCAACTTCACATACTAAGTACCACTTCGAGTTACTTGTCAGAAAATATATTTCTAAACCAACTTTAGTGGAATAAAGCTAGTCATGAATAATGGTTATAATGGTTGAATAAAGTCAGTATTTTGTATGTTATTTAACGTAATCTTTCCTGGAGTCTTGTGTGACATTTTTTTACCGAACACGAATATTTTTTAGAAAATTCTCCATCCCAGTAATAATTGAAGCTAGCTCTCATCTAGTGGTATACTTATAAAAATTATACCAACAGTCCTGGAACATTCATAATCTTCTTTCAGTGAATCGGATGCCATCAAAAATTCTCAGCTATCTCACAACAAAGAGCTTTCGTACTTCGACAACTTCTACGTCAACTCGAAAGCTTGCAGAGTGTCGGGCCTGAGCAAGTCGCAGCTGAAGCTGTGCTACCGGCTGCCCAATGCCACGCTGGTAGCTCTGCAGGGGCTGAATCGGGCGGTCGACGAGTGCAAACACCAGTTCCAAGGTCACCGCTGGAACTGCTCTTCGCTCGAAACGAGAGGTCACAATCCGTACATCAACTCGATGTTACACAGAGGTCAGTTTTAAGTTATATAAGACGCTATTTTGTCGCACGCGTTGTTTGGAGTGCGACGAGCTAAAGCTCAATTTATAAACTCCGCTGTCGTGGCTACAGTTGACGCTGCGGAATTTAGGAGCGTCAACTGTATAGCTACGGCAGCGAAGTTTATAAATTGAGCTTAAGCGAGGACTGCTTCAATGGAACAAAACGTGTATTTTATTGAAAGAAATTAATTTCATTTCGATGAATCATTATGGAACTCAAAAAGAAGAACAATATTTTTTGTCAACTTGGCACGTTATTAAAATCTTCTTCTGAAGATAGAATGGAAATTCATTGGTTCCATTAGATTACAATAATTATCATAATTCACAGGAAAAACAACAATTGATTAGTCTATGAAATAAGTCAAAACTGGAGTGAACAGACACATTTTAAGACATGCAAATATCGATCATATTGCTCAGAAAAAAAGTAGATGACTCTCAACGGATACATTATTAAAATACAAAAATACACGTTTGATATATACAGGCTGATCAAACGCAAGTCGGAAATATTGCTAACTTCTTTATTATAAAAGATACGAGGTCGGTTAAATTGAAAACCTAGTTAATTATTTTTTCCGCTGATAACCGTATTGCTAACAGAAAAACATTTGAATATCGCGTTTTCGATTTATTCTAAAAAAGATATTCATATCATGAATATTTTGAATGGGACACTCTGTATATTTCAATTTCAATCGATTGCCAACTCCTTCCGGAGCATAAATGGTTGTTATAAATTTCATCCTGAAACAACAAATAAAGGAGTTATGCGCATTTTAGGTTTTAGAAAAGTCTCATGGAATTGAAAATTTAAACAAAATAATAGATGGTGGTTAAGTTGAAAAGACTCATAACTCCGTTATTTGTGGTTATAGAATGAAATTTATAATAACCATTTATGTTCCGAAAGAAATTGACAATCGATTGAAATCAAAATATACCCATCGAAATAAATCGAATAAATCGAAAAACGCGATTTTTAATTGTACTGTTAGCACTACGGCTATCTGCGGAAAAAATACTACTCGTTCTCTAATTTAACCGACCTCGTAACTCCAGTATTAAAGAAGTTACCAATAGTGCCGACTTGAGTTTGATCACCCTGTATAAATTTTGAAAAATTCAAAGTACATAGTAAAGCATACATTTACTACTGAGTTTGAGCTCAAGTATGATTTCGAAAAATCATGTGTGAATTACTGAATTTCCTTTATTTTCACAAACAATTTTATTGATATTCAAAACCACATGCCTGCTCTAATGTCACGAATATGAAAGTTATTTCAAATGAGACCTTTTATCCGTTATCGCAAGTAGGCAACCAGGAATACAGCAGTGCGTACTTATCGATAAATATAAGTTTGTACGTTATCTCAAATGTTGAATTCGGAAAAAGCTGTGATGCTGACATGTAGTAGCAATGGTTCCAGACTAATTCTCATCAATGTGAATGTATAGATTATTTCTTATTGACACATTGAGTTGGTTAAGAAAACACGCCAAAAATCCAATAAATATGAATGTGGTCTAACGAAGGTGTTGTCGTAGAAAATTATTTATTGCTGTAAATTGATGTCACTCGAAGAATCATCAAATTCAAATCGACTATCGAATATTCCATCATGCTTCTGTTGATAACATGATGAGGATAATGGAGCAGCACATACTTCCTCCATGTATACAAAATCACCATGAATTCAAAGAACGAACACAACGCTCAATTGTATAATGACATCTCTTTTATCTCCCCCTCACCCAGTATATACCAGGTGTCCCTTCCCGGAGGTAATAACAACTTACTGTAACATCTATATTCATGGCCCACCGTGTTTTTATTCATTACCCACTGTGATCCTGTCACTAAGTAGCCATAGCAAATAGGGTGGATGTCACCCCTGAAGACTGACAATGGACCGTTGACGTTTTTAAGGGTGATAGGTAGCTGTGAGGCAACCAGAGACACGCTTGATTATCTCGTCTTCGATCTTTTGTATGTGGGATCTTGTGAATTATTTGTTTTATTATGAGCTGCTCAGTTGATATATTGAACGATTATGGAAGTAATGGTTGTCAGTAATGTCAGTTTTGTGTTTTGGAATGGTTCAATCAATGTTGCCAGGTAGTTCTAAGCAAAAGTGGGTGGTGATGTAAAATAACAATGCACTTACAAAAAATGTTTAATTTGCAGTTATGTTGTCAATTTCGATAATTTCTCAACCTAATATAACACCTTTCACGAGTATAAAGTTCAGCCAGCATATGAAATATTTTCACTTCCAGGCCAGGGCTCCTATATCGGCCCGTCAAACCAGAAATGAACGAGAAAGAAATGTTAACAAAATAAATATGGACTTATAATAACCTGGTAGAATTCAATGCAAGCAAAACACAAGCATGTCTTTTCTCTAGAAAAGCCGATCTCACTGTACCCAACATAATTCAGTCAGGAGTAACCATACCATTGAAGTCATCCATTTCAATGCTTGGCGTTACTATTAACAATAACCTTTCTTGGGAAAATCACGTGAGGTCCATTGCCAAAAGTGCATCCCGAAAACTAGGTTTTCTGTTTCGAGCCGAGAGCTATTTCACTCCCAGTCAGCTGCTTATGATCTATAAGGCACAGATCCGACCTGTCCTGGAATACTGTTTCCATATTTGGAGTGCGGCACCTAAACACATCCTGAAACTATTGAATACTGTTCAAAAAAGGGCAATTCCTATCGTCGGTGATGCCTCGCTTACAAACTCGCTCACTTCTCTGCGGAACACCGTGGAAAAGTTGGTGATTTATCTCTTTTTTATAGATATATGCATGGGCGATGCTCTTCTGAAATATCAACAATCGTTCCTCCATTAGCAGTCTCTTCTAGATTAACTCGTCAAGTTCAGTCTTCACACCCCTTCGTGGTCACTTTAGAGACCTGCAGAACGTCCCTTTCCAGAGACTCGTTCATCCAACGAACATTGAGACTTTGGAACTCATTGCCTAGGGAGGTGTTCCCCGAGGCATACGATCTCCAGAAATTTAAGAAGAACACCAACTCCTACCTTCTTTCCCTTGGTTCTCACGATGTTCTCTGAACATTACAGGATGTCCCTTTTCGTGAGAACCAGAACATAAAAAAACGTATAATACCACTATAGAGTTTCAATTATTGCTTGGAATTTTTCCGACAACACGAATTTTTTACAAAATATTCATGTTGGAGGCTGTGTATAAACAGTAAAATAAAATACAACTTCGACGATATTGACTCTTTCAGTCTTATTTCCATTATATTCACTGTGAGTTTCGTTAAATAAGATGTACAATTTCAATAATCGTAGGACACGAATTTGATCATTACCATTTGACAGTTTTCATCATAGATCTTATTGCTTACGATAGATCCGGCATCCTGTAGTAATGTTTAGGTCAAGAGGGGTCTGAAAGAAAGTAGATACTATATGATCACGTGGTACAACAAATGTATGGTCAACAATTAAAACGACCAATCAATGGCTTAGTACTTTCAACCCCCCGGACCTACAAAACAAGTAACCTGGATACCGGATCTAGCGTAAGCAGTAAGATCTATGGTATTCATAGTCAGCCGATTCCGGTCCTTCAGCCACCAAATCTATATCGCCTTTTGAAAAAGTATGTTCCATTTGAAAATATTGTCTCCTAAGTTGATGTCTGTATCATTCTCGGATTGAATATCCCATTAAGCGGGATTCACAACCAAACTTTTTGCGTTTTGCTTTTTACGTTTCGACTTCTGATTGGTGAAGCAGAATCTGGAATCTAACGGACGCAAAAAGCAGAAAATTCTCAGCTTTATGTGGTGGTCTGGTGGAGTTTTATTGACTAGTTTGTACTCAAGATTATTTGTTTTCCATAGTGATTTCATCTACTGAAAGAAAAATATCCGTTCTATCAATATTGGGACGGATTTTTCTTTTCAAGCAGGAATAAACCTGAATAAACGAAGAAGCAATTTTTATCACCTCCAGTTTGCATGGATATTATTCTTGAATCATGGAGAGTCGGGAAACAAAAATTTGAAATTTGATTTTCAATGAAAGTAGAGGTTAGCTCAGGTACTTGAATACATACATTTCATAATTGAATACGAAGCAAAACAGTTTTTGTTGTGAATGCGGTTTTGCGTCAGTTCGATTGCAGATTTTGCTTCACCAATCAGAAGGCGAAACGTAAAACGCAAAACGCAAAAAGTTTGGTTGTGAATCCCGCTTTAGAGGTATATCGTTATTGGAATGAAACGTATACATCGCTCCCTATAGTTGCATGATTCCTAATAAAGAAGTATGTTTTTCGAGACGAGCTGCATAAAAAGCTCGGATTGTCGCAGCAGCTTTATAATTATAAAAATACCGTATATACCAAAACCAGTGCGAGTCAATGCATGAGGCTGTTTTAATTAATTGATTCGCGAAAATGGATACAATCAGTTCGAAAATGTACACCAATCAAAATACTTAACCATAAAAATGATTGTCACGTGTGGATGCTTCTGAGAAATACAATGAAACTAAAAGTTTTTCATCGGATATTTGTGACACGACCGTGTAACGAGCCGTCATTCAAATTAACATTTCAATATAGCATATGGCGTACTTGAGAATATGTCAAACACTTAAACGGTCACTGATGTGTTTTGAACGTATTTTTTCTCAGATTTTCGATTATAGTGGGTCTACCAACCAAACTTGGACTATATAGGTGGACTTGCTTTCTTCATGATGAAACCGCTAGTGTACGTTGTTTCATCAGTAAATATCACTTTTTGTTGATTTGATTCCTTACAATACATACAATATAAAAATTATCTGCAATCAAATGATTCAATTTTCATTATTGTACGTATAGCAAACTTGTCATATTATTATTGCACTCATCTTACTTATTGTGGATGTTTTGTTCCATCACGTCTTGTAGAGTGGTGTTTTCTTCAAATTTTCAATTGACTTGGCCGTTACTTGATGAAAATACATAGTTATTGTAAACAAACGAAAAACGATAAGATTTTCACGATAAATATATTTATATATATTTTTTTTTCACAACATGTTTCGCTAACACTGTAGCTTCATCAGGTATAAGTACACTAAACTAACTACTACGATAACAACCATATTTATACCTAATTACACAGTTATAACAATATTTGTACCTCTAGGGATTAAAAAATGTTTATCCTTTTTTTATTGCGGTAAATAACAAAAAATAAAATTACTACCTAATCAAGCTGTTTTTAGGAAAACAAAAGATTTGAATTCTTGAGTCTATTAATTCCGAGTTTTTCTAAATAGTTAAGTTTCACTCCTTTATTTTCAACATGTAATATTTTGTGGTGTTCATGGATACGATTTTTGAAAGTTCTCCCAGTCTGACCAATGTATACCTTCGGGCAAGTTCCACAATTCAGTCTATATACTCCTGATATTTCATATTTAGGAACTATGTCTTTATTATTTTTGATAAACTATTTTGACAAAGTATTATTTGTTCTATAAGCAATCTTAGTGTCTTGTTTATGCAAAAATGAAGCTTCTTCGTTATTCTGTCTTCTTCCTCATCCATCTGTATTTTCTGTTCCATCTTTTTCTCAATATCAGTAATTTATTTTTTTCAATGATTTCTGTAATTGCTATAATCGGAATATATACCTACCATTGCAGATACCAACATTATGTATATATTATTATGTATTACTGTGGACGATTGAAGATTTTCCCATGGTATAATAACGTAATATGATGGGAAATATTTGTGTAGTATGCATATATTTAATTATGAGAGACAAACATTCCATATTTTATGCGGTAGTAAAACTCTTCAATTATTCTTAGTTCATCTCCAGATTCATTTGACTTAACTCCGTACAAAAACGCATACGAGATGCTTTTAACACTGAATAATTTTACTTCTTCGACACTTCCGTTGTCAGTGGACTCTGGCTCTTTATGGCCTGGATGTAATTATCTCGAGAAAAGATATTGAATCGGTGAGTATGCAGAATATTTGTAGTGAATTTCCCATAAAAGCGTTTAAGCAATTTTATACTCGTTTCTTTTCAGAATAGAAGATTATGGGGTAACTACAATGAGAAGTAATGAAAAATACCTTTTTCTGCAACTGACACATAATTCGTCCATTTCTATTCTGAAATTAGCTTTTGAAGTTGACGTGTCTCTTACTAACATGATTCATATATTATTATATGTTGCTAAGCAACACTTTCAATCTCCTATACAACACATGAAGTTGATTTTCAACTCCTAGGATTTGAAAATTAGGTACGAAACAACTAGCTCATTCAGAATGAACAACATATAGATATATATATTCAAGAAACTGAGACAAATGTATACTTTCATGTAATTCAATCAATTTGTGATATTGATATTGAAATTATACTTGAAAATAACAGCTAAAATAATAAATATTCTGTAATGGTTTTCTAAAATATGGGTCTATTTAGTCATCCTTGTCTTTATCTCAAGTCTCAGTCCCAGTCTTCAGTCTTTGTCTTAAGGAATAAGGACATGACTATTCATACAACTCAAGATACTAAGGCATTAAGACAATGACATCAATATAAACAAATATTCATTACTTAAAAAAGTGAAAACATGTATGGATAATCAAACATTTATCACGACCGGTGTGTATTTTTTGATGAATGAATGTTCTTTGCACTATTCTACATTCGCAGATAGCGTGTAAACAGTCGTTGTCATAATTATTTAAATTCATTTAATTATGCATTACTTTGTAATTGGCATTCTTATAATCAAGTTGGATGATGTAAATTTGAATTTATTCAGTATAAAATACCTCTTAGATATCCCATCGTGATACTGTAACACTTCATTTGTGCGAATAAGGCAGGGAATGATCGATTTAGTTGAAAGAAAAGAAAACAAAATAGCAATAACCGAAATAGTGGTCAAGCGACAACAATGTGCAAAGCGAAATACCATTTAATATACTTACCTGTCAACGATCAACTAATCAACCAATCAAAGAGCACTTAGTCTGAGACTAGAGTTGAGTTTGTATAAAATCATGAACTTCTACTACTTCAATAAATTTTGTTATTCCTATCAAATCGAAATCTAATGTAATCTAATATTAATATAAAAACTATATGTTTAGTACAGATAGAGATGAAGTTAGATCTTCTTCTTTTTTGTCTCATTTTCCTCTTCCTATACCAGAAAATTTGTCAAGTTTAGATTGTCGAGAGCCACAATGGTGATTATTTCACTTATATTTTATAAATTAGATATCAATTCTTTTGGAAGCACAATAAAAAATAGCATGTTTCATTCGTATGAAATGTGTATCTGTTTGAGCTCGACTTTGTTATGACTTCGCCTTGCAAATTTTATTCCCTCTTTATTGATAAATGCATTTCGACGTTAATTCGACATTATCTATTTCAAAACCTCGTGATTCCAGTGGCGTAGCCAGATTTTTCTTAAAAAATCACTTTCTCTCGATTTTCAACATAAATATAGCGCTGTCTTCCGTAATACAAGGATAAGGCATCGACGTCTCAAACCATCGATGGAAATAGGTGGAGATAGCCATCTAAACGTCTAGTTCTAGCGGAAACCTCTGCGAAAAATGCATTTCATCGAGTTACCACCCCTTCACTTTGCCCAGCCTAATAACCCGTTCGGTTTACATAAATGTTCAACGTGTAGTAATAAAGTTCACCTGGGGGGTTTTCCTTGCATTCGAGAACCTATTATTTCGAATGTAAATCAATAGGCAAGGTATTATTGTTCAGGAGCATGGTAATCACTGTAAAAGCTTTAATTGCCGACATTGTCTTGTTAATTACTTAGAAACGGACGATGGAGCTTTAGGCAAATGTCGTTTGAACAGTGGCGTAATCAGCTCATTAAGCTGTTCTACTTTATGCTTCGACGAAGGCGTGGAAAATCGTAAAATGATATGGCAATTGCTGATGAATGGTGGAGACAAGTGAAACTTGCCATTAGGATATTCGTATGAGAGGAAAAGAAAACGAAGATATTTACGGTAGGAAGGAAAGTGGTGATATTTTTCTATTTTGCGTCTTCAATCAAAACAGCCTCTGAATCGATGCGCTACATTTGTTGTTCCGAAGTTGGTAATATCAGCTGTCAGACGAAAATTGTTGGAAGTACAATGCGCATCTTTCATCTAGTACAACTGAACAGAACTGCTATAAAGTTGTGATGTCAAAAATGTCAAAATTGTCAATAATGTCAATAAAAGTAGGGTTTTGTTTTTTGAGTTAATCGGGTTGGAAATAAAATTAATAAATGGTTTCAAAGAAGTTTTATTGAGGATCATTAGATTCAGGAGAATATTAGGATATAGAAAGAAATATCAACAAAAATGAGACAAGTCTGCATGTAATGCCACACACGTGAGGTCCATTGCCAAAAGTACATCCCAAAAACTTGGATTTCTGTTTCGAGCCAAGAGCTATTTCACTCCCAGTCAGCTGCTTATGATCTATAAGGCATGGAATACTGTTCCAATATTTGGAGTGCGGCACCTAAACATATCCTGAAACTATTGGATTTTGTTCAAAAAAGGGCAATTTGTCTCGTCGGTGATGCCTCGCTTACAAACTCACTCACTTCTCTGGAAAACCGTAGAAAAGTTGGCGATTTATCACTATTTCATAGATATTTTCATGGGCGATGCTCTTCTGAAATACCAACAATCGTTCCTCCATTAGCAGTCTCTTCGAGATTAACCCGCATCAAGTTCAGTCTTCACACCCCTTCGTGGTCACTTTAGAGACCTGCAGAATGTCCCTTTCCAGAGACTCGTTCATCCAACGAACATCGAGACTTTGGAACTCATTGCCTAGGGAGGTGTTCCCCGAGGCATACGATCTCCATAAATTTAAGAAGAACACCAACTCCTACCTTCTTTCCCTTGGTTCACACGATGTTCTCTGAACATTACAGGATGTCCCTTTTCGTGAGAACTATGCTTCAATTATTCTTAGGGCCCTTAACAGTTATAAATATGAATCCTGCATTGAAATAGTCGATGTTATAATCAAGGCATAATCAAGGCCATAGTAGGTCATAAGGCTTTCCATAGTGAATTCACTGACAGCATGATCGTCAGAGGAAAATTGAGTTTTCAGGTTGAAGTTTGATAGTCCAACGCCCTCATCATGTTCAATGAATAATACACAATCACATCAGAATGAATGAAATATGTGATTGTTCAACATGAAATTTTGGTGAAGATATTTTACCTCTTCGTACGTCTATGTTGTATCAATTATATACATCGGCCGTTTGAAGAGACTTCAAATGTGTATGTATTTTAATGATAGAGAAAGAGAAGTTTCGCAAATGACTATATCGCATCTAATTGTCAGTGAACAGTGTTAAAATTAGTAATTATTTCCCGAGATGCGATCAATTATAGAATCATTTGCCAATAGGGCAATTATTGTAATTGATCACTTTTACTCCGTATCTGCATCAATTGCTTCACTATATGGTCATTTGAGCTATTCCAATTGCCTTTTTCAATATATATTTACCTAGAAGTGGCATTTCTGATTTACGTGACAGATTGAAGGAGAAAGAGGTTTGGATTTGTTTACCTATTTCAGGAAGTCGAAGATGAGTTGGTTTTGAAGAAAATAGCTGTTAATTATCGCATATTTGGAATTTGATGTAGCAAAAAATGTCGTGTCATTTGTGGCACTTACTAGTGTATAAATTCCTTATCCGATTTCCCGGACGATTTCTTTGGAGTGTCTCACGTATTAGAAATTATTGTAAATTTTTTATGACGCCTCAAGTACACAGAGTATTTCTTCGTGCATAATACCAAGAAGTAATCTTAACGTCGAACGGTAGAAACATCCCAGTGGTCTACTGAAGAATCATATATGATGAGAATTCAATTCCTCAATTTTCTAGTATGGTTTTCATAATGTTTTCAATTCCCCATTTATTTTCTCCAATTAACCTTGGTTGCGGTTCACTCTCTGCCCATTCTACCAGTGGTTAATTTCATCCATGGATTAATTTTGATGTCATCATGTCACTTGTCAGTTATATTGTTATTCTATGATGTATATTGTAAGATTATGTTCACATGTTTTTTTGATTTATAATTTTGCTATGTTGCAGATGATATTCCTTGAAGATTCTTTAACATTTGTGGTCCGCACATTGTGCGACACTTTATTTAACTTTTAATGTTTGATTACTTTTCACCATTGGTAAGTTTTAAGTATTTCCATTTTTTTGCTAAATCTAATGTTTAACATTCTCTCAAGATTTACTTTTTATACTTTTGAGCTGATGATGAGGAATTAATTCCTCGAAACATGTCCCCCTTTTTGTAAGTCTGATGACTATTAAATTTAAATTATGGTGGAGATAGACTGAAAATTCTTTTCCCTTGTCCCATAATACTCACCTCCACTGAGAGAAATGGATCACCTACGTTGGTTATAGTATGATTTATTATTTATTTTCTCATAGTGTCTCACCTTGCAATGGTATTTTTACATAGGAATCATTCCAAGAGAAAATAAGACAACAATCTCCATGCATACATGTAGCTATTCTTGAGAACCTCGAATAATTAGTAAAATCAACACCAACCTAAGGTATAGGTACATTTTTTCATGGTAGGAACTGATCAGTTTTCAAACAGTTCTCTTCTCATATCCGATTAAATTGAAACGTATTCTGTAAACATTGCAACAATCTTTATTGGTGTTATTCTAAGAGTGTTCTCCCTATATTTTTTCATGATTCCCTGAAGCTAGTCACATAAAATTCAAACCATTAATGAAGAGATTGAAATCTGATGGTTGGTAAGGCAACTATAGGAAAGCGGTTATAAATTTTTTTTAACAATGTCTGAATAATAAATGATATACTGCGTGATTGAATACCCACATATACAGGGTGCCCGTTTTTGGAGCTCAACCATGGGGAGATCAGTTATTATAGATACGAGATCGGTTAAATTGGGGCAAAGTTGAGTATTTTAATGCTGAAAGAAAATTCTGTTTCAGTTTTTGAATTAATGAAAGAAAACTAGAATTTTTAATTTTCGTTCTTATTTTTTCTTACTAGGACGTTCTTGAGACACTTTTTCACAAGGAATCTAATTCCGTCATCGTATTTTCCAAGGCGTTCTAGATGTCAGAGATACAACAGTCAACTTCGGATTTTCTTATGGGCGCCATATTGGACTTTTGCATTTTTGAAAAGTCTGTCACTTTCTGAATACAATGATTTGACACACGATATGTTTGAATCTTACATGCTAAAAAAATTGCTTTGAAAACTAAATTTCGATAGTTCAATTGAGGATGAGAAGCGTTCACATTTCTGTGAAGCTTACCTTCTTGAAAACGAAGGTTTGAAGTCGGGATCGAACTTGGCAGGAAAGCTACAAGTTTTTTCTCCGCAAAACGAAACAAAATTATCAAATGGCAAATACATAACAAAATTATTAAAGATGCTTGAATACTTCACTCGTTCTTCTTCCCAGCTCAGCAATATCATCGTTGGGTACAATTTTAAGAAATCTTTCTTCATTCCCCATAAACAATAATCCAGTATTCTTTCTTCTAAGATATGATTCTTGGAATTGTATAAGTACCCATCGATTGAGCTATCCAGAACTTGGGAAGAAGAGTAAAATTGTGTTCAGAAGTGAATGGGAATATAATATTCTGCGAAAAAAAAACTTCCATAACTTTAAATGTCGTTCCTAATTCAAAATTACTATCAGAATTTAGTTTTTGAACAACATTTTTGGCATTGTTTCCAAAGCACTCTTCGCAAAAACGTTTTTTTGCCAATTTTGACCAGCATGTAAGATTTGAACATACCGAGTGATACGTCATAGTAATCAGGAAAAAACAGACTTTTCAAAATATGTAAAAATCTGATATGGCGACCATAAGAAAAACCAAAGTTGAGTGTTGTATCTCTTACATCAATAACGCAATGGAAAATACGATGACAGATTTAGATTCCTTGTGGAGGAGTGCCTCTCTAGAATGTCCTAGTTAAAAACGACTAGTTTGTTTCGTTTTCGATTGAAAAAAAAATTATACATAAAATCTTCTTTCACATGATTGTTCAGCATGCAATTGCGCAAATTTGACCCAATTCGACCGACCTCGTATAATAATAATAATAATAATAATAATTGATTTTATTGATAGTAATGCATACAATGAAATATACAGAGAGTAACATTATTTAGACAACCAAGCAAATACTATCAAAGGGCAGGATTCAGTCTCTCACCAAGTCATAGACCAGGTTTGAGCTTGCTCTTCCATCCAACCAGCCAACCATCCAACCAGTATTTCTAATAATAACTGTGAGATCGCCATGGTTAAGCTTGAAAAACGGGCGATATATATCAAACCATAGCTTTCCTTTTGAATCGATAATCCAGCTGCAAAAACGATGTCAAAAATATCGAAATGACCTACGTTCTGAAAAAAAAAAGTGGATGACGCTTCTCCGAGGTTCTTCGGCCTTGCACCATCATCCTCTCGCTGAAACGTCGGCAATACACTATACAGAGTGCCCGTTTCATTGAGTGACAGACGAGTCTTACACCAGGGCTGTCACCACCAAGAGACGTATAGATCTCTTGCAGTCAAATAGCCTGACTGCCATGTATGCCCACATCGTCCTCGTGAATAATGGCCTTTTGCCGTTTCTTTTTATTGGCGGCCGACGTTATATATGTTTTCGCTAATTAGTTTGTAGGTATGTCGTAGGGCCGTGAGAAAATCTCGGTTTTTTTTTTTTTTTTGAAAACAGTCACTGAATCCATTATTCTCAATTATTCGAATCGCAGGTATTCGAGAAAAGGCAAAAATTAATCTTCAGTTATTATTGGAGATTGGAAACAGACAATTCGTTACGATGAGCAAAAACTCATTAGTATAATATGCACCTTGAAATAGCGAGGCGAATCGATTGTCGTGTCTATATGATTTTTTGTTGAAATTATAGTATTATAGCATTGATGAACCCGAAGCAAAGGCTTATATATTCGCAGAAAGAAATACCCAGGAAATTATTAACACCTAGAAAAATGGCTTCCCAAAGTTACGAGCAGAAACCAGAAGGGACTGTTTAGGCAGCATCATGCTAATAACTTTGGAGTTCGCTAGATGCTACCAGAATAATCAAAACAAATTGATATGTATATTTCCCCAGAAAACCTGAACAGTTTTGCAGCGTATCTCGTCAGATATGATAATCTAGGGAAAATTAATGAATGGATTCTTAATCTTAATGAAAACCTAGTAGACGTTAATAATATTGTCTGTTCTCTGAGCTGAGAAAATGACGTTACTTTTTTTTGTAAGACAGAGACATCTTATGATAATTACCGTGAATTAGAATTGTCATACTGTGGGCATAATTCTCAGGCGAATAGAAAACATAGACTGGTATTTTCCATCCTTTTCATGATGCCAACACGACTGTCAAACCTTCTTGTTTCCACGATAAGAATCTATCGTTCGGGCATCGTCGGTCCGACTCGCCGTTTTCGTGTTTCGAACGAGTTTCTCAGAATGTTTGCGATTCATGACGTGGTCATTCGTGTTATCGTTCTTAAAGCAATGATTATTGCGTTTTTCATCGATTAATTCAACTATTCGTGTATTATATACATTGCTCTTCACTTAAAATGGTAAAAAATGTTTTTTCGGCAACCGTCCGGAAAGTACGTACTTTCCAGACGATTTTTTTTGAGAAAGTGGCATTTTTCCGGCCTAGTCCGGGAAGTACGTACTTCACATCGTTGTTGTCATTGTAAATATGAAAATCTTGGTAGTATGGTTTTGATAAATGCAGTTGATCATTACCATAGCAGCAAAATAACGACTGACAGCTATCTGACATAAAATTAGCTAACATTCAAAAATTATCAGATGAAAACAATGAATGTGAAACGGAAACTTTACCTTCTTGTTCTGACTTCAACAAAAGGCACTTAAATATACCAAGCATTTCAAACAAATTGAATCCATTCAATATTAACAATTGTTCTAATTTTAATATAAATATTAATATAAATAAGAATTGAAATGTTCGAAATTTTGTTCTAATAAAGAAATGTGTTTCTTTGATTTGTTATTCTACACGGTTGCCGAAAAAATTGTGTACGCAACACGCCCGAAAACAGTTTTTTTGGACTCGCAGACTTCCAGGACTCGCTACGCTCGTCCTAGAATTTTGTCCACTCATCCAAAAAAACAGTATTTTCCGGACTTGTTACGTAAATTACTATTATTTGTGGTTAGAAACAGGTTTCTGGGATTAAAGTGTCAATAGTGTCATTTCATTGGTGAGTACCATAGTCGTACGTTCGGAAAAGGTGGTATCAAGGTATTTTGGCTTTCTGTACACTAATCTGAAGTCAAAACGCGGCACTCTCAAGTACTTTCAGAGATATGGGCTCCTTTTGTAACGGAAATACACCATTTGACACGTATAATTCATTAACTTTTTTCAACAATTTTCAACAAAAAAAAAAAACTAGTATATTCAAAAAAACATTGCCCTTCAAATCATTAACAAAATCGTCAGGAAAGTTGACAGAGCGTTTCGAGAAATGATGAATTTTTTGAAAATAGTCGAAAAAACATTTTTGCATCTATATTAATGCGTAAATGTTCACCTGCAGGCTCGGAAAAAATTAACACTCTCATGGACCATTTAAAGAACACTCTTTACGAACTTAATTCAAAAATATGATTTTTTCCTTAAAAAGTGTTGAAAACAAGGTGTGATGTTTTAATTAAAAAATTACGAATTTTGTGTTTTTAATAGCAGGAATTTGGGATATCAAATGGTGTATTTACGAAATAAGCGTTTCGACTTCATGAGGACAAAATACGTGGGTACCTCCAAATGTTCTTTTCACCTCGTTGAAATGCGGTATTGTTATTTTTAAAAATTGGCATTGGACCTATTCGAGTAAAAATGTGTAAAAGTAAAAATATACTTATCCTAACCTACATAATGTGTGATGAAGTTAAAAAAAAATAATAACATAACTCCAACTTGAAATTGGGTCGCTGACAGAGAAAAAACTAAAACAAAAAATGATCTTGGCAGACATTTGGGCCTTGAGTGAATGGACAATTATAAATCCAGTCTACTAGGTTCTCATTGAGAACTACAAAGATGAATGCAACCAAATCTGAAGCCCTCATTTCCTTTAAATATAGGGTGTTAAGAGGTCACCCAATAATTTGATGAGTTTAGCTGATGGAAGTTCAGGTCATTTCTGTAGAAGTGTAGAGTCTATTACCATCAAGAATATTTATTTTTAACTTCTAGGAAAAAATTCCCATATCTATATTCTACTTCAATATTTATGGTCCTCTAGCACGCAAGAGCTTTACAAGACACGATGAACGTATGAGTATACGAATTAGTTATGAATGGTGACTGGCTTTGTTTAACCTCTAAAGAGATGAGAATTTGAATCCTATACAAGAGGATTTCGATTGTATGTGACAAAGCCCTCCAAACGTTAGATCTAAAGAGATCTCAAAAGTGCTGTATCCTCTCAGTATGTAGGAGAGAACCTCACAACCCTTCGTTGTCGATCTCAATTCGTACTGGATCGATTATACATTACTCCAAATACGACCGCCCATTCCCTCTGGTATATAGTCGCCGCCATAAGCGAACCGCTAATGGCGTTTGGTAGTCTTGTAGGTACTCGGAAAAACCGCCATAAGAAACCAAAGAAAACAATAACCATCTGAAAGAACACCGTCCTTAAATCAGCGCGATAATGCGCAATTCGCAGGCAGATAACTGAGGCCCAACAGCGGTGATGTGCGACTTTTTTGCCTCTGCTCGTGACGAGTGAGTAAATAGGATCTAAATTACAAACCTACATTTCGAATATTACTTCACTGCCTTATAAGAGCGACTTTTAAAGAGAAGCACGTCATTTGAATCGGTTTCTTAGGCGACCGACTGCCGTAATACGTCGTCTAACGTTGAGAGCTGATGGCTGCTTGACCACCAGCACTGATTGTCTAATATCGCCTGGAATGGGAATCCATGTTACGGTGGATTTATGTCGTAAGTTTTAAGTCTCAAGTTTTAAGTAATAAGTCATAAGAAGTTTATCCATTGGTTTTTAATGTCACCATTTATACAGCTGTCATAAGTTTTAAGTCCTAAGAAAAGTTGGCCAACATTTATCTCTTACGACTTACGACTTAAAACTCGATCGATTTGCGCATGCGTCTGATTTTGCAAAAGGGCATCGTAACAAACAGCAGGAGTTTTATGCATGAAAAGCAAATATACATAAATAAAAATAGCATTAAGGCTGGAAATTTGGATTGAATGGAAGGAAATGAGAAAAATAAGCACACAAAATAACAGGATTGACACTATTGACAGTCCTTGAAACTTCTTGCATAAATGGTCCATTTTTCCTTACGACTTAAAACTTAAGACTTAAAACTAACGACTTAAAACTAAAGACTTAAAACCTCTGCATAAATCCACCGTTATTCGTCAATTTTTGCTCTAATGGGACATTTTAGAACACGTGACCTTGTTGGACCAAACCTTAGATCATAATGGCTTATGCTAGATCCGGTATCATGTAGTTTTTGTTTGATATTAGGGGGGTCTGTAAACAAGTACAATGATATCACGTGGTACAACACATATGTATGGTCAAATTTTTAAAACGATTAATCAATGGCTTAAAACGTTACACCCCCCTGGACCTACAAAACGAATAACCTGGATACCATATCTAGCGTAAGCATATATGACCTAAGGACCAAACATAGCGATGGCGCCTTGTCAATATGTCAGTAAACAGGAAAGATAGTTGCTCAATTAGCAGATATTTTCAAGATTATTTCGATCATGGCTTCTTGAGGTAAAAGTAAATATTTATTGGGTTTAGATAATTCTGGTAGTGATGCTGCAGAGCAATATAGTGATAAAATAAGTGTCATGAATTCCGTTGATCCCTATATGTTATTGAAAATGATGAAGTGGAAACTGGAAACTGACGCGGAATTTCAAAAGTTACCAATGAGTCCAATGAAGACATCTTCAGTGTTAAGACTCTTTCGGGACCAAACATGTCTCAAGAACTGATTTTAAATAGTTCCAACAGCGAAAAATCAACTCGAATGACAGCGAAAATATGTGTGGTTATGTTTTTTCTGGTCCAGCAGGTCCAATTTGACAGCATTTTAAAATTCTCTATATACGGTGATCGTAACACAGCTTGTCGAAAATGACAGCAAACACGGCCAAAAAGATATCGTTATGTTATTTCTTAAAAAGTTAACTCCATAGAAAAGCAGTTCTCACTGTGCTCAATTCAGTCAGGAGTAACCATACCATTGAAGTCCTCAATTTCGATGCTTGGCGTTACTATCAGCAGAAACATTTCTTGGGAAAATCACGTGAGGTCCATTGCCAAAAGTGCATCCCAAAAACTTGGTTTTCTGTTTCGAGCCAAGATCTATTTCACTCCCAGTCAGCTGCTTATGATCTATAAGGCACAGATCCGACCTGTCCTGGAATACTGTTCCCATATTTGGAGTGCGGCACCTAAACATATCCTGAAACTATTAGATTCTGTCCAAAAAAGGACAATTCGTCTTGTCGGTGATGCCTCAACGACAAACTCGCTCACTTCTCTGGAACACCGTAAAAGGGTTGGCGATTTGTCTCTGTTTTATAGATATTTACATGGGCGATGCTCTTCTGAAATATCAACAATCGTTCCTCCATTAGCAGTCTCTTCGAGATTAACCCGTCAGGTTCAGTCTTCAAACCCCTTCGTGGTTACTTTAGAGACCTGCAGAAAGTCCCTTTCCAAAGACTCGTACATCCAACGAACATCGTGACTTTGGAACTCATTGCCTAGAGAGGTGTTCCCCGAGGCATACGATCTCCATAAATTTAAGAAGAACACCAACTCCTATCGTCTTTCCCTTGGTTCTCACGATGTTCTCTGAACATTACAGGATATTCCTTTTCGTGAGAACCAGAACATAAAAAAAACCTCAATCATAAGGGAGACCAACAATACGTTGTGGATCGCTGTTCTAGCTGCCTGAAACCTGTGGTGAACTATTTACCATATTTTCGTATCATGCTATCACCCCAGCAAACTGTATCGCAGACAAATAACCCACACAGATTCTTCCAGATGCGACTCATTTACAATCGAAAAAGCCATGATTAGCTGTTAGAAAGGCAGACTAATCAAGTGTTTTTATAGTGGCTTTTGAAATGTTTGTCCAGTGCCTATAAGACAGCTCTGACACTTACTTGTAATAATATTCCAGAGTTACTTGGCTTGATGTCTTTAATATATAGACTTTATAATATTATATTGGATAGATTCTTCTTTAGGAATATCTATGATTATTTTGTGATTCTTGGAGTCCTTCTTTTCAAGTCTTCAGAGGTGAGGTTTATATATATCATATTTTCGTATGAGTTCAACATCTTCATCAGCAATGATGTAATCTTTCTTAGACATGCATGAAACCCGTGTCTTCAAACTGGCTCACACACTTTTTCCACTCTGATGCTTGAAGAAACTTTTTATACCCACCTACAACAGCATTTTACTGTTGTGTTTGTGATTGGTCGACGGTCAAGCAGGTCAATAATTTTTTAATCTTACTCGAGGCTAAGAAGCAAGCAAGTCCGATTCTCCTCCCAAGATTTACAATTGCCAGCATTTTCCAATGCCGCATTATAAGCAGTAGCCAATACCCTATATAGTACTTGTCCTCAAAATTTTTATCTCTCTTTCATACCTTGTTTGTAGCTGCCTTACGGGAGTCACTTTAGATTTATCGTCAGTGTATTCTCAGGTTATTTGCGAGCATCGTCTATCTGCTATGCGCTCGATTGTCAGTTTCTTTTAAATATTTTAGCATCTTCTGACTCGTTTTCTGCTCGAAACGCCAGCCATTGAATTTAAAGATCTACATAACAGCGATCATTAACATACGGTGATGTTTCAGACTCTTCAATGAATACCGTTCGCAATGAATATATTTTAGGGATTCCGGTTGCCTCCGTATTGAGTGAAATGTGGTGGAGTCTTCTTCGTTCTGCTAGACGCGATGATTGCGATCTGGAGCGGATTCGATATGTGTACCACGTGACCTTCAGATTCTACCTAGAGACGCATCGTCATTCAGGGAAACATGGAATGAGGTTCACCTATTCATTAGGTTGGCTTCGACAGGGTCTTGTACAACCAAGTAGCATTTTGGCGACGATAACCACATAATACACCAAAATTAACGTTATACTTGGTGTAGAAATCAGTCATTTATGAAACGACGCTCTCTAAACCACATGAAAACGTTGTATCAGTGTTGAGCATGACTTAAGTTAACCGACGACGTAGTTACAAGGTTAAACCCAACCGACTATATGTAGTAAAAATTTTGGGGATGGGAGTGACGTTCTAAAAACGTTTGAGTGATTACTCTAGTTTAGTTCAACGTTTTCACGACGTTAAGCCGACCTTGTGAGATTTAACTTGGCAGTGGGCAATTTTTTATAAAAATTGTAAACGTTTTCGTGGAGTCATATATTTGCAGTAAATTTTCCAAATACTCACTATAGAGGACAAGCCCCATGACAACAAGGACATACTGTTGGCTGAAATGCTTCGAAGAAAGAATAAATATCTAGTAAGATAAGGAAAACTTGATCCAACCTAACCTCAAAAAATTTGTTAAAAATAAAATTATGCCTGAAGACAGGCAGTTTGGAAAACTTCAGTTCTTTTGGAACAAATGCTATCCTGGATTCAGAGATTGAGGAAAGCAACTAATTTTTCGAAGAACACTACTGACAATTGTATGACACAGAAAAACCCGTTTAAAAATGTGGAGCAAGGTGTGCAGTTTTTGGTCGGATAACCAACTTCAATCGCGCTTTGGTTATATTCAGTTGTCTGGGTGACTAAGGTTGAAAGCAGTATATTTTTCAGTTATCTGATATCCTAAGTCGTGTTGACGTTTATTTTATAATACTACGACATGTTTGATGCGTAATTATCTTCGGAAACATTGAAATTTGGGACATAAACAAAGGTTAACAGTATTCTAGAAACGATTAATATATCATTGTATCCTCTATAGTTCTTGTTTAGATAAATATTAACTTTGAATATTATATACAGTAGAACTCCAATTATCCGAATTAATGGGGACCGGGACCCATTCGGATAATCAAATATTCGGATAATCGGATTTTTTAAAAAAAAATTGCCATTGGAGAGAATAAAAGCTACGTTTTGATATTGCACTATTTTTTTATTGAATTAAATGAAAGAAACATGAAATTTTCACATGTTTTAAATATTCTTTTCGAAGCCATGGTATAAAAACAATACAGTATTGTACACGCACAAACAAAAGTAAGCCGTAGCGAAAGAGTACATAGCGTCCTCGAGCAAGGTCAATAGCACACTGGCTAATCAAAACAAACAATGACAGGTGCGCCGTGACTGCAATGCGCCGGAACTTGTCTTAACTTGCCGTTGTGCCTACACACGCGGGGGGAAGTCAGTGTAGGCACAACGGCAAGTTAAGACAAGTCAAGTCAAGACTTGACGCGCATTTGTGATTCGGATAATCGGCGATTCGGATAGTCGGAGTTCGGATAATTGGAGTTCTACTGTATGCAAATTATTTTTTTTGTTTTTTTTTTCGAGTTTTGAGAAATTCGCCACGGATTGAAGAAGCGCGTGTATTTTGACGCAAAACAATAGTATATTTGACAATAAACTGAAATGCGTTGATAATTTCTGTTTGGAAATCTTTATTTTCAGGCAATATAAATAGAGTAGGTACCTATCATGAGCACACGAGTAAAACATTAGTAGTCGTCAGAAAGATTTTACCAAGTGTCCATTTTGGTGATCAGTAATGATTTGGTTGGAATATTAACTAATTTCTGAACACCGTGTAAAGTGAACTGTCATCGCTGCGCAAGAGGGCGCAAGTGTGTAGTTGTTTTTTGGTAAATTTAGCAACGTTTAGGAAACGACCAACTGCTACCTACAGTTGAAAGTGAAACGTTTTAAAAACCCAAAAATGATTGACCAAAGCGGTGCAAAACAGGGTCGTGACAACGTAGTATTAAGGCATCTCATGTTTGGTTGCGCAACTTTTTCAAACACGTCGCCGCAACGTCAAATTGCTGCTTGGGCAGGCTTAGGCATCACTGATAGTGCGAAAGATTGAATATATTATATCTGCCATCAAACACGAGATAAGTTAATTAATCGGCAGAGGGTGGAGTATCTCTAATAGGATTAAAGTTGAAGTAATTCTTGTAGCCCCTGGAGGAAAAAGACATTTGATACCTGATGAGATCCTTGAATCAACGAAAACAAAAAATGATGGCATGGATGCAAATGCATATATTTTATAAACATCTTGTTTACGTTATGATGCTTGTTTGCAGGATTTAGAGAGACTGCTTTTGCCCACGCCATCACCTCAGCAGGGATAACCATCTCCATCTCGAGAGCTTGCAGCTCTGGGAAGTTGAACAACTGTGGCTGCGACTCCAAAATATACCAAATTAAAGATTCGAGATCGTCGACGAACTCGTTTTCGAAAACAGACTGGAAATGGGGAGGATGTTCGCACAATTTACATTACGGGATGAAATTCTCGAAAATGTTTCTGGATTCACGGGAATGGTCCGAGGATATTCAATCTAAAATCAATTTACACAACAACAAAGTTGGTAGAATGGTGAGTGGAAAAATAGAATTTATAAGAACTTTTGATCGTTATAGAAACCTAGTCAAGAAAATAACACTATATTATGTTTGTTTTTTAATGGTTTTGCTTGTCGTTCATCGTGAAAGAAATTGATATACCGTTTGACAGACTTCTGGTTTTCCTAAAATTTTAGTGAGTTCATGGCTCTCTAGATCAAAAAATAAAATGGGATTTCAATCAACTATTATAAGTTATCATTAGATTCATATCATGTAGTGGATTTCAGAAATGTAATAATAAGCAGGGATACCATTTCTGGAAAAACTGGAACTTGAAGTCTGCTCCAAATATGTCCAAAAATGTGCCGTCAAGAGAGCATTTTTAATGTTTTTTTACATCAGAATAATAGCTAGAAAAACGAAGGAGAAAAGGAAGGTGTACTATGAATCTGTATCACACTGTAGGTATACCTATGCTTTTATGTCCAAAAACAAGTTTTCATCGACAAAGTGTACCAATTATCATAACATGAAAATCCGCAACATAATGCTGGAGATTTTCATAACAATTTCTTTTTTTTTACATAAAAAAATCGAAAAGTTTCTAAATGTCACTGAGTCTATGTCCTCATGATATTTATGGTATCTTTCTCATTATTGACTAAAGCTACTCCAGCTCAATCTCGTTAATGAAACAAATAGCTGTAGATCATTTTAATCAGCTATAATAACTCGCTACAGGTAGATATCCAGCTGAACATCACTTAACACAATTTTGTATGCCAATTTGAAGGCATTACTCACTCCTCATTGACCAGAACAAATTGCTGCACGCGATTCAAATGAGCAATGCCGAAGACTTCGTGCTTAAGACGTCAACGAGTAATTTGAAAAAATCTGCAAGTGAAAAATGGTTTATGCAGCACAATCTAATCCAAGCTCAAAAATTATGTTCCTTTTGGAAATTAAATGAAATAATTCATCCAACCAAAGTTTTACGTGATTGAAAAAAATAATTTCCATTGAGGCACCTTGTATATCGTGATACAAGCTTAGAACACATGATGGGTTTTCTTTTCATGACTAAAAATATAACTGATAAATACAGTTCATGATTGCTTGCATTTCAACCAATAACTCCACGCCTCTGGCAATATTTCTAATTGATGAGCTTTGTTGATTCATCTATCAATCCAAACTCTTCGAATTTTATTTGTATTCGAACTTTAGGGGCGAATGCGATATTCTTTTGAAAATATGGCGAACGCGAAGTCAGTGCATTCGCCATATTACACAGTTCGCAATTTAAAGAATTGGCAGACTTTTTGATGAAAATATTTTCAGGTTCATTGCATTGCGGGAAGAATTTTTTGCAGCACAATGTATAATTGGTTTTTTGAACTCAACTTTACCTGACTTTCCTATGCCTACATATCAAAATTTTTGGAGAAGTTTCATCTTCTCTAGTAGGTATTTTAGAAAAAATATTTCGTCATTGAAGAATATATATTTCTTCTAGAATAAGTATTAGATCCTTATCCTTCTTGAGATAATACACCCGATCAAATTGTGTACAAGGTCATACAGGGTGATCAATATCTTGGCCAACATCAGTGAATTTGAAATTAAAATGACTAAAACTCTCCCTCAGATATCCTACTGTCTATGGAGTTGATATCGACAAAACATTACTCAAAAAACAGATTTCTCATCTTTTGAAGGTTTATACTTCCAATAATGACCGAAATCTGAAGTTTCCATTCTGGTTGTAGGGTACATCAATAGATATAAATATCTGGCTAGAATTTCATGATAGGGATCAGATGATGCAGTGTCTAGCGATTAAAAAGTTGTGGAACTAATTTCTTGGTGCCTGAAAAAAAATCATATAACAACTCTCTCTCGAGACAATCATTTCAGAAGAAGAGTGGAAAACTCGTATGATCGAATGTTTCGAATAAAGTCATCTGCTCTCCTGGACCATCTGGCAAATGCTTTCGTCACCCATGCGCGAGAACAATGGCCCAAACGCGGGGAAAAAGCATACTGAACTGAAAAAGTAGGAAAAACGCACGTCGATCGCCTCAATCCCAACATCATCGAACCGAGTAGCGAACGAGAGATGAGAATCTTACACGGGACAGCATCAGCGCGTGTGGTCCTAATAATCATAATAGCGCTGCAAGAGGTGAGATGGCGGGCCTTTGTGGGGGCGGGGCCCCATCCGGGCAGATTATGAGAGGCCCCTGAGGCCCACCTAGTCGCGCTACCGGCCGCTTTTTTATTCTATCGCCCGCAGGAATTCGGGGATTGACGTGCTCGAATGAGTTCGTCCTTGCCTCTTTCTTGATGTGTCAGATGAAAATGAGGATGATTATTGGTGCCGAATGAGATGTCGAGTTTTGATTTGTTCCATGTATATCTAATCAAGGAAATGAAAGATTGAATCGTTTTCCTGAAAACCACACACACAAAAACACGCTAATATATTTCTTCAACTCGAAGTAATCCAACATCAGAGCATTCATCTTCAACTTCTGATATGGAATGAAATAATTGAAGTTTTTTACTATATAACATGCATTTTTCAGGATATTTTCTTGGTTTTACAATGTATGTACAATAAAAAACAATTTGGTTGGTAGAGAAATGTATTCTCTTGGAATTCGGAAGAACCCACTATATACGATAACAGAATAAAAACAGCATTGTTTAAAATGAAAAATACGTTTTGTGCTTTTTACTTCTGCAACTTTATATCCAGTGTGTGAAAGTATCACAAGATGGAGACACTTCCTGCTTGTATTTGTGCGTAGCTCGAGAAAAGTCAAATACCTATAAATAGAAAAAATAATTCACTGGCAAAGGCCGCAGTTAAAGGATTAGAATTGAAGTAATTATCGTAGTCTCCAAATAAAAAATACGATACCTGATGAGATCCATGAATCAATGAAAACTGAAAGAATAAAAATAACTTTATTAATTAAAAAATATTTCACATGAGGAATGATACGAAGGAAAAAGCCACGAATTGCACTAAGTAAAGAAAAAATCAAAATGAGATTTAAAATCAGAAAACAACTACCTTCCTGGCAAATACCACGCAGAATATTGAATTATATCTACTCGTAGTCTATGCACCGATTAACTGCATTCTGAATTAACTTAGTTAGTAGTAGATATAATTCAATATTCTGCGTGGTATTTGCCAGGAACGTAGATGTTTTCTGCTCGTAACCTAACTTTTCAAACTTCATGAATGTTTTTCAGGTGAACTGTTGACGTACGAGATTTTAAATATCATTTTAATTTTTGCGTTTTGAAGAATGATGTTTCTTGGTTCAAGATTCTATATGAATTTACTCATAATAACCAAAATGAATTCATTTTATGTGCCAAAATCACAGAAAAATACTCTACAAAAATGCTTTTTACTCACCTAGCTCCTCGTCTGTATGATATTATTCCAGCAGATACCAGAACTATCGTTAGCAATAATTTATTCAAAAATAAGCTCCAAGTCTGGATCTTGATGGGTTTGCCCAGAACACAGATGGCGATTTGAAAAATACATATTATTGCAGTATCTGAATGAATAGAGACTGATTTAATTGAACGTTTTAGAAATTCAAAGTTAATGTTTGTGGAACTTGTACATAGATGTTGTAATTGTGTAATCTGTAGCTGTTTTTCAACTTGGTTGTTTCATTATTAATAATTGATGTCTGATGCAATGTACCTAGCTATTGCGTTTTTTGTTTATATCGTTCAAAATATGTTTCAATATTTTGTCTACGTTTTTTAATTTTTTTATGATCTATTAATATGATACAAACCACGCACAGGTTTCATCCTTCTGTGGGAATTCTATATTTATTTACTGTCAACTGAAAACAATAGTGTATTTCAAATTGAATGATGGTGAACAAATATTTATTAAT
Organism: Chrysomela aeneicollis; assembly: GCA_029955515.1. Classification (NCBI taxonomy): domain Eukaryota; kingdom Metazoa; phylum Arthropoda; class Insecta; order Coleoptera; family Chrysomelidae; genus Chrysomela; species Chrysomela aeneicollis. Next base: position 32,088,022 of record JARUHQ010000002.1, read on the forward strand.
TATTTATTTATATTCTCAGAACGACTTCATTATTGTATTGATGAAAGACATTTTTGATCTGATATTTCAAGCGATCCATTAGCTTTGGACTGATGAATTCTTATTATGAACTCCTTCGATTGAATTTGTATTCATTCAAGTATATAAATAAACGAATCATATTTTTGAATTGAAACGAACAGATTCGATCGAAGTAAATATTTGTGTGTGTGCAGAACAATAAATACCTATTTTCATTCTTCTGACTGATAAAATTGCAGGGTGTATATATTTACATTTCTTTGGATAAGTATATATCAACTTACAAATTGCACAATTCCTATACGGTTTTCTGAAATTTCACCACCAATCAGTATAATTCATCTCTCCATCAAATACTCAATTGGATCTAGTCCTTTCCTATATATCTATTCTGAAAATTTCAGGTCGTGTCTGACAATATGCAATTGAAATGCACTTGCCACGGTGTATCGGGAAGCTGCGAACTCAAGACTTGTTGGAGAGCTTCACCGGACCTTCGAGTCATCGGGAATGTTCTCAAAGAGAAGTTTCAAAAGGCTGTGATGGTGGACCAGAAGAATCTGGGAAACAAGAAGCTCAGGAAATTCAATATGTGAGTATACCTATATGGTCCATACTTATACCGTCCCGAATCCGAATAGCGATGATCAAACCTCTGGTTTGAAATTTCTACATTTTTGCGATAAGGGTAAAAAACTCAATCTTTTTGAAACTTATGAAATCAATAAATGCATTAAGGATTCTGAGACAGCATGTCTCAATGAGCAGACTCAGTTTGACAGTTTAAGGTTGTTTAATTCCTTAGTTTTCTAATTTCTCTTTGCTTTTCTTTTCTGTTTACTAACCTTGGTTAATTGTGGTTATGATTCTTTCGCCTTGAAGTCAGGTGTCTACATCATTCATAGATTCAATCATTTGTCAATCCATAATTTGTCATATTTTTGATCTTGTTATTCTGTGCTTGATATGATTTGTTTCACATGTCATTTCATTTCACTCGTTAGTCATCCTTTCGATCAATAAGATATGGTTTCCTAACATTTACCTAAATAATTTTTTGATTTATATTTGATGATGCGATTTTTGAAGATCCCTTAACATTGGGAGTTCTCTTAATAGATGTACATTTTTATTATTGCTGATGATGAAGGATTAATCCTTCGAAACATGTCCTAATGTAAGTCTATGACTACATATTAAACACTTTGGTGGAGTTTGTCTGTAAGTTCAACCCCTTGTCCTATAACTTCTACCTCCACTGTAAGAAATGGATCACCTACGTTGGTTAGAATTCTTATTGCTGATTCATGCTTTCTAATATTGTAAAAGTCTTTTAACCCTTTCCTTGCAATTTTTTACTGTAAACAGTAGGGATTCTTTAATTCGATTATTTCATCAATATTCTCATGAGTATTTCAAACAAATCGTGACATTTTGAAATATTGAATATTTGAAATGTCAAAATTGGATTGCAGGTATCCTTAGCAACATGAATGAGTGAAAACAGCCCTTGGGATCTGTTTTCACTTGTAATCTCCCTATAGCAGCAGAATGATGATTACCGATAATGTTTTTCAAGGTCACGAATTTTTTTGTTGTTGATAGATAATTATCCCGAGTCGAAGACGAGGTAAAATTTATCAACAAAAACATGAGGTAAACCGAGAAAAAATTATAGGGAATTAATTCTGCTGCGTGGGAGATTCGGTGAGAAAATTTCAAAAATTGGAGTTGCTGTTGATATATGATGAGAAGATGAACCCTCTACTGCGTATAGATACTGTAGATAGTAACTGATGTTTATTTTACTAATATTTCAGGAACATTCAAAACAGTAACATGTTTTCAATCATAACATCTAATATCACATGTCTACCCAGATTTTATTCTGAGTGACGTTTGTCAATAGATATAAGGCGCTTCATTTTTGACAAAAAAAATTATCACTTATTAATTCCGTCAATAGGAACTAACAAAATTATCACGGTAAACGCCCGTTGCTATAGGCAACGTATACAAAAAGAGGCCTTCTAATTGGTTCAAAATGAATTTATGAAATTTTTACAGTTATGGCCCGTTGCTATAAGCAACGTATACAAAAACCAGCCTTCTAATTGGTTGAAAATAAATTTATGAAATTTTCAATATAATGTTGGTTTGATAGGTTATGTTCAATCAGATGACCACAAATTAACTGATTTCATTGGATTTCCATTTGAGCATAAAATTTCACCAACAAGCAACAAGTTTTCGAAACCTGTAAAATTGTTTCGAACAATTATCAATGTCCTTGGGTTATTACTACTGAAGATGACCTTCGTTGTCAGAGAGGTCTAGCCTCAGGTTACTGTCGTCTGAATCGTCATTATGACTTGGTCTGTCAGAAGATCAACTTCAAACCTACCTACCTGGTCCAGCACAACGTTCCATTATTGGAAACCATCATCAGTCGCTTTTGGAGGTACAAGCTTTGCTACACACATAAAAAGAATTACTTAATTTGATTTGATATGCTTTGATTCAAGAGTATGGCTTGTTTATATATACTGGAATAAATGTCTGCTCAATTCAAGATTATTATGTTTCCAACTAAATATACTCATACCAATGTTATAGATTTCTTTAATCGTAAATGAATAGAGTTCTTCGTGAGAATAATACAATATTTCAGATTGAGAACACAATATATTCAAATCAAGACAATCATAATCTCTCAATGACTCGCATTCTTCTTGAACAAAAAGAATCAGATTTTCAGTTTTAGATGTAGATTGTTTTCTATCAAGAATGTTATCAAATTAAAGGAATTATATCGATTTCTTGAAATGAGAATCATCCTCAACTTCCGTTCTCTTATTGGGGCTCTCATCAATCACATCATCACTTGCAGACCTTCTTCTTGACAACCTTTCCCCCTATTCGTAGAGATTATTTCTGAACTTGTCCACCAGTTTACCTCGCAATAAAGTAGTATTCCTCTGGTATCAAACTATTGAAAAATATAAAATATATCATTCACAACTCCATGTAGGTACAATGTGAGAGATAATCTGACTTAGTACAATGCATGGTTATTATATTTCTTCAAATCTGGGTTCACATTTCTACTACTGAATTCATTTTCCTTGGATCGAAATTTGGTAAAAAAATGTAAGAATATGTTAGGTATAATATGCAATATCAAAATATCTAAGATGTCTATATGTTCAAGAAGCTCTTTTCCACTGTTCAATCAGTGTTTGGACAAATTTAGACGTTCATCCGCACATAGGCACCTAACCCCACTTTTCACTCACTACGCCGATGCTGGTTATTCAAGTTTTTCACGAATTATCAGTTTTCGAGATGATATAGCTACGTTATTTGATTGGATACACAATAATACCTACCCAAGAATGAACGTCGATAAGATAAGGCATGTAACTTACCTCTAACAGTGGTAAGTATATCCTCAGATATCTACTTAGACCTTAGTTTTTCTTTCATGGTAAGCCAATATTTCTATGCCAATAAAATAGGTTGAACTGGTTGAACAATGATGGATGCACGAAAAGAGCACCGAAACAACACACTCACATCGTTTGGCAACATTCTCGGCTCGAAGGGATCGCAATTATATTCAAGAAAAATTTATGGTAAATTCAAAGAAACTTTCTAAGAGATTTACTTATTCAGAGATAAATTGTCTTGTAAATCTCGTTATTGAAGAAAATGCTACATATGTTATTTTGAGAGAAGACATTCCGTGATATATTCTTCAAGAACTTCATTATTTTTTCTGGATACTTTGAATTTCTTGAATTGAGAACATTTTGTTATACCAAATGAATATTCCAGTGAAGTAATTTTTTACAATTTACATATTCAATGAATTCATTCCAAATAAATTATTTCAGAAGAAGAATGCGCTTTTTCAAAACAAGAATTGGACGTTGAACGAATATATCGTTTTCATTTGAGAATTTGTTTTTATGTGTGTACCTGTAGCATCCAATGACGACTCTTTCTCCTTCCGAAGGGTGAAGCAGAAGAAGCGCAAAGGCAAGCGCCACCCCGCCCAGCGGAACAAGCCCAAGCGCTACATGTCGCGCGACATGTCGCGCGACCTGCTGTTCTTCGAGAAGTCGCCGAGCTTCTGCGACAGCGACCCCCAGCTGCACGTCGACGGCACCGCAGGCAGGAGCTGCAACCGCAGCAGCGCCGCGCTGCGCGACAGCTGCGCCAACCTGTGCTGCGGCAGGGGATACAGCGTGGTCAAGACGAGGCGGGTGGAGAGCTGCAGATGCCAGTTTGTGTGGTGCTGCAGGGTAGATTGCGACACGTGCACGAAGGAAGAGTGGATCAGCGTTTGTAAATAGGGTGCCCTACACTGAAAAAACGGATCTCTCATAAATCAAATATATATGTATATTCTTGATTTGTATAATCTTCCAATAGGAATAATAATCTCAGATGGACCAAAACGTTTCTATTTTCAACTAATCGCGTTGTTTGCTTGATTCCATGAATTTTCTTGAAATTAATTTGGTTGAACTGATGAATCATCCGCACTCTTCACCTTAGAAAACAATGTGAGTAATGTCAGTCGAGCATATATTTCTCTCAGCTCAAGAATATCGTTTCTTATGAATAGTGTTTTGATGACGGAAGCATGTAACACGTGACCAGCTCGACCAATAAGCATAATTGAAGATGCGCAGTCCGCGCACTGTCCGCAGAACCAGCTAGACAACGCCAACAATAACGCCGTTGGCCGCCATTTGAGACTATCAAGAGATACATTGTGACAGGTTACAGTGAAGTTTTCTTTGATGCGTACTTGTTTTTCTATAGTGCAGAGTGCATGCTCGCGAATTCTTTATAACTCGAGTACCCAACATGGACGTTAAAGGTTTTCTGGAAGCAAACAATCTAGAACATAATGTGGACATGGTGTCGTATCACTGGCACTGTTGGGTGTTCAGAATGCTTTGTTTTGTGTTGTCAGGTCATGATAATGTGCTTGAAGTGATAATTCATTGCTGTATCAATACTGCAGCCCCAGTTTGTGAAAAAACTACATCAGTATTTCCCATTTTCAATTATCGGCATGAATCAGAGTTGCAATCCTTGAAAGGTCAATGAGAATGAATCAAAAGTGATTCCTCTTGCATGAATTAAGATGATAATTGTTCAGATGTGCATGCTGAGAAATCAGCTTCATCCAAGAAAATTGTTTCACAACAACATTTGAAATATTCTTGCCTCAACCAAACCACATTTTTCAACAAGGAAGTGTACATTTGACACAAAATTTTTTGTTCCTAAGTAGTCAAGAGGATTTCGACGAAAAATCAAACTAATATTTGGTTGGACCTATACTCAAGATTATCATTCTCTTGAGTTTATGCGGTTATAACTTGATTTGAGAGATCATTTTTTTCTGTGTAGGAATTAGAGGGTGGTTGGGACTTGGGTGGACAGAGGATTTTTTTTCGATGTCTAGCCACTTCCGAGGGAAATTTTCGGGTACAGGGTGGGCAATTTGCTATGTTCGTATAGGGTAACTCGGTGACTATAAGAAGTACGAATAAATTTAGGTTGCATCCTCTCGTTTCTTGTTCTTCGAGGTAAATTCAGTGGCAAAAAAAACATTCGCTATCGTCTTTTATTTTCGAGTTATAGATAAGCGAAAGTTCGATTTTTCGACATTGCATGTGAATATCATGGTTGTATGCGGAGTTACGAGATAATAACTTTCACATTCCCGATGCATTTTTTTTATATAAGCCAGTGGCGTCGAGAAAATTTTAGGTGCAATTTCAAGTTATGACCTGAAGTTGTTGTTTTTGAAATGGGAATCATAGTTCGCTATTGTTTGGTTGAAACTGTTTTTTTTTTTTGGTCTTAGCGAAAATAAAATCTCACTAGATCACTTTTTGAGTTTTTTATATTCATTCCAAGTAGGCGGGTGTCATTCTATAACGGTTTGTCCGTTTGTTTTCATCATAATATTAATTAACTCATTTGATCGTTCAAAATAAAATGAGGGTTTAGCACGAGAAGATTAACCATTGAAAACTTTACGAAATTGCACTTGTTTTTCAAATTTTCTCGACGCCACTGGATTATACAGAAAAAAGTGGCCTTAAGAATGTAAAAGTTATCATCCCGTAACTTTACAAAGAACCATGATATTCACATGTGTCTTTATGTCCCAAAATCGAACTTTTGTATTTTATAACTCGAAAACAAAATATAGCAAAATTTTGTTTTCGCCAGTGAATTATTATCGAGGATGCGTCATATCGAAATCTACCCACCCTGTACTTCAATGGAAAGTAATTGAAACAAAACACAGGGTATGCAATATATACATATATTTTGCTATGTAAATTCTAGTTTTTGTAATTAGTAGCCATATCAGTAGGTGGACTATAGAGACATATTATGTAATTTATTTTTATTTATATTATTCACCGTAACACCGCATTCCATGCCCCTTCATGTAAAAAATGTACCTATCTATTTTATTTTATTAAAAATCTATGTTCAGTGACAATCTCAAAATTTTATTGACCCGGCTATTGCATGAATCATTTTTCCTAGATATAGTATCTAGACCAGATAATAATTGATGGACCACTCGCCTGGTTCGATAACTCGTTGATAAAATAAGAAAAATTAGATAGCTGAAATGACTTTTCTGATTGTCAAAAATATCACCAAACTTTTCAGATAAATTCCAATACCTATACCCTTTATTGTCCATTGCATTGTGTCCATTTTAAGGAAAAAATAACTTCACATGAACATATTTTAAAGGTCTCGACTTTTGAACTACAGGGTGCTAAAGATAAAACATAATTTTTTATTCTTGCCAATAGCGTTTATGCGAGATTTGCACAGAATCGATTTAGAGACTGATTTTTCATACAGTAAAAGTTGAAATTCTCAATTCCTTCTGAGCGAATCTGGTCTCAATTTTTTCTTTTTTTATTTTGGTTTTTTTAAAATATAAAAAACATTATTATGCTTAACTTTCCAGAAAAATCAATGCATGTAACTTGCCACTCGTAAGATTAACGAAAATATGTTGTAGGCACAGCAAGAAATGCCTTTTGATACAAGATACGTACAACGTTTCACAAAAATATTTAGGTTCATGCCAAAGTTTTCCTGAAACTTCAAACCTCTTGGAATATGAGTATGCTATGAAGAGACACCCTGTATAATGAGGTGCTTGAAAAACCACAGCTCTCTCTCTTCAAAGACCTCACGAAAGTGTCGACAGTTGTGAAATAGTATAAGTGTGGAAAGTGACATATTTCACACGAGTAGTCGTTTAGCACGAGCCGCGTAGCGGTGAGTGCGGAAACGTAACGAGTGAAGGAAATGCACTTTCCAACGAGTTTTTTACACTATTTTTCTTACGACTCCGAATACTTTCATTTCGCGGGAGGTCTTGTCAAAAATGTAACTTGAGCGGTCTCTAGAATTTCAGGTGGTTTTGATTCAATATCAAGTACTGTTTATTTCCATATTCGAGATGATATTTGAATACTTCTCCGACAATTCCTCATTATGTGAATTACTGATTGATTGAGTTAGTTCAGTTTGGACAAATTTTATTGATATTGACACCAGCGTACATAAACAAACTTGACACCATACGCCTGCTAGCGCCAGTAATCACGCAACCAGGAATACAGAACAATAGAAGTACGTAGACTCTTTGTACGTAGTTCGCAAGCGCGTACGGAGTTAGTGCGTCCTTGACTCTTTGCAAACATTAGTGTTAGTGCATATCTGTGATACCAAAGAATCTTCTCGTTGGTGATAATGTGATATCAAACTGATGCAAGCAGCAAGCCGCGCATAAAACTGTAGCCGTACTCTTTTGAATGATCTAACCCTCTGTCATCAACATCGAAATAGTTCCGGTTCCAGTTTTAAAGTGAATTCAGAGGTTATGTAGAAATTAATAATAATAATGATAATAATAAACTCTTTATTTTCTCGAATTAGATTGCACACCAACAGCGTGGTAATACAAATAAAAAAGAGCAAAACGTCATTAAAATAGGAAAAATAGTTAAACATTATATCATAAGGAATAAAAAATATAAAGATAAAACAACAAATACATATAAATAAATAAAACTCGATATAAATATAGAAACAACACATACACGCCATAAGTAAAAAATCACAAATATGTATAAATAAAATCAAAATGAATTGTATATGTATATATAAATGAGATTAAACACGTCAGAAATGGCAAATCACAACAGAAACTCCTCTATAGTGTAGCAATTTTTTGAAAATAGTAGTTTCTTAACTTTCTTCTTGAAAATGTATACAGTACTTGATACCTTAATGTCATCAGGAAGTCTGTTATACAATTTGCATCCCAGATATTCGAAACTTTTTTGATATAGTATGAAACTTTTTAGATATAGATAAAGAATTCTCGGTATAATTCAAAACGAGACAGAAATTTCAATGAATAATATGAATTTTGATTTGAGAACGCTTATATTGACAGTGAGTACCTTCACAATATACCTAATTATTTCTATCAATTCAGGCGACCGTTGTGATATTTTTCATATCAACACTAGTGCTTTTTTTCTTTCAAATAAACAATAAAATGGTAATATGAGCTACTTTCTGAATAACAAAACAGTGTGATTTTGACGTTTTCATAGATGGTCGTAGGAAAACTCCATGGTCAAAATTTAAGGTAATAAATTACGGTGATGAATTATTGTGTTTTATAAATGGTTCATTGATTGACTTGAAATAGTGTGTTCTGGCTATATGCTAATTTCAATGTGGATTCGAATTTCTCAATGTTGATAGATAATAGCCACAGTTTCATCATTCAACTATCGTAATACCTGTCGAAGTGAATCAGATATCGATCGTCGACTTTCTTTCACGCTCTGGATTCGATTCGATTTACGAAGAGCAAATATTATTTAACAGACCCAACGTTTCTTTCTGGGAAATGAAGCGAAGATAGATTTATTGGTGATGAGCCAAGAAAAGTTGTAAGTGCACGTTGGCTTGGACGACAAATAGCGGAATTATCATTTATAAATGCCGACAAAAGGCAAGCGGTATTACAACTCTAGAGAATTTTAAAAGCTATCACATGTATTATAGCGCGCCAACAAATAAAAGGAACACGGTCAATAAAACTATTCCTCCTTTCTCATGTGAAGAAAATGTATGTATCACCTTACACAAAGTCAGACACTATTTTTTTGCGTCTAGGTAATATTGTTATAGAATTAGCAAAAGGGTGATTGTCTATTTGTGTAATATAGGAGAAGAAGAAGAAGAAATATTTATTTAAATAGGTTACCCTAATATACAAAAAAAAATTATAATACTATACATTAAATTAAACAGTAGTATACAATAAATTTAACAATAGGTAGGTAGTTAATCTAAATTAATAAGAAAAAAAAAAACAAAAAAAACATATAAAAATTCAGAATACAAGTAAACCTAATTTAGTTCAAATATAAGGCACAATTTAATTTTTAACATATTCTTCAGACCTTATATTTTATCAAACATTTTCTCAAACATTTTGTATGGTTTCCAATAACTGTTTTTTAAAAATGCTTAATGATGGACTAGTTTTAACTATGTTTGGTAGTTTATTATAAGTAGCAAAGCCTTTAAAAAACAAAGAATTCATGGCACTTCTCTTATTCGTTCTGTATACATACAAATTTGCGTTGTTTCTTGTGGCATAATCATGAACATCTGAATTAAAATTAATAAATTCACTAAAGTATGAAGGTGCTAAGTTATTTAGTATTTTATATATAAAGATCATCGATAAGTAATACAATCGTAGAGAAACTGAAAGCCACTGCAATGTTTGTAACATGATTCCTATTTCCGTGAATCTACTCGCTTTTAGAACTATGCGCATACCTCGATTTTGAAGTTTTTGTAGTTGTGATGTTTGATTTAGATTAAAAAGGAAAATAATAGAAGCACAGTAGTCAAAGTGAAGTTGAATAATAGCATTATATACAGTGATTTTTGTTTGAGTGGATAAATTTCTAGAAATTCTTGAAAGAAAATATAGTTTTTTAGATATTTTTTTGCAAACATAATCGAAGTGGTTGCCAAAAAGTAATAAATTATCCAACTGGAAACCGAGATATTTAATACATTCCACAATTTCAATTTTTTCATTATTAATTTGCAGCTTTACTTCATCTAAATCAAGATTTTGTAGCTTATATTTAGTTGTTATTATCATACCTTCAGTTTTTGTTGTATTTAATTTCAATTTATTTGCCATGAGATATTCATTAACTTCCCTGAGTGCAGAATTCATTTTCTCAATAGCTCTATCTAAGTTTGTGTCATAGCATGCCAATAGTGTATCATCTGCAAATAGGTTTACAAAGTCTACATTAACGAACAAGTTTATGTCATTTAAGTACAGAATAAAAAGCAGAGGACCTAAAACGCTACCCTGTGGAACACCTATATTTATATCCGATTCCTGCGAGATGTTATCCTGGACTCTAACTTTTTGTTTTCTATGGGATAAATAATCATCAAACCACTGATAAACATTACCATCAAAGCCATATCCTTTCAACTTTATCAAAAGAATATTACGATCAATCGTTTCGAAAGCCCTCTTCAGATCAAGAAAAACCGCTACAACAAATTTATTGTTATCAATTTCTCTATAGGAAATACATTTGTTGGAAGTAAAATATTCGAACAGGGATTGAATTAATTTTAAGCACTTTAGAAATATTTTCAGGGAAAAAAGTGGCACTTTAAGTAAAGATCTTTGCAATAAAAGCAAAATTTAGAAATTTTTTCTTCTTTCTAAGACGTGATAAATTCACATCGGGACAGGCACGCCTAACAACCTACAGACCGGTTTCGGGCTTATTGGACCTCATCAGTGCAGGGTAGTTATCCGAGTAGAGACCGTAAGATCTCCACTCGAAGCGTTGCCTGTCCCAATGCATTTTCGTCGCGTCTATTTGACCGCACTGAGCCGCGTTCCAAGAGACATTTGGAAGTGGCGACACCTTGCGGCAGAAGAAGAAAGTAACACTCCAGAATCAAATCGCCGAAGTTATAGTACTTGAAAGTGACTGAGAGCTCGATTAAGCTAATATGTTTGATATTTTAATTGGATAGACTATTTTCTCTTTCAAAATTTTTGTCCAATTCATGGCTTTTCCATTTTTTTTTTCATTCGTTCATTCTATCTTGAATTGCTTGCCAATCTTGTCATGTTTTCCTTATGCCTGATGGACATCCCAGAACTTCGTCCCTTTATTTAAATGCACTTCTTTATATATTTCTATTTTGTATTCTCATTTCTCAAAATCTTCTTATATAGTTCCTATCATAGGATTTACCTTCCTATATCAATTTCAATATATTTTATTCATTACTGCATTCAGTTATTTCAATCTTCCACTTGCCTTCCTTCTGTAAATTGGAATCATTGATGCCACTTTCTAGTCCTCAGCTATCTTCCATTCTATCCATGCGCATTCCTAAATTCAAGTCAAATTTCTTACAAATTAGAGGACATCTTCAGACAAAAGGACATCACTTTATACAAACACTCGCTTTTACGTGAGTAAGTGAAGGAATTTCCTACTCGCAAAAAGTATCAATTACAGTCAAAAAAATATCACCATTGGTTTTATCAATTGGACATTTTTTTAATGTTCACTTATACGTGATCTCTCAGTATTTCCCTAACGATGGATGTACGCAGAAACATGACTTCAAATTAGTCGAACTTCTGTGGTATAAAGCCAATTAAACTTTGATGGCTTCAAGTTAATTACATTAGTAGCGTTTTATTCTGAAAAAACGCTCAGTTGTAATCGTCTCGTGAAGCATTATTATATAACGAGAACAAAGAGAGTGGAGGAAAAATTTAGATAAATTACCGGCGACGAATGAAGAAATATACTTGCAGATACTAATTTCATGCTGATACAGGTGAGTTTAATTTGAGTACATGATATAATCGAAGACTCACTACTGGTTTTATGTCGGATGGGTTAATTATTTCTTGTAAGCTTTCAGGATTATATTACGGAGAGCCACATAGGATGAAATATCAATCAATATTTTTATCTGTTTTTCATAGGGCAAACGACCATGAGAACAATTCACTCTCACAATGAGTGATTAAAATTAACATAATCGATGGAAGGTGGAAACCATTCGACTGATTCTAACTAAAAGACTCTGAAAAGCGCAAACTCGAATAATAACATCAACTCTGCCATTCGGTCCGATTCTTTAAAAAGTGGTTAACACAGTGGATAAATTAGTAACGTTGTTAACAACTACTTTTTAACCACTTCAGATTTTCCACTATTCTTATGTGGTATTCTTCAAATACGAAATTTATCAAGGTTGCTAATTTCTTACATTTCCACTCTGTGGTAAATAAATGCGGAAAAGTTAGTAACTCCTCTTCTTCTTTATCATAGTTCGCTGTTTTTCTGCAATTTCAACGTCAATCTAACCTCATTTTTTGGATTCGATGTAGTATTAGCACATATTAGAAAATATCAGCACACACTCACACAGATTACTTTTTGGTCTTCTGTGTCCGGGACTGCCAAGTTTTTCGTGAATAATTGCAGGAATAATAATTATATGTTTTGTTACTGAACCTAGTGAGGTAGGTATATCCTGGAATGCATATTATTACACAGGATCATTGCTCATTGATTCAGCTAGGTATCTAATTTTTCAGTAGCAATACATTCTACCATGTTGAACATCATTGGTTGCTATCTGTTTCTTGAGCATATATATGTAGATAGTTTTATGATATTTTTTTCAGTAGGAAGGTATAGGTTCTCAATAATATCGATTATCCTACCATATAATTATTTCCTGAGCGACTCAAATCCTGACAACTGTAACAAATTTCCTTCATAACTGCCTCTTCAAATATATATCACCTTTATGATGAATTATTTTTTCATTTCCACCAGTAAAATCTGGTAGATAAATTTGTCACTTTATCAGTGGTAAACCAACGACAAGTTGTTAAATTTTTTTCTATTCTGACGTTAGAGAATTGAAAATTCGGAAAGTGATTCAAATAACAACTGACCTTCCTATTTGCCACCCAAATGACAGTGGTTGATATAAGCACTTCCTTAGAGAATCAGACCGATTGTCATCTTAAATCTAAATGAACACCTAGTGGACGGTAAAAATGACGTAACTTTTTCTGTAAATCAGAGACATTTTCTGATTGAAGTGTCATGCTGGGCATAACCTAACGTTTTTATTTACATTTTGAATTTGGCGCTCCTTCTGGCGCAGCAAAGCTCCTGTTCCAAGCACAGTTCTATATTCGGTCCGATTCTTTAAAAAGTGGTTAACACAGTGGATACATTAGTAACGTTGTTAACAACTACTTTTTTAACCACTTTAGATTTTCCACTATTCATATGTGGTATTCTTCAAATACGAAATTTATCAAGGTTGCTAATTTCTTACATTTCCACTCTGTGGTAAATAAATGCGGAAAAGTTAGTAACTCCTCTTCTTCTTTATCATAGTTCGCTGTTTTTCTGCAATTTCAACGTCAATCTAACCTCATTTTTTGGATTAGATGTAGTATTAGCACATAGAAAATATCAGCACACACTCACACAGATTACTTTTTGGTCTTCTGTGTCCGGGACTGCCAAGTTTTTCGTGAATAATTGCAGGAATAACAATTATATGTTTTGGAAACGGGAATAAACATCGTCAGTCAGTGCCAGTAATGTGGCTGTAAAAAATGTGTAATGTCACAAAGTAGAAAGAACGTGTTCAAAATTGAGAAACTAAAATGCGAGGCCAGTGAAAGAAAGTATTGGCGTTACGAATGTACGATAGTTGATAAAATTTCAATCACTTACGTTGAGTTGAATATATTATGTTCCACGCATATTTCATACCCACTCAAGAAAGCTGGATAAATCTTTGTTAAACACACATCAACGAGTTGGAAAGTTGGTACCATCAAGGTATTTTGGCCTCCTGTACACGTATCTGAAGTCAAAACGCGGCACCCTCAAGTACTTTCAGAGATATGGGCTCCTTTTGTAGCGGAAATACACCATTTGACACGATTTGACATCTCAAACTTTTGCTATCGAAAGCACACAAAAAATAATTCTTATTTCAACTAAAACATCTCATACTTACATTTACTTGTTCTCAACAATTTTTGGCAACAATAAACAAGTATATTTAAAAAAATCGACCTTCAAAACATTTACAAAACCCATCGAGAACTGAGCGCGAATGGACCTGAACACTTTGAAACAGTGCTAAGTTTATAGATCAAAGTCTCGTGATAAGTTCCTTTACAATTAAAATTTGTTTCCGCTATAAAGTGTTGAGAGCAAGTGAATGTAAGTGTGTCTTCGACTTCAGATTTTTGTTGAGGAGGCCAAAATACGTGATAACTTCCAACAGGTTTTTTTCTTATTGTTGAAATGCGATATTGTTCCTGAAAAACTGGTACATGATTTCTCAGTCATTTTGATTTTGTGATTTTTACAATCGAACAATATTTATATTTCAAGCCAAAACCATGATTATTGATTATCTGTCACTGTCACTTGAACACGAACCATAGAATACGGATAATATGGAAAACTGAATTATCTACATTGTTATCATATGCGATATGAACGCCATCTCCGAACGATTAGTGAAATATTATCAGGGATATGATTTTGTGATTCTGTTTCAGTTGAAAATGTGTTTATTATAAATGTGACAATGTTATATATAGTAGATATACCTGTTCTATACCATTTATGTATTTATGCACGACCGGGCGTAAAATGGCACTTTATCGCCCGGATATGCGGGCGTAAAGTAGCATTTTACCGCCCTCGGACTACTTTACCGCCCGCCGAGCGGTAAAATGACACTTTACCGCCCGCTTGGCAATAAATTAGTTGAGCAGCCGCTCAACTTCATTTAGGTACATTCAAAATATCTTTCAACATGGAATAATATGACCACATAGAAGAGGGCTTACGAGATATTGATTCTTTCAGAAAATATGCAAGAAGTACACTCTCTGTGTAATTCTTATTCTTCACATTATTTCCGTTGCACCAGCTCACAAATTCATCATTTATTTATTTATTTATTTATTTATTTATTTATTTATTTATTTATTTATTTATTTATTTATTTATTTATTTATTTATTTATTTATTTATTTATTTATTTATTTATTTATTTATTTATTTATTTATTTATTTATTTATTTATTTATTTATTTATTTATTTATTTATTTATTTATTTATTTATTTATTTATTTATTTATTTATTTATTTATTTATTTATTTATTTATTTATTTATTTATTTATTTATTTATTTATTTATTTATTTATTTATTTATTTATTTATTTATTTATTCATTTATTTATTTATTTATTTATTTATTTATTTATTTATTTATTTATTTATTTATTTATTTATTTATTTATTTATTTATTTATTTATTTATTTATTTATTTATTTATTTATTTATTTATTTATTTATTTATTTATTTATTTATTTATTTATTTATTTATTTATTTATTTATTTATTTATTTATTTATTTATTTATTTATTTATTTATTTATTTATTTATTTATTTATTTATTTATTTATTTATTTATTTATTTATTTATTTATTTATTTATTTATTTATTTATTTATTTATTTATTTATTTATTTATTTATTTATTTATTTATTTATTTATTTATTTATTTATTTATTTATTTATTTATTTATTTATTTATTTATTTATTTATTTATTTATTTATTTATTTATTTATTTATTTATTTATTTATTTATTTATTTATTTATTTATTTATTTATTTATTTATTTATTTATTTATTTATTTATTTATTTATTTATTTATTTATTTATTTATTTATTTATTTATTTATTTATTTATTTATTTATTTATTTATTTATTTATTTATTTATTTATTTATTTATTTATTTATTTATTTATTTATTTATTTATTTATTTATTTATTTATTTATTTATTTATTTATTTATTTATTTATTTATTTATTTATTTATTTATTTATTTATTTATTTATTTATTTATTTATTTATTTATTTATTTATTTATTTATTTATTTATTTATTTATTTATTTATTTATTTATTTATTTATTTATTTATTTATTTATTTATTTATTTATTTATTTATTTATTTATTTATTTATTTATTTATTTATTTATTTATTTATTTATTTATTTATTTATTTATTTATTTATTTATTTATTTATTTATTTATTTATTTATTTATTTATTTATTTATTTATTTATTTATTTATTTATTTATTTATTTATTTATTTATTTATTTATTTATTTATTTATTTATTTATTTATTTATTTATTTATTTATTTATTTATTTATTTATTTATTTATTTATTTATTTATTTATTTATTTATTTATTTATTTATTTATTTATTTATTTATTTATTTATTTATTTATTTATTTATTTATTTATTTATTTATTTATTTATTTATTTATTTATTTATTTATTTATTTATTTATTTATTTATTTATTTATTTATTTATTTATTTATTTATTTATTTATTTATTTATTTATTTATTTATTTATTTATTTATTTATTTATTTATTTATTTATTTATTTATTTATTTATTTAATTACAACGGTTACCCAACAGGACGAGCCCAATAACAGGATAACACACGATAACAATAAAAAATAACAATTGTGTAATCATGAAATAGCAGAAAAAAGAAAAAAAAAACACTTAATCTAGTTTACAGAATCTGAAGTGAAAATTATATAAATTAGACTAGGTGAGCGTAATGTAAGTGGTTAAGATCGTTTTCAGTTTCTTTTTGAAACAGTGAACACCAAGCTTAAAAATGTCCAGATCATCAGAGATCATCGTGTTGAATGTTACAGTACATCTAATCATTGGAGAATTACCAAAATAATTTGTGGAAAAATAAGGAGTAAAAAATAGTTGTCTATGACGAATGTTATATGAAGAACAGTTTAGTGTGAAAAGTGTTGAGCATTCATTAGAATCTATGAGATTATTAAATATTTTGTAGATGAAGTATATATCATTGAAATCACGCCTAAGAGAAAGGCTCACTAGGTTATAGAAAATTAGGTTACTTTCATATGGAAAGTAGTGCCTATACCTGAAGAATCTATAATTTATAATATTGATTATCTTCTTTTGCACAAATTCTAGTCTCTGTATTTTTGATATGAAGGGTTCCAAACCACACTACAGTATTCCAGGATAGGCTTTATCAAAGTGTTAAACAAAATCAGTAGCGAGGAGGAATTCTTATAATCCCTAGTATTTCTCGATATGAATCCGAAAGTTCTCAGGGACTTTCTGACAATTTTCTCAATATGACTGTCAAAGGTCAGTTTGGTATCCAAAGTAACACCTAAGTCAACTATCTCATCTGAAATGGACAGTTTATCATTGTCAATACTGAGCGAAGAGATGTGTGGATTCGGACTACGTGTAAATATGATTTGACTACATTTCTTAATATTTAGTGAGAATTTATATATTTTACAGTAATCCGAGAAGCGATCGAGGTCCTCCTGTATTTTAGTATAATCCGAGAGAGAATTTATAGGACAGAAAATTTTCATATCATCGGCATATAATGAGATATTGCAGTGATGAAAACAACTCCCGACATCACGTACATAGATACTAAATAGTAGTGGCCCTAGATGGGAGCCCTGAGGTACCCCCGATGTAACTGGTAACATGTCAGACTTTGTATTATTCAGTGCTATGTACTGAAATCTGTCCTGAACATATGAGGTGAGAAGTCCCAACAGGTGACCATGCACACCGAAATTTCTGAGCCTTATCAATAAGGTAGGATGGTGAACTTTATCAAAAGCCTTTGAAAAATCGGTGTACACTGCACAAGTTGAGATCCCCTTTTCCATATTGCTATAAATATCTTGTACATAGGGCACCAGGTTTGTTAGTGCAGAGCGCTTTTTGTAAAAGCCGTGTTGAGTAGTGGTGATAGAATTTTTTACCATAAAAAACATAAACTTACAAATTATGAATTCGAATATTTTACCAAATAAACTTAGTAATGATATCGGCCTATAATGTGTAGCATCGTTGATATCTCCCGATTTGTGTATCGGTATCATAAAGTTTATGTCGTATAATTTTTTTGATTTAGTAGGCAGCAAACTCAACTTTGCATCCTCAGCTGCCTTACTAATTTGTGGTGGAGTGCAATTCCCACTCTCTTCATCACTGGATTGCATTTTGAACTGACTATTGTCTGTTTTGACAGCAAATATGGCTACTAGCCTATTTATACCTTATGGAAAAATTGACTGAATAACTATGGTAAGGTGGATTCCATCACTTCTTGATTTATTTTTCCGATATAATCTGAACCTCACTGCATCGGTGATGTATTCCTATCATGCTTGAGAAGTGAAGAGGTATTTACAATGAAATATACTGGTCGTGCATAAAATGTTGTATGCAATTCGGGCGTAACTTGCTTTTATGGACCTAGGCGTGTTAGCCTCGCTATCGCTCAAAATCGATGAACATCTTCCGATAATAAAGTATACTTTGATTGATTTGATTGATTGATGATCTTTGCTGAACCGGGTCATCACCAAAACCAATTGAAGAGTCGTCCCACCTATCCCGCGTATAGTCTTCCACTTCTCACATCCAATTCCAGCCGCTCCGCAGCTGTTGAAGTTCCGCTTCGCGACCATGCAGCTGAACTTCTCGCAGCTTCCCGACCCCGGCGGCCGCTACCACCTGGGGGACACCTTGGGCTTCGGCGTCTTCGGCAAAGTGTACGCCGCCAGCGACGCCCAAGCCGGCCACAAACACGTGGCCATCAAGGTGCAAAAGTTCGGGCCGGAGACCGAGGAGTTCGTCGGAGAGGAGTACCAAGTGTTGCGAGATCTCAGCTCGCATCCCAACATCGTGGACTACTATGGGGTTTACGGGAGGAAGGATGAGATATGGTTTGTTCTGGAGGTGGGTTTCGGGGTTGTTATGTCTAGTACAGGGTGTACAGGGTGGCTGGAATTCGAGCCACATCATTGTGATCTCGTAAACCGTAAGAGATACAGGGTCGGTTAAATTATGGCAAAGTTGCACAATTTGATACCTAACAAAATGCCGTTCTGAAACTTGGAAAATTCCGATTACTTTCGGAGATATCCGAAAAAAATTGAAATTTCTTAAAACTGTTTTTATTTTTTTATTTCGTTATTTGAGGAAATCAATCGATATAAATAGCACTTAATCATGGCCACTTTTGCTTCTCCATAAGATAGCGTTATCAAATTTGAAATCCGACGTTTCGTCTTCTAGAAACCATCATCAACTTAATTTTTTCAAATACGGACCTGGATTTTTTATTTCATTTTTTGTTACCTTTCGATAGCCCAAAAACTATGAGCGATCACAAATTTTCAAATGTTTCGATGACAAATATTTATGGTTTCTCTATTTTGTCAAAATATATAATGCAATAATGCATTGATTTTAGCAATAAAAAGTCACAACCAATCGTCAATGTATGACAGTTCAATGTTTAGAAAACTTTGCGGGATCAAACATTACCCAATCAATTGATGTTGGCGGTGTTACGCTGACCTGCAAGGACCCCCGATTTATCCCCACTGGATTATTTTTTATTGGGATATCAAAAATAATACGTTCATTTCAAGATATTCCACTGGACATAAATATCTTACACCAAAATTTAATGTTTGAAAAAACAACCATACGAGCTGGAGGAAGAATGATCCATTGCGCGCTTACGGGAAACCTGCGAAGACGCATACGAAAATGCCTGTATATAGGTGCAAGGGGGATCATTCGAGCATTGTTTTCATCAACTGACTGAGTATTATAGATGTTATTTTTCCAGAAATTGAACTTCGTAATAATTAGGCAGTGGATGGGTTAGGGGTTTCATTAAAATATTGCCAGTGTTCAGGTGCTGATAAGCGTTCCATAGTTATATTACTAATGAATATTAATATTTTAAAAATGGTTTCGGATTGGATACTTGAAGAAATAAAGAAACTGTCAATATTTGTCATCGAAACATTTGAAAATCAGAATTTGTGATTGCTCATAGTTTTTGGGCTATCGAAAGGTAACAAAAAATGAAATAAAAAATCCAGGTCCGTATTTAAAAAAATTAAGTTGATGATGGTTTCTAGAAGACGAAACGTCAGATTTCAAATTTGATAACGCTATCTTGTAGAAAAGAAAAAGTGGTAATGATGAAGTGGTATTCATATCGATTGATTTCCTCAAATAACGCCAGAAAAAAATAAAAACGGTTTTAAGAAATTTCGATTTTTTTCGGATATCTCCGGAAGTATTCCGAATTTTTGCAAGTTTCAGAACGGCATTTTGTTAGGCATCAAATTGCACAACTTTGCCATAATTTAACCGACCCTGTATATCTTACGGTTTACAAGATCCCAATGATGAGGCTCGAATTCCAGCCACCCTGTACCTCTTAAAATGGAACACCCCTTTAACTTTTTTATTTTTCTTTTCATAATTTCTTTTTGTTCTTATTCGCGAAAATCACGGAGTGGGCGGCCTCTGGTGTCAAATTTTCTAAGTCTTCCGAGGGCGATCAACAAAGCAATTTCGTATTATTTTTAATCTAATTGAATTGTTTTGAATAGTTTTCGGACTTGTTTCGTGCTTATCAGCTAGTTACTAATATTATTGAAACATGTAGCAAGTTCAAAAGGTCGTAAAGACGAAATCGACAAAGATTTGTTCAGTATTTCAGCGTTCCTCCTACCGTACAGACATCGTTCCTTTGGCACAAAATCCTGAATTTCCTTTCAGGATTGTATGAAAAATGGATGATCACGTTGAAAATAGGAAAACTTATCACCACAAACATTTACGTTTGTAGTAAGCACTTCCTATAGAACTGGATTTCTCAAGTGAATGCGAAGATATGTCTTTCAGGTTAAATCAAACAAGATCTGGTTTAACTGTAGTTGTGTCTCTTGTTGTTTGTAATGAAAACCTTGATTTTACTTTAGGACCATCAAGGAGAATTAAACCAAGAGATATGCTCAAAAAGAATGCAATTTCTTCAATAAACTTCTGGAAGTCATCACATGCAAACTTCATGAGTGAGGGCAATGTCGACTGAATGAAATCAAATCTTCATTCAAAATGAATAAGCTGTGAATTGAATGAAGTATCAATTGAAATAAATGAATTTGAATGACTGGTATAGCACAAGGTCTCAAACTTTTTAAGTTATTCTTGTAACATACCTGCTCATCTGTTATATAATTATTTTTATTGTATGAATTATCATTTTATTGTTAACATGAAAATAATAACTTGTGTTGCCTATTTAAGATAGGTAGGTATCTCAATATAAGCACCCCTATACTTACTTCTCTCAGAGAATAAAGTTAATTGACTACAATTCTTTGTTTTTATTTTGCTAATCATCTATTTTTGGGTTAGGACAAAATTATTACAGGTTTACAGATAAATTCACTTCCTCTGCTGATTTTTCAATGGAACTATTTTAATTTCATATTAGAGCTACCCTAGAGCTGAAGTTTGTGAACAGGTGTTTATTTATATGTGTTCGAGTATGTGTTTGACATCTTTCCCACAAAGTATGTGACCAGCTTTGAATAATGCTTTTCGATATTTTAAGGGTTTCTTATTCTTATCTCCAATATACTCTAGATACTTATTTCAATCTTGGCCAATCTTGAAATAAAGAGAAATCATTGAAATACAAATACCTTAGTGGCCCCATTGATTTTGCAGAGGTGGTTTGAAAAGCCTGTGAAAACATAATAAATCCACAAAACTCACAAAAAATACCTGTTTTGAATTCTATAAACGATAATCTATCAATAGCGTCCGTTTTGGATACTCAGGATTATTTATTTCTTCCCTAAAATTCGAATTGAAAATTGACATATTACCATTGAAAACATATACCAAATATTTGTTGATCACCCTCATGTCAAATTTTTGACATTTCTCGAGCGCCATCTGTTGGTTCGTGGTTTTCGCGAATTGAGAACTCGTGTATATATTATTTTTGAATTATTGTTAATACTTGAATTTCTCACGATTTATCTCAAAGTAGAAGGGGTGGACTATTATATCACTTTTTATTGGGTGCCCTATAGTTTCAGATCTAAATTACGGCTTATTTCTTAAATTTATTTCACAAATAGTGCATAAGTTTCTCGATAGAACATTGGGACTTGTAGAAAAAAAATCACTAGAAAGTTTTGGATTTCATGTCAGAACAAGTTGAGAAGTATATGGGCAAATGCATTCGAAATGCATCCAGAATGCAGACAGATGAAAAAATTGGACCCTATTGGTGTTAGGTTAGGAAAATATTTCGATGAAAAAAGTATTCTCCACCATCAGGACCAAATTTCCTGTGGCATTAAAGATTCCTACGGAAAACTGAAAGCTATATAATACGTCACGTGATCACCAATATGCTTTTCTGAGTTTCAATCGATTTCCTCTACCGAAATAATTTTTTATTCAACAGCCTGAAAACTTTCACGCATTTCAAACATTATATACAGGGTCACTCACGGTCCATGGTACCTTAAACGTTTACCTACGTCTCGTTCTCCGTAGGTACCATCGACCGTGAGTGACCCTGTAGTTTTCAATCGACGAATGTAGTCCATATCTCAAAGTGGAGTATGAAGATTTGAAGGGGAAAGAGAAAACTCTAAGTCTTCTCCACACAGAAAGGGAAATTATTCAATTATTAGGAGAAAATACCATACATGTTTCGATCACAGCTGTGATCATCTTCAGTGGTGGTGAATAAGTCACTGGTTGAGATAACTGGAGATTTTCCTGATTTTATTTCCGCAAAATAAACCATGTTTTGATTGCGACCGAGAAAATAGGTCAATTGTGACTATTTGAATCTGAAAAGTCATAAAAAAATTTGCACAAGTATGAGATACGAACCATTACAGCAAGAGCTATGTTGGAAGCAAGTTAATTTTTAATTTTTCATAAGCATTCCTGGCAAATTTTATTTCATCGATCAAAGTTTATAATCATTCCCAACAAATATGCATGTTTAAAAAAACAGTGTTTGTCGATAAGAAAAATTTATTCAGAAAAAATATGAAATTCATAATATCTTCTATGGATAAATACCTATTTCAAATTTTTTATACAAGCCTGAAATCAACAACCACACTTTTTGCCAATACGATTTTTCTAAATTACTGCCGGTGGTCACGTGACATTAGTCAAAATGGATTTTGAGGTTTCCGAAGTATTTCTTAAACTATTAATGTTCTCTATATCTGAACTGTCGAATTTTTAGTGAGTTGAACTCGCTATCATTCGGATCACCCTGTATCTTTTGAGCCAAAGGAATTATCTTGGTGTATTCCAACTGCGGCAACGTATGTAATGAATTTTCAGTAAGTTATTATGTGCCTGCGAACAACAAATACAAATTATATTAATTGTTCGCGTCTTGTGGTAGGCCAATAAAAGTTGATTGATTGATTTACGATGATGATGTATATACATTGTTGGCAGCCGTGCGAAGAAGGTCCTGTTGTCGACCTGGTGAACGCTTTACTGGCAAAAAACCGTAGGATGGTCGAAGAACACATCGCATATGTCATCAAGGAGATTGTCAAAGTGAGTACACAAAAGAAAAACGATTCATTCGACAATAAGTACAATATAGTATACAGGGTGATTCATTGGGAAATGCGCATACCGTAAGGGTAGATGGAGGACACCGAGGTGCTTCCAAATAACCTATATTTCATTGGTCTATCGTTCTTTATAACCAAGATACAGGATGATTTGTTAATTTTTCTAATTTTTTCAATTCATCATAACTTATGAACCACCCTATACATTTTTGTGATATTTGGTACGTATGTTCTTTGTCCACAGTGGTGTCGATCAACATAATAAAGAAAAGTCTTATTCCAGATCCGGCCTTAAAAAAATCAATAAGTAGGTTTCGTGTCGAAACAACACCCTTTATATAAATTTTTTGAAATTCCATTCACATATTAGAAAAGAGCAGAAAAAAGTGAGGAGAAAAATCTTCGATTGGTGACAATAATGATATTGAAATATTTGAAATCTGACACACAAGGGTAGAGCTCCTATTACTGTTGAGTGATTTTAATTTTTGCGATACCAGCGGTGAAAATTTCAATGTCGTTATTGTTTTTATTGGTCAATTTAAATCAAATTACATCACTCTGAATTGAAATTCACCGCTATAATAGTATCACCAAATCCAGAATCCAGAACTTATTTTTCAGTTCAGATAATGATTATAGAGATATTTAGTGACAAAAATTGGGATTTTTCAACTTTATAGGAGTTTTTTTGTAGAAACTTTCATTTACTTTCTATATTTACTATCTATTATTGATATTCCATTGGAACAAATACAATAAACGATAAAGATATTAAGGAGATCATGTGGAAAATAATTGTAAACAAAGTATGTATAAAACGCACATTATGATACCTATAAATACCTCCTATAGATTCTTTGTTTTTCCAGCATCCGCACTTTTCTTATTTTAATATATATTTAATCACTCTGCTCGTCCATACTTCATTGAATTCCAACTATCTTTTAAGTAGTAATTTATTAACTAAGCAGGCAAGGAAAACACAGTATTCTCAACATAAAACGTCTTCCATTATCTTTTTTGCTGAAAGCCTCGTAGTGTACCATGCCTGGATATTACACATTGTCTCATAAATTAACCATAATTACTATTATAAAATAAGAGTAATCTCGCTCCACCCATAGAATTCTCAATGATCAAATGATTACTTAGAGCGGGAAAGCATATATGATATTTTGTATGGACATCAATTTAAAACATTATAATATAATTCAGATATGCAAGATTCCTTGCTTTATGGTGTTTTTGTCGAACGGATAAAATTAGCTATATGTTCAAGGTATCATTTATCATAATGTAATGAATTTCAATCTTTTTTTTCAAATCCACGAGGCTGCGAGGAGAAAACAGTTCGAAGTAGTGAAGAAAGATAGAAAATTCAAAAGAAATTTATTAGATGTTTTATAAGAGAAATCAACTTTTATGATGTCTTACCAATCACAGCTTACAGAATTTCACATCAGAACACTGTCAGATCCTCGAAATGCAAATGATATTTTATTTATAGTAAATGTGTTGAATGATAAAGTAAATGTACCTGAGTTATTGTCTGCAATAAGCTATGTAAGCGTTACAAGATTTGTTACAAGATTTTTGAAACCAAAAATACATCACACGATGTCACAGGTCTGTGAACGAATTCATATAGCAAGAAATGTTGAAATAGATAATATATTCAATACCAAAGACAATATTCTAAAAGAGATTTTAAATCGTCTCAACTGTATTCATGTTAAAGGGGACACCTCTTTGTTATACAGTATAAATAAAGGTATTGTTACGTTATTTCCACTTGGGTTCTTGAATTTAAAACACTCAGTACAAAACTGAACAATTTATTTCACTAAACACACTAAATACAACTCAATAAACACTTAGTTAAATCACAACGATATTCGCTTTACAAATCTCAATGTTCACTGTACTAGCTTTCTTTCTAATCTGACTTGTCGACGGCAATGAATCATCCGCTAATTATAGCGGTGCGTCTGCGACCGCTGTGAGTCACGCGTCGAGCTGCTGATTTCCGACCTTCTCGGAAATGCCAGCAAATCGTAACAGTATTCTGTTCTATTCTAAATTGGGCTAGTAACAAATCAAATCAGACTACATCAGCCTATGAGCGATGCTCTTCTGAAATATCAACAATTGTTCCTACATTAGCAGTCTCTTCGAGATTATCCCGCCAAGTTCAGTCTTCACACCCTTTCGTGGTCACTTTAGAGACCTGCAGAACGTTCCTTTCCAAAGACTCGTTCATCCAACGAACATCGAGACTTTGGAACTCATTGCCTTAGGAAGGTGTTCCCCGAGGCATACGATCTCCAGAAATTTAATAAGAACAACAACTCCTACCTTCTTTCCCTTGGTTCTAACTATTTTCTCTGAACATTGCAGGATATCCCTTTTCGTGAGAACCAGAACATAAAAAAATATATTTTCCTACGACCACGTATGAAAACGTCAATAATCACACTGTTTTGTTATTCAGAAAGTAGCTCATATCACCATGGTATTGTTTATTTAACACTAGTGTTGATATGAAAAATATCACAACGGTCGCCTGAATTGATATAGAAATAATTAGGTATATTGTGAAGGTACTCACTGTCAATATAAGCGTTCTCAAATCAAATTCATAGTATTTATTGAAATTTCTGTCTCGTTTTGAATTATAACGAGAACTCTTTATCTATTAATTTCAATGTGTCTGATACATAACCTCTGAATTCACTTTAAAACTGGAAACTATACTCTTTGCTGGAACTATTTCGATGTTGATGACAGCGGGTGAGATCATTCAATGGAGTACGGCTACTACATTTTATGCGCGGCTTGCTGCTTGCATTAGTTTGATATCACAGTATCACCAATGAGAAGATTCTTTGGTATCACAGATGTTTGCAAAGAGTCAAGGACGCACTAACTCGAGTAACTCGTACGCGCTTGCGAACTACATACTTCTATGGTTCTGTATTCCTGGTTGCGTGATTACTGGCGCTAGCAGGTGAATGGTGTCAAGATTGTTTATGTACGCTGGTGTCAATATCAATAAAATTTGTCCAAACTAAACTAACTCAATCAATCAGTAATTCACATAATGAGGAATTGTCGGAGAAGTATTCAAATATCATCTTGAAAATGGAAATAAACAGTACTTGATATTGAATCAAAACCACCTGAAATTCTAGAGACCGCTCAAGTTACATTTTTGACAAGAGCTGCCGCGAAATGAAAGTATTCGGAGTCGTAGGAAAAATAGTGTACAAAACTCGTTGGAAAATGCATTTCCTTCACTCGTTACGTTTCCGTACTCACCTACTCGTGTGAAATATGTCACTTTCCACACTTGTTGTGTAATATACTATTTCACGTCCATCTATCCAAATTGTTACTACTTAGAGATGACATACGTTGAAAAACGACTCGAAAAGAGTCTGAAGCGACTAGGTACTCCAGTGGTAACGATCCATATTCCTGTCATCACAGGCTGTCATCCATCTCCACGAGAACAAGATCATTCACAGGGACATCAGAGGCAGCAACATACTGCTGACCAGGGAGGGAGAAGTGAAACTTTGCGACTTCGGTTTGTCGAAAAAAAGAAGGAGCCAAGAAGAAAAACTTCGCGAATGTGTCGGATCTCCATGCTGGATGGCTCCAGAAGTGGTCATCAGTGAAAATAATGAAGATGTTGGGTATGATTCGAGGGTAGGTTAAAAAAGCGTAGGCGATATAAGGCGCTTCTTGTATGCATGAGGCATAATTTAACGAACGGTTCAAACTCATCAGATAATGGTTTTTCATGATGTCAATCAATAGTTTACACAACTTTCTCAAGATGTCACCATGGATTATTGGGATAATAGGGATGTACACTTTTTTTCAAAAATTATATATGTGAAACGCGGGCCTCCAGAGAATACGTCGATATTTTTTCGAAATTTTTATTTTCAAGGGTTTTTCCAAAATCGGCATTCAAAAATCGAAAATTCTCCATCCTTTTCTAAAAATGTGACGTCACCTGGTAGATTGGTTTAGGTTCTGTTCCATCAATCGAAGTGGAAGAAGAATTGACAATCTCTGTCATCTTTGACAGATGGCGGTAAAAAATTACTGGGCGATTTTGATTCTTCCTGCGAAAATATATTCGGATGATTCAAGGTAAGTTACAATTGAGTTTTATTTCATTGTTCAGCGTTCATTATACTCTTCACTGACCACTATTTTTAGAAAATTTAAGCATTCAAAGACTTGTGCTTCATGTAGCAACGCACGAATGTGAATTCTCGAAAGACATATTTGTTCCTACTCCAAGTGTTGATATGAGACAAACTTGGTGTTTTGCAGTAGGACAACACATATCATCAGCTATACATCTGCAAGTATAATATGCTGTGAAGATAATTTTTGATCTGAGTTAAAAATTTTATCCTTATTCTTTGAATCTTTGTACATGAACATCATGAGAACCTGTAAAGTGTGAGCACAAAGTATGGTAAAACTTCGTTTGTCGCACTCCTATGAGTTCGGAAAAAATTTTTGGTGGAACTTACGTATTTTGACCTCCTGATCACGAATCTGAAGTCAAAACGCGGCGGTCTCAAGTATTTTCGGAGATACGGCCCTATTTTGTCTTAAAAAAAATAACAGTTTTTTATGCAAAAAAGTGTTGGAAACAAGTGAATGTGAGCATGTGTGATGTTTTGGCTCAAAGAAGGATTAATTTTGTGTGTTTTTATTAGCAGAAATTTGAGATGTCAAATGGTACATTTTTGAGACAAAATGGGGCCGTATCTCCGAAAATATTTGAGACCGCCGCGTTTTGACTTCAGATTCGTGATCAGGAGGTCAAAATACGTAAGTTCCACCAAAAAATTTTTCCGAACTCATAGGAGTGCGATAAACGAAGTTTTACCCTGTAAATAATAAATGCATTTTCCTAAATCCTCAGTTATTCTTAGTATGTACTCTATCTATGATGTGAGTTTATATGAGATTTCTTCTTTACATTATATTGTGAATATGTTATAATATCAACTTGTGTTGTTTATTAAATATATTATCAGATGCACCACTACACTTACCTACTTTTCCTAGACAATAAAGTAATTGATTGAATTAATTCTTCATTTTTATGTCTCTATTTCATAGTGTCTTTCACTCGTCTTTTCAATCGTCTCATTGACTTTGCAGAGGTGGTATAGAAAATCCTATAGAAATATTATTAACTCATATAAAATACCTGATTTGCGTTATATAGATGATAAACAATCAATTAATGCGCCCTTTTGAATATTTTGAATTAGTTTCGTAATCGAAAAAAAAATTGAATTAAAAATTGACATATTGTCACCTGGCTTAGCTGCCATCACTTATGTCAAAAAATTCTTCTTCCGTATTATTTTCGATATTTTTACGATACCATCCCGATCTACCAGGTGACGTCAGCAGAAATATGGTGCTGTCAAATAATTATTTTTGATTTCGATTTTCTCGAGCATAAAAGAATATTCCGATTTAATTTTGATGCTATATCAGTAGTAGTTTAGTAAGGTATCGGAAAACGACAATCGATTTTGCTAAAGCTTCAGAGGTTAATGACCCTATTCTTAAGAAAGTACCATAGACAAAAATAAACTGTTTTGCATCTTGTCTATATAGTTTTTATCATGATTCTAGGCTGATGTATGGTCAATTGGTATAACCACAATTGAATTGGGAGATGGGAAGCCTCCGCTTCAAGAAATGCTTCCCACCAGAGCTCTTTTTCAAATCGCAACGAATCCTCCGCCTACAGTGTCAAAACTGTCAAATTGGTCGGGGGATTATCACGATTTTATCAACGAGTAAGTTGGTACTATTATCAAAAGTTTTTCAATAAGAGGACATGGCTACCATTAGAGTCGATTCACTCTATCTATTTTTATGCTATAGAAATCGATGAAATATGTCCACTCATGTTAAAATATCTTCTGTCATTTTACTCCATAAAAAAGATGACCCATGTAATGTCGAAAACTATCGACCAATATCCTTATTGAGTGTTTTCACTAAAATAATAGAAGAAGTGGTTGATGCCCAAAAGATTGAAGGATATCTGAGTTAATTTAATATAATCACGAACTGTCAACACGGCTCAGAACTGGTTTCTCAACAGAAACTAGTATGGCCGAGTACACTCAACATGTACTTTCAATTTTAGGAACTCCTCAAGGAAGTGTCCTTGGACCGTTGATTTTCCTATTATTCATTGATGATCTACCCGCCCATTTAACCGAAGAGAAAGTTCTTATGTATGCCGACGATACACTTGTACAATAATATCGGAAAGTTCAGAAAATGCACTTTCTGAAATGGTTGCTAAAACACTTGATTCAGT
The DNA here is from genome assembly GCA_029955515.1 of Chrysomela aeneicollis. Lineage (NCBI taxonomy): Eukaryota > Metazoa > Arthropoda > Insecta > Coleoptera > Chrysomelidae > Chrysomela > Chrysomela aeneicollis. Next base: position 32,118,234 of record JARUHQ010000002.1, read on the forward strand.
TTGAGGAGTGGTATCATCGAAATAGACCAATAATAAACACTCAAAAAACTATTTACTTGTCAAAAATCACCATCAACGTTTACAATATCCTTGAACAATACTATGATTGAAAAAAACGAAATCTACTAAATTTCTCGGAACTCTTTTTGACAGTTACCTTTATTGGGATTCACGAACCAACGGTGTCTGTAAAAAATCGACCAGTGTTTTTATTTATCAAACGGTCTTGAAATCTATGTTAGACACTCTATACTGAATATTTATTATTCATATGCCTACACTGCAATTGTAGCATTATCTTCTAGGGACAAGGGAGAGATATTCAAAGAGTTTTTGTTCAACAAAAAAGGATCATACGATTTATATTTGACCTCTCTTTCCAAACTTCGTTTCGAGACATATTCAGAAACAAAAAATTCTAACTGTTACTTCTAAACTACGCAACACTAATTACGTCGCACCCCGAAATTTTGCACCTGTTGAAATTTGAATAACTTTTTTCTGATTTTCTGAACAGTACAAACCGAATTCAAATTGTTCAAAGAAGAAAAAAGTTATTAAAATTTCAACAGGGGCAAAATTTCGGGGTGCGCCGTAATTATAGTGTTGAGTAGTTTATATTGAAACTGCATAGCTTCATTGACCGAATTAGACATAAATTGCCGAAGAACTATACTTTTTATAAAAAATCTCCTCTTATAGTCGGAGAGTCATATTTCAATAGGCTTCCCAACCATATAAAAAATATCCCAACATATACAATGTATTCAAAGGTAGGCTGAAGAAAACCTTAGTAAGAAATTGTTTTTATTGCCTAAAAGAATTCTGTGATTCTCTCCAACTGATTGTGCTTATTATACTCATTATTTTCTAGCGACAAAACCATTGCCAACTTATTAAAAGACAAAAAATAGTAATCATGGAACATGTATCGTTCTTGACAGCTGACATGAAACTTTGGCGCACGCAAAGTTTTTTATCATAATCATAAGATTTTAGAAGTTGGGAATTCCAAGTTTTTAGCATAAACTTAATATTTGTTGTATAACTAGTGCCATTTGATATAACAGGTTCAATTTTCGTCCTTAACATAAAAATAAGCACAATTTTAAAACCATGTTGACTAAATGCACCTTTGGAGTGATTATGACTTGTCCTATACATTTTGTAATGTCAAAAAGGATAAATACATATTCCTTTCTTTCTTCTTTCTATTAAATCCGCAGATGTTTAGTGAAAAACTATGATCATCGCCCATACAGCCAAGAAATCATCGAGCACCCATTTCTACAACAAATCCCTGAAATCAACCACCACGTGAGTACAAATTTGCTTCGATCAATTTCGTATCTGATTCTCCGGCGGGTTTTCCAGTTATCCCTCGAGCTGAAATCTCTTCTGCACAATGTGCGTCCCACTCACTCAACGAAACGAAGAAGTGAGGTGATAGTCCAAGGGAAATTTTTGAAAAAGGGCATCGATCAGGGCTTGGAACCAATGGATGAGGAGGATTTGGCAGCGTTGCCGACCATCAACGAACGCGAAGTTTTGGATTTGCTGCAGAAGAGATTCGAAATGGGGCAGTGCTACTCCTTCATCGGAGATATTTTGTTGTCGCTGAATCCCAACGAGAAAAAGAATATTTTTGGCAAAGAGGTAATTCATCATAGTCATGTAACCGCTTTCTCTTCCAGGGCTCCTATACAGGGTCACTCACGGTCGATGGTACCTTAGACGTTTACGGAGAACGGGACGTAGGATTATTCTGAAAATTTGGTTAATTGGGTAATCAGTTTTGTTCTATCGATCTGAAATACTTTCAGCGTTGCGGCGTTGCCGCTTCTATAAAAAAAGTATCAACAACTTTGTTATTTCAAATGGAACACCCTGTATTTTATTTCATTCTTAGATTCTTCCTGAAGAGTTGATTTCGTCGATCTATCATACTTGGGGTATAGCGAGAAATATTACAGAGATATAGGGTGTGAAAAATCGAGATTTTTCAAATTTAGGAATTTTTTGTGCCGAAACTTTCCATTCTTGCTCAAAACGGCTTACATGTCCCTATCTCAACTTTCTATTTACTATCAATTGATATTTAATTGAAACAAATACGGGTGGTTCAAAATTTTGAGTTTTGCATCACCCTCTATTTGTTTCTATTAAATGTCAGTAGATGGTAAATGAAAAGTTAAGATAGGGACATGTAAGCCGTTTTGAGTAAAAATGAATAGTTTCGACAAAAAAAATTCCTAAAGTTGAAAAATTTCGATTTTTCACACCCTATATCTCTGTAATCTCTCTCGCTATACCCCAAGTATGATAGATCGACGAAATCAGCTCTTCAGGAAGAATCTAAAAATGAAATAAAATACGGGGTGTTCCATTTGAAATAACAAAGTTGTTGTTACTTTTTGATAGAAGCGGCAACGCCGCAACGCTGAAAGTATTTTAGATCGATAGAACAAAACTGATTACCCAATAAACAAAATTTTCAGAATAATCCTACGTCCCGTTCTCCGTAAACGTCTAAGGTACCATCGACCGTGAGTGACCCTGTATAGGCCCGTCAAACCAGAAATGAACGAGGAAGAAATTTCAACAAAATAAATGAGGACTTAGCAACAATTCTCGAGTGGGGATCTATAACCTGGTAGAATTCAATTTAAACAAAACACAAGCATGTCTTTTCTCTAGAAAATCCGATCTCACTGTGCCCAACATAATTCAGTCAGGAGTAACCATACCATTGAAGTCATCCATTTCGATGCTTGGCAATATTATCAGCAATAACCTTTCTTGGTAAAATCACGTCCATTGCCGAAAGTGCATCCCAAAAACTTGGTTTTCTGCTTCGAGCCAAGAGCTATTTCACTCCCAGTCAGCTGCTTATGATATTTAAGGCACACTTCCGACCTGTCCTGGAAAACTGTTCCCATATTTGGAGTGCGGCACCTAAACATATCCTGAAACTAATGGATTCTGTTCAAAAAAAGGCAATTCGTCTCGTAGGTGATGCCTAGCTTACAAACTCGCTCACTTCTCTGGAACACCGTAGAAAAGTTGGCGATTTATCTCTATTTTATAGATATTCTCAAGGGCGATGCTCTTCTGAAATATCAACAATCGTTCCTCCATTAGCAGTCTCTTCGAGATTAACCCGCCAAGTTCAGTCTTCACACCCCTTCGTGGTCACTTTAGAGACCTGCAGAACGTCCCTTTCCAAAGACTTGTTCATCCGACGAACATCGAGACTTTGGAACTAATTGCCTAGGAAGTGTTTCCCGAGGCATACGATCTCCAGAAATTTAAGAAGTACCTTCTTTCCCTTGGTTCTCACGATGTTCTCTGAACATTACAGGATATCCCTTTTCGTGAAAACCAGAACATCAAATCTGAATATTGCTTCAGAAAAATTATTGAGGACTGGATTATTCAGCAAAGGAGAGCATTCCTCAATAAATCATTTTCTTTCGCCCTTCTTCCTTGTTATAAGTAGTCCCTTGTCTTTGCATTGAACTTCTACTTGAGCCTAACGTATTTTTAAAATTTGGTGAATGCATCCGAACTCCAGCTATTCATAAAATAATAGTTATGATAAATGGGTACTTGTCAAACGAAAATCATCTACCAGAAAATGGATACACAGATGGTTGATCTTATCATGTTAACTCTAATTACATTCGTTATTTCTGTAATATCTATGGAATTGAAAAATATTCAATGTAATCGAATAAATGGCGAAAACGCCAGTTCTAGAAACAACAGTCAATTTCTCAATAGTCTATTCAGTTCCTCGATGAATATTTTGATTCAACCAATACAATCAATTCATTATATGAGGGTGTCACTTCGTACATAAATACTAACCAATGGAACAAAATAATTGAAATATCCAATGAAAACTAAATTTATTCTTTATTCCATTTGCCAAGCAGATGAAAATAAAAAAAAAAGTTTTGTAGTCAGAAAATTAACCTTCACGCAATAATATTATAAACACCTTCGCATCTCTTCATTTACATAAAATTTAAGGAATTAAAAAAATAACACAAATTTATTATTACTTGATTGAATTTTTCTGATTCTTTGAATATCTATAAAATTCATAACTTTGACAGGACCGTTACTAAATACAGTGTGTTCCAAATTGGTGATGAAGGTGGTGCTGCCTCAAAATCTATAATATTAAATGAAACTAATCAGACAATTGTATGTGTGACACAATGCCAGTCATGAAACGATTCTACTTTTTTGGATTTCAAGTTGAAGGGCATTTTTCAGTTCACAAGAATGTTTTTGTGTACAAAATGGCTCAATCCCCATGCTGCAATGTGATCCCATCAGCTGACGTCACCGCGTTGCTTTCTCAATATATATATGCATAAGATGAACAAGGACAATTCTGTGACCTGTCTCTATCTGTCACACAACCCAGCACGGGTCTAAGGCGACGCGCTGACGTCACTTCCGGCATCACAGATTCAGCGAATCGAACCAGTCAAACCTCCTTTCTCAGTTCCACCAGAGATACCAATCGAGGTCCAGATCCGACAACGCACCTCACATCTACGCCACCGCAGACACCGCCTACAAGAACACCCTCCACCACTCCATTCCCCAGCAGATTGTCTTCTCCGGGGAGACTGGTTCAGGGAAAACAACCAACTACCTCCACCTCATCGACCATCTCTTGTTTTTGGGCGGGAACACCAGCGTCAGTTCCTCCAGGATCAAGAACTCCGTGAAATTGGCGCACGCGCTTGTTCATGCAGCCACCCCGTCGAATGCCTACTCCACCAGGGGGGTTTTCAAAACCAGCATATCCTACGGGAACACTGGGAAACTCAGTGGGGCTACCTTCAAGGTGCACTGTCTGGAGAAGAGTAGGGTTTCTTCGGTTGATCCGTAAGTGTTTTGGACTATGCCTTGGATATCCTCTGAAGTCCCATGCTAAGTGCTTATGTATGTTCTCAAGGGATGCATCAGTGTGGTATACTGATGGATCCAAGATGGATAAAAGGGCTGGAGTGGGTCACATTTCAGGCTCTCAAAATCCCTAGGTAACACCCCAACCATCTTTCAAGCAGAAGTACATGCTATAGGAGTGCCTCGAAAGGGACACTCGAAGGGCAGAAATCTACATCCTATCAGATAGCTAAGCAGCACTAAAAGCTCTGAAGTCATACACTTGTGAGTCTAAGCTGACTTGGGACTGTAAACAATCCCTGAGACAACTGGCAGCGAACAACCAGGTCACTTTGATGTGGGTTCCAGGTCACAAGGGAGTTAAAGGCAACGAGGAAGCAGACTGTTTTGCAAAAGAAGGGCCAAATATATAATTTCTCGGCCCAGAACCCTTCTGTGGACGTTCCAAAGCCCACTTGAGAAAAGAGTTCCGACGTTGGGAAGCGGATGAAATTAAATCTCACTGGAATAAAGTGCCAGGACAAAGACAAGCGAAAAAGCTAGTGAGCCTATCGCCAAGGAAAGCTAAGCAGCTTCTCGAGTTGGATAAATAAGACTTGAAACTGGTAACGGGACTCCTCACTGGACCCTGCCCTCTGAGGTATCACCTCAAAAAGATGGGTAAAACAGAGAGTGATGCTGTTACTGCGAGAACTTTGCTGAAACTGCAGAACATTTGCTTTGCGAATGCCCAGCGCTCTTCTGCAAGAGGCTCAAGTTTCTGGAAGGGGCCTTTTTAGAGCCCTTCGATATCAGGAACCTAGCTCCCAGGAAACTGATAAACTTCGCACGAAGCCTTGGAATCCCGGGCCTCGAATAGATTAAGGGTTATGCACAAAAG